>JAGXJF010001712.1:0-656167 GCA_019208055.1 Stipa capillata | reverse complement strand
CTCATACCTAGGACGAAAGCATTGTAAAGGTCATGTTCAATCACCCTCCGCCAGCACACCTCGTGAAGTGTGTGAATTGCATTGGCATTAGGAGTCGGTTGATGCGTGTAGGTAAAGATGTACACCCCTGCAGGGTTTGAACTATTTGAACAGCCGTGTCCGCGGTTATGGACAACTTGGTGATTACCTGCGTCGAATTAGACAACTACAACAATACCTTAAAACTTGCCAATTCTAAGGCTGGTGTTAGCGACTGCTTCCTCCCAGGGTGGTCGAGGAAGAGTCGGGGTATCTAAGGTGTGGTGATCTGCAGTAAGGACTGATCGTGAAGTGTTTGACTCGTCCCCTTTGAAAAGTATTCTGGTAGTCGGTTTTTCATCTACTTACTTCTACTGACAAAGGTAAAATTGGCTTTTCGCAAAAGAGTCCACAGTTACCCCTTTGTTGATACCTGTCACGCCTATTACTAATTTCCGCACTGTAAGTCTTGCTGAGTACAATTTTGTACTCACCCTGCTATCGTTGACATTTTTGTTGCAGAGAAAACTACCCCTCCCGAGGGTGGTTTCTACCTAGAGATCGACACCCACGACTACTAGTCATTGGAAATCCCAGGCAGTGATCCTGCCCCCGGGGTTTGGCAGTTTGGTTTGTTCTGCTGCCACTTTTGGCCTTACCATTTCGGCTTCGTAGCCTTAATTACTCTTCCGCTGTGTAGTTGGATCTTCGGATCCTTTTTATGAATATAAGTTGTTAAGTTTCAAGAACTTATAATATTGCAGTTTCAGTCGTAGAGTTACTGTTGTGAAATCTGATTGTTTTCGCCTGCTCATGTGCCATGTGTGTATGTTGATGAAGCACATGTTGTGGGTAGAATTTCAGAGTTTATATCATAGAGTTATTAGGTTTAATCATTCCTGTGAAGTGACTCTGCTACTGAGAGGTTGGGAACTTTATCATCCTACTCCAGCCGAGCATTAATTTGCCGGGACGAGTTTGGGATTGACGTTCCGGCTCAGTAAGAAAAGAGTGAGGAGACCATATCACCCTACTTGATCTGTGCATTAGTTTGCCGGAGATAGTTCGGGGTTGACGTCTCGGGCTATTCGGAGCCATATCACTCTACTCCTCTTGGGATTGATACCCAGGGGTTGAGGTCGGGGTTGACGTTCCGACTTAGCGGGTGGTTTCACTTAAGACTCTCTGTTATGGATTCTGGGGTTCGACAAAATACTGCGTTAACCGAGTCTTGAACTCGAGAACTCTTGGCTCTAATACCATATTAAATTGCATGCACCAAACTAGTTCACCCAAAAGCCTAAGCTGATGAGAAAAGGAGGGCAATATATTTCAACACTCCCCCTCACGTCTAGGCTCCTCCAGGTCTTAGACGTGAGATCAATGTAGACCGCAAATATTTTTATAAATACTGCGTTAGCCGAGTCTTAAACGCAAGACCTTTTGACTCTGATACCATATTAAATTGCATGCACCGAACCAGTTTACCCAAAAGCTTAAGCTGATGGGGAAAGGAGGCAATATATTTCAACACAAATTAAAAAAAGTGGCAGGGGTTGAGTTGAGAGAGTTGCTTCATACTATTGCCTATTTTGATCATAAAATAAACACATCATTATTGAATCACCCTGTACATCCTGTCGTCTTGTGAGCATCCAATAGAACAACATCACATGTTAGCCTGGAATTCACAGGCTGGCCTCTGTAGGTCCAGCATGCTCCTTGTCCTTCTTGTCAAATAAATTGGTGTCAATGGCGTTGTTAGACCGATGTTGATGGCTTCCTTTGTCTCCTCCGTGGGGCTTTATTAGCTTCGCTTTGTTGTCATGCTGCAAGCCAATGAGCTAGCTCATTCTGGGGTTGCCATTTGTGCAAGCTTGGCCAGCTGCATCTGCTCTCTTATTGCGAATCACAAGATAGATATAAGCCATGAATAGGAGCTGGCACTGATGCTTAGCTGGTGTCTGGTGAAGCTAATGTCTCCCGTACTCATCTGGCCTCATTTGGGCAGCATGTGCAACCTGCTTGTTTGCCAAGATTGTACACTGGGAAGTAATCAATCTCCTGATGCCAATACATACTGCTCATGAAATTATTGATGTACTGCAATTATGCAGTAACTATTTCACCTTTTGAAGCTGCACTACCTTCATCAGATCTTGGAGTCAAGGTAAGCACAAGACAGAAGATTCTGTAAAAAACAGCATTGGATCCAATTTGGGGCAGAGAACTGAACTGCTCATGCGATGCAACATATCATTTTACAAGACACATCCAAAAGAGAGTTTCACATGACTAGAGCTTCTTTCAGGGCAGTCAAAGGAAGATGTGGATTACCTGTTGGATGATAGAGCGCAGCTACTGCAGGTTCAGTTACTGCAAACTGCAAAATTCAGTGGATTTACTTCTGAGGTGAAGAAAAATAATAAAAAAACACACCTGCTCTTTTCCCCCCATCTTCCATTCAGAAATTGATAGGTTTCCATTGATCGGATCAACACATTAATGGGTTTGTGGTATGACCTTATCATATTGTCTCCGACCAACTTGATGACAAATATGGGACCAGCAGGACGGTCGGCAGGCATCCAAGTATGTATGCTTCGTATGAGAAAGAGTACCGACCGATTGGTGATGCACTGAAGCTCTCCAAAGATATCTCCGTGCCGGCAAGCAGAAAGAATAAACCTTGTGTCTTGCCGATTAGGCTACACTTTGCAGAATGTTAGGATCAATCCATTCACCGTATTCACCCTTGGGAGACTAATTTCAACTTTACTTGTGAAGTTGACCTCATTTGAAACACCGGGGTTTGGTTTTCTCTGCACAAAACAACATTTAGTTCGACTTGCACTTTGCGCTGGGTATTGTTACCAGCAAACACCACAGGAAAATTGGTGCAACACGTCTTACATTGTCGTGTGGGAACAAAATTAAACCTTGGTGTTTTGTGCAAGTAGGATAAAAATAGGTGGTGAAAGTGCAATTTACTCTATGTTTCATTTGGAAAATCTTCTGATTTTTTTATTAATAATAACATAAGAATTAGTGGTAAGATGGACAAATCTTAACGGCTTGGATCTTCAAAGACGCCATAAGCTATCATATGTAATGACAGACGTAGTACCCACAAAAGTTGCTTCCTTTTGGCCACTGGCAGCACTGCAAAGAGAAAATGTCTTAGTTTGAGAGTGGCTTATTATTAATTGAAAATGAATGTATAGCGTATTATTTTTTAGTATTTAGGGAAGACCTTGAAATTAAAATCATGTATTAATTTGTTGTGGGATGCTAAGCTAGATCTCCCTCCACGAGACATTTAAGTGGCAAACGATTGCGTGTTTCAAATCTTTTAGAAAAATAGGAAATAATAAAGAAAAATAATAATTTACGGAGGCAAATATTTTAATTAATTACATGTCGATTTCATTGGCATCCATGTTTTTCTCGGAGACCAAGTGTGGGTCGAGAAAACCCGTCGGTTGTCTCTTTGCTCTAGCTTGAGTAATCATATGACTAGATGTACAAAATAGAGGCGGTTGTTATATGTATTAATTTAGCAAATTGCAAGGGAATGTAGAAATTTCTATATAAAGAATTGTAATGTTCAGATTCTCATCAAGGCGGTGTGCAACTCTCTTAGGTTGTAGAGGAGGAAGATGTCTGCATAGTCCACCACCACATCACCCGTAGAGGAGGAAGATGTTTGTATAGTCCACGACCACATCACCTGCCGCGTGGTAAAAATGGTGCAACTTGAACCAAGCAATTATACTAGTTCCTTGTTGTCCAAGCGGTTTGTTTGAGTCCTCCATGTATATTTTGTGAAAAGTTTGGCAAGCAAGCATTGCTTTGTAAAAAGTCTGGCAAATATGCAGCTATTCCATCGGCCATCAGGGCCAGGTGTCCTTGCTACGTGCGGGCATCGAGGCTGGCATTAACCCTAATATCAAGCATTATTTAGCTGTACATGTTCAATATACATGATCAAAGTTGGCCTCCGGGAACGGCCGGCCGCCGCGAGAGCCGTGGAGGACGTGGTGTAGGCTCGGCCCGACATACTCCATCACAAGGGAGAGCTTGCAGTGGCAGGGTCATTGATTTGCTTCCCTCTCCAGCTACTCACATCGTCCGGCGGCAGGCAACGAGTAACACGAGTTCCTATCGCTAGGCAACGAGATCCTAGTGGCAGGTAACGAGGACTAGACCTTTTCATCGGTGCCACCCAACACTGATTCACAGAGAAGCGCATGGTGGAGCTCTGTGTACATGGTCATGGCATGATGCTTGCTCGCAGCCACCATCCACCATGACATATCGGCTCGAGGCGGTCCCTGCAGAGAGCAAAGCGTCGTCCGCAGTGGAGGAGCTCCTTTCTCGCCCATGGTGCGGGAGGGCGAGTGGATCACACCGTCCTCTGGTGGCCAGTGACAAAGAGGAGTGACGCGATGAGGCATCGTTGTTGGGTCCATCGCTGCCTCGCCGAGTGCCCGTGGGAGGGATGGCCTAGGGAAAAGATGCAGAGGAGGGCAAGCCTCACGTCGCTGGCCAGCGTCCTCACCGATGAACCGGGGCCAATAGCAGGCGAGTAATGTCTGGGAGAAGAGGATATGGGTGGAGAAGCCAAGTGTGTTGGCGCCAACACGGACTGAGAGGGCGAAGAGGAGGCTCGAATCATTGGGGTGGCTAAGGGCCTGTTTGTTTGGCAGGCTTTTGGCTTTTTGGACTTTGGCTTCGAAGCCAGAAAAGCACCTATTTACCTGCTTTTGACTTTTGGCTTCGAAAAGCCTGAAAATTTACCTGCTTTTGGCTTTTGGCTTCGAAAAGCCTGAAACAACTTTCAGGCTTTTCGAAGCCAAAAGCCAAAAGCAGGTAAATAGGTGCTTTTCTGGCTTCGAAGCCAAAGTCCAGAAGCCAAAAAAAGCCTAAACAAACAGGACTTAAGCCTAAAGCACCGGAGAGGTACGAGAACGAATCAGAAATGAGAGGTCAGAAAAAGTATTTTCTTTCATTGATATAATAAATGAAACAACGAATTTAAGCTAGCCTAAAACCGGACAACTAAGCGTAATATTTTCAGTGTAGGCTGCCGATTACAGGCTATCCAAGCGGGGGCCTTGTGGCTGAGACCAAGGGACGGGCATACGTCGTGTCGAGCAACAGCTGAGAGCTGAGGCGCGGCTTCTCGACCCAATTGCCAATTCGATCGGTTAAAGAAAAACGATTTTCCTATATACTAGTGGACTGAAATTATTTAGCCTGCCATTCGAATTTTTTAGCCATCTGATATGCTATTTTCTGGGAGCGCGAAGCGAGACATGCAGCTAGGGCCTAGGGGGAAGGGGCGAGTAGAGCGGCAAGTAGTCGTTGGTTGCATATTTAATTTGGTCTTTTGCTCTCACGTGTTGTGAATTGCGTTTTGTTCTATTTCTTTTAGGCAACTTCGATTTCCGCTTTACGTTTGGATAAACTAGTGCCGTGGCTCGTGTTTTAGCATACCTAGATTTACTTTTAGCATTATTTTTTAAGTTACTTGTCATTTGTAGTCAACTGTCTTTTGATTTTATTCGTTATTATATTATCTTTGATAAGTCAATTAAAAAATATAAAAACTTATAGCCAAAAGTACGTCTTGCAATATGGTAATAAATGTATTACATTGTTAACCTATAGTTATAAGTACTCTTTTAGTAGAATATCTTCGAGGCTCGTGGTTGTGGAGGTAGAGGTCAGCTGAGGAAGTTGCTGGTGTCATGGTCAGCGGTGATGATATGATTGGCCGTGAATCCTACAGTGAGGGAGCTGCACCGGAACCGGGTGAGCTACAGCACCACTACCTCGTTGAGCCCCTCCTCTAGGTCCGGTACAGCCATAACAGCTCTAGCTTGGGCTTTGTGGCTCCATGTTGACAAGGTCGGCGTCCACAATTTCGGCTTGGGTGGCGCCCACGCGGTTGACATATTGATCACGTGCTCGCGGTAGGAGATGGATCCAAGGAGTCGTTGAAGCTCAAGCGCTCCTAGACCTCGGGATCTGTAATGACCTACTATCACAAACATGTTTTTAAAAAGATCACATCGATTTGTCTACCTATGTCTAATCTTTTCTTATTATTTATCCTTCTTATCTTTGTCTATGTCTTGTCTTTCTTAGTCACTATCTATATCTTGTCTTTTCTAATCATTTATCTTCTTTATTTTATGTCTATATTTTGTCTAACTTAGTCTCTCTCTATATCTAGTATTTTCTACGTATTTTTCTTAGTCTTTATTTACGCGTTGTCTTTCTTCGTCTTCTAAGTCATATGTTATTTAGTTTCTGTTTTAGGGGTTACGCATGCTTGCATTTATTTACATAATTCTTCGTTATAGTGTTTTCGATGCAGGCTTTTCTTAATTAGTGGTTGAATGCAAAACATTACCGATTCAGAATTATACTTCAATCAGGCCAACATGCATGCTTCCGGAAAGAAGGAAGAAATAGAGAATTTTTAAAATGTAGAATTTGGTTCATGTGGCCCATGTACAAAAATAGAAAAACAAAAGCATCATAAAAAGCTCAAATATGGCCCATTTATTTCTATCGGTGGGTTTTGATGTACGTAAAAAAAATCGACCGATGGCCAAAATATCGGCCCCTTCTAGACGGCTTCGGCTTGTGCATAAGCCGGCTTAAACTTAATGGTGTGGGGAAGCTGCGGTGTGGAGAAGCCTGATAAGCCCCACCTTCCCCTTCTAGACGGCTTCTGAGACTTGAGGTTATGGCTAGAGGTGGATTGTGAAAAGTCTGTAATACCCTTTGTCTTATTCGTTTACTGTTTGAATGATAATAACACTATTTTTATCAGTTTTTCACGTTAAATTTTCATCGGTCCGTAATACAGCATCATTGCACATTGAATTGTTAGTATAGATCATCAGTGCATCGATTTTTCACTACACATCAGTGCATACTCTTCTTCACTACACATCATCAGTGCATCAATTTTTCACACAAACAAGCATCAGTGCATATACTTCACATCAGTGCATCAATTTTTTGACAATTATTCCCTGAAGCCTTTGTAGCGAGGAAGAGGTTTCCTTGCATCAATTATATCTTTATTTTAGATTGTCTTTTGCACAATTGGGTATGAAAATAAGATTTACATTTTATCGGTCCAATTAGTGTACCAAATTATCATGAATCCACATTGCAAAATCTGTGATAATGTCACTATTTGGGCTATGTTCTCTCGATGATATCGAAAGATTAATAAAAAATTTTAAAGACTTGTTTATTGTGATATTTCTACGACACTAGCAGTGAATCTGCACATCCTATATAGATTTTAAGTTAAGCAACTCTAAACTAGTTTTGACTCTTTTTTCTGCGAGGTAATGAACCAATCGCATCCATAACTCACATCTCGAATTCGAGAACAAGATCATGAAAAGAGAAAAGGAGAAATCAAACATTTCAAGATACTGCTGGTTGGTTGCCTTCAAATTTTACATGTGTCATCACAAATTCAAGAATGTCATCTGACAAATGTTACAAGTCTCGAATTGTGATGAAACATCAGAAGCGAGAAATCATCTGACACCCACTAACTAATATCCTAGGTGCGTAGATTCAAGTTAAGCAACTCTAAACAAGTCCCTGACTCATTTCGCAGTTTCACATGACGCTGCAAGAGTTGGCATTATCCTCGCTGAAAAGATCGCCGTACGAGTCCCGCGCCGGCGAGACAACGCTCGTCTGCGGTGTCCAGTGGCCCTGGTGGTAGCAGCTGCAAGGCGGCGGCTGCGAGTAGTGGTGGTAGCACGGCGGGTACGGGTGCTCCTATGGCGGCGGGGTCGGCGCGGCGGCGTAGTACGCCGCACTCGCGCTCGGCCGTGCCACGCTGTAGCTCATGACGTGCACCGGCTGCTGCTGCTGCAGAGGCGGTGGCAAGTGGCCGCTCGCATGTCTGCCTAGGCCCGACGCTGCCGTCACCATCATGGCAATGTCATCGACTGGTTTCTCCTCCTCCCCCTGCTGCTTCCGCTTCCTCTTTGTGTCTTTCCACTGCTCCGCCGTGGCATCCTTGGTGCCATGGTTGACAGCGCCGTCGGCGTCGACGCTGGCATTGGTGCTCTCCGCGCTGTCTTCGGCCGGCTTCGCGGTCTCGCCGCCAATCTTGTCGGGTTCTTCAGGGGAAGCCTTCGGGTTGCTCGGCTCTGCGGCGTTTTTTCTCGACGTCGCCGGACGTCGGCTGCTCGGTGGCGTCACCGCCACCGGGCTTGTGTTCGGTGGCTTGATTCTTGGTTTCTTCGGGGCGCTGGGTGTCGGTGAGTAGCTGGAGCTGCGTCTGCTCCTCGGGCCACTGCTCTGCGTGTTTGCCGGACCTGCGCAGCCTCTTGACCAGAGCGTCGGCGCTGATGTTCCCGGTGACGGCGACCGTCGCCTTATTGCTCCGGGCGTCGATGTCGCATCTATACACGCCTTCAGAGAGATGAAAAATGAAATCAGAGCAAATCTTTTGCCAATTTAATCATCATTTACCTCTTCTAAAAGCTAAAACTGACAAAAGAATGTATAAACTGTTGAAGAGCTTGGTGCGACGGCGGAAGGAGGTCGGGGAGCGGACGGCAGGGGGAGGGAGGGAGGAAGGACCTCGCTAGCGCGGCCAGCGGCTGGCGGCCTCATCGGGCGACCCCGGGGCGGCGGTGGCGGGATGCGGTTGCCGGAGGGGAAGGCGGCGGGGCGGGGCCGACGGGGTGGAGGTAGCGGGGCGGGCCGGCGGAATCTGGAGGAGGAGGCGGCGGGATCTGGAGCGGGAGAGGGAGGCGGCGGGGCGACGAGGTTTGGCTGCTGTCGGAGGGGGAGACGGCGGGGCGAGGCCCCTGGGGTGGAGGCGGCGGGGCTGGCGTGGGGAGGAGGGCGAGGCCGGCGGGGGAGAGGAGGAGGGTGGGGCCGGCCGGGGGGAGGAAGAGATCGGCTCGGGAGGGAGAGTGGCGTGGGGAGGAGGAGGGCAGCGCCGGCGGGGAGGAGGGGAGTAGATCTAGGGCCGGCAGGGGGAGGAGGAGGGCGGGGCAGGCGAGGTAGGGGGAGGGTGGGGTGGCGCCCGCGAGGGAGGAGGAGGGTGGGACGGGCGGGGGCAGATGAGGGGAAAAAGTGAGGATTTTTTCTTTATATAGTCAATGACAGTGGTGCGTAAATAACGCAAACTAGCGAGGATAAAATGGTCATTCGTGGTAAATTTTGCTAATAGAAGCTCGGGAAGCCTCAAAACTGGACTTCCTCCCACCAATAGGAAAATCAGGTGCTTAAATTTTAAGTTTAAGCTAAGTTATGCCTTCTAGACAGCTTATGGCTTCCTGGGGCCATAAGCCACCCCATAAGCTGTCTAGAAGGGGGCCTATATTTAGTTGAGTGTTGTATAGGCATTCTGGAGAGAAAATTTACCTTTTTTATTTCACTATGTCTGTCACCGGCGAATTATGCAGAAAAATTATAAACCTAAAAAGAAGTTATTAATCAGAAATAGCTATGTATACCTTTATCAAATAAGATGGGTTACAACCATTTAACATCTTCTAAAGCATTAACTACTCTTTGATATCCTTTATAGGCAGTTATTTTAAAATGAAGATTCCTGATACAATGAAGAAATGGAGTTATTAAGATAACGGATTTGCTATTTCTCAGTCATTTAAGAAATTACTATTTCTTAGTCGACCAAGTTATACATCATTAAACTTATAGTCGAAAAAAATTTATGTAACTATCTAGTTGTACATATCTAAAACTAAAGTTACACATAATTTTTAAAATATGTAACTACCTAAATAAGCGTTAAAAAATCAATGTCTAAAATCATCGACTTAGAAACAATAATTACTCTGCCACTTAGAAATAGACCTCGCTCAATAACGAATTGTGCGACATTTACGTGTATTTTCCTTTCCTTCCGCGACGCATCCTTTTTCTGATGTTTATGGCCAAGCTAACCATAACATCACCCAGCCCTTATCCATGTAGTAGTTACTACAGTAGTTAACCGTGTATTTTTCTTCCTCCTGTCCACGCGGCTTCCAGACAACAAATGTAGAAGAAAGGTAGAGCACTCTACGCGTTCGATTGACTTGCGCTAATCGCAAAGTCTGCAACGGTCAAGAAGTGCAGATCGATTTGTGCTTATGTTTTTCTGGGAAAGAGACGCGAAAGCTGTGATATTTTTTTTTAAGAAATAAATTATATTACTCCCGGCCTCTGCATACCTTCACAAAGTGCGTGTAACTTCTCATCGATCTGATCACAGGCCCTGTCTGACCGAACCTCAGATCTGTACATCTTCGCGTTGGATATGTAAATATACGCGTAGCAACTCATCCATGGAGATGGAAGATGGCATGATGTTTCCATCGGACGCCGAAGCCCACCCTGGACCACCACACAACGCTTGCTAATTACACATTGGAGTGAAGTGCATTTTAGGTCCTGAAAGTATTGAAGAGGTGTCACGTAGGTCCTCGTACTATGAAAATCGTCATCTAGATCCGCGAAGTTCAATAAGTGTGCCATCCAGGTCCAAAATATGCCCGACCCGTCTGACCGGCCACCTGGCGCCGTTGACCGTTGCCACGTCGGACAGGGGGCCCCGCAGGGTAACGAAAATATGCGAAAACACCCCCGTTCTACCCCGTCTCTCTCTCTCGTCTCCCCGTCCTGTCGCCATCGCCGCCCTGTCTCGCCGCCCGAGGAGCGACGGCATCCGTCCTCGGCTTCGGAGCCAGGCGGGGCCTGCTCCAACTCAGTGCCGTGCCTAAAGCTGCTTTCCACGCGTCGCCGGACTCTCTCATCGCCTTTGCTCCTCCTCCGCTCCGCCTGCTGCCGCTCGCGCCACCTCGCCGCTGCATGCCTCACCCGAGCTCCCCTCGCGCTACGCCATCCCCCCCATTGCCACGATCGCAGATCCCTCGAGCTTCTCGCCACAGTCTCGCACCCCGGGCTCACCACTGCTTAGCTATAAAAGCCGGCGATCCCGAGCCCTTCTTTTTTCCCCATTTCCATCAGAACGCCGAGCTCCACCTCCGTTCCCTCAATCCCGAGCCCCATCTCCATCTCCTCAAACCTCTGAGCATCCTAGGCTCACCCACGCGCTCCTAGAACACCCCGAACTCCCTCACCGGACTCCGACGACCTCACCACCATCTTATCCCCCATCTCCGGCGAGGTAAACCAAGAGCCCCGCCGCCGCCGACCTAATCCCCATCAGCGTCGAGCTACCTATCCTCCTCCCTTAGCTCCTGAGCAACTAGAGCAGCTCCTCTTTCTCTCTGAGCACCGGCGAACCTACCACCACTGCCGCCTCCATCTCCGGCAAGCCCAACCCAAACCACCTCCCCGTCGCCAGGCCAAATCCCCGTGGCAACCCCTCCCATTTTCTCTAAAAATGGAATCCCGAGCCTCTAGAGCACCTCCCCGACCTTCGAATTTCTCCCGGCGAGCTCCATCAGCGAGCAATCGCTTCCCCGCCGCTGTCAACCACCGACCCGACGCCCCCTCCCCTGTTTTCCTCCCCTTTCCCCATCCCGAGCAGACGGACGTGGACCATCGGAGGCCCCGCCAGAGGCAGAGCGGCATGGAGGCATTCCAGGTGGCGAGCTGCGCGTTGGGGACGTCGGCACAGGGTCCCTGCAGCGCGGGCTTGAGGACAGCCGTGGGAGCAAGAAGACGGCAACGAGGAGGAGGATATGGGGGTGTTTTCGCATATTTTCGTTATCCTGCGGGGCCCCCTGTCCGATGTGGCAACGGTCAACGGCACCAGGTGGCCGGTCAGACGGGGTCGGGTATATTTTGGACCTGGATGTCACACTTATTGAACTTCGCGGACCTAAATGACGATTTTTATAGTACGAGGACCTACGTGACATCTCTCCAATACTTTCAGGACCTACAATGCACTTCACTCTTACACATTGCATGTTCTATACCACTGTCCGTTGTCTTCATCCTTCTAGCTACCTAGGGTTTATGTTTCAAATTTCAATCGTCGGTGTTATTTATGCTGATTTTTTGTGTGTACCATTGTATTATGTTGTACTACAATCATGATTTTTTAAAGATTTTTTGTTACAATGATAATGCCATAAAATTATGTCTAAAATTAATGGGTGTATCTACAACCCAGCTTAGCTGAAATTTTCCCGTCCAACCCACCCAGATCATCAGGGCTATGTAACACTCGATTCTCAGCGCTTCTTTTCCATTTGTACTGGCTATTGTCTGGGCCACCTAGATCATCGTCCCATTAGAGGCGTCCTTGAAGTTTTTGGCTTTCACTCTTCAAAATCTTCAACTTCATCGCAACATGAAGTTTATGTCGAGCTATCACATCTATCAGCGCCTAAAGTTACTAGTCTTCATTCCCTCGCCAAGTAAAAGTGCAAAGTAGCTAGTTAGTTGTTAGAGGAACGCGCATGCATCAAATAGAAAATGGTCTAAAAGATGAGAGACTCGGGAGTTTTATTGCGTTCAGTGTAACTCTAAAGGTTCCGTTTCAGTCGTCAGTGTCATTTGTCCAACTCATCCAGATCATCGGGCCGCCCTGTATAACTCAATTCTCAGCACTTCTGTAAGGTAGAGAGAAAGAAGTACGACAAGTACTGTACATCAAAGAGGAAGAAGTAGTTGGGCGCACATCGTACGTACGACATGTACTGTACACTGTAGAGGATGGAGGCGACGCACATGCATAAACGAGGCGGTTCTGTCGGCTCCCATGCAGGTGATGCCGGATCCAGTCTAAGGGAAAGCTGAATCCGACGGTGGAGTTGAGATTAGTAGGAAACTCAACGGCACGTACTCGGTAGAGAGAGCAAGTGAGAGAGAGAATGAGTGAGTGGGGATTAAAGCCGCGACTCGGGCCGGGTTGGGCCGGCCTAGCACAAACCCGTCGTGCCTCAGGCTAGAGGCTCGCCGTGCCAGCGTGGCCCGCCGAACTGGTCGTGCTGGCACGCCCAGTCGCGGTCGCGGCCCAGACACGGCTCGATGGCCCGCCGTGCCGCCGGGCGGCCATGCCGGCACGAGCACGCCACGGACGAGGGGGGAGGAGGAGGGGGGGGGGCACGGGAAGAGCCGGAGGAGGAGGGCTCTCACCGGCGGCCGGCGCGAGAGGAGGAGGCTAGCCCGTCGGCGGGAGTTGTCGACGCGGCGCGGGAGGAGGAGGGAGAAGGGCGAAGAGGAAGCCGACGGGGGGAGGAGGGAGAAGGAGGAGAGCCCGCGTGGTGCGGATGGAAGAGGGAGAAGGGGGAGGGCTGGCGCGGCGCAAGGAAGAGGGAGGAGGAGCCTGGCATGACACGGCGCAAGGAAGAGGGAGGAGGAGGTGAGGAGGCTGGCGCGGCGGCGGGAGTTAGGGCGTCGGGGTCGACAGAGAGGAAGCCAGTGGGAGTTAGGCCAGGCTAGCACGAACACGACTCGTGGCATCATGCCCGACCGTACAGCCCATCAGGCGCTATTCCAAGGCACGACGCAACCTGAGCGATCGGGTCGTGCCAACCCAGCCCGTTTAGCGTTCGTGCCGAGCCAGGCTGTGCACCGTGCGTGCCAGCTGGGACTCGGGATGGCATGGGAAAGCCCGACCCGAGTCCCACCTTTAGTGGAGATGAAAGGGCGAGGCAAAATAAGGTTGGAGGTGGTGCCGTTTATCCTATCATGCCACGTCATCACATTTCATAAATCACCAAAAATAAGAAAAATGAAAGAATGAGACGCACAAATCTAGGAGTGCCATGTACAGTGAGGATAGTAGCTGCACGTGGACTTTACCTTTACGTGTATAAAATCCACATTCCTAATAATTATCCATTACCCACAAAAGAAGACCCTATTTTTTATGGAGAGGACAAAGAAAATCTTTCCAGCCTCTTAATTCTGTCATTTTGGACAAAGTGGACAAGAAAGAAAGCTGGAGCCGAGATCCTTGGGATCCAGAAAGAGATGGTGGTAATGCGCACGCACTTTCGCTTGTTCACTCCGCGCTTTTCCCCCTCACCGCCTGGCTAGTCCCCTCACTGAACTGTCCCCCTCAACCTATATATAACTCATACTCAACACTAGCTCCCCTCCCCACGAACCCAAGACTCAAGAAGAGGAAGAAGAAGACGAAGACCGGAGAGGGAGAGAGAGGAAGGAGAGGAAGGGAGGTTGTGCGTGATGGATCAGCCGCCGGCGAAGCGTCTGAGGATGACAGTGTCGGTCGGAGGTGGCGGCGCGGGGGCGGCGATGCCGGCGTCGCCGGGGAGCCGGAAGCTGCGGCAAACCCTGCTCGTCGTGCTCTTCCTAGTGTGAGTACGAGTGCCTCAATCGACGGATCGATTGGTTCTTGAATCCGTTTCTTGATTCGTCCATATCTCTCTTCCTGTTGATTTTGTGTGTGCAGGAGTTTGAGGAACACGGTGACGGCCTGCCTGTCCCAGATTGGACGCATGGTGAGCTGATCTCTGATCGATCCATGCAAGAATTAGTATTATTAATTCATTGAATTTATTGCATGTTTCCGTGCTTTCCTATCATTATTTTCTTGCTCAATTTGCTAGGCGTTGTGGGGCTAATTGGGGCATATATCTACCGATGGGGAGCGAGTTTAGTTATAGTATAATTAGTGAGAACTTCTCCGGTCCTTGGAACGTATCATGAGATATCGTAATCTTTTCATCTAATGTAGGTACCTTTTCAAGATCTACTTTTGATTAGAGTAGGAGTATAATGGTAACTTTATCCTTCTCCCGCTGCCCCTTGAGGATGTTGTAGCCCATCACTTTGCACGGGAGAGCGCTGCTGAGCAGGCGAGCCAGCCGTGACGGCGGGTACAAGTTGACCAGGTTGAAGCGCCGTTGAGCTTCACTGCCTCGTCGAGCTCGCAAAGTAACTCGTCGCAAGTCTTACTGCTGACTTACTGCTGACGTAGACCAAAAAGCGAAGGCCGTGTGTAGGTGCCCCTGGTGGGGATGGTAGGGTGGAGTTCGCGTGGAAAAATGGCAAATTTAGCCCCCCTCCGAGTTGCAAATGGAGGTTTGGCCCCCCGCCGCGCGCAACCGCAGATCTGTCCCCGCGACGCGCTGCGCAGCCGACGCGTGTCAAAATCGCACGCCCGACCCGCGAGCCCGAAAATTCGCGCCTCCGCCCCGCGAAGGGATTTCGTCGCGGGCCCCGCCCCGGCGTCGCGGCCTCGGCCCGCGGAAACAACAGGTCGCGGCCTCGGCCCGCGGGAAAGAACAGGTCGCGGCCCCGGCCCGCGAGCATGCCGGGCGTCGCGTGCTCGGCCCGCGGACAGCAAACGCCAGTGACTCTGGCGTTTGACCGAGCAAGGCAAACGCCAGAGGACATGGCGTTTGCCTTGCAGTTTGCTTTTTGCTGTTAGCTTTTTTTTTCCCTGTTTCAATTATGCTTATACTGTTTGCTTTGTTTGTTTTGTTGCCCGTGATCGACCGAGAGGCAGTGAGTTGATGTGCTACAGTAATTTCTCCTTTTCTTTCTTCTTTTGTCACGCGTGGAGATTCTCTTCTCACCACACCGCAGGCAGGCTTCGCGCAGTGGTCTTCTTCACTTCTTCATTTGCTCACTCTCTTCCTCTGTGAGCTCTCTGGTTCTTCTCCATTTGCGCTCTCTCTCACTCTCTACCTCTGCGAGCTCTCTGGTTCTTCAAATTTGAGCTCTCTGGTTCTTCAAATTTGTGTGGCGAAATCTTACATGAGGTATACATTATTTTTATGTTTGAATACTTTGTTTCTATTGCTTTCAATTAAAATCAAAATTTTAGATTTCAGTTGCTAATATCTTTTATGGATAACATCTTTGTTTGATATACAGGAATGTGGTGAGATAACACTTGATGGGGTTTCTTCTATTTTAAATTGCAAAGGTTTGGAAGATGTCTTACTTCGGCACACGGTGAGTATGAAAAATGATATACTCATGTACGTACCCATGTTCTTGAGATAGATGATATGATCTAAAATTCGTAAAGCCTAAATATTTTGTTTGGTATCATGTACTTGTATTGGAGGAATATATCATTTTGAGCTTCCAATTGTATTCAAAGATAGCGTAACTTAATGCTTTTTATCTAGAGGGGAATGCTGCCTTAAATCGCTACTGTCAAAATACACCTTTCACCATGATGTTTCAAATTTTAACCTCGTATAAAGCCCTGCTTCATGCCCTCCAATTGCAGTTAATTTGTGGATTATACATTTCTCTGTCCATGGATTTTTGCGTAGCATATATTGTATAGACTCGAGGTAGCGGTGCCACAAGAAATGCAGCCAACAATTCGTCCCCTACCTAGAGTACCCACTGTGCATAGTTCAGTTCAGTCATTACAACCTAATTTCACACAAGAAGCAAGAATATAACGTTAATGACTTGAATGTGCTGCCAACTAGCTTAAAGTAGTTCAAACTCTATAACTGTTAAGTAGTTTCTGAATCTTGAGTATTACAGGGTAGAGGTATTGGAAGAACCATCATATAAACCACGGATTTTGAAGCTAGAAAGAGCAAAATCAGTCGTTCGAGTAGTAAGAAAAATTGAAGATCAACTCGAGACCTACACACCAAGGTAAATTTCTTTGACATGCAAGATGTTATCATACTTTTTAGTCAGTCCGAAATTAGAAAAATAACAATGTTAAGCTAAGACTTTAGTTATAATTAAGCTGACACTGTTATTTCATGCATACGTAACACGCAATTGTCTCGAGAAACTACCACAATGTACAGACTTATTGTGACAACAAATGAGTACGTGAAATAAAAAAATATTAGGCACAACTGAGGAGTTTACTGTTATTTAAATTAGTTTATGCTGGTAAAATGAGAAGATATGATAAACTAATATTAAATATACACTATTTTGGCTACAGTTAAATTCAAAAAAAATAATGTTTACACGATATTCAAATTTTGATTTTGCATGTACGTAGGTACAATGAATCAACTCTTAGTGTTCTACGGGCCGAATATAATACGTGACGGGCCCTACGGGCTCGACTTGTCCCAATGCGAGTACAAGGTTACACACATAGATGGTTTGGAGGAGATTAGTTTATTGGACCTGAGGAGGTGCATACGCCGCGAGTTTGATCGGGACATAGCTCGCAACAAAATAATCATTGAAGCAGTCACATGTAGCAGCCGGGAGGACGGGTCATCAGTCCCCCTATGGCAGCTGCGCAAGGTGGTTGGCAACGCATCATGGGCTGGGTACATGCGGCTTGTGAGTACACCAGGGGCGTACATATATGGTCGACCCATGGTATACGTACAGTTTGTTGAGAGCAGTCGCCTGTTGACTGGAGACGAAGGTTCCTCCGGAGCTAGTGAGTTACAGGTTGTTGCAACAGAAGGAGGTGTAGGGGCAGCGGATGCGGCGTTAGAGGTCAATCTGACACATCCTGAAGACCAATTCGTCAGTAATGAAGATGCCGGTCCCTTCTGGTCTGCTCGTGTCGACTGCTTTGAGCTGTTACCGAGCATGCCGAACGAGTTGGACTCTCCTGGAGACGGTAGCGACGAAGAGTCGGACGGTACCGACGAGGAGGGCGGTGATGCGGTACGACGTGGTCTACCTGCAGTAGCTGCTGGCGAAGACATGGAAGAACTGACGGTGCAGAGGCTTGTCATATCAGAAGATGTGAACTCACGGTGGGGTTTCGAAGAGAACACTCTGATGATAGGTCAGCACTTTCCAACCAAGCATGCTGCACATATGGCTATTACAAAGTATGCCACCTCCATACATCGTGAGTATCGGGTCAAAAGGTCGAATCCCACATGTTTGAAAGTTGTATGCACACGTCCAAACTATCCTGGAAGGGTGCGTGCAAACCAAGCCAAGGGGATTTACAAGGATTTTGAGATAACTGTGTCGGTGCATCACACGTGCGAGCTATCCGAGCCGTTGACTACGCACTGCAATGTGAGTGCCGCATATGTGGCCGAAAAAGTGCACCACCTAGTATCCAAGGACATCTCCGTCGGGCCAAAGTCATTGATGTCCACCGTGGCTGACGAAGTTGGTTTTCCGGTCAGCTACGACATGGTCAGACGTGCGAAGCAGAAGGTGATAGAGAAGATGTTCGGGACTTATGAGGAGGGATATAATTTCGCCCGTAGAATGCTACATCAAATAGCGGAAGCTAATCCAGGCACTTACTTAAACAAGTATGAAAGGCCACATCCCGATGGAGTACCTGGTCATTTCATACTTGACCGTATATTCTGGGCCTTCAGTCAAACTATTCAGGCATTCAGGTATTGCCGTCCGGTGCTTTCAATGGACGGTACATTTCTGACTGGGAAATACAAGGGGACACTACTTATAGCCGTGGCTGCTGATGCTAATGATCAAGTCCTTCCTGTTGCCTACGCAATAGTTGAGAGCGAGAACTCCGATAGCTGGCTGTGGTTCCTTATAAATGTGAAGATGGGTGTTGTAGGGGACAGGCCTAATGTGTGCCTTATTTCTGACCGTAATGCTGGGCTTCTAAATGCTATAAACACAATCAAGAATACTGCTGTTGCTGAGTACAGGTGGACTGATCTTGAGAGTAGGTGGTGCATGTGGCACCTGGCCGCTAATTTCTACGGAAGGTTCAGAAACAAAGATCTCATGAAGAACTTCAAGAAGCTGTGCATGCAGAATCAGTTACGGAAGTTCCAGCACATTTGGACAGCACTGGACGCTGCAACCAGCAGGTACAGCGGGGAGTCCCAGGAGGAAGGCCAGCAAGAAATGCAGCATCCCAGAAACAAGAGGGCGATGAGTTTGTCAGAGTGGGTAAGTAGACATGCTCCCGAGATTGAGAAATGGGCCCTGGTGCATGACACAGGTGGTCATAGATACGGTATAATGACAACCAACATGTCCGAAGCATACAACGGTGTGCTTAAAGGTATGCGGTGCCTCCCAATTACTGCCATAATTGATGAATCATGGTCCCGGACTGTTGGGTACTTTCACAACAGATCAAAGGCTGCGAAGGAAAAATTAGACAAAGGTAACGAATGGTCCGAAGTCATGCAGAGATACATGGAAAAAAATAAAGAAATCTCAGAGTCATGACGTTCGAGCTATTGATGGCTTGAGGAGGAAGTACGAGATTCGCCTACGGCGGAAGCATGTCAGTAGCCATGCACGAGGTGATAGGAAACATGAATGTAAACTTGATGCTGATATTTGCTCGTGCACGTGCAACAAGCCCACGCTGCTACACTACCCTTGCTCCCATGTGTATGCGGCTTGTGCGGCAATCAAGCAGTCTTCGCAACAATTCGTCTCAAGATACTTTGACATTCATCATCTGATGGGCACATGGGGCAGCGAGTTCTACTCGTATGGTCTTGATATAAGTTACAAGGATCTCTGGACCGACGTTGTTCAGTGGGTGCCTAATCCATCGTTGAGACAGCACAAGAAGGGACGTCGACACACTACTCGGTTCAGGAATGATATGGACGATAGCCAAATTGGAGAACCACGCCGCTGCAGGATATGCAAAACAAGGGGTCATAGCAAGAAGAATTGCCCGAACAAGCCGAGCACGTCGACGAGGAACTAGAATTTAGTACCACTGTGTTAGCTGTAGTGCGTACTTGAAATTATGTGTAAAAAATCTGTATGGGTCACTTGCCACTATGTTGTATTTTCTTAGTATTGTACTCGAGTTTTCGAATATGTAATGTTGACCCTGATGTCATGTACTGTAAAGTTTTATATTTTGATATTTCGTACTTCAATTAACTATGTGTTTCTATTGCTTTTCGCTTTGCAGGCGATGGCTGAAGTACCGGAACTGCTAGACCGGTATTACGACGATCACCACCGATGTCACTGTTGGCTGTCCAATGACATCGAGGTTCCACCAACGTTCACTCTTAGAGTACCCCGGACACAGTGGCCCTTGGACGAGCGCTTCGTTCCCAAGCTTGCCGAAAGTGGCCTCCTCCCCTTTGCTCGTTTGGTTTCAGCTTCGCACTCTTTCACTCTAGATGGTTCCCTGTTGACAGCCTTGGTCGATAGGTGGAGACCGGAGACGCACACTTTCCACTTTCGTTGGGGAGAGATGACGGTGACTCTTCAAGACGTTTCCATGATAACTGGTTTGCCCATCAGCGGAGAGGCGATTGTTCCACCTCCGAAGAGGCCTGACTGGATGCAGCACTTGGCTGCGAGATTTGGTGTGGAGATCCCGAGAACTGAAAGGGAGGCGGCTCAACGAGGTATCCCTTTGAGCTGGCTTAGGAGGTTTGACACATGCCCAATCGATGCAGACGATGAGGCTGTTATGACTCATCTGACTGCGTACTTGTTGTATCTCTTCGGGTGGTTCATGTTTCCGACCTCGCACGGAAACATAGTCTTCCCCAGCTACATCCATCTCGCGGAGGCCGTGGCTGATTCTGTGCTTGGGGACGTTCCACAATACAGCTGGGGATCTGCAGTACTGTGTGCGACGTATAGGGGGTTGTGTGACGCTACGGCCCGTAAGAAGGGCAAGGAGCCGATTCTTAGTGTGTGTCATACTTTGCTGCAGCTATGGAGTTGGGAGCATTTCCCGGTCGGACGGCCCCGCATAATTGAGCCGGTCCACCCGTACCCACCTGGATAGACCGCCATAGATGGTCCAACCATGAGCACTAGGTGGACAGGTGCCATGTTAGCCTGGGCCCGGGACATGTCCGCACGGTGCTACCCGTTCTACCACCAAGAGTTTGAGATGTTGGATCAGCTGGGTGTCGTATGGTTCCCCTGGACAAATGAGCATGTCTTGAGTGTGGCACCTGCGGGGTTATCGATGCAGTGTTTTAGAGACATGCAGTACTGGATGACGACGTGCCACTTAGTATTCTCGAACATGGTGGAGCCGTACGCGCCTCAACGTGTGATGAGACAGTTCCATCGCTTCCAGACGGTGCCCCCTCCCCCCGACTAGCAGATGGCTGGACAGAAAAGTTCATGAGTACGCTCTAAAATTTGTAACCATTTTCACTTTGCATTACTATTGTTCTTATTACTAAATTTGACCATACGGTTTTACAAAATGTAGGCAGGGGAAGAAAGGAAGAAATGAGCAAGACTGGAGAGGGACGCAAAGCACATGGAAAGAAATGTGGGATGGCATGGCTGCACAACATATCGTTCATGAGGCGAGGTATTTATTTTAATCTATCCGTTCTCACATGACATGATGAATCGTTGTCCGTTACGTAACGACGTTACTTCCAGGCAGTACGACGAAGTCACCTACAACGAGTATCTACAATGGTACCTGCCTAGGACGCGGGCTAGACTAACCTGTGCTCCACCTGAGAGACCCACGAGCCTCACGCATGCTGAGCAACTACAATTGGGGATGGATCGGCATAGAGCTTCACGTCGTGACGAGATGGTAATAGTACCAATGGTTTTGCATTATTCGTTGAACTTATCGATCGCATGGTTTGAAACATTGTTTGGGAATGTAGTTCGATCGGGCTGCGCGGATCCATGATACTGCCGCGTCCGCCATCCGCTCAGGCCGTCCGCAGGATTGGTCGAGGGTACTACAGAAGTTCAAGGACATCTACGAAGATGCCAAAGGAATCATGAAAAACTTGAGCTGTGGTCGCACGGACGACGTATTACGCTCACATTCAAACTTGCCGGAGCAGAGGTCCGCACGACCCAGTGAGGCACAACCCAGTGAGGCACGACGTAGTGGGGCGCGGACTTCAGGAACCGTTTCAGGATGTCGGGAGGTAACGTATTTCAGTGTTTCGAGCCGAGCTGTTGAATATAGGGCGTGTACAATTTTTAGTTAACCATATTATTGTATTTTCATAGCATGATGCACGGGCAGACACGTCTGTACAAAGGATCTCTTCTAGGCGAGCTGGTCGAGGACATCAGGTGCGCATAATTGATAATTAGTCACACATACATAGTGCACAAATGTACACTCAGAGTGTAATTGGCATGGTGCTATTTGTAGTCCGACGTACGTGGGGACACATCACTCGTGCGGATGTCGTTAGGATCAAAGGCTGCTACAGGATATGAGGTGTGCTTTACTATTCGGAAGAACGCATTGCAATATTTAGAAAGTGCGCTTAGTCTTTTGCAATGGTCACTTTATTTATGCAGTATGACTCGATTGAGGACGAAGGCCAGACCTCTCAGGGAGGAACATTTAGTGAGGTATGTCAAATTAAATTTATTGTTGTCAAAACAATAAACTTGATTCTTAATTGTATACCGTTTATTCTGGTCATTTTTTAGACATTCAACGATTCGCCTCCCCACGAAGAGACTTTTACTTACGAAAATCAGTTTATGCGACCTTCACTTCAGTACCAGTCTCTAGTTCGAGGAGGAGGTTCCGAGCCTGGTTCGTCCCACCAACAGGGTCATGAGTGGGTCGAAGATTTGTTTCGACATCCCCAGGAGATCGCTCATAGCCAAATTCCTAGTCAGGACGATCAGCGAACTTATGAGACTCCCCAGTACAGTCTCCGAACAAACCCAAGACCGACCGAGCAATTCACTTTCCCCTCAGGTCACATGCCACCGAGGCATAAGAGGGGAAGAGGCCCGTGATCGCAACTGTTTAGTTCCTTCAATAATTGTGCTATTATACTTTGCCGTATGCAGTACTTCATTTTCTCACTTATTTCGCGTTATACATAGAAGCCTAGGTAGTCCACCAAACAATATAATACCCACAAGATGAAATTTTTAACCAAGTAAACCATCACAAGTAGCTAACCCACAAGATCGCTCGAATGGAACGGAATATAGAGCTGGACAGATCGAGAGGGAAATTAAGCAGTAAACACTGATCCAATAAGATGATATGGTCAACCCTAAACATGTGCCCAAATTGATGGGTTTGTTTTCTTTACTTAACCCAAAATGAAATCTTCAACCAAACAAGCAAAGAGAACGAGCTGATTCTTTCCAAAACAGCACAAACGCCGGTGACTCTGGCGTTTGGCTCAGTTAGCAAACGCCGGTGACTCTGGTGTTTGGGTCAGTTACCAAACGCCACGTTATTCGCCAGACCAGAACCATGTTTCCCAGTCGTTCTGTTTTTCCAAAACAGCGGGCGTTTGCCTCTCTAGGGTAAACACCAGTGTCTCTGGCGTTTGGCTCGGACGTCAAACGCCATTGTCTTTGGCGTGTGGGTTCCCTAGCAGTCGCGGACCCCGGGCGCGACCTGGGCTTGCTCGCGAGGCCCAGCCGCGACCGCGGGCCGAGGGCGCGACGCGCGCATGCTCGCGGGCCGGGCCCACGACGAGGGGGCTTCGCGGGTTTGGCGCGCGATTTTTCGGGCTCGCGGGTCGGGTGTGCGATTTTGACACACGTCGGATGCGCGGCGCATCGCGGGGACAGATCTGCGGTTGCGGGCGGCGGGGGGCCAAACCTCCATTTGCAACTCGGAGGGGGGCTAAATTTGCCATTTTTCCGAGTTCGCGTGCGGCGGCGAGAGCGTCGAGGCAAGGCGGCAAGCGGTAGTGTCAGCGTTGAGGCAAGGTCGTGTTAAAGCTCCCTAGTTCTGATGTTGAACAGAGATGTGAAATTACCGCGTTAACCCTTACAATTTGGTACCTTCACCGCGCGCTCCTGATGGATTAGCTGGTACCAATAGGTACCAGATTGAATCCATCTATTCTGGCACCTCCCCCTTCCCCCTTTCCCCTTTTTCCTCTCTACAGTGACTAGAGATGTATCAGAGGCGATTTCGAGGTGCGTTCTCTCGCTGGCGTGCCCGCCGGTCCGCCCCGGCTCCGATGGCCTTCTTGGCTCTTGGAGATGCGGCGGACGGCGGCTCATCGCCGGCGGGTGGGATGGTTGGTCCTTGTCGTTGAGGTGTAGGTCTTTGCTTGAAGGCGGCGAGGCGGCGGCGGTGTCTTCGGCTTTGGCTTTTATCCTCCCCGCTCCGTCCCCGCTCCGGCAGTGTTCTTTTCGGCACCGGCGTGGAGCGCGTGGAGGTTCCCTTCCGCCGCTCTTCCTCAGGATCTGGCGGCTTTCGTTGCCGACTTGGCCGGCTTGGGGGCTCCTTCTGCTGGCTGCCTCCCATTTGGATCTCTGCGGATGGCCTTCTAGCAAGGCGATCTGGGATCTCCACCTCGTCAACCTAGGGGCGCTGCCCCGGCTGATGCTTCTCCTCTTGTTTTTATGTTCCACCTCTCGCGGCGGACGTTCTTTGCGGCCAATCAACGGACTGTGTGTCCTTTCAATGGTTGAGCGGGGTACGCCGGTGCCGGCTGGGCGACATGTCGTCTTCTCCAACGGATCCAGCAACAGCTCGAAGACGTTTTCCAAGCTTCTCCAGGAAGGCGGCGAAGAAGATAGGCCTAGGGGCTTTTGTTGTATTTTCTCTTTTGTTAGGGTCGTTTCTGTCATGTACTGTGCAATCCTCTGTTGGTCTTAACTTATTTCAGATATAAAAATGCCTTGGGCGTTTTTTCAAAAAAAAAGAGTACCAGATTGGTACCCCAGCTGTTGTTAGCTGTTGGATACTAATGCTTTGGACGGTGGAGTTACTTTTCAAGTACAGTAGAAATGCTCATAATTAGTTAGAGAAACCGAGAACACGAAGGGCCGATTTGTGGTTGTTTTGCCGTGAATCAGGAGCTTATTTGTTAATTATTGTGAAAAATTTATTGTTACATCTCACAAAAGATGCTTTCAACTCACTTTCACATCCAAAAATAGGAATAAAGACATTTTTTGAAAATCCACCGCAATGTTAAACATAGCCAAATCTTAGTAATTAACTTGATTTCAAAACTGAGTTTAAGAGCTACATCTTTTTATTGGCCACTGAAGTCGTTTTTTGGTAGGAGCTTAATGTATATGACAATAGTATCTTTCTTGTTCTTTTTTTATACATGTAGTAGTGATCTGGTAACTGCTCTATCTTCCATTTTGTCTGCGTTCCTGAATTGACCGTCCTGTGCTCTCACAGGTTCAGAGATATGTTGATAGAGCCTTTTAGAATTATCATGGTGCAATTTTTAGGTAAGAATTATCCTGACTTACAATTAGTGATCTTCCTCTTCTATGACAATACAACCATAGAAGCAAAAAAAGCCAGGCAAACGAGCCTAATTTGTCTCGTAGTTAGTACTACTGCGTGCAGTACAAAATACTCTATGTAGGATTTTTTTGTAAAAATACAGATTTTTTATGTAGGTTATTTTCGCGCCTGCTTGAGAGGCGCATCTTGGATCCACTAGTGAGCGAGCGTTTATAAAGAAAAGGTTACCAAATTTATGCATGATGGAGCACTCCTTGTAGTTCGGTTTTGGACTTCCTAGTATGTTCTCTGATAAAACAGAGCTCCACTATGTGATATTCCCTCCATATCATAAAAATATGATAGTTTAGACATAACTTTAGTTAAACTCTTAAATTTTTGACTACCAATATCGTTTTAAGTATTTTGATTGGGTACTTGAAAATCATATGTATAAATTTATTTCAAAAAGTAATTTCATAATATTATAACTTAGTGGTCAAAGTTAACATTTTAAAGACCATGTCAATGTCCAAAACATCATGTTTTTATGATATGAAGGGAGTATAATTTAGCAGATAATCTTCCATGTATTTGTATATGTATTCCCTAATGTTACATCTTTCCTATGCTTCAATTATACTTCTTTTACTAATAAATCTAAGGGAAATAATATTTTGCAACTGTCAATACCTGAGATGTACTAGATTAGTCTTTGTTTGACTGGAAGTCCTTTCTGCAACTATTGGTAGGTTCATAACATTGTTTCTTACCTATATCGTTAGGTTCTAAATTACATGCTTAATGGAGATTTTGTTTTGCATCAAAGCACATGTGTTCGCATTATGTAATATTTGGAGAAGATTTTTGGGTATCACCATTTACTCTTGGATTTGGTAAAACAATCTGCAATATCTTCTGCCATACGGAAATTGCAAAGGCACGCAATAGGTATCTGAAGCTGACCTGGCGTTATTTTTCTCCTTTTTTGCTTTCTTTGGTCATAGCAAATTGGAAAGTTTA
Organism: Stipa capillata; assembly: GCA_019208055.1. NCBI lineage: Eukaryota > Viridiplantae > Streptophyta > Magnoliopsida > Poales > Poaceae > Stipa > Stipa capillata. The sequence continues at coordinate 630,096 of JAGXJF010001712.1, read as the reverse complement.
CAGGGACAGATTGGGTTTCTCCGCCAAGAAGTAGTTAGATTCCTCTTCTCCAGAATCCCTTTCTTGCATGTTCATCCTTTTCTGAGGAATCCACTTGATATCCCTATGAGCCCATAATATTGTTCTCATGTAAAAATTGCAGAAACAATTGGCACGTCTGTATTCTAATCGCCAGGCTGATCAACACACTAGGTAAGAGATCCACAATCGTGCGTAGTCTACAGGCTTTCTTTTTTAATGCCTCAATCTGAAATGTAGTTCCATGCTTTACCTCCAAAATGTTCAGCGTATAAACTTTCCCCCAATAATTACTATGCAGTATCCATTTCATTTTGCTCTATGATGGAACAAAAAATGTATGTACATGTTAAATTCGGAAAATGGAGAACAACACTGCCTTGTCACCGTATCATTCATGTTTGTGTTTCAGACTGGAGCCAAACCATGAGCACGGCGCTGCCGACAGATCCAACACAAGCTTTCGGCTGCGTTTCCTTAATGATCTGCAGACTCCTATTTACACAGAGAATAATATAGCAGCTGAGAACAACGCAGCTATTAAAATTGGCATATTTGAAGGCCATAAGATGATCAGGACTGGCCCGCTGTATAAGCTAAAAGTTGAGATCGTGGTTCTCCGAGGTGACTTCTCCAATGATGGCCAGGAGAGCTGGACTGAGGAGGAGTTCAACAGCCATATAGTGAAAGGCCGGGATGGGCAAGGATTTGTGTTAGGGGGTGATCGCGTTGCGCGGTTGATCAATGGGGAGGCATCCCCTGGACAGCTCCGCTTCAAGGAAGGGTCATCCAGAACTCGCAATTGGAAGTTTGTCATTGCAGCAAAGGGTATGCAACATTGAAAATACCGGTTTTCACGTTCAGGAAGCTGTCATGAAGCCTGTGACCGTGCGGGATCGTAGAAATGAAGTTATATGACTTCTCTGAGATTCTTTGTTTCTATTGTTGTTTGTTGTTGTTGGACCTCTCACTTGGTTTTCTATGTTATCGTGATACACTGTCCTTTATTTCGTTGCAGCAAATGAGAAGAGGCACCCTCCGAGGTTAGATGATGAAGTGTATCGCTTGGAGGAAATCTCCAAAGATGGAACTTACCACAAGAGGCTTCAAAAGGCGCATATCTCCACAGTGCAGGATTTTTTGAAAGCTTTGAACAAGAATGCCAGGAAGCTCCGTGAAGAAGTAAAAAAACTCTTCTTATTTTTTCTTTTACAGTCATTGTATATTTATAATGTTGATTCATGTAACTTTTACTTGTCTGCATGCAAGTTTTCGAGATGAAGAAACAGCACAACTCTTTTGTAAAAATGGTTGAGCATGCCAGACAGTGTTGTCTCGAAGACAGGCATGACCTCAAAGCATATCAAAATGAAGAGGCAAATGTAATGCTTTTCTTCAACTGTGTGCATGAACTTGTCGGAGCAGAATTTCATGGTGATTATGTCACCCACGACAAATTCGGTCCAGCTCAAAAGGTACTTGTTCAACTCAACACCCTACTGACAGCACTACAATTGCATTTGCAAGTAATTTTGCCTCAACAAGGATCGTGTGTCGGTTGCACATATATAGTCAGTGTATAGTATTTGTTATAACCAAATACTACGTTAGTGTATAGTTTGTATGGTCAGTGTATAGTATTTTAGGCTACCCACTGTGATGCGTAGTCGTGAAAAATGTCCAGCTAGGTCTTTTGTATATGTGTTTGTGATTTGTATGCCTGCAAGTGTAGTGCTGGCATGTGTGTCAGGTGTAAACCTTGAGAACACTAAGGTTTCTGCTGCAAATGTAGTAGTATTATTTTTTCGCAAAAGGGTGTCCTTTCTTTTGAAATGACCATCTATACCTTAATTGGATTGCCATGCAACATCGGCAAAGGTGAGTACAACATAAATTTCTCATATCGTGGGCATACATTCATCACCATGCAACATATGAGCCTAAAATGTGAATCATTTCTGGTTCCTTTTCCTTCATAATTTTCATCACAAAAGATTTTTACATGCACCTAAGATTAAGAGGTCTTTTACGGTGCTCTCAAATAAATATGAGCCATCCGATTCTATAGATCGGATGGTAGAGAGTAATCCATACTACTGCATCATGTGAGTAGTATATATATTCCAGGTGAGTAGTATATGAATTTTATTGGTAAAATTAGAAGATATAGATAAGAAATCCCGGGTCATAGGGAATATCAGAACCAATATTTTTTTTTCACCCAGGCTCGGATCCATTCTCCATTCCGCACACTCCACGCACACCCGACATCTCCCGCACGGTCCTTCATCGATTGATACTAGACGTCAACCTCTTCCCCCATCTGCCGCCGGCACCCTCTCCGCTGAGAGGACGTGTAACAGACAACCTCTTGCATGCCTGCAATCCGAGGAGACACTATCCAAGGAGGGATTCTAGGTCTTAAACGGCCTTCTTGCTTGCAACTCCGACAAGCGGCTGACGGTGGCTGCCGCACTCAAGCTCCCATGGTTCGTTACCGCTGCTGCAAATGCTCTTCCTCTTCCTGCTGCAGCTGCGGTCGACGAAATGACGGTGTCCATAAAGGAGGAGGAGGTGATGATCGTTCCATCAACTTTGCGAAGAAAGAGAATCGTCTCAAAGAAAATGTTGCCCAGGAAAAACGCGCTGATGATGATTCCACCTGTGACATCGAAGGCGCAGCTGGTGTTGTTATCTTTGGATCGATCCATGTAAATGCTAGGCGGTGTCCTTCGAACTAAAGATACTGCATATCTTATAACTTAGTTCATGCAGAGTGAGTTAATGCAGAGTAATTGTCTCTCTTCCAGATTTTGTGAAATACTATCATTGTTTGTTAGTCATTTAATATAATTTCGTTCAATGCAAAATTTTGAATGCAAGTCCTGAAAACTTATTGAAATGGAACTTTGGCTTCACGATTTTGATGAATGAAAATTTCTACGATGCAGCCTGTGTATAAGCGTGATACCAATTAGGATCAGAGATTTCTGGAATGCAGATTGGTGTCTGTGTTTCAGAGTACGTTCTAATGACAAGGGGAAGGTAAATTCTTATGCTTGGTATTGAGCTTTTGTAGGATAAATTTGTATGAGGGTGATGTCTCGAATATTCTGGTTAAAAATAAAAAAGCAATATGAGAGCTACGCAAGGTGAGGGAGTTCAAAGTTCTGACTGATTTACATGAACATTCTACAAACAAATTAAAGCATTGGAAAAGAATTAACCGCATTGGGATCGGCATTTCTAGTGGGAAGCAAAATTGCTTTAGTTGGCTTCTCCTTCAACAGGGCCTCCAGGCCAGACTTGAAGTATGTCAGGATGGTTTCCAATTGCAAATCATAACTGCAGAGCATGGACGAGAAGACACAGGGCCGAGGTTCTTTCATTAAACTCCTCAAGAACAAGAATAGACAAGGGAAATAAAATCTTTGTGAGTTCTTACGATGTGGACCTGTGGCTGTGTCGCAAGTGAACAAATTAATTTCAGTGGCGACGGCGGAAGGCGGATGAGGAGGTCAGCCACTCATCCGGCGCGGCGGGGGATGAGGTCTTTTTTCTTAAGTTTGGGACGGGAGTCGTAAGGACAAAATTACCCGCCCACAAAAAAATATTTCCCAACAAAAAGTCTAAAAATACCTGTATAAATCAAGGGCTAGATTTTATTAATACTATCCACCTCCACTAATAGTTAAGTGTACTATAAAAAGCCTCATGTATGATTAATCAATGCGACAAATCTCTATCCGGCTGGAGAGCCTCTCTTATCTAAAGGGGGTCGCTAGACTCTCTCCTCGGTCGGCAACCTCTCGACCTTCTACTACATGTCAGCCCTGAAGCTTCCCAAAGACATCCTCTCCGCGGTCACTAAGCGCACTCCACCTTCTTCTGGGCAGGTGAAGGTTCGTGCTCCGGTGCTCAGCGCCTTATCGCTTGGGACCGTCTCTGCCGCCCCAAGTCTTCAGGCCGCCTTGGGCTTAAAGGCCTTGATCTTCAAAACCGATGTCTGCCGACGAAATTCACTCGCAAATTCCTCCATCCAAAGCCCCTCCTATCAAGGTCAAGATCTTCGGATGGTTAAGCCTGTGCTGACAGGCTAAGACTCTAACAGCAACCTCCTCCGAGAAACACTAGTCGACGACTCGGCTTGCGACGTACAGGCGCGGCGCTTCTTCAGAGGACAGGAGCCACATCTTCTTCCTCTGCCCCACCAGCGCGGCTGTGTGGCGCGCCATCCGTACGTGTAAACTCGCATGCCCTCCGACTCCTTCGACGTTCGGACTGGCCCTCAGCCACATGGTGTAGCCACCGGGCGTCTTAACCGTGCTTTGGAAGCTCCGGGATTCACGTAACAGAAAGGTGTTCCAAAACCTTGACGACGAGGGACCCACGATCATCCGAGCAATCGTCTCAGACCTCAGCCCGTTGATAAAAATCATGTGGGAATCTCTCCCCTGAACCAAGGGTACCTCGGGTCTTCCATAATGTCTAATATAATGGTGGATATTCTGAGAGCCAAAGAGGGATAGATTTGCAGGGTAGTTCCTCATTTGGTTAATGGTGGTATATCCATCTCACAATATACGACTCATATTGTGTTATTCATAAAACATGACATAGAGAAAGCTAAAAAAAATTTAAACTCCTATTATGCGTTTTCACAGTTGGGCCTCAAGATTAATTTCTAGAAGAGTAAACTATTTTGTTTTGGTGAAGCGAGAGACCATGAGGCTGAATACATGTTCAACTTGAACCTACACCAAAATGGCTAATTTTCTATAAAGTCATTATATTCGGCTCCTATGAACTTGAATATCCCTCGTACCAACCGGAACATATGAAAACTTAAAATACCTCCAAAAATCAAGATTTTCCTATGGCATATACGTCGGGGTAATTTTAACTAAAGATAGTCTTAACGGAGAAATTAGGCGGGAAGCACTGTATATTGTTTTTGTCACAACTAGTATAGTGTCCCGCGCAGGAAACCTTTTTAATTATTTTAGTTTTCTACTTGTATGCAAGTGTACCGAGCCGTCTATTTAGATACAGTTATGATGATCTATCGGATATGATATGTTTAATTATCTTTATTATTTTACCTGTACGCGTGATATTAGATTAGTACAGAAAATAACATTTCAAATCGCGAGATGACCTGATATTAGATCAGTATAGGAAATAAAAGTTCAAATCATGAGCTGACTTGCTAGTCGTTGTACTGAGCCATCTATTTAGGTACAGTTATGATGATGTATCGAATGTGATCTGTTTAGGTACAATTATGAAGATCTATCGGCTGTGATCTATTTAGGTACAGTTACGAAGATCTATCAGCTGTAATGTGTTTAGGTGCAGTTACGAAGATCTGTCGGCTGTAATGTGTTTAGGTGCAGTTATGAAGATCTATCGGCTGTGATCTATTTAGGTACAATTATGAAGATCTATTGGTTGTGATCTACTAATAATTAAAGGGTCCACTAGTTTAATGGTCGGATTTTGCTTTTTTGTGGGAATTTTTAACTTTTCTCTATTTTTTTCTATTGTATTCTACTTTTCGTATATAGTAGATGTGGAGACGATTCAACATTTATTTTTTAAGTATACCGTTACACGTTTCACATGGCACGTCACATAAGCGGCTATAGGATTGTTTCCAACAACGAATATCACCAATTTGTTCGATAATTGGCTGTTTGGGTTGGGACAAGCTTTGATATATTATTTTGATCGGAGCGGCTGCGATGTGTTAGTCTATTTGACTATGTCGAGATGACGTTATATTTGTCAAGAAAAGATTTACTAATCCTTTATAAGCTATCTACCTATGCTTACATTGACATCGCTCTTGATCAATACGGCAGAGTAGAGGCGCGGGACTATGCCTTGCAAGCTTGTCGCTCCTTGGAGGTCGTACCACGGGTTTTTAACAGCGGGCATGGCTGGTGTTTTAGTTTCAGACTGTGTGTGAACTGATTTCGTTACAGTTGCTTTGTACTACTGTTTTCATTCTTGGTGTTCAGCTAGGGTGCTCTAGCGGAGTTTCTGCAAAAACTTTATAATAATTATGTGGTTATGTGTATGTAATAATGTAAAAATTAGAAGAAACTCTTGTGATACTACATCGTCTTATTGCTGGCGCCTTGAATAATAAAATCTTTCTTTAAAAAGGTGCACAACAACAATTTCTCTCGCTCCGAACTGCTTTGTGAGGTTTCTGTTTATGGAAATCGTAGGCTTTGCCCCTCGTTAAAAGAACAGTAATCTACAATCAAGTGTAAATAATTTATGGGAATTGAACCTATGGCTTACATGCATCGCGCACGTTGATCGATCGCCCTGAGCTCTTTGGATGTGTACGTGGGCTTGATTGCACAAGTCCTCATAACCATGATTGTAACTAAACTGAATTAAGGGTTGACTGATGTGTTATGCATGGCAAAGTCAAGCCCTTGAATTGGGAGGATCACTAGAAAAGGAAAATGAATATTGGACGAAAACCACGCGGTTTCCCAAGCAGTCATCATCCATGCACATGCACATGTTGTAACAGGCGCTAACTGCTACACTTTTTGTAGTTTAGTTGGTGACATCCATCAGAAAAAAAGGTACATCCTATTGTCAACACTGTGTGATGGAGATGGAAAGCCTGTGGTACGAGAGACCATACCATAATCTCACTGTTTTTTTAACTTCGCGGAATATTGCCTTGTGCACCTCGCATGTATCTCTGTCTATGCTTATGTTGCATTTGCACTCTTAGGAACAAACATTTTATATTTATATAGTTTCTTCTCTGAGGAGAAAGAGAGAGCTTTATTAATTAAACACTAGAGTTTTTACAATTTTCATCAACTAGCTCTAAAATGCAGGTAGGTGTTCATTAGCTACACAATTACATTCTATATACCTTTAAGGCTTTGACCTCTAACAGTAGCACAATCAATGCCTATTTCAAACTCAACGATCTTGCTCTGCACACAACAAGGAAATCGATTTATTGCGATGATATTCATTGTTATTAAGCCTAAAATCGTTACAATATGTACATACTGCAACAAAAGTAAATTTGTTGGCAATAGTTGCAATAAACAAGGTGGCAATAGCACGTCGCAACAAAATGTAATTTCTCATCACTTTAAAAGTTAAATGTCAAATCTGAATTGCATGTCGATTGATCAATTTAATAAGCATACTCTTGATCTTAAGGAACCTTTTTTAGGGTCAGTTCACACCATTGATATAACATGTTATTAATACATAAAGTAATGCGGTCCAAAGATTGTATACGAAGTATCATCGAAGATTCGTTTTAGAAACAGGTTGACCCTAGCCAATGTTCCAAGTGTGGGTGTACGTGATTTAGCTGTAGAGACATGAGACTTCAATAATCTCTTGTATTAGTAATCTACTTTATGCATCGATCGAGATCGCTTGCTCAGGGGATCGAGGACGGCAACGCGTGATCAACTTGAGCTCCTTGCATTTGTGTGGGCTTGACTGCACAAGTCATCATCAGCATGCTTAACTAACTGAATTCCTCCAAAATAAATTGCACTAAACTGAATTAGAGTGGTCAGGAGAATAGAGTGGCCCTCCGACCAATGGTTCGAAGGTGATCCGAGGGTGTGGTTCAAGAGTTGTCCGACGAAAACCTCTCTAGACCACTTTCTATCCACTTGCAATCTCCACTTGGACTTAGACCCATTAAATTGGTTAAGTAAATAAAAAATAAAACAGTATGTATTTTGGGTTATCATCTAACTAGTCAACAATCCTCGTCATCATTACTACCTTATACAGCTCTACTAATTCATTATTCTTATTAGTTTGAATGAAGCTAAAACTTACATGAGTTGATTGATTGCCATGAGCCCATATCCATTATCCACAATATATTTCTATTAAACGCTTCAAGCTCGCATGGAGTCTAATTTGTGTTGCATAACTGCACAATGTTCTGTAATTTCGCAGAAAGTTCACAATGTTACCTATGTATGATTATGATACCTATGTATGTTTAGGGCTTGAACGAACAATTCTTTTATTTAGTTTTCGAATAAGCTTCATGTGTCGAGCAGGAAAGACGCTCCCATGTGCCTAGATCCTATAATAATGCTCCTGCTAGTATATTATTTTTCTCATGACTAAAATATGAGCGATATGACATAGATACAGACAAAATAGTTTCCCCAATATATCTTACCATTGCTCCCTCCAAGTCTCGTGTCCCATTTGTGCCTAATCTACGCGTTAGCCTTCTTTGTCTCCATCGACGCGCTCCAATTCCTCTTTCACCAGCTACACCACCTACAACCGGCGGTGAACTCTCCCCTCGCTAGGTCGCTGCTGCCCCACCCGCCTATCCTAGCATTATGTAGGAGAAGATTGCCATTATCGTCCATCGCTCTCTGTCGAGTAATCTGCTATCCATTACTTCACAGCCTCTCGCCCTTCCTCTACATCCATGGGGCTCCAGTGAACATGTCGTCGTTGTCTCTAAAACTCTAACATAGATAAACAACAAAATCACCTTTAAATGGACTATGGTACAAATTGTTCGAACAGATAATAGAATTTGGGTGTAATACCCTGTACCAAATCTCAGCACTTCATCTCAGTGAACAAAACGTTCTCCTTTTCCTTTAAACGCACATGCACTTATGTCGTTTTGAGACATTCCAAAATTCTAAAAAGTTATGAAAAAAAGTCATGCATGTATGTCACAATATAGCATGTGAACTGCAAAATTTTATGCAAAATATGTCAATTCGGGTCCTATGCAAGAAAAAACTTCCTACAATATGACCTAAGTATTCTTCTCGTATAGGATATAAAGTATTTTTTTAATGAATTTTACAGCTTCACATGCTATGACATACGCTATATCTATAAATCTATCTATCTATCTATTAATTAGGGACTCTAAAAACTTTCACGTTTACAAGAGAAAAAAGAAAAAAAAATCTAACCTTTTTATCTCTGGTGAGAGCTAGTTATAATGGCTCAAATTAATTCAAAAATATCTAACCTTCTATCTGCGGGGACTGAGTTACAATGGCTCAAATTAATCCAAAAATCCCTACCGAATTCACGCATATAAAAAAAAGAGTTCACGTACAGTCACCTCCCCTCGGAGCTAATACTTCACGGGCGACCGCGTTCCTCACCTGCCTCACCGGCCGGTGTCCGCGTCTCCTTGCGCACCCACACGCTTCTTTGCGGCCGCGTCGCAGCGCCGTGACCGCGTCCGAGTCCAAGCGGTCTCACCTGATACCGTTCGATGGCATTGCCGTGAGCCTCGCAGAGCACGACGGTGCGGCCAGACCGGCCCGATGTGCCGTGCTCCGCATAGAACACCTTTCGGCAGCCGTGCAAGTTCATCGTGGACGGGGCCTGTGCTGCCGGCTGCGCGCTAAGCCTAGGCAAGGTTCGGACCATCATTTACTTCTCCGGTGAAACTGGCTGCTCTAATTGGGGTTAATTCGGTCCCCAGATCACCGGCGCACAACACCTTGCCGCTGTGCGTGTTCGATCCGAAAGTGACAAAGTCTCTCCCCTGTATCTAATTGTTTTTTCATAATAGATACTTTTATTTATTCTTTAGGACGTATTAAGGTGATATGACCACAAAAGAGTTTAACTCCCAACGATATACTCCCTCCGTCTATAAATGTAAGGCATGCACGAAATTTAATGTTCAACTTTGACTAACAATTAAACTAATCATCTTTTAGCTATATGACACAAAAGTGGTACCATTAGATTTATATTCAAACGTATTTTCAAATTGTATCACTTTTGTGTTATATAATTATTGAATTAATCGTTGGTCAAAGTTGGATCTAAAATTCCATGCACACCTTACATTTATGGACGGAGGGAGTACATGGACAACTTATTGCAGTTATTTAAAAAGTTTCAAAGACATATCCCCGTAAAGAGCCATAAAATCCATTAAATAATAAGAGGAATGGAAAACTCAAGGTGCAACAATCCTGAGACTACACCACCACTCATGCTGAATAAAGAGCTCCTTGGACACCTTCTCCAACTAGGTATAGGCTATTGCCACTACCTTCGGATCCTCCGGATATTGAAGCATAGATCAAGTATGGAGCCAATGTGTACACAAAAAGATAACCTGCAGAAAGAAGAAAATTTTCTTTTATCAAATACAACATCATTTCTGCGTAGCCATAGTGATCAACATAGAGCAGCCGCTCTAACTAGGATTTTTGTTCTTCATATTTTATCTAACCCTCATAGCCAATTACCAAACATATTGGTAACACTGTGAGGGAGATGCAAGTTAGACGCCACCTGGACAATGCGCCACATACAGCGAGCAAAATAAGAATAAAAAAAGAGTATTTAATCGTGTCATCACCATTGCAAAAAAAAATTCTAGCTACCTATCAAGTTTCATTTGCGGAGATTATCTTTGGTTAATATTACCCCTTTCTGCATATACTGGAGAAATGTTTTCACTCTCAACGGAATCTTCAGCTTCTACAAATATCTGTTGCGGATAAGCACATCATTATGCACGACGGCAGTGTACATTGATTGCATAGAATATTACACGCTCTGATGCAAGTTCCATCCAAATGTATCCTGGTCTTGTGCCAAGTGCACATGCGCAAGCCGAGCCCGGAGCTCGTTCCACACAACTAATTTTTGGCCAATAAGATCCCTCCTAAAGGAAACCCTCAGTTGATCTGTGCTCATGACTTCAGCTAGGGTGTCGTGTTTGTTTCTGACAATGTTAAAAAGGTTCGGTATTGGTTTTTTAGTGGGGCGTTTCCTAGCCATTGATCCTCCCAAAACCGAACTTTTGGTCCATCTTTAATCATGAAAGAGCCAAAAGGAAAGAACTGACATTTGATCTTCATGAGACCCACCCAAAAATGGGAATCACCTGCTTTCCATTCGACTTGTGAAAGTGTTTTGAACCCCAAATATTTATTACGGAGAAGGTCCTGCCATACTCCATCTTTGTTTAGCAGCTTAAAAAGCTATTTGCAAAGTAGGCTACTGCTCTTAATATCCAAGTTTTCCAAGCCCCCCTTGATTTTTAGGCCAACATAGGACGCTCCACTTTGCCAAGCCGTATTTTTTCTTATGATCATCACTTTGCCGATCAGAAGTAGTAAATCCATCTGAGGACCTCTCGAGGTACTCTAAAAAATGATATCACATACATCGGCAAGCTACTAAGTACGGAATTGATAAGGATCAGCCTGCCACCCGTGGACAAGTGATTACCTTTCCAACTACTTAGTCGCTTTTAGAAACACTTCTCCACTTCCTTCCAGTCTGCATTGCGGAGATGGCCATAATGGATCAGTATGCCTAAGTAGCGAAAGGGCATAGAGCCAAGTTCACAGGAGAACAATCAATATATTGCTCGACCACTTCTTGGGCCTCGCCCAAACAAAAAATTTCACTCTTAATTTGATTTTTAACCCAGATAGTTGCTCAAAAACACTCAACAATAGCTTCAAATTTATTGCTTTATCTAGGTCATGGTCCATAAAGAGAATAGTACCATCAGCAATAAAGTAAATTAGATAAACCATCATCAATGAGATGAGGTACCACACCACAAATTTGTCCATTTGCTTTGGCTCTCACTATTTAGATCGCAAGCATATCAGGCACTATGTTGAATAAGATCGGTGATAGGAGATCGCTTTGATGCAAACCTTTTTTGGTTTGAAAGTACGGACCAATGTTGTTATTGACTTTTATACCCACACTTCCTCTAGAGATGAACCTCTCCACCCAGGTACACTAGTTGGGGAGAATCCTTTCATCTTTAAAGATTGTAGTAAGAAAAGCTATTTAACTTTATCATACATCTTTTCAAAGTCCATAAAAATGACAATCCCCTTTTTTCCGTTATAATTCATGGACGGTATCATGAAGAATAACAACACCGTCTAAGATATTACTGCCTTGCATGAAGGTTGTTTGGGTAGGGTGTACCAGTTGATCCACCACCCTGTTTATTCTATTAGTCGTGACTTTTGTGTAAATCTTAAAACTCACATTTAACAAACAGATAGACTTGTATTGTTGAATGTAGTTGGCTTCCTTGCATTTTGGTAGGACCATGATAACCCCAAAATTCAAACCATAAAACAGTAAGTCTCCTTGGTGGAAGGCATGGAGCATAGCCATTAGGTCATCCTTAATGGCATCCCAAAAGACTTGGCAGAACTCAAATGGGCCTGGCGCTTTGTCATCTTCCATTTGAAACACCATGAACTTCCTTTTCAGAAAAAGAGGATGTGAGGAAGTCATTTTCAGCTTCCCACACCTGGGGTATGTCATCCCTAGAGGATTCAAACATTGAAAAGTGATTAAATCAGGCGATCTAAAGGTTTTTATAGTATGAGGTGATATGCGATTTCATCTTGTCTCACCCACTATGGAACCATCATTGCTTTCGATTGGAAAATCCGCTGCTTTCAGTGCTTGCCATTCGCAACCTTGTGGAAGTACCTCGTATTATTGTCGCCTTCAACAAGGTATTTAACTTTCATACGTTGATACTATTTTATTTCTTCTTCATGAAGTAATTTGGCCAATTGTTCATTAGATTGCTCTTTTAAATTTATTTCCTAGATGGACAGTACATTTACTTTAGCTTTCTTACCAAGCTAGTCAATAGTATCTACGAGGCACTGTTTTTCTCTTTTGTATTCACTGCTAGTATTGATAGCACAACCCTGGAGATATCTCCTTAGCGTACGAATTTTTTCTGCCATTTTTCCAAGGGAGTGTTGTCTCCACCAAATATCATACACCATCTCAATGAAGCCATCATGAATGAACCAACCAAGCTCAAATTTGAAAGGTTGTTTCACTCCTCTAGATGCTACTGTCCCGGTGTCCAAAAGAAGGGGTGTGTGATCCAACAAGGACGGGTCTAGTGCAACCACAGTGACTAAGGAAAACTTTGTTTTCTAATCAGCTAGATGTTGGGTTGCCCTAGAAGTTGGCCCATGTGAACTGACATCTCGATAGGTCGAGCTCCTGTAAATCCAAACCGTCGATGACAGGATTGAACACAAACGGCCATCGGTTATCAAACCTATTATTATTTTTCTCACAACTATGACATAGAATATTAAAATCTCCTCTAATCAACACAGGATCAGGGTCGTGGCAGCAAAGGCGAATCAATTCTGCCAAAAAATCCGGCTTGAAGTTATCCTAGGCCGCACCGTATACTGTTGTTAGACTCCATGTAAAGTTGTCAGCTTTATTCCGAAGATGGAATTTCACAAAATACTCTCTATTGAAAATTGCCAGGACGTCAAAAAACCTTGGTTTACCCCAAAAAGGATTCCTCTAGAGCAGCCTCTTGAAGGCACTTTTACCGATTTCCAGAATGGCCACAAAATCAAGGTGTTGATCCATCACACTTTCAAAAATGTATCGATTTTTAACCAAGTCACCGAGTCATCTGCTACTCCAAAACATGTCTTTCATTGTGAACAACCTTTTATTTTCGAAGCCTTGGCCTTTTTAGATGACCCTACACAAGTTTTTTTTTCTCTGAAGAGGTAGATTTGGATTTTCAAGGGATAGCTTTTAGGTCACAGATTGTGTTCCCAAGCTTCACCTCATCCATCACCTCTTTAGTAATTAACATCACTGTATAAGTGATTAAACATTGGTTTGTCGTATTTGTTTTCCTCAGCCTCCTCACTCTAATCAACCAGATCAAAAGCAGGAGTATAATTTTTATCTCTCTTTTTAGGTAACACCTTAAGGCGATCAAAGTCCATACGCTAATAGACTTTACCGAAAGCTCTACCTCTACACTATTTAGTTGAGTGTTGTACAGACACTCAAGAAAAAAGTTAGTTTCTCTATTTTACTATATACCTATTACCAGCGAATCATGCAGAAAAATTCTAACTCTAAAAATAGTTATTAATGGGAAATAACTATGTACACCTCTATCAAATGAGATGGGTTACAACCACTTAACGTCTTCTAAAGCATTAACTACTCTTTGATATTCTTTATAAACAGTTATGTTGAAATGGAGATTCCTGGTACAATGAAGTGGAGGGAGTAATTAAGAGAACGGATTTACTAATTAAGAGAACGGATTTACTATTTCTCGGTCGCTGAAGAAATTATTATTTCTCGAGTTGCACTTCATTAAACTTAGAGTCGCACAAATAGATTTGTATAACTATCTAGTTGTACATCTCTAGAACTAAAGTTATATATAATTTTTAAAATATATAACTATCTAATTAACTGTTAGATAAAAAATCAACATCTAAAATCATCACTTAGAAATAATAACTTCTCAGTTGATTTAGAAATAGACAGCTCCCTCGGGAGCGAAATGTGCAACATTTACGCGTGTTTTCCTTTCCCCCTGCGACGCATCCATTTTCTGATGTTTATGGCCAACCCAAGCATAACATCACCCTGTACTTTCCAGCCCTTATCCATGTATTAGTTACTACAGTAGTTAACCGTGTATTTTTCTTCCTCCTGTCCACGCGGCTTCCAGACAACAAATGTAGAAGAAAGGTAGAGCACTCTACGCGTTCGATTGACTTGCGCTAATCGCAAAGTCTGCAATGGTCAAGAAGTGCAGATCAATTTGCGCTGATGTTTTTCTGGGAAATTAAGAAACGCGAAATCTGCGATGCGTTTCCTTCACAAAGTGCGTGCAACTTCTCATCGATCTGATCAACGGCCGTGTCTGACCGAACCTCAGAACTGTACATCTTCGCGTTGGATATGTATATATACGCGTAGCAATAACCCATCCATGGAGATGGAAGATCCCATGATTTTTCCGTCGGACGCCGAAGCACACCCCCGACCACCACAAAACGCTTGGTAATTGCACATTGCATGTTCTACACCCCGTCTGTTGTCTTCATCCTTCTAGCTAGGGTTTATGTTTCAAATTTCAATCGTCGGTGCTATTTGTGCTGACTTTTTTTGTACTATTGTATTATGTTGTATACTACAATCATGATTTTATAGAGATTTTTGGTTACAATTATAATTTCATAAAATTATGTCTAAATTAATCGGTGTACCTACAACCCAGCTTTAGCTGAAACTTTTCCATCCAACCCACCCTGATCATCAGGCCTACAGTAACACTCCATTCTCAGCGCTTCTTTTCCATTTGTACTGGCTATTATTGTTGGCCACCTAGATCATCGTCCAATTAGAAGCGTCCCTGAAGTTTTTGGCTTTCACTTTTAAAAATCTTCAACTTCGTCGGAACATAAACTTTATGTCGAGCTATCACATCTTTCAGCGCCTAAACTTACTAGAATTCATTTCCTCGCTGAAAGATTCCCCCTCTATCTCTCTATACGCTTCAACTGGCTCCATAAATCTCACTCCATATATTATACTCATCTATATTTTATTAATATCTTATAACTAATATAATTTTTCTAACGGCTATCTTTTTCAATGGCTATATTTCCAACGGTCATATTTTCAAAGGCTATATCTCCAACAACCATATTTTCAACAGCTGTGTTTTTCGGGTCTCTATAAACATTTTCATTCGCCTGGTTGCTTCTCCAAGCCATTCGCCTTATTGTTCCTTCTCTACCACTGTGAAATGAGTCATCTGTCTCCCTTAGATTTATCGTCATTGTCGAATGATGACGACGAACTCATTCTAGCAGCATTACACGTAGCACATAATCAATATGAGCTTATGTGATAAGGACATCCCTACAACCGATACAATCATATCTCCACAATTATAGGGTTCAGTGACACGAGTTCGATCACGCTAATTTAATTGTTAGGTAAATTCGTTTCTTGGAGCTCCATCATTTTCTATGAACTCCTTGATGCTGCCTAAAGAAGATGATGTTATACTAGCACAAATGCCCATAAGTTGCTACGAATTAAAGAAAATATACTATATGTTTAAGAAAATTATACTACCAATTATGCTATATTAGATCATTCACACTCGCTCTCATCTCAACCGTTTCTATCGGGTCCAAATGGTGGTCTGCCCGAAGGAGGACGGACCGCCGCCACCAATTGTCATCTTTATAAGAGTAAAGATTACTCAGGAACATGGGCTCAAGTGAGGAGACGGATGGCAGCACTACAAGAAAGATGTCAAGCTATTTCAAGACTTTGGAGTCACCATGATGGATAAAATATACAAGCTTCCACTTTGCATTTTTGTCCATAATTAGTGAATGGTGTTACGTCAACTTTTTCTGGCCAAGGTCATGTATCTTTTAATTTTAGCACACTTAGGGACATTCGAGTCGTAAGGGAGAATGAGTCATAGTCGTGAACAGTACCTCCTTCCACCTTCTCCTATATAAGACACCCCGAGTCCCTAGATTAGATGGGTTTCATTGAATTGTTTAGCTACTGCTACAATTTCACATCTACAAGTCGTGTAGGACTATCGCCTTGTTTAGATCGCTAGTCAAATCCCAAATTCGTTCTTCTAGCCTTTGTGCCAATTTAATACTCGTAATTTCAGATTGCATATTATCACAGTTCTTACTGGTTCTTCGGTTGCCTACAGGAACTCGAACCTCATTGTTCAGGTTGATCATGCCTATGGCAAGGTCAATAACCATCAGACATTGGTTTAGCGATTGCTAAGGCGTATCGTCGTGTACGGTATAGTCGGATCGTCAAGGTCAATCTCCACCAAATTGATAGCTAGCTTCGTCTCATCGAAAGATCGGGCTCCACAACATGGCGGTTCTGTGCCGGGACGTCAATCGTAATTGAGAAGCCGGACATTTTAGGCTATACCAAGACTACTTTTTAGAGGTTCCTACCTACGGCCCAACTATCATTCGGTGCAGTTTTGTATTTAGTCGATATGTTTTTGTTTGCTTTATTTGTTTACCCTCTTGTGTACGGCTTATTATTCTTTTTGGCGAAGGTTTAGAACAACTTGTTCTCTATGTTTTCACATAATGCAAGCTGTTGAAGGCCATGATGACTATTTTATGTAGAAAAGAGATATAATTGGATGTCTTGGGTTGTCTCTTTTGCAAAAGATTACCGCAACATTCAGAATTCTAACTTATGGAGTACCAGCGGATACCACAGATGATTATATTTGGATTGGAGAAAGTATTGCTATAGAAGGTCTTATAAGGTTTGTCAAAATTATTGTTGAAGCCTTTGAAGATGACTACATGAGATCTCCGAATAATAATGATACTGCTATATTACTTGTAGTTGGAGGGGAAAGAGATTTTTCCAGAATGTTGGGTAGCATAGGTTGCATGCATTGGAATGGGGAAAATTACCCTGCAGCATGGCAAGGTATGTATGCTGCCCATGTGAACGAGCCCACTATCATACTAGAAGCCGTTACTTCACAAGATCTTTGGAATTGACATGCCTTCTTTGGTTTACCAGGGTCGAACAATGATATTAATGTTCTTCACCATTCTCCTCTCTTTGCAAAGCTAGCTAAAGGACAAGCTCCAGAAGTAACTTATACCATCAATTGTCACAATTATACAATGGGATATTACCTGGCAGATGGCATATGTCCCAAAATAGGCCACATTTGTGAAGACTATACCGGCTCCACAAGGTAATAAGAAGAAATATTTCACCCAAGGTCAAGAAGCAGCTAGGAAGGATGTTGAACAAGCTGGGGACTCTGCAGGATCGCTGACTTAGAGGAGGATGGAGTAGAGGAGGATGAGACGGTGGCCAGCGTGACGGAGGATGAGGCGGTGTGAAGGATCGTCGCGGAGGAGGCGGTGCAGAGTCCCCGGCTTGGAGGAAGACAGGACAGAGGAGGACGAGGAGGCAGCCAGCGTGGAGGAGGACGCGTGAGGTGTAGTGGCAGCGTGGAGGAGGACACGCGAGGGGGCACTCGGACAGTCTACTGGCATCGGTGATGGTGCAAGGGGCATGAAAGGAATGGCGGTGAGTTTTTGACTTAGCAATTTTATAACGAGGAGCGACACAAAAACCCTAGAAACAAATATATAGGAGGCCTTAACGCAGACGGTTGCCATGAAAAACTGGTTGTGATAAGCTCTTATCACAGACGGTTGTTCGTAGCAATCGTCTACAATAAGGCTGAACATAGGCATTTTATTATGTTTTATTTATTTATTTAATCTTAAATAATATCTGCATGTTTTTTATTTCATTATTCTTAATAATAACTACGGTAAAGATCGAACAACACTGGTCCACACAAATACAATTTATACATAATGTGTATCCACTTATATCTAGTCCACACAAATATAAATCTAAACATAATATTTATTTGTACTTGCTTTTCTGGAAAGTTAGCCCTTCTTGATGGTTGATGCGTACATATATATCTTCGTCCTCGCGTGGTTTTGCCTCAACCCTTATATCATTAACTAAAATGTAGCTAAATTGATAATTCATGCAAATGAACTAAACTAGAGCGTAATAAATAAAACATAAAATATTAGATAAATTAGATCATAATAAATAAACGAGAGCACATTAAACAAATAGGAAATAATCAAACAAGAGCAAATTTCTCTCTACCAATCTAGATATACATATACCATTAAATTAAATTTCTAGCTATCTCTTGAACAGGAAAAGTTAACTAGCTAGTTACATGTTGAATATAAATATCATTACAATCAATTAAATAGCCTTCAAATCAACAACAACAAAATGAATCTATTTTTATCCAAGCACTAGATCCAGATTCTCTCTTTTCACATAGCAGTCTAAATTTATACTTCCTTCGTCCAGAAATGTAAGGCGTATTTTGACTGGTTAAGACAAGGTTTTGACCAACAATTACTCCATTAGTATATGATTTATGTGACATAAAATTGATATCATTAGATTCGTATTCAAAAGTATTTTCTTATTATTATGATTTTGTATCACATAAATCACATATTAATAGAGTAACTATTAGTCAAAGTCTTGTCTTAACAAATGAAGATACACCTTACATTTCTGAAAGGAGGGAGTACCCTTTTTTGAACCAATAGCTCACCTTTGATCACAAAGAGCAAGTGATATTGAATATTTCCTCCACATCCAAGCTTTTATTAGATCAATTTACTCCAAGTCACCACCGACCGGACCTACCGCCCCCACCGACCATGAGCTAGAATTTAAGACAAATATCTCGGGTTGGGGAAAATTGGTCAGCTGGTTATAAAAGAAGAAGATATCACAGACGGCTCCCTAAAAAACGTCTGTGATGACTACCCTATCGCAGACAGCTCTCACTGAGATCCATATGTGATATATTCCAGATAGTTCTAACTAGGAACCATCTGTGATAATGGTACATCACAGAAGGTTCGGATCCTTCATGTTGAATCGTGATGGTGCCATTTTCAACCCGTCTGTGATATACTTCAACACAAACAGTTTTTCTTACTCCATCTATGATAGATAGTCTGTAATGAGAGGTTCTATAATATTCCCTCCGTCTCATAATGTAAGATGTATTTTGATTGATTAAGATAAAGTTTTAACCAACAATTACTCTATTACTTGATGATTTATGTGACATAAAATTGATGTCATTAGATTTGTATTCAAAAGTAATTATTTATGATTGTGACTTTTTATCACATAAACCATATATTAATAGAATAATTATTAGTCAAAGTATTATCTTAACCAATTAAAATACGCCTTAAATTATAGAACAGAGGGAGTAGTAATAATGGGAGGTTAACAAACAGAACCTCGTTCAACTTCGGCTTTCAAACCAAACAAAAGCTCGAATATCCTAGACTATTCAATCTCACCAACCAAACAAAACCGTTTCACGTCTTGTGCCGCCAACCAAAGACACAACATGAGCCATCATATGCAACACCATCCCATCAACCAAACAAATTCATTTATGTTGTACCATCAGCGTAGTCTCAATGCTCCACCTTAGCTATCTCTTAATCTATACCACCTAAGCAAAAAAAACTTATGTGGCGGGATAATTATGGAGGAGAGAGAGGGAAGCTGTCTCTTAATCTAGAGATGACCCTTAGCAGTGTAATCGATGCAAATTAACTCTTGAGTGATTTCATATGGCTCATACCCATACTATTATGTACTAAAATTATGCCACAATCAAGCTACAAGATTAAAATAGTAGTATTGATCATAAAATATAATAAATAAAAGTTCTTTAAAGACAACACTAAGATACAAACCATTGAGAATGTTATATATAACCAGCTATTTAATACTGTAAGATACAACTTAAGAGACAATACATTAGGAGTGCCCTCATATGCAGCACCATCCCATCAACCAAACAAAATCGTTTCACGTCCAACTAAAGACACAACATAAACCATCCGATGCAGCACCATCCCATTCACCCCATAATATCACATCCTATTCACCCCCTCATACTCCCAACTAAATACGCCAAAAACCCATACTGATTCATATACCTAAGCACCATGGAGACGTATATTCATATACACAGTAAGGACACACATGCTACAACATTCAAAGATGGGGTTGCGCATATGCCTCATGTATACTAATCCATGTACCTCTTCACCATACCAGGTTATTTTAGAGTACCATATCTAAACGCGCGCTATCCGGTAGCTTCTCCTCCTCCTTCCACTACGACCCATATTCCTTAGATCGTCTGTCAAACTGAATTAACAATGCAAAATAGATAGCCTCGGGACATAAATTGATATGTTTAAAAAATTGTTAAAGAGAAAATACAGAAATAAATTTTCGTAAAGTAAAAAAATCCCATGCAGTTTTCTTCTGTCTCCCTAATCTATTCCCCTACCTGCTTCTTCTTCTTCCTCCAGCATCACCCCATCTATGCTCTCTCTATTCTCATCCCTCTCATGTAGGTCTTTCTCTCCCTACTTCAACATTTTGCTTTGCTTTTTAAAATAAGTTATGTAGCAATTTTAATAGTGTACATTTTACTCTATTCTAAACTAGACCGTGCGAATACAATGGTTAGCTCCTAGTTTGTTCCTAATTTTTAAGAACTTCGAGGTATCTCGAAACACTGCGAGAGTTTGCACTGCCACGAGTAGGAACTATTTTTCCTCTCTCGACGACGACGATGACATACAGAAAAAAAAACGTATTAGAACACAGGAACGAACACTCAAAAGAAAAAAAAGAACACAGGAACGAGAGAAAAATCTCAGAAGACTTGCTTGGGCATGGAGGATGTTTCCTGCGGCACCGGTTTCCTCGTACGTGTCCTCGATCTGCTGCCACGGCAGCGGATGCGCGTCCGTCCGCGAAACCAAACAAAGATTCCAGGCGCTTTCCGCCGATCGCGCGCGCGCGCGAGCGAGGCGAACGAAGTGAACTGGGGCTGACTTGACTGGCGTAGGCACGTCGTCAGTCGTCGCCGTCGAGCTCTCATCCACCTATCAAATTCATCGAAACACGCGAGGAGCCGAAAGGATTCTCCCTCCCTGTCTTTCACGTCGTGCTCTACATCTGAATGCTCGCCACCATAAATGGAAGCAGCCAGCATCAGCTGAAAGGGGCCAATTCCATTTCTTCTCTGTTCTCTTTCGACAAGACGAAACCGTTTTCCTTCTTCCTGTTCTTACTGTTGCTGCTGGTGGTGTTCCTGTTAATCCAAGAATTTAGTGCTAGGGAGGCAAAAGATTCGGTGGTGGTATAGGGGCAGGCGCGCAGCTAGCCATGGCGCCGAAGAGGGAGCTGGTCATGATGGCCGGCGCCGGCCAGGGGGCGGCGAAGCGACTGCGGGTGGCGGTCCCCGGAGACAGCGGCGGCGGACGCCCGGTGCCGGCGTCGCCGGGGACGCGGCTGCTGCGGCAGACCGTGCTCGTCATGCTCTTTCTTCTGCGAATGTGTGTGCCTCGATCTTTCCGTTCTTGCTTCTTGGTGCCTATTGAGCTCTGTTTCTTGATTTAATTCTTTTTGTTTTCACGTCTTGATTAATTCATCTTTCCCTGTGAATTTGTGTGCGCAGGAGGATCACGATGGTGGAAAGCATTTCGCAGATTGGTCGCATGGTGAGCTCACAGATCAAATCCCTGCAAAAAAATACAACACCTTTGTTCAACTGCCTGCCGATCGTTTCTTGTATGTACGCGTTTCATTCTGTGGGGGTAAATTGGGATATATGGAACAATTTATGGATAGATGGGACTGAGCTCTCTAATTTGTTTTTTGATTTCTTTTGGTTTGGATGAATTTCCAACCAGTAATTCACCTGGTGTCCAATAAGATTTACTAACTCCTATCTTCCTTTTTTATTTTATTTTTGAGAATCAAGAGCTTTATTAGCATCAAGTAGGGTTACACTCGGATTGCACCACCGGAATTACATAAACTGGCACTCGGCCAATCCACATACATTCCATGTACTCCGGTGAGGCTTCCTTGGCACAGTAGTGCGCAGCCAGATTTGCATTCCTAGATACTTAAGTGATAACCAAGGAACTAAAATCCCTACTCAGCTCTTGAATCTCACAGATGATCGATGTGATCCCCACCCGGTTATTGTCCCTGTTCTTTGACAGGTTCACGAACATCTGTGAGCTAGTTTCCACTCTCAGATTGTGAGCACGCCAGCGAATGCAGAAAGGCAGACCATCACGTATCATGAGCGCTTCAGACAATAGAATTATAGAAAGGCTGTTTTCATATGATCTTGCTTTAGCAAAATGCCATAAGCCCACAGGTCTACAATAGTATATTCTTTTTTTATTTTTCTTATATTTAGCAGTGTTTTCCTTGATTTAGCTGTTTTCATATGATCTTGCTTTAGCAAAATGTCATAAGCCCACAGGTCTACAATAGTATATTCTTTTTTTTATTTTTCTTATATTTAGCAGTGTTTTCCTTGATTTAGCTATTTCCCCTTCGTCCATGTTTTGGTTGATCTGACCTTCCTGTGCTTGCATAGGTCCAGAAATTCCACAAGGCTCAGGCTGTTATTATGAGGTAAGGATTTTCCTCTGTTATAGTAAGTTCCCTAATTCTCTTCTAGCAAGAATGCAATATGTTCATTTGCAGAGGCAAATAATATCAGGGTTTTTAATCTCATAGATTAGTTATATTGTGTTCAGCACAATATGTTGTGTGTAGGAATTTTTCCGAAACACAAATATGTTTTATGTAGCTCCTGAACTGGTCCTGCTCCAGAGACACATCTTGGATCCACTTGTAGGTGAGCGTTTGTACATATTCTGTTACAAACGTTTATACATGAAGATGGAATCCCTTTCTTTCCCCTCAAATTTCGCTCTAGATTTCCTGACATACTCTTCGACATGATGGAGCTGTACTTTGTAGCAGAACGAAAATAATCACACTTGCAAGTAAATAATTACAAGATCAGTAAAATGTAATATAAATGTCCTGGTCATGTACTGAAAAGAACTCAATAAATATGCAAGCTTTGCATGCATGCCTTATTTTCTTTGATAAAAATGAAAAAGCTCACATGTGTTTCTGTTTGTACTTTCCGGTTTCTTTGGCCTCAGCAAATTTGAAAGTTTCCAGGAGCAGATTGGAAAGCTTACTGGAGCCGTGGAGGGCATCAGAAATGAAGTGGTTAGATTCATATTCCTCTAAAATCGCTTCTTTACATGTTCATTTAGTCTTTTAGTGCTCACAGTGTATGTCTCATGTAAAAATTGCAGAAACAATTGGCATGTCTGCATTCCAATCGACATGCTGATCAACGCCCAAGGTAGGAGATCCGTAATTGCACATATAAAGTCCATAGTTTCTTCCTTATTTTTTGGTCTCATCATAAAATATAAAATTCATTCGTTTGGCCTGTTGCCAAGTTCTCATTTCTGTAGTTTACAACAAAGTAGTAGGTACGTATTAAATGCAGAAAATGTCAATTGAACAACTCTGCATTGTGGGCATTCACAGTGTAATTCATGTATATGTTCAGACTAGAGCCAAACCAGGAGTGTGCCGCTGCCACTGGATCAAATTCAAACATTCACCTGCGTTTCCTGAATGGTCTGAAGACTCCTATTTACACACATAAGAACATAACAGCTGAGAGCAATGCAGCTATCAAAATTGGTATTTTTGAAGGTGGCCACATGATCAATGGTGGCCCGCTTTCGAAGGTGAAAGTTGAAATCCTGGTTCTCCGAGGTGACTTCTCCAACGATGATCGGGTGAGCTGGACTGAAGAGGAGTTCAACAGCCACATAGCGCAAGGCCGGGATGGGCAAGGGTTTGTGCTAGGGGGTGACTGCAGTGTGTGTTTGAACAATGGAGTGGCCTCCTTCGGCGGGATCCGTTTCAAAGAAGGATCATGCAGGTCTCCCAATAGGAAGTTCGTCGTGGGAGCAAGAGTATGTATGACCGAAAAGACCGGTGTTCGAGTTCAGGAAGCTATCATGAAGCCTGTCACTGTGCTGGACTGTAGAAATGAAGGTACAAGTAGGACTTCTGTGATCTTTCAGGTTCTTGTTGTTGCTAGTTCGCCTGCTCTCCGTTGCTATTGAACTTCTGGTTTGGTTTCCTCATCTTAATTGTGACACATTGTCCATTGTTTGTTTCAGCAAATGAGAAGAGGCATCCTCCAAAATTGGATGATGAAGTGTATCGTCTGAAGGAGATCTCCAAAGGTGGAGCTTACCACGAGAGGCTTCAGAAAGCTCAAATCTTCACAGTGCAGGACTTCCTGATGGCCTTAAATACGGACGCACACAAGCTCCGTGAAGTAAAAACCTTACCTTGTCCTTTTTTATTTTTTATTTTACAGCTGTCGTATTGTTTCTATGATGACTAATATCGGTGCCATTTCCTGACATGCAGGTTCTCCAGATAAAGAAGCTGAACAACTCTTGGAACAAAATGGTTATGCATGCCAGGGAATGCTGTCTGAGAGACAGGCATGAGCTTAAAGCATATCACAGTGAAGAGCCAAATGTGGTGCTCTTCTTCAACTGCGTGTATGATCTTGTTGGAGCAGAATTTGCTGGTGATTACATCGCACGTAGCAATTTTGATCCAGTTAAGGAGGTATATTCCCAACTTAACATCTAACACTGTGATTGTGTTCAACATCCAGACAAGAAGAAAATATGATTTTTCATGATGCAGGCTATAGCGAATGAGTTGAAAAAGAGCGCAGAGGATAAACTGGACAGCACTCCATTTAACTATGTGATGAATGGCAATCTTCCTGTAACAGTTCCTTCTAGTAAAAATCCTGCTGTTGGCACATCCATTCTTGTGCCTGATGCGTCACAAACAGATCCCACTGATCACCTTGTAGCACCTCAAGGTTAGCTAGATACAGGTTTTCTGACCCTGACTGCTTTCATCTTTCTCACTACGCACACTGGTCTGAAAGTCTGAAGCTTGAATCTGTCGTTTCCAGGAACTGTAGCAAGTGAAAACCGGTGTGCTAGGATCAACCATGCTACCAAACCATTTGATCAGAACTCGATCTTCAGTTCCAGTTCATCTATTCATGGTGATCAAAACGCAGCTAGCGCACATTCTTACCAAGCTAATTGTTTGTTCTTGCCCCCTGTATCCTTTCCTCCCATGTTCTCTGCATGACCTTGCACTTTCGCAAATCACTTTGCTGTGCTCGTATTAAACCTTTCTCAGGTGAAGGAATTCTACCATTTGGTCAGCAGCAACCTTCAACTTCCGCAGTGTCTTGGCAACAAAATCCAGGGTTGATTGACTCTTCTTATGGAACAGATTTGGTGAGTGATAATTGCAAGTCCCTGCCCCATATGTTTGAGCATACATTAATATAAAAATAGCTACACCGATTGAAGCAACACTAGTGCTTCCATGCATCACCCATTCAAGGGGAGGTGCACAAATCTTAAAGCACATGAAGGTCCCTTTAACCAAAGGGAGCTAGTCGAATTTTTGCTGCTCTCAGGAGTGCATATAATTACATCAACAGCTTATGATTGTGCACTCATTTCGCAGTGGGCTCCCGATGTGCAGGACTACTGCTTCGGAGGTGAGCAATTGATTTTTGCGCAAACCCAACAAGACAACATGCATAACTGAAACCAACCTAATACTAATAGAGGACTCTCCCTTCTGCTCATCTTCTTCCAGGATTTCCTGAAATGAACAACCCCGGCCAGATGCAAGCTCCCCTATGCATCAATGGTGGTGGCGCCTTTGAGGCATCAACTTCTGCTCAACACAACCTTCCGCCTCAACAATTTCCTCCTCAATGCCAAGAAAGCATGCCTGGGATATGTTACTCCGAGGATCTACCTAACCCTGTTGCTGAACCATCGACATGGCGCGACGATCTTATCCCTGAACTGGAGCCTAGCATCTGTGCATTTCCAGGATCAGATTACAGGAACTTTTAGCAGACCAAGCACATTCCATAATGCAGCTTAGGTCGTGTACAATCATGTTCTTGTTATTTATGATTGCAGGGTGTAATTTATGATGTTTAAGGTTGTGTAACATATGTGCATTCGGCACTGCAGTGTACAATTGGTCCAGTTGCTACCTTAGAATTGATTCAATTTGTGAGTTGAGCTACTTATCGTGGTCGATCACTCCCATGTTTGGTAGAAGGGTCTTATAAAGTTGAACTCTCTGCGTGGAGTTCGAGTTAACAAGTCATCATCAGCAATTCAGTTTTGTAGATTCATCGACAGGGTTGATTATCGCAAATTAAGTCAAATCCTTGAATGATGACAGTTTTGTAGTTTTGTCAGTGAAGACATGATCTTCCATGAAAGTAGCATCATTTCTATTCTAAGAAGAGGATAATGGCGATGGTGATGGCATCTTCTCGGACGCAACGCCACCAAGGCTAGGCTAGATTTTCTTTAGTTAAGCTAGCTATTTCTTATTGAACACACTAATATGAAAATTGGTAAAACTAGAAACACAAATTCTATTATGCAACCCTAATTGAGCATTTAAATAGTTATTATGTAGAATCGTTGGCCTCTATTTCCTCTTAAATTATTTTCCACTTTGATGTTTAGACTTCGTAGTAATGTAGAACCTTCGGTTAATGTAAAAATGATGTATTTGAGAGCTACTACTTCACATATGATTGTTTTGCTACGACTTTTTTACGATGATCATTCTGACTAACTTCCCATGATGGGTGCTTCCTTGCACTTGCGCTCAGATGAAATAAGTCATCGTAACGTTGTCGTACGTTTTTCTTTTCTTTTTCTTTTTTAACATACGCATAGCAACACTCTATGTACATATTTTCCAAAGCTGAAGCTCTTGCCTTAAAAATAAAGCTTATGTTCGGAATGTAATATTTTCCAACATGGTATCATTCCTTTCACCACGGTTCCGCATAGCATCATACGATGGTAACAAAAAGGGAGCAGCTCAAAAGAACTTTGGATATACACACATGTTGCACCTTAAGCGAGATGAACAAATGTTTAACACGGTAAGTTCAGTTACGGTCTGTCGCGGATCAGAAGGTAAGCTCATGGTAGCCAACAGAATTACGACGCTGAGATCCGGCACATCGTATCAAGAGGTCTCCACGATAACAAAAATGCTCTCAGGTAGATTTCCGGCGCATGATTGTATATGACGCGAAACATCGGCAACAGGCAGATGCTTGAACTCCACACCCAAAGGATGATCTCCATCTGGAACAACAGCAGATACACAGGTATGCTGAGAGGGACGCTCAGGGATAATTAAGTTACAGAACCCAGTACCTGATGGTGCGTAATGACATTACTCGGAAGCTCCAACGCAACCATTGGAGGTATTTGTTAAACCCAGGCGTTCATTCGCTGCCAATATTAGACCTGCATAGCAAATCATATACAGTTATATCATGCCGATACTGTATTCATACAAGTTCAATTAATAAAAGAACATAAAATATAGACACGCTTCCCTCGCCACATTTGGAAGCTAAACGTTTGTGACTTTGGTAGTTGAGGTGACTGTTCAAGCATACCAAAAAGGTCTACCTGTAAATGGAGGAGAAGGTCTTCGAGGCCTCGACTTGAATTCTGGATGGAATTGAACACCTATGTAAAATGGGTGGTCGCGTAGCTCTACAATCTGATCATACGTGGAAGCTGGTTCAGGCATAAACAAAACAAAACAAATCAAGACTCAAGGATGAAATGGGATGTTTGCTTGGTACCTCCATTCTATTTCCACTCTCATCACAGCCAACAAACTGAAGGCCTGCATTTTCAAGCACAGGAACAAAGGCAGGATTGACCTGTTTAAATAGGGAAAAAAAAAGAATAATCACATCAAGTAAGGTGATAAGGGTATAAACGACACATGAATAACATAACAGTTTTAGTAAGTAAGATTCATGGCAAACCTCATATCTGTGACGATGGCGCTCATCTACATGCGAAGGACTTCCGTAACTGACATTTGCATTTATGTTTAAGTTAGCAGGTGCAATAACAATTGTGATAAGGCACATGTACTAGATGGTCAAAACTAAGCACTTGTGTCATATTTCAACAGGGAATGTGATGAGGTAAAAATAGGAAACTCTCGAGGAAGTGTCCAGGGAAAGCTCCTAACAACAAGCAGTGCAAGACGGCAAATTTTCATGGTGGTGGCAGTGGATCAACATTCCAAACAAAGTAGCATTCAGAATCTCCAGACGGCATCTGCTAACTAACAAAGGATACGACATCCTTACAGTTTTGATGTAAGACTATCTGGTTTGCGGAAGAATGTTCGCCGACACCCCAACCTCATCGTGTTTCCCATGTGTGTTTTTGAAACCTGGCCAGTTAATTATGAAAGCATTAGATCGACATCATGTCCTTTGTCTTGCACATAACTGGATAAAGAAGTACCTCAGGCATGTACATAACAACACGATCTGGTATATCTGTGTTGAACTCTTCACTGTCAGCATCTCCCAGGCCCAAAACCTACAACAGCATCCTCAAAATCCGAGTCTATAAAGATAGGTTCATCAGCAAGCAATGAAAAGGAAGCATACACACATGTCTGGACATCTCAATCACTGATATCTGCATTCCCAAGCAAATGCCAAGGTATGGAACTTTATTCTCACGAGCATATTTTGCAGCCAATATCATTCCAGATATTCCGCGGTCCCCAAATCCTCCAGGTATCAAAATGCATGAGGAACCCTGAAATTTTAGCATTTAAAAATATTATAATGACTTTTAGAAGACTGAGTTTGCATAACCACAATAGGAACCAAAGACAATCAGCAAACTTACCTTAAGAGTTTCCCAAGCTTTAGCATGGGCATCTGGTGCCTGTATAAAAATTATGTCATAGTGAGGCAAAGTCACACATACAACAACACAGAGGGCGGGGACAGAAAAAATAGAATTGCTTGCATGATATTGTACAAAAATTCCTACTACTGATATTGAATGCACTACGAATGTTGTCATCGCAAATAAAATGACCTTAGACAGCAAGCATGTTGAGCTAGTAGCCTATACGGATACAATATCTACAGCACTGCAATACTTATCGGCACAAAACAAAAAAATAAATCACCGCTTGACAACTAATACTCCCCATGCTCAGGAGTCCAACGACCTCTAGGGCTCACGAGGAGGCCACTCCGTTACGCGTGGAAGGATGGGTCACCCTCCTGGTGCTCCTGAATAGCCCTCAGCTTCCCTCTCGAGGGATGATAGGAGGAGGTTTTAGCTCCTCCTGAAAGACTTCTAGGCCGGATAAGGTGGCAACTGTCAACGCCTCCGGAGGCAGGAGTGAACTGGATCCTCCATACAACCTGAGCGAGAACCAGCACATCCGGGATCAACTGTTCGGTGGGTCCTATGGGATGCCGTGGACCACCTTCCTAGAGGATGTTTCTACCCCCTGCCTTAGTCACCCTGCGAATCATGTATTCAGGTCATTTGTCCGAGGGCTACGAGCGTATAATATATAGATCCCCTAATCTGGAGCTGAGAGCAGAATAAGTTACTCTGTGCTCGGTAGTAAAACTGTACACACAATGTCGTAATGTTAAAGATGGTTTTTACTATCATTTTCATGACCCAGGCAGTAAAATTACTACATCCTGGGAGTGTTTTTACGACCATTTCTAGTGTTACCAATGACTATTAAAACCGGTCCGAAATTACTAAACTTTTTCTATGTTTCTACAATCTCGCGGTCATCAATTTACTACGTGTCCAACCATGCTATACTAGAAAGGCAATATTTTATCTAGTTGTTCACAATCACTTGCATAGCCCCGTTGGTTAGAGGCGCAGAGCTATGTGCACAAGGATCACGGTTCGAATCCCACCTCCTCCTTATTTTTAATTTAAAGCGGCGAGTGCGCGATGGTAAATGTGTGGCTGTGATCGTAAAAGCGTGACCAAAAGGTAGTAAAATCCTAGTAGTAAAAGGGTGACCTTGTGGTTAGGTTGTCGTAAAATCCTTCTCAACCAATAGTAATTTATCAGCGATACCAAAAAAAACCAGCAGTAAAAACCATCTCGGATGTAGTAAAATCCTGAACATAAAATTGTGAATGATCGTAAATATGTGGCTAGGATGTAGTAAAATCCTTCTCAGCCGATAGTAATTTACTAGCGATACTAGAAAGCCAACGGTAAAACCATCGCCGATTTACAACCGAGCATGCAAAATAAGCTAATCTTCGCTCTTGTGGACATCGACCCGTTGAATGGTTGTCTGGCCGATGTTCACCTCTCACTCGCACCTTAATTTCGAACCTACATCAGATTAATTGAGGCTATTGTGCTAGTACTGCAGTTGACCTATCTTATGAAGAACAAATTGTTAGCAGCTTACATTTGTTGCAGCTGCATCTTCAAGATCTGAAGCTGCAACCCACTGGACAGAAGGTTTCAGTGAACATGCGACACTGGCATGTAGGAGAGCCTGTAACAAATTGAGACATGTAAAACAATGTTTGCATGCATAATAAATGAGTCAAAATTTATCAATAGTACTATACAGAAATGTGGAAGTTGAGAACCTCAGCTGCGTAAGTGTGTAATTACTGGGAAGTGATTTTTTTTTAGTTTTTTGAAGTAGGCAACCATGGAGATAAACTTAACTAAATAGTTACTGCACAATAAGCACAAGCACAATCCTAGAGTTATTGAACTCCTTTTCACCATTGGCAAGCTTAATTGAATAGTACAATAGATTATGTATGAATAAGTACAAGGTATGTAGCTAGTAGATACATCTTTTATAAATTTCAAAATTTATATTTGACCCACCTTCACCACTGATAAGTAAGAATCTGTCAGATTAGTGTACTTCCCAACCAAAGCAATTTTAACCTGCATGATATTGATATCCTTTCAAAGTTATTCTGTGCCAGAGAATTAATCAGCAGTCAAGAGCTGTATAACAATACTAACACAGTTGATGAGGTTATCATATGACTCAGCCATCTGAGTCCAATCTCGTAGTTCAGGGGATCCAGCGGACCTATAAAATAAAATAAACATGAAATTGCTTCAGTATATACTAACTATAATGCCATATATAAAACTGGTAATGCCACGAAGTACAGCATATATGATGTTACTGTCTCAACTCAAAAATCACATACCAATCAAGGATGAACAAGCCTTTCCACATTAATTTATAAAGCATCAACTATAGCCCAGAAATAGAAATTGTAAGCTAATTATGTATGAATATTGGCAGTGCACATTTTCTCAAAGGTATATGAGTAATTCAGAATATTACAGAACTTCCTATGTGCAAACTCAAGAACATTTTTTTTCAAACATTCATAAGCATTGATTTTCAGTAACTGTCTAACTCACCTGGCAAGGTTTAGTTGTTTGATTATAGCCTCATGAGCCTTTTGGTTCTGGAAAACAGAACATGTCAAAATCTTGCCGATTCAACAGCTTCCTCTATGTGGATCAACACTAAAAAAAATTGATACTCACTCTAAGAATAAGCGGAACATGCCATATATTTGGAACATCATGGATGTTAAGTATATTCTCAACCTACAAAAACCAAGATAACAATATAATCAAGAAAACACTGAACGAAATTGCATTTTTCCAATTTATTATTATGAAAGCATACCGGGACATGACAAAATTGTGAAAGCTTCTCCTTTACGGATCCTATTAGTGGCTGAAAGTGCAGGCAAACATAGCTCAGGTTGCAGAAGAACATGTAAATTCAGTAAGACAAGAAAACCAAAGAACTAAAGCACCAAAAACATACAAACTGTCATGAGGTATCTGGATTAAGCCATGATAGATTATAATGGCTGCTGGAAAAGGACTCATTATGATAGAAAAAAGTGCAAATTCAACATCAAACACGTAGCTAATGTCCATTAGATGGAAAAACATTATTAACCTTGACATAGTTAAAATCAGTGAGAATGAATGCGAGAAATGACATATCTTAAAGCATCTGCTATTAACGCCCATGCTTTTCATGTTCTTTGCATTACCTGTGCTGATCGGCATGCTAGAAGATCAGGAGTCAGACCCAAGGCCCTTAATTCTCGTACACTGTGTTGTGTTGGCTTAGTTTTCTTCAAAAGGGGAAATAAGACTGTCAGGATCCTATATTGGCATTTTCTGTCCGGACAAAGACTTGAATTCAATTTTTTTCTCATGCCATAGCAAGCTGTGATTAGTAGAATTCATGATTGAAGAAAGGGAAAATTATTTACTTGCTCACCAACTACACCCAATACAGGAACAAGGCTCACATGTATGAGGCAGAAATTGTCCTTACCTGGAAAATATATAAGAATGATGAGTGCCATGTCCCAAGTATGACCACTACCAAGCAAGAAGATCTTTTTTTAAATAAAAGGAAATGACGTGTAATTCGTAGCATATCTATGATAGAATGTGCATGTTATGGTCTGAGTCAGATTGGAGGTTGTAGCTGTGATTGGTGGGGGGTCTCGGCACCGGGCCACGATGGCCGCAGCAAGGAGCGGTGATAGTGGTGGTGGCCAGGATAGATGAAGTGTGCAGGAGACACGGTACACAATAGACTGGGAAGAGAAGGGATGGATTGGGAAAATTTTCTTGCCCTTTATTATAAAATCACTCCCCTTATATAGCAGGTTTATAACTCGGGATAGAATCCCACTACACAACCTATCCTTTCCTAATACAAATTCTTTAATCTAATCTTTCCTGGTTCAAACTCTCCTTCCTAACTTATCTCTAATTTAATCTTATAGAAACTTATGGACAAGAAAACTAACTAATCCTATTCGGCACAGTTACTGCCCTTTTGGTGCACCAGCCATAAGTCAGGCCCCACATGACAGTGAATGCCATAAGCCCACCACAAAAAGGGAAGTGTGGTGTGGACCAAATTAGCGTATACCCTAATCTAGGGCTCAATATTCTCAAAAAATAATGTGAAATAATACAACAGTCACAGAAGCCTAGTAAAGTCAACACATTTCTCAACCATGGATATGGGAGTTGAAATTATAACCAGAAAATCCAACTACCAAGAGAAAATGACAATTGGCGCAGAGCTTCAATGAATGGCATTGATTCAATATCACCTGGAACAAGAACAAAATTAATTTCTCTTCTGCAATAGTAATGACTAAAGTGCCATACTAATGTTCCAAAACCCTACCTACAGTGCCTCCCAATTCAATAACACAAACATCAGCTGGACGAGTCTGCCCATCCACCGGAACAGAGGACACCGATTGTATCCAGTGTTTTATTTCATCAGTTACATGAGGAACAACCTGGATAAATTACAACTGTAAGAGTTCATAGTTTGTCTATAGGCATTCCACACATATGTCATATGAGACAATAGCAACAAACACCCCAAAGGATTTACCTGGACCGTCTTTCCAAGATAATCACCCTTTCTCTCCTTCTCAATGACAGACTGAAAAAAACAGCATCCACTCTTTACAATCTCAAGTGACAACCACCAAGCATTTTCCATTGGGGAATGTTCACCTGATATATCTTTCCAGTGGTAATGTTGTTTTCCCTCGTCAGAGTAACATCCAAGAAACGCTCATAATTACCTAAATCCAAGTCAACCTATAAATTTCAAACGTCAGGCACAAGATAGCACAAAGACCATAGAGTGTAACATTATGATTTATATGCAAGCACCCAAGAGGATGTACCTCTCCACCATCGTCAAGCACAAACACTTCACCATGCTCAAAGGGAGACATAGTCCCAGCATCTGTATTCAAGTATGGATCTACAAAACCAGGAAATGGACAATAGTAAGACTAGTGACAGAACAATAGTAAGACTAGTGACACATCAGAGCTTTGAGGCACCTAAAAGAAACCAAAAAAGGAACTCTCTGGTTTAACCCCTTTTTGTACAAATAAAATGAAGTCCAGAATCACGCCCACATTTACACAGAACACTCCCAAATGCCAATCATAAAAGGCACTTGGAAGCAGAATAGATTCACCACGCCGCAGCAAAACAATTCACATCCACCATGCAGCATTCCAACTCAAAAAAACATCACTCAAAAACCATATGTCTGTCCCTAATGATCCGACACAACCTCCACATTGGAACCAAAAGCCTGCCTAAAATCCAAAAAGGTGCTGACTTTATGCAACTAAAATCTACAACGAAGTTGTAGCAGTATTACTGTAGTAGTAGTGAGTGAGTGAGAGACGGGTCTTCAGAAAATTCAATTAGACAATTAAGCAGTATTAATGTAGTAGTAGTGGTGGTGGTGGTGGTGAGAGACGGGCCTTCAGAACATATCAATTAGACAATTACTCCGTGCCGTTTCATGAGCTACCGATGGATTATTTTCTCCAGAAACATGGCACCTATTTGACACCAAACAATCATAAGAAGTAAGCATCATTTTCACCACTGAGAAGGCTGAATGGATAACTGGAACACCCAAAAGGAGCAACCTTTTATCCATGCATTCATCCCAAATTCAACCAGAGATAAGGGAAACGAACGCCTTTTACCGCCCAATCTCCAAGCAGAAACCAACAAACTAGCGCTTTTGACACCCAAAGAAAGTAAATAAAATTATCAAGAAATCATGGAAAGGCGACGCCTTTACTACACGAAGAAAGGCACATAAATGCGGCATCTTCACCCGGCAAGCTCGACCAAAAGCACAAAGAAGCGCCAATTCCGCCCAAGTTCGCAAGATTCACGAAGGGAGAAGTCCACTAGTCGATGCGAACAGACCCAACGCCGATTCCGATTTCTATCTACAGTGGTCGCAGACGCAGAGGAGAATCCCGGCTCGAGACCCCAACCCGGAATCGCGCAAAGGCGACATCTTCAGGAAGGGAAGGGAAAGGGGGAGGGGAGGAGGGGTGCGGACCGATCTTGATGCAGGTGACGCGGAGGCCGCAGGACTTGAGGACGACGCCGACGCTGCTGGCGGTGACGCCCTTGCCGAGGCCGCTGACGACGCCGCCTGTGATCAGCACGTACTTGGTCTGCGCCCGCCCCTCCTCCGCCGCCGCCGCCATGGTCGGAGGAAGCGCGGGAGATTGGGGAGGAGGAAGTGTACGCCCGGAGAGAGACCCCAATGGAAAACGCTGCTCTCCTTTCCTCTGGTCGACAGTGTGGTCGCAGTTGCTCCGTTTCTTGTGCGGCTGTGCAGTGCTGGCAAAGCCACATACGTTCCGTGTAGTACGATTCTTTCTTTGTGTGATCTTGATCTGTCTCGAGTACATCATTAGCCGTGCTGAAGATGTTGTGGAATGGAGTATACGTTATTATGGATACCTAGGCTAATACCACATTTGATACCACCTTGCATGGCAATGAAAAGGACGTCGATCCCCCCATATATAAATATAGGCCAAAGGCAATGTTATTTGTATCCAAATATTTTTATTTGTTGCGCATATTATTATAAGAGTAAATTGGATCTAATAGGTCCAACCAACTAGTAAATTAGATATCTACATCTATAAACTTTTGAAGATTATGTAAGAAAGCAGTGGCAGAGCTTCAACCAAAAACAAGGAGGGGCCAAAGAAAAATTCAAGCTAAAATCTAGTGAGGATGAAGGCAAAAATTCTAAATTGAGTGCAAGTGGACCAAATTGATAGACTTTTGAAATTATAAGTGATTATATATATAATTATGTGGTATATGGACCTAAATAATCTTTTGTATATATAGCTATTTAAGAAAAGTAAATGGGGCCCCAATCGTAGCTCTGCCCCTGCAATAGAGGTCCAAACTTGGTTTTCAGCGGTTGACATGGCATCCACTTAAATAGGAGCCGTTTATATGGCATCCAAGCTGTCCACCGGTGCCGCAGTGCCACCCTCTTCCAAACTAATCGCTTTCTTTCTCTGTCTCGGCTCACCGCATTTTGAAACTGAATTTCTGATTTGTTTGTTCTATTTGGGGTCAACCGTGATTCATCAACAAGCCGAGGAAATCTTTATTTTCTTCGACCATTCCTGTGAGAGAGATGAGGAGGTGGTTAGATGACATGTCCATAAGGAAAAACTTATTTTTACAGCTTGGATGCCATATCACCAGCTCTTATCGACGTGGATGCATGCCATGTCAATCACTGGAAGTATGAAACCACCTTTGGACCTCCCTTGCATTGCAAATTTATAACTGTCGATGTTGAGTTTTCTAGCTCATGAACCTACTCGCATCCACCTTATAAATTCAAACACTTTTGATGTAATTTACTTTTGTAATAAAAATAAGACATTCGGGACTATATTTCTCTCTATATATCTTTT
Organism: Stipa capillata; assembly: GCA_019208055.1. NCBI lineage: Eukaryota > Viridiplantae > Streptophyta > Magnoliopsida > Poales > Poaceae > Stipa > Stipa capillata. Next base: position 593,390 of record JAGXJF010001712.1, on the reverse strand, counting down.
CAGTGACTATAGGGAGGGGATTCATCGTTGGTGCAGTTACCACACAAGACCGGAAGTTCTCGACCATGATACCGATTTTAGTCGTTTGTGCACTCATGGGCGGATCTATGGCCCCCACAAACTATTCACAGACTTTTTGACCAGTTCATATATATACATAGTATGTTTAATTCACCCCACTCAAACATCCCAACAAGAAAATTTGCAAAGAAATTACACCTATTTGTAAAAAATCACACTAATTTAACAAATTTTGATTTATATGTTAAAATTACGATACTTTGAGACTTTATTAAACTATTTTTACTGCACTTTTGATGAATTTTGATCTTATCCGTTGGATTCGTGTTGTTCATATAAGACCACCAAATTCTACGTCCGAAATATGGCTCTTACATTGATAAAATCCTAAATCTGCTACTGTGTACACCAAAGGTATTGCCCAAATATTGTTCGGATAGGCTCGGAGAGCCCACTCTTGCATCGTCAGGGCCTACATATACATGTCAAATATCAAGATTAAAGGGGCTCACAGATACAATATTTGGCAATTCTCAAATTAATTATCCATTTCTTTTTCAATTTCTCTCTCTCTCTCTCTCTAGCCCTAGCCCTAGGTGGCAAGGCTGCCCCCCGCCATCGACAGGGCGCATAGTGAACGATGGTGGCAGGCCGGCTCATCACCTCCATCAGGCTGGCAGCATGGCGTGGCCTTCCACCCCTCTTCATGATTTGGTTCTAGGACAGGCTGTGGAGCTTGGCTAGTCCCGCGGATTTGCTTGAGACACGGGATTTGTTTTTGTAGGGGATCCAGGTGGAGTATCATTTTCCCTACCTTTGTTTACTACACAATGAATGGATATCTTTTTGCTTGCGACTAGCTTGCTGCTAGGTGTAGGTGATGAGAGATGGTCTAGTAGCTAGTGCGATGCATAAACTGATCTTGACACCAAATGCAAAGAGCTAAATCCAATCACCAAATGCATCACTTGCATGGTTAGTAACTCAGATTGAATCATTGATAGTTTAAACATGATATAATTGTTATTCAACTGAATAAATGGCTATGCTTTGCAAAATCAATGTTCTGAGCTAGCAGCAAGCAATCTCTATAGCAAAGCTATAATTCTATTCACCTAGATTATGGTCTCATAATGGATATTGTATAATTTCAATATATGTAGATGATTTGGATATCATTGGTACACATGAACAAATAGAGGAAGCAAGCTCGTACGTGAAATCTGAGTTTGAAATGAAAGATTTAGGCAGAACCAAATACTATCTCAGTTTGCAGCTCGGGCATTTCCTTGAAGGGATATTAGTAGACAAGTCGACATATACTCAGAAGGTAACTGAAGGATTTTGTGGCATACCCGGTTTTGAGGCCGGATAAACCCCTGTGTTTACCGTACTAGTCCCATGATTAGTGGCTAGTACACACAAGCACTTGATAGCATAGTCATACGATACATCGTTCATTACACAAATAGCCATATTTGGTCTTTAATAGAATAAACCAGGCCCATCGGCCGAATTTGAATTGCAGCGGAATAAACACGTGGAAGATGACCCATCGGTATGCCACACCACAGGCAACTGACTGGAGTTGAAACCCTACGCTTCGAAGTCGCTGTCGCTATCTCCGGATTTGTATTCCTCTTCCTCTGGCCAAATCAACAAGCCGGGTGAGTACATTGAATGTACTCACAAACTCTCCACCAGGGAGTTTGACACGGGTATAAATGCATGCAAGGGTATATCAAGAAACGGGCTCTAACCTATGTTTCATATTGTGCGAGAAAGTAAGTTTGCATATGACATAATTAAATAGATGGTAAAAGCAGATTTTTGTAAAATGTCCTGGATTTACTGAGACGTGGCATTTGATCACCCTTCTTTCCTCCTCCCGCTACAACGGGGAATTGTACCTGCATTTTCCGCTACAACGGAAAATCTTGTAGTCACCCGCTACAACAAGGAGTCTTTGCTCACCCGCTACGTCGGGGATATTGGCGATTGCCCGCTTCAACGGGGAATTGTACCTGCATTTTCCGCTACAACAAAAAATCTTGTAATCACCCGCTACAACGGAGAGTCTTTGTTCACCCGCTACGTCGGGGATATTGGCGATTGCCCGCTTCAACGGGGAATCCCTTCTTCTCTCCTCCCACTACAACGGGGAAGCCCTCATGTCACTCTGCGAACTCGGCGGATCGCGTCCTTAAACCCGTAACCATTTTGATTTTGAAATTCAGTCTACTATAGTGTGGCCCAACCAAGTTCGTCCATAACCGTGGACACGGCTATTCGAATAGTTTTAATCCTCTGCAGAGGTGGTACGGTTTTACCCACAAGATGTAGGCCACCCTGGGTACACTGTGCACCGTATACTGACAGGGCTAGTACAACGTGACGGTTCACTGGGATACCCTAGCAATGAACCCGCCAGAAGGAATCATCCAAACCTAACTTGAGTCAGTATCATCGCTACCAGTAGATCGGCATTCCAACTTTGTGGCGAGTTAAACCTCGCTACAACAGGCAACTCTCTATAGAGGCTGCCACCTCATCTGCACATTGCATACTACATACGGGTTCATATACTAGTATCACGCCGGATACTAGGTCAAGTCCTTCCCATAAAGAACATGTGGACGTACGGTTGGACTTGGCCAAACGGCACTTAAGTTCGGTCCTCATGTGATCCGAGAAAGACTCCTCACCTCGTCCATAAACGAACAGCAAGAACCACACCGGACATTACCTCGCATATAACATTCTTCCTGCTTTCCCCCTTCATTTCCGACCCAGATCAAAATATTCTCCATTTTTGTTTTGGTTTTAATAAAACCTTTTTCTGGCAAATATCCCACCCATGGATATACTACCTTCATACACCATCAGACACAACGGTCCCTTCAAGCACTCATCAAAAGTTTGGAGTATCTTTTTCTTTTAAAAGACCTACTTTTTACTACTACAGGGCTAAGCTGGATACATACATATTCTACCCTAGGTTTTCGGTAATATTTCCGGAATACGTGATCCTTAGGGCAACAAGGATTTCAGTGTCGAGCTAGGGTTTGCTAAGTATTGGTCATAGCTATACTACATAAAATAACAAGTCGTACAACATAGCATGCATGTTTAGTAAACAAAATATCATTTCGTAAACTTGGGATTCAACATGATCAAAGGTAGAGAGTTTGCCTGGCAGTTCCTGGTCTTGATCCGGACGCGGGGACGATTCAAGTTCCTCCTGACGAACGTACCTCACTCCGTCAACTACACGTTTTAAAGAACGCCAGTAAGAACCAAACGAAATGAAGTACCAGAAGGGAAAATCAGTATGGAACATATGTCATGCTTATGATATGCAAGAATAAATCGAGGGAGGAGAAGGTTGTTGACTTCCTATTTTATGCGTATGGAGTTCATTGGAATTAGGGTTTCATGAATTGCATCTTTCTTAGCTTGGAAACCCTAGCTTAACATGTTAGAGGGAGAGTCCAGAGACTTGGTGGTTTAAAAGTGAGCTAGGAAAATATTTTTGAAAAGGTTTGGGACAAGTTTACAAGTTCAAAAAGATTTAAAAAAAGTTTGAAATAAAAGAACTTTGAGATCCCCTCGGTTCCAACAAAGAATATTTGAAAATTAAAATTTTTGTTTAAACCAAAAGGTGGCAAATATTTTTAGGAGTCAGAGCTATTTTGGAAGTTTTCAAAACCGGCCATTTTGATGCTAAACCGGACGAACCAAGATCGAAAGGTTTTCTGAAATAAATAAACTGGCCGGTTCTCTGCTTCAGGCGGTGACGTCGAAAGCGGGAAGTCAGTTTACGCCTTTATTAAAACTGGCAGTGGACCCCGTCGGGTCTTTGGGCCCGCTGGCAGCGACACGGAGGCCACTTACCGCTTCAGTGTGCCCGTTTCTCCCCTTTGTGGCCCACGGGTCAGTCGAACGTCCAGCCGGTGAGTGGAGGAGCAGCACGGCTCCGGTGAGCAATCGTCGACGAGCTTTGGGCTTAACCTATCCCCGGGGCCCTTTGAAAGATTGGTGAGTGCTTTCGGTAGAGAAAGAGAAGAGTAGAAGGATGGTGAGGTTTAATTTGCTTGTGGCGCTTGGTGTGGATCGATTCGGTGCGGAACCGATGGATCGAGCTCAGGCTCAGGAATGGAGAGGGAAAGGTTTGAGCGCAATTGGGGCTTAGCAGAGCTTGAGGAGGGGAGAAGAGACGGGGTGGGAGGAAAAAGGGAGCTCGGGGAGCCTCCTTATGGCCGCGGGCGAGAGGATGGAGTGGAGCGCCGCTGAAGGCTGCTGAGCGAGGCGATGCGATGACTCCGGCAGCTGATGGATAGGCTCTGAGGTGCTGGAGGACGCAACCGACGCGGTGGTGCACAGCAACAGGCTCCAGTGGCCAGGAGTCAACGAGTGGCGTACTGATGCTAGGTCATGTCGCCAGTGCGTGCTCAGTGCGCTCCAGAATCATGCCAGGGCGCGCCCAGACCGGCATGCGCGTGCACACGCATGCTCTGATGTGTTGGGGAGTGCACGGCCATGTCACTGGCACTGAGGTAACCCAAGGGAAGGAGTTTGGAGAATTGGGCACTGAGTCATGCAGAGCAGGGTTAGCCAAGAGGCTTGCCAATGTCGGCATGAAGGGGCATTAGGGTTGAATACTGTAGAAAAGGATTTCTAACTGAAGTAGAAAGGATGTGGGAGGGTTCCTAACTGGAGTAGGGGCTCTGGTAAAAGTTTGGAGGAAAAAGGATGAAGCTTGAATCTTGATTTCATGGAAAAGGGAAAATGGAGCAAGGTGTTCGACAGGGTTTCTGGCAAAAAATTGAAATGGACAAACACATGTTTTTGCATATTTGAATCACTGGCACTGATATAGGTATTGTGGAATTTTATGGAATTTTTATGAGCTTTATTTATATGTGTTGTAGTTCAAAGCTAGGTTTTGCTCCAAATTTAAATTTGAATGCAATCAAAAAATTTGAGCTGAACCCTCAAATGTTTTCATATAAGCTCCAGAAGGTTTCTGAAATTTTTTCTAGAATTTTTGGGTAGAAGAAAACACATGTGATATGGATTTTTGCATTTCTGTCCGAAAAGAAAATCTTTTAAAAACCTTGCCGAGAGGTTAGGTTTTCAGGTTTTTAGGGTCGGCAAGGGAGGTGGGAGGCATAGAGGGGGTTTAGAACTCATTTTTAGAGAGATGGAAATAGCACCGGTAGATTTGCCATTAGGGTTTGCGATTAGAAAATGCTCACGCATATACGGTGCGCGTGCTTTTATTAGGTTTGATGCACATGCGATAATGGAAATACGACTTGAGTTCTTTGCACGACGATGCAAGCTAACCCAAGGGTTTCCATGAGATGACATGCTTCGAGAAGAAGTTGGAAATCCAAATATGCATGCTAGCAAAATCGTAAAGCATATATATATATATATATATATATCAAGAGAAAGATCAAACCTAGAGATGAGAGAGAGCAATTCCTGGGTCCGAAACCCCATATCTGAGTGCAAATGGAGCAGTCACGTACTTACCTAACTGCACTAGACGGGATGTTACATTTGCAATGAATATGCTTGCAACACATAGTGCATAGCCTACCAAAAGACATTGGAAAGGTGTTAAGGACATTCTCTACTATCTCGAGTATAGCAATGATCTTGTGCTATTCTATACAAAGAATCAAGACTTAACCAGGATGGGTTACGTAGATGCAAGATATTTGTCTGATCAGCATTTAGCAAAATCACAGACTAGTGGATTGAATATCCAGCAGACTCCTAATAGGTCGAAAACATATCATGTTTTTTGAGTTCAATGATATATTTTTGTAGTATTTTCATTATGTATTTTAATTGATTTTCTTGCATTATTTAATAAACGGCCAGACGGCTAATTTTCTCTCTATTTTTTGTAGCGTTTTCGAGAATGTTCTGGAAGGAGAATACATCATGCGAAAGGAGGCAGCTAGCGGGGCCAGCACCAGGCAACGCAACAGTTGACTACAACACCTGGAGCCGCCCTAAGGTGCCATGTGAGCCCCCTATTGTTCGGCCACCGTCACCCTTTTGTGAGTAGATCTGTTTCGTTCCTTGGAGTCTCCAAGCAAAGGCTTTTTAACTTATACATAAAGTTCATGTCGCGAACAAAGAGAGATGATGAGCCGAGGAGAAATAGAGAAACACCACCACTGGCGTCTGCATTTATACCATCCCTGTACGGGTGTCTACTACACAAGCTAGAAATTTGTGGAGGCTCGTAGTTATGCCATGGGCCATTTGGTTGCTTCTGTGTGATTCATGTGTCTGTCTTTTCAAGAATATCTTAAAGCAAATAGATATTTTCCGGAGCGAAAGATAGATACACATTCCTTGCTTCGAGCAAAATTAGGGTTTATAACTTCCTGCCTGGATTGATCTGAACCGACCATAGTATGACTGGAACTTTGAATGCTCCAACCATTTCTCGTAGGGTCTACCTAGTTGCTTTAGCGAAATCACATGATTTGGTTAATGGTTATGGCTTATTCAACACTGCAAAGAGATCCATCATTCATCTACTACGGAATAATTTGTGGACTCAAACGCATGCTAGCTAAGTGCCCGTGTGATGCGACGGAAATCTAACTTTTAAAAATATTAGCATTTATGAGAAACGAACGAAGAAATTGCTAAAATGATCTACCTTTTAGTCACAAATTAGTGAAAAAGCAAAATCGATGGGGATGGTAGGATTCCTCATGATTAACGTTGCATGGATTAGCTATTTAGCTATGCCATTAGTAAGAAGAATAATTATATCACTAGTATAAGAGGGATTAAAGGATAAGCATTGGACAATGAATTATGAAATTGAATTATCAGCTAACTTAATACTTTTAAAATTGGTATAGAAAAGAGGAGAGTCAAGAACTGACAGAAACTAAATGTGGAAAGCATGTGTTTATATAAACAAGAGTAACTTAATTACCTCTATAATTATAAACGGTTTTGTTTTGCGAAGATAATTAAAAAAAGTTCGGCAACAGCTAGAAGTGGGCTTATATTTTATTTATTGCTTTCGTGCGCCACTAGCAGAACATTGTCGCTCAAGCATTCAAGAACTAGCGGAATTTTCCGCGCAAACATGCGCAGGTAAATACCGCAAACATATTTTTTTTTATTTGTTATGCAACTCTCATGGTTGAAAATATCTATCTGACCAAATTTAGCGTTATAATCTGTGTCCATGTAATAAACGTTGTAGATCTTTTTCTTTTGAAGTAATGTGAAAATTTCTAGTTGGAATGGACACGAATGCTTCTTTTAACCTTGTTCTAATAATATAATAGATCACCAAAGCAAAAATACACGTGTACGTGATGTAGCTTTTACATGTATATACCATTCGACTGGCCTCACTTTTGTTGCTTGCTAGAGAAATATTGCGGTGAAACAAACCATACCAAGCGGTGGCAAAGCTTTCCAAAACAATATATCCAACAACTAGGCCTACTTTACCAGTTTCAAGATTTGTTTCTTCCTCAAGAATCACAGCGAATTGCAATTTTGGTCTGTTTTGGTTTGTTTCAAGGCCTACTTCACCACACCTTTTGGTTTGTTTTTTCTTAAAGTTTCAACTTTCAAATTGCAATTTTGGAGTACCGCTGAGGAATGTGTCACTGCAAACATGTGCAAGTTTGTGTGTCTTTGCTAATTTGTTTCTTTTATGTGTTTGAAGTGCATACATTTTGCTTGCACATGTTGAATGCTTTGCAACTGACACGAGCTCAATAAATATTTGCCTTTCTGTTCTCACTTTTCAATTTCCTCCATAAAGAGCACGTATCAGAATCACAGATTTTATACTCCCTCTGTCAAATAAACTGGAGAGATGTACATGCATTCTGTAGGTTATTTCAAGTGCAACAATCTCCAGTTAAGTCACCGCACAATTAAATCTGTTTGCTAGCTCATAATATGTAAGTGTAGCCATTTAAAAAAAAATGAACATAGACACATTGGGATGCGACCAGATTCAAGCGAGTCATGGTGAACAAAGTTGTTTGTACGCTTCACAGCTCAAGCTTGCTGGCAAGGTACCAGGAGTGCATGGCCAAGCTGCCGAAAGACATGATGTTGGCCAGCGACGAGAGCCCATGGATCATCCCGAACTTCTTGTTCATCACGGCGAGGGTAGGGTTGCTTTTTGCCACCTTGACGTTCTTCGACCACCCGACCTCATCACCGATGCTCAGATCCCTTTCAATCTTGTGTCTCTTCTTCATCATCTGCAATGAGCAAACATCCAACTAATTTAAACAGCTGCACACCAGAAAATGTAGGCAAACTGTGAAAGGAAGGGGGCACCTTCTAGTTTGTCCAAGTGTAGTTCCCATAGAACTTGGTTGTTGATTCACATAAAAGAATTATACTGATACAGTGATACAGCATATAGATAGATACTCCATCCCAAGAAAGCACTAGTAGTTGCTGCTTGAAACAGGAATTAACTATATGCCATTGCTCCCTCAACAGAATAACAGAGGCCAGGAAATAGCACAGCAATACCCTTATAAGAGCAAATACGGAGTAGAAACTGGTCAAAATAACTGCTAGATGTTGTTGTTATGTAGAAACTAAAATCCACCCTATGCATTGTATTATGGACCTGTGAGCGTACGAACCAAATGGCTACAATATCTTTCACTACCCTGAAGAAAAACCGAAGTTTAGTGCACCTATACTCACAAACAACATATAGCTGGGCCCGGTTATACTTTTATTATATTCTGATGAAAGTTATTTAATATGCAACTGAAACTAGAATCCCTATTAAGCATCAATTGGTGGAGAACTGGAGAGTGACAACATAATGTCTGACACAGTACAAAAAGCGCACCCCTAATATACCATTTGATGAACAAAGCTATTCAACCACAATATCGAACCAATCATTTTCAAGAACAGTTTTATATCATGTCGTAAAAATATATGTATACAATGAAAATGGGCACCATAATTGTACAAGGCATATTCGCATGAAAAGTTGGCTGTAAGCTTTAGCTATCAGCAGCCTATTATAGAAAGCATAATTGTGTGAAAAAATTGGCCTTAGGCTATTAGTAATGAGCAGCATACTACACAAGGCATGATTGCATGAAAAAACGGCTTTAGGCTGTATCAACGAGCACTAAGTTTACAGCTCATGTTTGGTTGATGAAGGAATGCAAACAAGCAAAAGCAATAAAGTGGTGACTGTTTATTTCATTAGTCCTTACCCAATATGCGTACCCACAGAACCAAGACTGCCCGCCTAAAATAATTAAGGTTTGTAATAAAACGGCACAAAATTGCGACCTTTTAATACTTCAGAGTCCAGTACTCAAAACGGAAGAAACCTACCGCCCAATCTTATGACCTACCCACAACTAGGTCGCTAGTATTTACTGATAACAAGATATCAGTCAATATATAAGGAGGAAAACTTGCAAACTAAACGCGCTTATTATTAGTTGAGTTACATGTTGCACTCAACAGAGTTATACTGCATGGTGACTGCTAAGTGAGTTTTTTCTCTCCCTAAGAACTTACATAACATGCAGTTGCAAATTACTAGTCTCATTATCCAACAAAACTCTCAAAGAAGTGTTGATTCAGAACAATAATAACTTATGTACTATCTAATAGGAGCATGATCTCGTATACAGTTGCAAATTACTAGCCTCATTCTCCTACAGAACTCTCAAAGATTGCATCTAACATTGCAATCACCATATACATTTCATCTTTGATTTAGAGTAAATTACTCAAAACAACAGCTTACCACATCTTTTGAGCTAACCTCTAACATATCACCCAAATCAGACACTCACGTGGACACTTATGCTAAGGTGGACGTAGGCCCCACCTGTTAGCCTCACCATCTTCTCCTTCCCCTTTCTCTCCTCCTTCCTCCCGTCTCTCTCTCCCTAGCTCTTTGCACGGCACCGGTGCCGGCGCCGGCATGTACTCGGCCAACAAGCCGCTCCCTTCTTATACCACCACACTGCACTTCCTCTCCAGTACACCGCCCCACTTCACACCTCTCCTCACACACTGATTCTCCTACTCGCCGCTGCCAAGCCCGTCCAAACCCAGTCCCTCCTCGCCACCCCTCCCGTCCCACCTTCCTCTGCTCTGTCGGAAGTAGCCGAAGACGACGTTAAGGATGCCTTCGCCGGGAACCTAGCCACTGCGAGGACGACGCCGCATCGACGGTCCATTTCCACGTGGCGGTGGCAGTTTCTTGGTGCCGGTGGTGTTAGGGTAGGAGCAGAGGAACGGGCAGTACTTCACCGAGATCGGGGTGGGGACACCCAATGGCAACGATGTCGTGTACTTGCAGTGCACGTCGTGCAGGCGCTGCTACGAGCAGTCCAGCTAGGTGTTCGACACACGGCCACGCACGGTGCTCCTCTGCCGCCGCCTGCAATTCAACAAAACGGAGCAGCACCGCCCGATTCCTCACGCCAAGAGGTGCGCCGCGACGAGCTAAGGACAACCACACCACCAATTGCACCTCCCTTACTCTGCCTCACTGGAATTCCGCATTCTTCCCCGACTCCCGCCGGCCACCGCCGCGTGTCAATCTCCTTCGTCAGTGAGTTCTAGCACACTTCCTTCCGGTTGCACAAGTTCCTCCGCCTCTCTGCATTTCCCCTCAATTAATTTCGTGTTAGCTACCCCACGACGCCCCACATCCATTTCCGTGGAGAGAGAGAGAAAGTGAGAGAAGAGAGAGAGAGAGAGAGATTCGGGAGAAAGGAGAAGAACGCCAGCGACCAACGAGGTGTGCCAATCACGTAAGAGATGCTTACATGGCATCCTAGGCCAGGTCAGCCCTGACAAGTGGGTCACATCATGTTGGTTTTGCGATGTGTCCGATTTGGATGATATTTTAGAGATTCGCTCAAAAGTCATGGTTTTGTGGGAAAAAAAAGTCTAAAAGGTATGGTAAAATGCTACGAGGATGTGGTTTTGAGTAATTTACTCCAAAATTTAACACAAGGAAGCTAGCAGGGAGAAGGAAGGAAGCGCGGTCACCTCGATGGTCATGGGGGTGAAGACGAGCAGGTTGGAGAGGTCGAAGCCGAGCGCGGCGACGAGGAAGTTGAGCTGGTAGCGCTCGACGGCGGAGGCCGTCTTCCACGGGTGGAGGTAGGCGAAGGCGGCGACGGAGACGGCGGCGCAGGCGGAGATGAGCGTGAAGTAGGTCGGGAACATCTTTCCCTGCAGGTTCCCGAACTGGTGCCTCGGCAGGTTCCTTCGATTGAAGATTCGGTCAGTAAAAATCGATTCTCGGTTCTTGAATTGGGGAAATCAAGACGAGGAGAGGGGAAGGGGAAGTGGTTGATTACTTGAACATGATGATGCCGCCGATGAAGGTGGCCCAGAGGGCGGCGCCCCAGGAGGTAGCGAAGCAGAGGAGGTGTGCGACCTTGGCGGCCGTGACGGCGGCGGCGGCGCCGGAGCCGGAGCCAGAGCGGGCGCCGAGGAGCGCGTTTGGGGCGAAGAGGACGCCGACCGCGAAGAAGCACACCGCCACGAGGAACCGCGTCGCCCACGCCATCGCTCGCCGACGCCGATCGCTAAGCAGGGCAGAGATGCCACATTTGGCTATCTGACTTCGGTCAATGCCAAAAGTGGCTGGGCCGTCGGCGCAAAGAAAAAATGTCACCGCGACGCACGAGATCGAGAGCGTTGCTCCGACCGAACGCGACGACACGCGTCGACCGACGAACATGCGCAGCGCGCGATAAATTTTTTTAAAATGGATTGTCGCTTCGGCCGGCCGCGACACGCCGAATTAAAAAAAGTTCATGGCATTCCCTGATTTTTTAAAATTACTTATATGTTCCAAAAAAATCTGAAAAAATTCACATCGGTTTATAATGGAATGAAGTATACACAGCTAAATTTTCGTAAAATAATATGAATATTTGTGACCTGTGTAAAAAAAATCAAATCAAATAAAACAAAAAAAAGTGTCGCTTAGCTACAGTGCGACGGTTGCACTGTAGCTACAGTGTCGCGGTACATAAACGCGCCGATTGCACTGTATCTTTTTGTTTTATTGATTTGTTTTTTTTACACAGGTCACAAATAGTCATATTATTTTACAAAAATTTAGCTGTGTATACTTCATTCCATTATAAACCAATGTGAATTTTTTCAGAATTTTTTGGAACATATAAGTAATTTTAAAAATTTGGGGAATGCCACGAATTTTTTTTTAATTCGGCGTGTCGCGGCCGGCCGAAGCGATGATCTATTTTTTAAAAATTTGTCGCGCGCTGCGTGTGTTCGCCAGTCGACGCGTGTCGCCGCGTTCGGTCGGAGCGATGCTCCGTGCCACGCGTCAAAATCTCGTGCGTCGTGGTGATTTTTTTGTCTTTGTGTCAACGGCCCAGCCACTTTTGACATTGACCGAAATCAGATAGCCAAATGTGGCATTTTTCCATTGGTTGGGGAGTAGCTGAGCCTGACTGATGTCGCCAATGGGGAATTGGGAATTTGTTTTTCTGCAAATTCTAGAAGCTAGCTGCAAGGTCATCCTCGTAATTTGCCATTAACTAGGAGCTTGCTATGGACAAGTTTACGAGACCATCTACTTTGTGGAGGCTGCTGGGAGTGTATTAGCGCGAGAACGTTACCACCCACTATCGAAATCCGATATCGATGTAAAATAACATGGACGTACACAACCGTTACGTGATTGTCTAGTTTGTTGTATTTTATTTTAGTGTCTAAATTTCTTAAACCAAAAGTGAAATTCACGTTCCGTTAAAACCATCACAATCTATACGAGGCGCTTAACAAAATAAGACCAATATTGAATTTTGAAATATAGTAGTCAAATTATTTCTCAACTAGCAACTTTAAGTATCTGAAACTAGCAACTTTTAAATTAAAAGTAAGTCGGGTGGCAACTTCATATTAAATCAGATAGCAACACTTTATTGTAAATCATATTACCCATGACTTCCAAATAATTCAGGTAGCAACTTCACATCAAATCAAATAGTAATTCACAGATTTCAAGTAAATCGGATAATAACTTTACTATAATTTGGTTGCAACTCGTGACTTTGGAGTAACTTAGGTAACAACTCCACTCTAAATAGGTATCGGTTCACAACTTTCAAAAAAATGATGATAACTTATATATGTAAATTGATAACAACTTATTAAAGCTGAATATCAACTTCACCATAAAATAGTCGGTTAGAATACGCAACTTTCGACTAAACTAGATAGCAATTCACGAGTAAAACAGATAACTTCATTCTAAATCAAGTGGCAAACTCGCAACTCTCGAGTAAATCTAGTAGCGACTCATAGGCAAATCAGGTAGCAAAATTAACGAAACCAAGTGGCCATTTCAGGTGATGACAACTAGCAACTCTAAGGTGCCATTAACTAATAACTTCGCAACATATGTAATAGGGATCTTGTTTTGTTCAATTTATTGTATAGAGCACAATGATTCAAACGGAATACAAAACAGATGCTCGTTTGAAAAACTATGATTATCTAAAGTTTAAACGATGAACAAGTGCAATTAAGAATAATATTAGTTGCATCGGGTTGTTTTCCTATTGAACAGTCATAAATAGGCTATAAGTCATATCCAATCGGAAAAGGTGACGAATCGTATCGAATAGATGCTCAACGTGGTAGCGTGAGGGCGCTAACACGCTACCACGTGTGCAACAAATTTGCCCTTATTTTGGTTCTGCAAAATTCATATTAGAGCAAGGTGTTTTTGCTCATAGTATCTGCAAACTTCATATTAGAACAAGATGTTTTGTAAAATAGAGCTAAATTTATATTAGACATCGTACCTCAATCTCAGTTGTTAGCAATAAATTGGACGATTGCTGTGACCTCAAAGCGCATGAGCCATTATTAACAACTAGTTTCTCTTTAGGGGCGAAGACCCCATGGTTAGTTGGTAGTTGGTAGGTACTAGAACATAGTTACATACCGCAACTTCTTGCATATGCCATGAGACAGTTGGTGCCTACAGGCAACCATAACTAAACACTTGAACTATGTGTGGCATGACAATATCATGCTTGAGGAGCACATGCTCATTGTCGAGCCATGGTGTCCCTAGATATAGCAACAGGTATCTGGTACTGGTACGTATATACATATGTTAGTACCTAGTACCCAATAGATGAAGTTGATGTCGTCCTTCTCGAGCTCGGGCCTCTTGAGAATCGACGGGTTGCATATAGCGTTGACTAACATAAAGTGGACAGCACGAGGGGACATGAGAGGACGAGAATTAGTAGTTTGCTATAAAGTCATTTTGGTCTTTTAGTGCGGGGTTTAGAGGCCCATTTAACCAGAAACAAAGATAATGCTCCATCCATTCGTAATTACATGTCATTTTAAATATGAATACGGTCTTTAACATATAACTTTAATAATACACTATTTAACATGCAACTTTAATAGTTATTTTGTACACAAATAGTAACAAGTTATAGGATTAAGATATTATAAAAATATTTTTCACGATAAAATGAATGATATTTTTCTCAGTTGACTAATTTATATAATTTTATATATCACTGGTTAAAGTTCAAAAAAAAGTTAACTACACTCTTCTTAAAACGTTATTTATTTTTAAATAGAGTCAATAATCGAAAAGAGCATTTTTACCGAGCTAACAATGGGGCATCAGATCTGTTAACATGTAAATAAGAGCTCTGTAAATAAGGGCACATGAACAGTGTGCAATCCAAGACGTGCCATATGATCAAATCTCCCAAATTAAACCCCAACTCGTACGTTTCCTCTTGGCTCCAATCCGACCCACCACCGCTGTGCCCTGGAGCTGCCGCCGTGCCGCAGCTTAGCGTCAGCGCCTCCGCCTCTCACGCGCCATCGCTGTCCCGGTTCAACCTCATCGCCTTGCGTCCCGGCTGCTGCCTCCACCCCGTCCGCCGGCACCCGGGATCTACCCGCCGGCGTGGCAATGGCGCCGCCGGCTGGCGAGGAGGCGGCGGCATGGTCCGAGGAGGCCGCTCGGCGGGTCTGGGCCGGCGCCGTTCCGCTCCAGGTCCACCTCCACGACGCTGACGTCACCGCGCTCCCCCCGCCCCCGCCCTTCCTGGTAATTTTGCTTCTTCCGTGCCCACCAATTGAATCGACGGTGCCATCCGAAATTCCAAATCTCGACCATGCGTTCTATGTAGTATTTATATACAAAATTGATCGCTATTTAGGATTTGTGGATTTTTAGACCCTTGTTGAAGATTTTGTGGGTCTTTTGGCCTATTGTGAGCTTCGTCTGCTCATCCAAATAAAATTTTAAGAGAAGCCCAGACAAAATTTTATGATGAGCTCAGTTATTAGTAAGGTGGAGTACATGGATTATGACTTGCATATGAGAATGGAGTTGATTCTAACTGTGGTTCGTCATAAACAGGAAACTCTCGGTCTCAGAGATCACAGGTTATTTTCCATCGTGTCCTGCATCTGCTGTGGACATGCTCTACTTATCTTTGATATGATGATAAATACATATGTACAAAGTTCACTATGCTGCTGTAAGAACAGAAGAAATCCATATGTTTCACTTTCACATTGCTTTCTGTTTTAGGTTGGAGTCCGAGCCGATAGTCATATGCGAGATAATTGCTTGCTTGTTTTGCTGGCGTCTTATGTGCAAAGAGTTATAGCATGATTGCCATTGTTTTTTTTCCTTCTTATCCTCAAGCACAACAAAATACAAGCTATACCTACATGTGCAATCTGTATGCTACATTGAGTCATTGACTGCTAATTTTTCCTTTGAAAGGGTTTAACCAATGATTGAGAGTCAGACGACGAGTCTACTAACCGGTACTTGGCTTCCAACTGGAAACCTTGACTAGTCGCCCGAGTAGTCAATGAGTCGGTACCCCAGTGACTCAACTCGACTTTTTGACTCTTAATCATTGGGCTTAACTTTATTTTTGTGGGAGTGTTCTCCCTAGCTTGTTAAGAAACATAATATTTGGATTATTGTTTTGCAATACTCATTACTTTGTTTGTTTCATTTATGGAGCTTTATTTTATCTAGAACAGACGTTAGGGCCAAGAATTGGGTACTTGCCACTATTGGTGCCTATTATAAAGGCTTATTTCAGTAGCACACTCCCACCAGGTGTTGATACTGTTTGGTTTGAATACAAAGGGCTGCCATTAAAATGGTAAGATATGCTATCTCTATCAATATTAATGACGGTCAATTGCCCTTATTAAATCTTCAGAACCCATGTTATTGCTGTCACATTTTAATTGCTGATAGCTCTTTTATCTTTGCATTATTAGGTATGTACCAATTGGAGTTCTTTTTGACCTTCTATGTGCAGATCCAGAAAGACCATGGAATCTAACGGTAAGGCTATAGTTTCTCATGTGCTTTTCTTTACACTTTTCCTTTTATTTATTTGTCTGTTTTCTTGTTCAATTTGTAAGATGTTTTTTCTGGTATTGAAGGTTCATTTAGGCTGTGATGTTAAGGCGGATTAGTAGAAATATTTTGACCAACCATGTACATTTTGTATTAATCATTCAGTCTACTGGAAATATCATGGGAGGTTTGCTAGCAAGTATGCCTCTTTTTGAATGTTTGTGGCAGTTGTTATTTAATTTTGGACAGTGTTCTCAGGATCTAGTTAGTTAAATTAGGAATTCCGCTCAGTGAAGAACCAATTAGATCAGTGTAAAAAGCATTATATGCATGCCACACACTTTGTAGTCCTTTCTTGATTGCAATTACCCATTCATCAGTGTACGGAGGGAGCCTTACTAGAGTAGAAACCGGTAGAAACTAACCTATCGGATTAATATTGCTTTACTCTAACAGGGTACATTAAAATTTGGTTGAAAAGTTAGGGTTTCTATTAGGGGTAGTAATTTTCATTCACAGGCTGGAAACACGAGTCATTTGCATTAATCTGCTATTCTGCTTCTATATGGCTTTCTCTGTTACTTGTGCAGCTGTTTGTTCTATCGACACAACTTATGTATAAAATTGTAGGTCCATTTCAGGGGGTATCCTGCAGAAATTTTATCACCATGTGAAGGTGAAGATAGTGTAAAGTGGAGCTATAACAATTCCCTGAAAGAGGTTTGTTTTCGGAACTAGTATTACCCAATCCCTTCTTCCCACCTCAAATAATAAAGTGTAATCTTTTCTCTTGTGCAGGCTGCCTTTGTCATAACTGGGAACAGCAAGAATGTGATGAACATGTCCCAGGCTGATCAAGTTGCTCTGTGGGAATCAGTAATGAAAGGTAAGCTATCCAGAAACAACACTTCAGTGTGAAGTATACTTTTTTTTTGCGAGGGCAGTGTGAAGTATACTTCACGAGCCCGTTATGACGGTTTCTCATAATTGCTGCATCAAATGGTCTCACTACTGCTAGTTTCTACCATTTATGGACAATCCATTCTTTGAATACCTTTCGTTTCATGCTCTGACTACAGATGTGTTATTCTGTTTTATTACTTATTAGGTGATTTGGACGGCTATATGAATATCTCCACCAGGCTTAAGCTTGGACCATTTGAAGAGGATTGTATAGTACGAACTTCCTCAGTAGAGCATCAACAAGGTTCTGACGAGCCTGAATCTCCTGGATCTGGCAAACCATGTATGCTCTTTTGCATCGAATTATCTACGTTATCAGTAGAACATTTTCACACCCACAAACTCTTTTTATATAATAGTTAATTGATGCATGATTTTTACATTGTAAAGCTTCATATACACTTTTCAAGTTATATAATAATGGATTTATGTCACATTAAGAAATCTATATCTGTTCTGCTGGCTCTTATCAATTATACCTGGTTAGGCAGGGTCCCTGTTCGATTATACGTGCGCAGTGTTCAAGAAGACCTTGAGGATTTAGAAGATGCAATACCTGTTAGTGACTGGGAAAGTGTATCCTATATAAATCGGCCATTTGAGATTCGGAAGGAGGAAGGTATGTAGCTCTGTCGTGAACATTTATGTTATCATGTGGATGAGAGTACAACGACTTGGTGATACTTTTGCTTCTTGTTCATGAGTGGTGTGCATATGATTTTGTATACTTTAAAGGTGTTTATCTGCCAATAGAAATCTCATAATCACCAAACTTGTAGTAGTGCTCTATTTTGTTTTCACCTTCTCCCTCTTTCCCTTGAAAAGTATATATACAGGGTCATAAGTTCAGTGATTGTGAAATATTTTGTATTACCGCAGTGTGGAGGATATCCCCAAACTAGAAATCATTAACATGTACATTTCTTCCATTTGAAAAATCAGTGCAACTTCTATTATAACTAGACTAGCTCGTATCCATCTATTCATTGTGGAATCCCTGCTACTATTTAACTCTCTGCTTCGCTACATCTTTTGAGAAGGCCAGGTTGATTCACAATTGAAATGGCTGTAAATCATTGGGTTTACCATCTTATCTTTTTAACGGGAGGGAAAAAAATTGTGACTAATCACCCCTGAAACAGCAGAAACTACATACCATATTTCTTAACGATTACCATCCCGTCACATCCCGTGTTTGACAATGCTTTATGGTGTGGCGATAGCTGCGGTTTTCATTAACATGCAGTTCACTTCTCTCTAAGGTGCAGATAGAAGCTACATTACCCTGGAACATGCGCTGGAAAGATTGCTACCTGAGTTCTTCAGCTCGAAGCCCGCAGGAAAAACTGCTGATTCTCAACCTGCGAAGACACCAGACTCAGCCCCTGGAAATTCAGATATCAATCCAATAATTCCTCAGGAGGCAGAACCAGCTCTAGCAAGCTGGCGAGAGGCTGATGTGGCCAACAATGCTAGAGTGAAGCTAGTGAGGGTGCAAGGCATCGAGCTCGACATGGACACGCCGTTCCTTTGGGTGGCCAACAACCTGAAGAACCCTGAATACTACCTCCATGTTTGTGTATATGTTGGCACCACAAAACCACAGGTCAAGGGCAGATGAAAGGTCCGATACGATAGGGGGTGCGTTTCAGACCAGGTAGACATTATTCTTTGTACAGATGGTAAAATCTTGGTGTGTTTGATCAGTCCATGTAAGATGCGCATCCGTTGACATGAGTTCAAAATTGGATGAGGAATGGATGGATGCTTATTGTGCAATCGACAATGCTGGATATGGTATGATATCGTTGCAAGAAAGAAACAACGTATTCGATGCATTTGTGATGTTCCAATGTTTTTTTCATAGGTATTGATAATCTGATGATTCTGATGGTCATTTACTTGTCAAGAAATGCTTTCTGAAATCTGAGTGCAATTCCTTAAACAAGTGATCCATCCGCCAAAAGAACTTAAAATCACATATTTTATGTACAAACTTTGGCCAAAAAACATGTCTGACATGCAGGCGCAAAAGGTTTGTTAGAGTAAAGTGTTACCGATTAGACCAATAGTCATGGTTATGTTAATTTTTTTTGAAAAGTTATAGTTTTGTGTTACCTCTGTCCAATAATTATGATTTTATAAAATTTACCTTTTTCTTTCTGATACAAAAGAGAGAACAAAGCTGACTTGCCATAATGAGTCAAACTTTGCAAAGAATGGAAGTTTCGGTGTTACTTTCATAAGTTATTGTCTTTTAATGCTGACATTTTTAAAAGACACCTTAAAAGACAAACTGTTATATAAAAAGTTTTTCGGCCCATTAGGCCCAACAAACAATCCATATATAAACTAGTCCATCCCCCTCCAACCCTAGCCAATCCCTGCAGCTGATGCCCACTGATATGAAATTTTCCCCAAGTCCCCTCCTCCTTCTGGATCTGCCTCCACCCATTGGGATGTCATGCCCCACAAGTTAGTTGCCCAAGCACTCCCTAGAAGGGCAATCTACCACAAGATAGAGTTTGAGCCTGGAGCCAAAGTCCCAAACCCTCCATTTTAGGTTGAGCTCAGGAAAGCCTTGAAATAGAACCCAGCCCCCTTTCTGATCCATTCATTTCTGCAAGCAAGCGGGACCAGAGCTAAATCCCCCTCCTATTCGAAGCCGGGTGTGGCCTTGCCCTTTTACTCTTCCTTCGGTTTGACTCCACAAAGGTGCCGCCTAGACTAACAGTCCGCTTGACTTTAGAGAAGACGAATTAGACTATCTGATAGACTACTACTTCCTTTTCTTAGTCGGCCCAAAAGCTATAGATTCAAAATAAGAGCACATCGACTAGGGCCCAACTATTGCTTTCTTTACTAATAGTTAGCAGGTGTCCTCGTAACTAATCTTATTCCATTTAACTTATCAGTAGATGACCTTCCCTTCTGGCAGGTGTCTCCTCCGACGGTGGTCACAACGCGTGGCGTGCGGTTGGCCACGGGGATGACCAGCTGAGCTCAAGGCTGCTGTGACTTTTTTTCCTCGCAGTTCATCATCATAGACAGGCTTCAGAAATCATCTATGGCCTCTTTCACATAGAGGGTGAGAAAACCGTCTCTGATGACATTTTTCAACCTCTGTGATGTGGATATATGTGGAAGTGTTCATCACAGATCCTTTCTCATAGACGTGTGAAAAAATCATCTCTATGATATGAGTATTTATGGTAGTGAATTTAGCAACCACAAACTGACCATAATATACACATTTGATCCCATCGAAATATTTATTCTCCTATTAGCCTACCAGAGCGAATGTGTAACTTCCTTTCAACCTTGTTTCAATAATATAATAGATTTATGTAATTCAGAGGACCGAGAACCATACACCTCTGACAGTCACTTACTAGTTTAATATATCCTGTTAAAAGCAATTTGAAGGATCCTGTAGTGTGGGAAATGTGGTCCAGGAGGTCACGCATAAAAGGAGATGTCTGACTAACTAAGCTATATATACATCCTGGTCTGAAGCAAAGAATCTAATTTTGTAGAACGAATTTTATTGGCAACTATATGCACAATTGCAACAATCGGGTACAACAGGCGGCATACGTGAATCGGTGTTTCTTCATCTCCAGGTCACACGGTTCTCACAGTCATACTGGTCTCAAGATCAGAAGGCAACTCCTCAACATGATCAGGCCACTAACAAGAACAGAACCTGGCCCCATCAGGTTGAACAGAAGTTAAACCACTGACGAGAATTCACAAAATAGGCTCCGCCATGACCCAAAAAAATCGCCATTGAGGAGCTTGGGTGTGCGATCTGAAACACCAGATACTCAAGGAGGCCTTGAAAGCAATTGTCCTCAGCAGGGGAGGAGACATCTGTTTTTTGTTATTGCATGAAGTGAAATGTCTGTTTTCCAAAAGAACAGCATTTGCACACAAGCGTAAGAATCCTTTCAGACGTCAGCTGCCCTGTAAAGAAACAATGAGAGAAATGAGGAATTCTGAATAAAATTCAATGAGAAGTTGAGATAAATGACCGTGCAACTAAAATTGAGCACTGCTGGGCTGGGTATTTTGTTACCACTACAAGGTCAATGTGAAATATGCCAAGGCAAAGATAGCTGCCAAAACTAAAAGCTTTTCGCAACACACACAATAGCGAACTGCAAATTGCACCTCCTGGGATGCTTTCCCTGTCCTTATTTCAGTATACAAGAAGCATCATTGTCTCCTTCACGGCCAAATTTGCATGTGAGCAAGCTCTAACAGTACATAGTTCTCTAGAAACACTTGGTGTTCATGTTTACTGAGGACGTGCTACTAGACAACAGATTGTGATTCGAATTTCCCCAAAGTGACTATTTTTAGACAACCTTTGCTTCAAACTAAATTTTCTGATCCTTTTTTATTTGAATATTCATATATAACTCAAAATTGTTCGTGAGTTTCCCCTCAGTGACTATTTTCTGACTATCTTTGTTTCAAAATAAATTTTGCGATCCATTTTTATTTGGATATTCATATATAACACAAAACGAAATGCAAATAAAACTAGGAAAAACAGTGCTTAACTTTTTGTTAGCTTGCGGTCTTTCCTCGCCAGTATTCACAAGTTCAAAGCAGCTATAAATTTCCGTATGAAGTTTATCACTTCATGTAGGTGAATTTACCAAAACATGTAAAGAGCTAGAAGAAACATACCGATTTGTTCTGGAAAGTTTTTCAGACGAAAAAGCACAAATCTATATCATTCCTGAAATGCAAAATATGCCAGTGAGTGTCAAATATCCAAGGCGTTGAGAAGGTCCAAGTGCTTCATCTGCAAATAACATCTAACAGAGAGAACGTAAGTATTATTGACACCACTATTATGCATGGCTCAATAAGAAAGCACAGAGTAGGGAAAAACATCACCAAAACTGATTGTGAGGAGCAGTTATTGATAGTGACGTTGTTCTACTGCACCTTAGCAAAGATGAGGCTATTTTGCACCCTTCACTGCGCGAGAGGGCATCATTCATGTACCAAATAGCACAGAGCTACCAAATCGCAATTCACACACTGACAGCCCGGACAGCAATTTCAGACTCTGGCACGCTTAGAACCGCAGCCCAACTGAACATTTCTGCTATGGTATTTGTTCATCAATTGTCCTGCCTCGCTGAATCGACCCATTTTAGTAATTGCAAAAACAATTGGCCAATAAGAGTGATGATTGGTCGCACTGCAGCCGCTGGACTCCATTGCAAGTAGAATTTCTGTGGCCTCGTCAACTCCTCTCATCACATAGAGCTTTAATCAGGATATTGTATGTGTAACTGTCTGGAACCATACCATTGGATCTAATGAGCGAAGCTCTGATACCAAGTTAAAAAGGCTGTGTCGATGATCGCCGCTCGACTGGAGGTTTTGCAGTATTCGTTGGCTCAAATTTGATCTCATGGAGTGCGAAGAAGCAGCCAACGGTGTCCAGGTCCAGCACTGAGGCTGAGTACAAAGCCCTCACTAACGGCACGGCAGAAGCTATCTGGGTTCAGTCTGTTCTCAAGGAACTAGGCGTAGTGCAAGATCGTCCTCCCATTCTATGGTGCGACAACTTAGGGGCAACCTACCTGACCGCCAACCCTGTGTTTCACGCTCGCACGAAGCACATTGAGATCGATTTTCATTTTGTAAGAGAAAGGGTGGCGATGGTAGCTTTGGATGTTAGGTTCATTGCATCAGGTGATCAGCTGGCGGATGTGTTCACGAAACCGGCTACCGCACAGATGCTTGATCGTTTCAAGACCAATCTAAACCTGGTTTCATCCGATTCAGATTGAGGGGGCATATTAGAATCGTAACTAGTTGTAGTTAGATCTAGTCTAACAATAGCGTGTTAGTTAACAAAGTTATTGTAAACTCTAACTACCCTGTACCCTTTATCTGATGTCGATCAAGTATATAAAGAGGAGCAGGCCCGAGGGCTCATTACGGCAAAGTAATCACGTTTAGCCTTTTTAACTATCTCAACATGGTATTAAAAATATTTCGAGCTTTATCTACTTTTTTCATTCTGCAGAAACTTAAAAAGGGAGCACTGAAGGAATATGCATCAGGAGTAATGCCATGTATTTTAATTTTATTAAGAAGATCAATGGCCTTGTTAACATGCCCTGCTGAACAAAGTGCACGTATTAGTACATTGTAAGTATGAGCATTCGGTCTAACATCCCACTCTGCCATCTCATTGAAGCAATCAAACGCATCATCCAGTTGATGGGTATGACATAGTCCGTCAATGAGGGAGGTAAAAGTAATGATATCTGGCATGAACCCGTGTTCCATAAGCATCTTAGGAACAGCCTTTGCATTATGTACATTCCCTAATTTTGAATAAGCACTTATCAGTGTGTTAAAGGTAACAAGGTTAGGAAGGAAACCTTTCTCTCTATCTCTTTTATAATCTCCAGTGCCCTATCCACTGCACCTGCTTTGACGAAGCAATCAATCACCATGTTGTAAGATGCCACACTAGACAAGAGCCCATCCAAAACCATGCGCTCTAAATAGCTATTTGCCTTTGAATACTTTTTGCAGTCCAGTAAGGATTTTATGATCATAATATAGACATCAAATTCAGGATTCCCACCTTTCTTGACGAAATCATCGAGCAACTCACACAAATCACTCCACTCCAGGCATTTCAAGGCACAAGAGATCACAGTGCCAAACGTCGTATTGTCAAGGAGATAATCCCTAGTGTTCATCTTCGTCACAACCTCGACTGCTTCTTTTGCCATCTCATTCTTCGATAAGCAATACAGCATAGCATGCCATGCACTTGGGTGCAGAGGCAGCTCTCGTCCTAGCCAGTCACTCAGCACCCCATACGCCTTGTGTCTCCCCAAGCACCGAGACGCGCCATGAACCAATGTCCTGTATGTGGCCTCACTCGGCGAGACACCTTTCTCCTTCATTGTATCGAACACATGAACCGCATGCTCTGGCCTGCCAGCATTGCAGAACCCGTTTGACCAGCATCGTGTACGTGAACACATTCAGCCTGATCCCCATGCCCTCCATCTGCCTCACCAGCCGGAGTGCCTCGTCGACGATCCCGTGCCGGCAGACACCGTGGACGAGCGCATCGTAGGTGAAGCAGTCCGGGTGGCGCCCGTCGGCGAACGACACACAACTATGGTTTTTATGATCTAATTACAGCCCACTCGTAGAAAGTAATAACCGCCTATCCAGCGTTTATTATGTTTTGGCAAGCGAAGAGGTGGTATACAAATGGGGCGTTTTCTGTAGACTGAAAATTGTGGTTACTAGACTAGCAATGCCCCACTTTCTCACACATTTCCTTCCAAACTTGCCTAAGTTTAGGTGAATTGGAGCCACAAACTGGTAAAACTAAGGAAAATTCTTTTTAGTATATGATATGTGGGACCTTATTGTTGAAAAAAGAATCTTCCTAATATGTAGCTTGAACTAAACACCTAAGTTGATCAAACTTGCCTAACCTTAGTTGTGACAGACGTAGACAGTCTCAAACCAAACAACCAAATAATATCTCTAGATTAGCCATGCCACGAGTATAGCACATGCCTAACCTTAGTAATAGCAGCTTTTGGCAACCAACCGAACATTCCCTAGACCCTAAATTGCACCCAAGTTCCTTTGTGGAGCAAAAGCTCGGCGAGAAAGCGCATAGCTGAGATGAATCAGCAGCAGGAGCGAAGCATAGCGTACAAAATCATCATCAGCTTCATCAGACAAATTGTCAGAAAACCGCCAGTGGTTTTGCATGCAGCAGACTGCTATGATCATCCTTCCGATTTTCCTGGAGTAACAGCAATGGAGTTTAAAGGATGTCACTTTTTCAAGATCACACTGTGACTGAACAAAAAGAAAATCTAGGACAATATCCCCAGACTTTGCACTACTTCCATTACATATGTACTGGCACCATGAACAGCCATGACCAGCTAGCTCCCTAACTCTTGTGGCGAGGTAAGGTAAAACAGGAGTATCATCAGGACTGCTTAAAACACTTTTTTCTTTTTATCACACACACGAGTGTGCTACTTGATGTACTGCGACATCCACTTGAACCCATCGCCGTAGCCCATCTTGCGAACGATGCTGCACATGAAGACCTCAAGGGGGCGGACGTTGGACTCGCTGAGGCTCACCTTGCCCTTGCCGGTCGTGAAGTTGCTCAACCCCATGTGGTAGCGGAGCTCCTCCTCAGAGGCGGCGTAGGGGATGTCTATCTTGTTCCCCAGGATCAGGAACGGGACGGTGGCCAGCGAATCATCAGAAAGGAGGGCATCGAGCTCCTTCTTGGATTCAGCAAACCTCTCTTTGTCGTATGCGTCCACGAGGTACACCACTGCATCAACCTGACAAAAAGGAAAATTGAAGGTACATCAAATAGATGAAACAAATAGTTGTTGCTGCGCTAGCATTCAGAGTCACAGAAGTACATTAGGAAGTTAGAACAAGATCATCAGGAATAATAGAGATCGCCATACAGTTAGACAACAGGAGCATATGCATAATGCACTAAAATCGATGCTTAAGTAGTTAAGCCTTCTTGTCTGCAATGTGAAATTCAAAAATGTGGTGCTAAGGTATGGAAAAGAGCAGTTTCGCAAGGAGAAACAATTATTGTTCAGAGCATTCCTACTTGTATCATATTCCTAATAAAGTCTTGTCCAATCAGGTTGATTGTTGAGTTGATCTGATGTGTGTGCGTCCATTTGCAGGTTCGAATATGAACTTCCTCTGGGCCCAAGCCATCCTTAGCTCCCTCTTTGTAATTGTACCTATGTCCAAGTGCCCATCATAAACCATTTTGATCCTTCCGAGTTCAGCCCCTTTGCCAGCACCAGCAGGCAGTTACCTAAATTCCCCCTATTCCGCCAAACACCTAAGACTTCCTGGTCTGGGCAAATTAATCCCTGAGACTTAAGAGCTCGATTGTGTCACCAGACTGATCCTGCTGCAACTTCTAATGTAAATGCTTCTCTATACCATGGTGCAGTCTATATATACCCAGCATATTCTACCCAGTGAATGGGGAATATCCACCGCTTCATCCACTAAGCCAAAACAACTACCTCATAGGACACTACAAAGCTATTTGTCGGTAAAAGAAACATATAAGATAGGTAAGAACAAAATGAGTCGCAACATATATGCTAATATACATAAAAACAGGGCAAACAAGCAGACCACTAATATTTCAAAAGATGCACACAGAGTAATATGAAAGCATATTTCCCCCTTTATGTAAGTAGCTAGATTGCCACATTGCACATATATCGCTGGTGATATGTCATGGATCTTGATAGCTACACCATGATGGGATAGCATATAGGAGTAGGCTACTTACAGTTCAATGCACTAATCCCACTAACCAACTTGATAAAATTTTCGCAACAAGCAGCTGGTGTTACATGTGGGAACAAAAGTTAGACGCACATATTCTAGTGCGTCAGTGCCAACTACTATCCACTGATCTTCAGAAGATAACATAAAAAGTAGAAATAAAAGCAGAAGGTGAGACCTTGGCATAATAATCCTTCCACACGCGGCGAGCAATCTGATGGCCTCCTAAATCAAATGCCTTGAACTTGATCTTCCCGATGCTCAGCTCTTCAGAAGTTGGATACTGCGTAGGCTGATGCTGAACCAACCTCTGCCAGAAGGAACACAAATCCAAGTACAAACTTATTCAGCCAACAGAAGCAAAAAAAAAGAAAGAAAGAGGAGTTTTCATTTGTTTTCTATGTTAAACTTCACTATATACAGTTTCCGAGCATAATCACCTGGTAATAACTAAAAGACTGGTTACAAAACAAAGTGGAATAATAAGAATGATCCTTCCTATGGTTATATTGAGAACTGTTTAAACTAACGGGATTTAAAATAAAAATACAAATTCTCCAGAGAAGCATTTGCACCAGATCTAAATTGCAAGCCCCAGAATTAGCCTGCTAGCATTCCAGAAATCGACATGGAATCTTGTTATGCACACATGACTGAAAGAAGCAAAGTATCTGCGGTACTATATGGGAATTATCCAGATCTAGCAAGCAATCCAGTGCCCAGTGCTCACAGAAACAACGCAACTCAGCTACCAAAATGAAATCTGCCCACTACTATCCTCAGCAGGAAATAAAGACTATCTAGGGTACTAGTCCACAACTCCTCCCAAAATGGGGAAAAAATTATCCAGATATGACCGAAGCCTCCTAAATCTACAGA
Source organism: Stipa capillata (assembly GCA_019208055.1). NCBI lineage: Eukaryota > Viridiplantae > Streptophyta > Magnoliopsida > Poales > Poaceae > Stipa > Stipa capillata. Next base: position 565,714 of record JAGXJF010001712.1, on the reverse strand, counting down.
AACGGAATTTCTTTTGCAACGCGTGCTATGAAAATTCCACAAAGAAATTTTTATTTTTGAAATAGCACATAAAGAAAAAAAAATCCCCAAGAACACTCAACCCTTCAGATGAGCATCTTCTAGCACAAATATCTCCAATTCTAAAACTCGAACGGAAACAACACACTTCAATCCATAAAAATACAGACATGCACAGATATTGCACAAGAATACCTATTAGCAGAAGGGGCAGGAATCACACAGCTACTCCTAAAACCACATAGGATGTATCATGTAACCCATCGGGATCCAAAAATCATCACAATTCCTCCAAACCTCGTCAAAATCACCAAACTTACCACACAAAAAAAGAACAACTAATACATCATAAAAAAAAGTAACCAGAAAAGGACGATTTTTTTTTGGCCCCTGACCTCGTCCTTGAGCATGTGGAGGAGCGTGGTCTTGCCGGCGTTGTCGAGGCCGAGGAAGAGGATCTTGGCCTCCTTTTGCCACAGCCCCAGCGACGCCAGCACCCCGTAGAACCAGTCCACCAGGAACATCTCCGGGTCGCCGGCTGCTGGCCGCCGTCGCTGGTCTCCCTCCCTCCCTCTCTCTCTCTCTCGCGCCGGAGCAGGAGGGCGGCTCTTAACGGATCTCGACGCGCACCCGCTAAGGAGGGGAGCAAGTGGTGACGTGGCGCCCCACCGCTCCGCTGCGTCGGGGATTAATACCAGGAGAGCCCAGATAATGACACGTGGGTCTGGGCTCCGTGGGGCCCGAGGGTCAGAGGGGTAGGTGGGGGTTGGTTGGTTTGGAAAACATACCGTGGGCCCAGCAGGCAGCAGCTCGCGGACATGTTTATAAAGAAAATTTTGGAAAATATTTAATGATTTTGTGAGAAATTTTGAAGGAACAAAATTTTATAGGAATTTTTTTTCCTTTGGAAGTAAGGGATAAGTTTGTAATGTTGTCATGAAATTCACACGGTCACATTCATAGAAATGTTAGAAGATTTCTAACGTGAGGTTAGATTGCGTGTTGGGAAAAGAAATCATCTTGCGTTTTGTATAGTATATTCTCTCTTTTAAGTTTCTGCAGAGTTTCGTCCAATAAATCACCGTGTGTAGATGGATAGGGCACCGTGAGTTTGCTCTCTCTTTGCATGGAAAATGAGTTAGCACCTGATATGTCATGTCGTCACCAACTAGTTCCAATTTTTTTTAAATAAGATTGGAGATGTGATCACCTGTGTATTCAAAATGGTACGTATGAAACAATTTACCTGACCCTCAAGAGACAACAAACCTCCTCGCAAAAGAGAAGAGAGAACAAACTTTGAAAGGTACTATCCACACTTCTCTTCCAGACGTTCTAGATCCTTCCATTTCGTGTGCCTGCCTGTCTCCCCTGGACAGCCTGTAGTAAGTCGCTGAAGATTCTTCTCCATTGGTCTGAGGTTTCCAAGCTGGTATAGCTGGTTTAGACTGGTGAGGAAAGTTCAGGTTTTTTTCCCCTCTTTAGCTGACGTGCTTGCACACCAAGGGGGTGTTCGGAACGAAGGAATTTTTGAAGGAATCGTGCAGGTTTCTTTTCCTATGGAATTTTTTCTCGGGGGCGTTCGGTACACAGGAAAGAGTGCTTCATTTTCCTTAGGAAAGCGAAACTTTCCCATGAAAATCGCGGGAAACAAAACATCCACCCAGACCAAATGTTTTCATTCCTTTGTTTTGAAAACCTGTATATAGTTTTCACTTTACACTCAATCCTATTTCTATGCATTTTCCCTTTCCTCTGTTTTGCAAAACTGTGTTCCGAACAGGCTCCAAGTTCAGCAAGCAGCAGAGAAAGAAAAAATACAGCTAGAAGCTGTCCAAGAAAGACAAGCCACCAAAATTCAGCCTTGATCTCGTCAAATACTGGGATCTTGGTAGCAGGCAACCAGGAAGGCACATATGCAAGACCAAGATCTGAAATATGACAAAAAGTACCTTTAGAATATGCTTTACACTCTATTTTCACACACAACGAGCAATGAATGAATGTGGGCAGTCAACCAGGTAAGCCTGTGCCCAGGAAAGAAAGGACTAGGGAGAAATCGAGAGAAGCTATCACAGTGGAAAATGAAAAAAAAACATATCGTTCTTAGAAATTGTGGAATTTAACTCAGTTAGAGCGTAGGGACCGAGAGAAAATAGCAGGACTAGAAAAGTTCAAAGAGACTGAGGAAGACAAATCCATTATTGAATCCTGCAGAGTGATAACATCGAGTAGTGGGAGCTGGCTTCCCCCCCCAACCCCTTAAAAAACTTGATTTACCAGAAATCCCGCCGAGTCCTACTGGGCCTAGATCCCGCGATAAGTTCTGAGAAATGGAAGAAATGATGCATTCAAAGTTCGCGGAATTGCAAGAAAGACAAAATTCTTGAAAGAAAAACCAAATAAGACTAGATGTTCCCTATCGTTATCGGGAACAAGACTAAATGTTCGGTCTTAATGAGATGGACCTTGATTCCTCTCCGGCCAGGAAAAGATGCGGCTCCTGAAAGATGAGAGATAGACCTTTAGCAAGGAGATATTGCACGGAAAGCCAGATTAGGTCTTATAATAGAGATTTCTTTTATAGGCTGTAGTTCCTTAGTTAGACTATTTAAACACACCCTGAGGCTTAAGAAAAGAATAAAACAAACCATATAAGTGAGATCCTAGCCAGAGAAGAGCAACAAGAGTTATATTAAAGGAAGTTATGGACTTGAATCAGAGATTGCATTGACATCCAGAACAGAGGGGAAAAGAGGAAGCAAACACAACTAGGCTGCTCGTCAAGCAAGGGATGGTCGACCAAAGGGATTGCTTCGGGCAGGCTCTTGAGGATTGAGAAGCATGAAATGTGGGCATCATAACGAAAAAAGAAAAAGACCGAACCCGAACGCCTAGTCGCAGGAATCAATAATAAAACAAACGCCCTCCTTGGATGAGTACGGTGCTTAGTCAAGCAGAACCGAGTTGCGCTGCTTGATGCTCCGATCAAAAAACAAATCAGTGGGGCCATGCCGTTGTCAAATCCTGGAAGACCACATTGGGAAGGAGTGAAGTGGATCTTGAGATACCTCCATGGGAGTTCGAAGCAGCTTTGCTTTGGTAATCGAAAGCCTGTGTTGGTTGGATACACAGATGCAAATATGGCCGGAGATGTTCAAAACTTCAGTAGATTTTGCACTGTACAGTATGATTTCATACTCCACTACCTAACCTTACAGCTTAGATCTCAATGCATATATTGCACTGAAATATCAAGGCAGCGCTGTTTGGACAGTACAGGCTCAAGACTGGTCAGAAAGACTGCTGTTAGCTTTCCCTAGAAATCTCTCTCTCTCTCTCTCTCTCTCTCTCTCTCTCTCATGTCCCCACAGACAGGCAGGCAGGCAGCATCACAAAGCAGAAGAAATAAGCAAAGTAATCAGGCCACAACTTGCACCAGAAAAGGACATTCTCCTCCAGCGTGCTCCCATTTTAAAATGGGCCACTTTCTTGACTTCACACAGCCCTGAAAGGCTCTGTTCTTCTTGACTTGCTTCTCCTCTGACCTCCACCCAAAATAGCATCCCACTAACCCCTTTCCTGCAGCTCAGCTCAGCTCCACCACTAGAAACACACCAAGAATAATAAGATCTGAGAGAGGGGAGCAAGCAGGCAGACACATCAACTGAGCAGATAGGTCTCAGTCGCAACCAGCAAGGATCAGCCATGAGTGCCATGAAGTTTTGCCGTGAATGGTAAGCTGATGATATGTGTGTGCAACTTCTCTTTTCATTTCCTTGTTTGGGTGAGGGATTTGATCAACAGATCCATTCTCTTTTTGGGCAGCAACAACATATTGTATCCCAAGGAAGACAGGGACCAGAAGATCCTCCTCTTTGCCTGCAGGAATTGTGACCATCAGGTTTGCTCTTCTTACGTCCTCTCCAAGATTTCACCTCACATGGTCATATATATCAGCTTGTTCCTGGAAGTTACAATCCTATCTCTGCAAAAGATGAGAAGAGCAGCAACCTTAGATAAAGCTAATAAAAGAGCATAATCCAGTGCAGAAAAAAAGTCTGAATTAATGCCGCATGTAAATCTGTGGGTAGATTAAGGAGTGCAGTGCTCAGGAAGAACTAAGCTTCAGCAGATTGAAATAAAATATAAGTGCATAGATTGTTAAGTTGTTACATAGAATATAAGTTGAACTTTTTCAATGTTTTATTAATTTCTGGTTTTCTAGATGAACAGGACATCAAATTGTTAATTTCTGGTAGGCTTGTTTCTTCACTCGATTTGTTTTGATCTTACACTCCTATTAACTGAAATGCTCTGAAACTGCAGGAGGTTGCAGACAACAACTGCGTCTACCGGAATGTGGTGGACCACAGTGCTGGAGAGTTCACCCAGGTGCTCCAGGACGTCGCCGGTGACCCAACTCTCCCTCGCACGAAGGAAGTCCGGTGTGCAGTCTGTGGCCACGGCGAAGCTGTGTTCTTCCAGGTCAACTTTCAAGCCAGACACACACAGTTCATCCTATTCAGAGAATCAGAGGTTAGCTACAAACTTTGATCTGGAAAAAAAAACTTACCGTGATTCCGTTGTTCTGTAGGCCACCGCGAGGGGGGAGGAAGGGATGACGCTGTTCTTCGTCTGCTGCAACCCGAGCTGCGGTCATCGGTGGAGAGAGTGAGATGTTGATCAGCCAAGCAAACAATTCCACTGATGCAACAGTCAGAGAGACATGATTGTTCATCCCAAGAGAGCTTTTTCCATGTTAGCATGAACTGATTGTATGTTTAAAACAAATTGAGGCATCGATCATTTTAGTAACTTCAGTGGCAAGTCCACTGGGGTAAAATATCCCTGTGATCCATTACATTAATCGAAGGATGGGATGAGGACAATTTTATCGCTATTTAGTTTTCTCTTGCAGTTTTGCAGTAGCCTCGGCAGTGAATCTTGAGAACAATCATGTACCGAATTTTTATTCACTCAAAAAAACGATGAGCTGCGGAACTTAATTTTTTTCGATTTATACTGGCTTTTTTGTTTTAGTTCAGCTGGCACTCTCTTATGCAACTGTTTGAAAACTTGAACATACATGGAATAGTTTTCCAGTGATCACTGAACTAACCATTAAAACCAAGTAACAAGCTGGTCTTCCAGAAGAACTCTTGGTCTGGTGCAGAACTGCATTTGAGCTACTGAAACATTATATTCTAGTACCTTTTAAACACAACCTCAGGTCTGGATCCCGAGGTTTTGGGTGTCATCAGAACTCTTATCTCTTGGTACAAAATTTATGCATGGTTACAATTGCAGTACTAAAACAATGCTACAACAACCATCTTAGTATCTCATGGTACAAAACGTATTCCATGAGTATAGTTGCAGTACCCACAAAGTCAAAACTATGCTAATACAACAAACTCAGTATTCGTGAAAGCTTATTCATGAAGTACAGATGTCCAACATCGTCAACCAAGAAAAGTGTTGTCGAGCTGCAAACGTATAATTCCCTTTCAAATGAGTACTGGCAAATACTGCTCTTTTGACAATTAAATGTTGCAGACGTGCAGTCTCGCTCAAAGACTTCAGCACTGCTGGAGGGTTGTGCATCACAATAAGCTCAAGGGAATTTCATCCCATTGTTGAAATAAATTCATCTGCCCATGAAGGGAGAGGTGCCCGGAAGGTGACGGGCAATCCAGTGACTGGGTGTACAAAAGACAAGCTCTCTGCATGCAGCGCATGGCCATCACAATCCACACCGTCCCACTCAATCACTCCACCGTACTTAACATCACCTCTGATGGGGAAACCAAGATACTGACAGTGTATACGAATCTGATGCGTTCGTCCACTTTGAGGATAGGCTCTAACGAAAATCACGTGGTTCTTCACATCATCATCTGAAGTATGGTCAGCCGCCTTTTCTTGTACAGTAATCGATTCTATATCCTCAGTGTAAAAAGTAGATGGTTCTCTAAACTGTCCTTTGCCATTGGTTCCTAACACTTCAAATTTTGTGCTCATGTCCCTTACAGAGGAACCCCCTGGCAGTGTTCGGCCAACATCAGACATAGCGTATACATGCTAAGCACCATGTTTTGATCGTCCATGACCAGAACATATCTTGATCTTCTCCCACAACGGTGGGTAACCTACACAAAGAGCTAGATATGTTTTCTTGACTTTGTGCTCAGTAAAGGCCTTCACAAGCTTCCCTGCAACCTTGTTGCATTTGGTGATGATCATGAGACCACTGGTATCACGATCTAGCCTGTTGGCAAGGTGAAGGTTAGGTTTAGTTGCTGGTTCCCCTGCCGGTCATAGAAAGATTTTCCTTTAGTTACAAAAAACAAAGCAATAGTAATAAGGAACTCAGCATAATACTTGAGTTACGACCTTAAATTGTGAGGATCCAGATGACAAAATACAGCAAGGCAATATCCTGGTATCATATCAGGCTATTAAAATGTTGAATATTTGCTTACAGTCAGAAGACCAAACATCAGAAATTTGTTTTCTCATGTCCTAGCCTGGCATTAGTTGCTATCAATAGCTTGCTCAAAAGAAAAAATGATGTCAGAAGGACTCTATGCTAACCAGTGGGAATTCATTTGATCAATTCAAAAAATCTTGGAGACCAGATAAAATGCCATCGATGACTATTTCATCCAAGAATACTAGAATGCACAATGCATTTAAAACTTCCATCTATCCAATCAACATTTGATAGAAAAATTGCCAGCTTTGGTCCTAAACCCATTAGTCTGTGTTGATTTTTTATTTTTATTTCTTTTGTAGAATCAATTGGCTAAAGTCAACTGTCTCACACTGCAAAAGTATCCATAACTTAGAGCACAATGTCATAGGCAGATTACATCTAGGTATTTCATGATTTTTCCCGGCAGCATACTGTCGCTAATAGCAGGTTGTAGTGTAGTGAACTCTGAACACCCTCTGCTTCTTCATCTGTTCAGGGTCATGTTTGTTGATATTTGTAAGCTCTAGTTATACAATATACTTGCAATTTATATAGGAAATAGCGAAATGGATTCATAAGTTTTCCTTGTTCCATTGCTCAAATCCACATTGCAATTGTATTTTCTATTGTTGCATCATACACATGCTAATATAATATTAGCATCATGTCATACTATCGGAATGGGACATCCACTCGCAAGTTTCAACTTGTGGAACGACCATTCTTCTTCCTGGAAACAGTATGTACTTCCTAGCCCATTTTTATCTGCTTTGATCTAGCGAGCTTTAGGTGACCTACAAGTTTAGTTTGCAGACTCTACTATTAACTCTTGTGCTCACGACACATACATATACAGCTGTCGTTACATCCATACTGAATTCTGGTCTCTGGAAGTAGAACCAAGACAGATCAGGCCCTACTTTCCGAACTAGAAACATCTGAGAATAGCATGAGAAGCGACACTAACCAACAAACTCCACTTACAGAAACCTAATTCCAGGTGAATTCACCAATATCCTATGAATGTGACGTAGTGGCGGATTTACCGTACGGCGTGCCGGGCCACTTGCCCGGGTTCTTCCGTATTAGCCTGGCAAGTATCGTGGGTTGCTGGCCTACTGTGGGCTCAGTTAGTTGGGCACCAGGCATGATATGCATCTAAATATCCAGTTATAGTTCTCAAAATTGTCGCTTAGATTTGTAGCTTGCCCTGGCTCCACAAATATTCTAGCTCCGCCACTGATGTGACGAACCAAGTCCTAACAACCACGAGACAGCTCCTAGAAGTAATAATCCAAGGTTACGGCTTACAAGAAAACATGGCATGCAATTTTGAAAAAGAAGATGCGCACTCTGCCAAACAAACAAATCGTACATTGCCTCCTCCTAAGTCCTAACTAACCTCCAGGGAACCGCTCTTACGATCCAGAAGAAAAGCGAGTTTTTGCTCTTCCTCTGCGGGACTTGTCAATCCTGTTTGTTCTAAAGCCTGAAGTAGACCAATTGAAGGAGCAATCTTTTAACCTGCATTTGGCATTGCCAACTATTATCTCAAGACTACAGGCTGCAGTATTGCACAAAGCACAAACCAACCGAATCTGCATTTCATCATCATGAACAACTTTTTAAATAATCACCAGCTACGAGCACCTGGAGGCTTTTGGGTGCACCTGAGGCGGCGGAGGAGCAAGGGAGGGCGGAGAGGAGGGCGTCGCAGTAGACACCGGTGGGCTTCTCGACGACGGCGAGCCACTCGTCCTCGAACACGACGGCCGCGGAGGTGTAGGCGCCGGAGCGGGCGGAGGCGGTCATGGCGCGCCGGAGCTCCATATCCTTGGAGGCCGCCGGGTAGGGAGGGGACACCGGGCCCGGGTACTCCCCGGTCGCCGCCGCCGCCGATGACATCGCCGCCCCGTCGTCCTGGACACCTGCTCCTGCGGCGGCGGCGACAGGGACAGCGAAGCGGGGCGCGGGTGGTAGGGCTCGCGGCGGGGAGGCGGCGCGAGGGGAGAGGAGAGGGCGGAGGGGGAGGGGTAGTCTGGTCATTTTCCACCGTAGAGGAGACCGATCTCGACAAAACAACAAGGGAACAACAACACGACACTTCTCTCGTCTTCTTCTCTCTTCCTTCTGCTTCCCCAAACCTAGCCGCCGCCGCCGCCGTCTCCGGCGACCATCCCGCAGAACCGCCCTGCGGCCCCTTAGAGCGATTCCACCCCGAATCTAAAGCGCGAGCGCAGAGGAGGAGGAGGAGGCAGCGGTGAGTGATTTGGGGGTGGGGAGGAGGAGGATGGGGTCGTCGTCGAAGGTGGTGCGGCCGGAGGAGGTGCTGGAGTCGCTCAAGAACGACGGCACCGTCGACGCGCTCCGCATGAAGATCATCGCCAAGCTCAAGGCCAACGTATGCTTCCTCCTTCCCTTTCCAATCTCCTTCTCCCGCCTACTTGCGACATTGCTCCCAGTGGCTCGGCGGCGGCGAGGTCCCTCGTGGTGAGGGTGGTGACGGCAAGGTGGCCGGCCGGTAGAGTGGAGGACAGTAGCGTGGAGTCTCCATGGCCATGGATTTTTGTTTCCGAGCTTTTTGTGCTTTTTCTCATGTCAAAAAACCATTTCTTTATGGGGAAGCATTACATGGTTGCAATGTCTTCTCTTCCCGTGATCAACATGAAACTTTCTAGCCCCTTTCTGTTTCCAATGAACATCGGAATTTTCTACCAAGTATGGCAAGATGATTCTGCACAATGTAGAATATAGGATTTTGACCAGTAAATTATGCTGTAGATATGTCTTTCTTGACAGTTCATTGCATTGCTTTGTGAGGTTGGCTTATTGAGTTTTTTTCGAGAACCCAGCTTGATTAATGGAGTAGTTGGCATCTTGGCGATAAACCTTGTAAATTTGATTTCAGGAGGATATGAAGAAAAATACTATGATGATGGTGGAGCAAAGCAAGGTTCTGAACACTCCTGGAGCTGAGAAAAAGACCAAGAGAGAGCTGTTTGACGCTCTTCGGCAGGAATTAGAGTAAGCACTTCCCCTTTCTGTATAATTTACTAACGTGGTATCACGTTGACTAAACAGGGTATGCTCAATAATATCTTTTGTTTGCATTGAATTTTGACTTTAGCATTCAGGTAGCTTTGTCGATATGCTGTTCATTTTTCGATGCTAAACAGCAAGGAAAAAATGTCTGTGAGTTTGACTTTCCGTGGACACATAATCCTCCAAGACAACACATTTGCCTAGCATACAGGGGCGGAGCTTTAGGTAGGCTAAAGTGGGCTGTGCAATTCTAGAAAATTTATAGTAATACCCTTCATTTTACCACTTAAATACTACGTTGATAGTAAATCTGCCCCTGCTAACAAAGTAATTTATGCATGTTAAGTGGGATTGCCCCCCTTGGTATTCACTCCAAGCTCCGCCACTGCTAGCATATCTTTTGCTGACTGCTGCTTGTTCCTAAAGTACTGATGATCTAGCTCCTGCTGATATGATAGTATCTGGTTGTAGCTTTTGAATTGCTGGAAGTTTAAAAACTTGCATATTATGCATTTGGTTTGGACACAGTTGTACCTTTGCACCTCAGAAGATACATGCATTTGTCACTTAACTGCATTTTACCATTATTCAAGTTTTTTATTTTCAACTTTCTTCTGATAGCTTCAAGCAGAAGAAACTTTTTATCAGACCTATAAAGCAGTGCTAACTCATTTGTTGGAATGCAGAACTCCAGTCCTTGAGAAAGCTTCGAAGGCGGTTTGGGAGCTGATACTCGACAATGGTGGACTAGGGAAAGAGATCACTGAGACAGTTGAGAAAGTCTTCTGCCGGCTCAGTGGAATCGACATGATGCCGCCCCCCGCTTCAACATCCGGTGCTCATCAAGACAAACAACCAAACATGGCTGTAGAGGAGGGTGAGAAGAACAAGGAGATGGATGCAGCTGAACCATCATCGTCATCAAGGAAGAGGCCATTCAGTGGCATCACTGCGAAAGGAGCAGGCGATGTACCAAATGGCGGCGCTACGTATCAGAACGATGAGCATGAGGAGGGCAACTTGAAGATGTGATGTTATTCTTCCCTTTGTTATGATTTTCAGTTTTTCCAGGCTAAATTAGCTGTTTTGTTTTCCTGGCCGAAAATTGCTGAATTCCTGGACATTAGTTCACAATCTAGAGTTGTATGATATGTGCTTTTGTGGTCTCTGTTTATACTAAGGAGGATCCCTAGCTTGTGTTGGTTTCGCTAGGCCAAAAGAAGAGGAAAGAGTCCCTAGTTTAAAGGCTTTCCGACAGAATATATAAAAGAAAGAGGAAATCGACTCAAGACCAGATTGGTTTTGGTTTCGAAATAAAGATTCCTAGTCTAAGGAGTTTCGGAAAGGAAGAGATAAAGAAAGAGGCTTTCGGAAATAGGCAAAAGAAAATCTCCCTTCTTTGTTTCGGAGTTTAGATCAGATCCCTCCCCTGTGCGCCTATCTTGCCTAGTTTGCGCGCAGCGCTGCCATGACAGCCATTAACACTTTGCTGTATCCCATGAAACGTTTTTCTATAGTAAAATATGAAATTTACTGTAGCAATCCGAATATTTTTGCATCTGTTTCACTGGCGCTTTTCCCTAGTTGCTGCACTGAGACTGTTTTTCTTTGCTGCTTCAACAAGAAGCTACCGTCCATTGCTATTTAACATGTTATTACTTGCATGCCCTAGCACTTTTAAGGTGAATTTCTGGGATAAAAAAATTAAGATAAAGAAAAAGAAACTACGTAGAAGACAAACTAAACTGAAAAAAATCAAAATCTTAGAAATCCCAATCTCTTTTAAGGTTGTTTGCATCACTTCTTTTGAGCTTCACTAATATTTTTTATAAGTCCTTGCACCTTATCTTAAGAGTTTCTTACAGTACTACTTGAGCTTCACTTATATCTTTGCACCTTATACTTTGAGACTTATTGCAGCATACACATACCTTGCTTATTGATATTGATTAGCTTTTTATCGGTTTAGGCTAGGATATACAACATTGACTAGTACTTTGAACACTTATTCAACTTGCAGCTACCGAATTGATTGTTACTAATCCTTGCTACTATATTGAAACCTACCTACATTCACATATTTTACCATTGTACAAGTGTTGTTCACTTGCAATTGCTTCATCCAATTTTCGAAGAAAGTTTGACACCGACACTAGTTTGCCAGTCACCACCTGTTGCATGGTAAGAACTTGATACTGCCTTGAGTGTGAGAAATTATATTCTATCACTTAGAGATCTTTTTTTTTACTCCGTATGTCTATATATACTCAATGAATATAGTCGGTAGAGGCGTGAATCAGACCTTCTCACACTGATGGCTGTCGTCGATAGCTGCCCTTGCCTGAAGCTTCTCTACGTGAGCGATTGTTGCAACCATATAGCGCGCTTCGTTTGGAAGCTTGTTCAGATTGCTTTGAATCTACCTTCCCATCAAGCATTTTTGTTTTGCTTGCGAATTGGTTTCCGGGGGTGGGATGGGGTTTATAATCACAAATTTTAGTAGATGCAGTAACACTATCGGTCAATTTGGTTATACAGAAATAATGTAGTGTTTTGATAAGAAATATTTTATCATCCAAATCAGGTAAGTTTTAGATATGGCAATTTTCTACAGATTTTAATGAAGCTTTCATCTTTCTAGTGATTTCGTAATAATCAGCTTTTAAAAAAAATTCGACACCGACAGAACGGCACAAATTCATTCATGTCTGAAAACTTACAACCGATGAGCAACGAAACACAAGAAGTCACATATACACTTCAGTGTCAAGTGTCAACCAATGAGATAACTGAAAACGAAGAAAGGCTCCTCCAAGGTGCACAGGAACAATGGATCTGCTAGACTAGTACATTTCTCACTATCACTAAACGTTTTCAGTCTTGTTAGGTCTCGATCAATGGCGTCCCTCGCCCTGGTCACAGATCATGAAGCATCAAACCCTCGATGTCCTCGATGTTCATCCTCTGATCATGATGGAACGTTCGATTCCCGCATCAGGCATCGATGAAGTGGATGTCAAAGGTGCTCGGATGGATCTGCCACACATTCAGAGATGCATACTCCTCCAGGCACTCCTTCAGCTGAGCTTCACTATACCCCTATTTTTACAAACATATGAACAGGAGAGAATTTCTGTTAGCAATCGGGGCACAGTGAGTTGCAGCACTGGTGGTACCGGTTGATGTAGGTAGAGTTTGTACCTTTCTGGAGATCAGGTTAAGAGCATGAGCATATCTCACATCCATGCTGCTCGTCCTCGCCGCTTCATCTCTCAGGATGGAGTATATGTCGGAAATTGCATCGAGGCCAGACCGCTGGCGGTCATCAGAGTATAAAGAGTACTTCGACATCTGCATCAGTCGCAGTGCTTCATCGACGTCGCTCTGAGCAACGGATTCTGAAAATCTGAGCCTTGCCAAGGCCTGAATCAACCAATTAGAATCATGTTTAAAAAAGAGAGATTTTCATATACTGGTGTTTACACAAAAATATTGTTTTAAAGTTTACTTACAATAGAAATACGGACTATGCTCAAAAGTGTCCTAATGGTTGTGTAAGAATGCGGTGCGTTTGATTTTGCTTCCTCTTGGCGGATGCTAGAATAGGCAGTTGCAATGTATTCCTCGAGCTCTCGAGGAACAGAAGGAATTACTCTTCTTGCAGCAGATATGTATGCTCTGTGATCAGATCAAGATTGTAACATCATGAACAACTAGAAAATACAAAGATAGCAAACACTAAACAATGCTTTGATTTCAGCCTGCTAGACTCTAATTGCCCAAATTATACTAATTGATTTCAACATTCAAGAAGATAAAACCTTCCTGCAGGTAAGGTGTACGGGATGAAACTCATTTTTCTGGACTAGCACAATTCAAGTAGAACTCTAGGAATACTGTACTTGCCTGAGCACAGATGGTTCAAGTGGTGTGAACCCAAGTGCTGGTGATTCAAGATTTTGATGTACATGAACAACATGTCTTGCCATTTCAAGATCGTTTTCCATGTCCGCACGATCCAGGATCAACCATAGGAGGTCAAAACGTGACAGAAGTGCTGGAGGAAGATTTATGTTTTCAGCTGGAGTCCTCCTCATATCATACCTACCCCTGAATGGTTAAAAATAGTTGCCTTGTTACAATCAGCGTAGTTCTCCTAGCTTTCCTCCAGAGAAGAAAATGTTCAGATCAATTCTTACCATGCTGGATTTGCAGCAGCCAAAACTGCAGTTCTCGCATTAAGAGAGGTCGTGATGCCAGCCTTGGCAATGCTAACTGTCTGCTGCTCCATCACCTCGTGAATCGCTGTCCTGTCTGACTCTTCCATCTTGTCGAACTCATCTATCGCGCAAATACCCATATCTGCCAGTACCTGAAACCCAAGAGTGCATTATGAGAACAATTATTAGTAGAATTGCATGACTATCCTATGCACCAAATAAAGTGTTTATGCATTAGTACAGCTTTAGTGTTAGGAAGCAATTCTGCAACATCGGAATGAAATGTTTACTACCGGTAAGACACATGGCCAAAATCTTACGAGGCTTGTAAGCAACTTTTATCAATAGGTTTTCTGAACAGCTAAAGTCGGGAATTAAGGCAGGTGGACTTTCTTGCAGTAGACTAGCAGCTAAGAGAAATACGGTGCAAATGTCATCATCATAAGATCTGAATCCTACCAGGGCACCTCCCTCAAGGACAAACTCATTTGTAACTGGATCTTTTTGGACGGCAGCAGTAAGACCAACACCACTGCTCCCACGCCCCGTGGTATACACCCCTCTTGGAGCCACATTGATGATATGCTTTAGAAGTTGACTCTTTGCAACACCAGGATCTCCCATCAGGCATATGTGCAGGTCTCCTCTGATCTGCACGTACAGAGTTATTTTTGAATATATGAGTAGATAGAAAGAGCAAATTTTATAGTTAAAAATGTAAGTCATTCCAATTCCCAACAGATGCATACCTTCATGCCATCTGCAAGCTTCCGATGAGGTGCGCCCACAAGTAGCAACAGTAGTGCTTTCTTGACGTCTTCATGTCCAAATATTTCTGGTGCCAAGGATTTTGACAGCTTACTGTAGATATCACCATCCTCAGCCAATCGGTCAATTTGTTCTTGTTCATCACCTTTAAGTTCATATCTGCAATATTTTACAGCAAATTTCTGAACATCAAATGGCGCTGGAGGCAAGATGAATAGGGTTCATGGCAGTAGGCCAAGATGCTTTACTCTTCATATTTTTTCTTGAAATGGGTAATAGACATTGCTTCCAAGTAGGTATCAGCAACCAATCCTGCACGCATGGCTCTGAATCCATAGTAAGGCATGGGGAGGAAAATGCCTGACATCTCAACCACGTCTCCAGGTGCAACCTGATAGTGACAACATTTAGTACTTGTAAAGATCACAGGATTTCACAAAAATAGTACTTGGAAAGGTTACTGAATATCCCTGGTGAGCTTTTACTACTGATGCACCAGCAATTAGTTACTGAACATTTTAGTAAATGAAACATAATCTTCAGGCAACGTACTTTCAAATCAGCACATGAACCGAATGGAAAAAAGTGACTTTGTGGCCTTAAGCAAAAGAAGAGACCTGCTCAAAGCAAAAAAGGAAAGTTTCGATTTGGTTTACCTTTCTAGTCAGCTCTCCTCTGAGATGAGCAGTTAGAGAACGTGGGATGTGGCCCTTTGGTACATGCTCAGCTAATTCTTGGAGCTTCACCTGCAAGAAAAGGTTACAGTTTTACGATTGAGAATCTGAATATGCTTAGATTTGGACCAGTTTTTTTTTCCCCATTAAATGAAGTTCACCAGATTGTGGAGAAAGATTATTACCTCCTGAAATTTAAGAAACTTTGATGCTCGCAGTTGAAGGATTAAATTCCCCTTTGCTTTGTTGAGCTTGCATCGTTGAGATGGGCATTCAAAGAGAGGCATAAAGACTCTAGCAGTCACTTCCTGTCAAATTCACAGCAATAGTTTTTGAATGATTCTTCCAACCATTTTCCCCTATGAGCCTCCTACAATAATACACCAGCTCTCCAAAATAGTATGTGAATGATCATTCTAGATAGTATACTAGTTGTGCAGCTTAGTACTCACAATATTAGATTATGTACTAGGAATAATACTGTCCAAAATCCTCAGGAGTAAGAGTAACACATTCTAAACTACTGTAGGAATAAGTGTTAAAGGGTTCACAAATAGGCATATCAGAAATCAAAACTTAAAACGAGATTAAGTACCTGGTATATCTCAAAACCACATTCTTCACATGTATAAACAGCCACCTGCATCAAGGGCTTCACATCTGAGCAGCGAGTCACAATTCCAGATATTTTCACAAGCTGCCCAATGTTGGATGCCTTCACTTGCCTGAGGGTGAGTGGAGTCACCTTGGAGAACGCCTTGATGTAGACCTCACTAAAATGTAAAAACCATTTCATATTTAGATAAAAATTAACAACTCTGTAATTGGGCAGCCCAAAAAAGAAATATTAGACTCCTGTTCCAATGGGTCATTGGTACTGAATTAGGTTACCATAAATATATACGTGAGATCGCCAAGAAGCCTTGGGAAGAATGCATGATGGCAAATGTTCAGATCACATTGAAATATCTCATCATATAACAATATATCCATTAAAGCAGAAACTGTTAACATGCTCTGATTCTTTGCATTGGTCAGCTAGGGGAGACTACTATTGTTAACATGTTCTACCAAGCCAGATACTCCTAAAGTGTCTTCCTGTCCAAATACGTAATTTAAATTCCGTAATATCAGCAAATAATTTGATGTCAACTTCATATCATGCGAATCACAGCCACCATCCCAATTTGTTTTTAAAAATTAGGTTACATGAGAAACTTTTGGTGGCAGTACACTCACAAGAACCGTTTGATCTCCGGCGGCATCCTCTGGAGAGGGTCCGTGCCGTCAGCCCCGCCATCGGCCCCCTCGTCCACGCGCTGCGTCATCAAGATGTCCCGGTCCTCATCGACGGCGAACGCCTCGGTGGGTTCCGGCATGAGCTCGTCCATGGCCTCCGCAAATATGCCAATATAGCGCTTCGTGTTCTCGGTGACCCTCTGCAGGAACTCCTCGTCCAAATCCTTATACTGCGCAACACACGCAATTTCACACCCAAAATCAGATCTTGCACCCACAGATATATAATCTCTGAAGAATTAAGATCTTTCCGAGGTGGGGAATTCGTACATGGAACAGGTCGTCCAGCTCGATCTGGACCGCCCGGATCTTCCTGTTCGCGACATCTTGCTGGAATTGCAGAGAACAAATGAGCAACATTTCGATTAACAACAAAAATCAGCGTGACATAACAAGAAAAAATTATCAGATCTTTCAGGCCCTGAACACAGGAAAAGAGATCATCACCAGGATGTTGTGGTACTTGGGCTCGCCGTGCGGGCCGGCGAAGTTGGTGAGGAAGTCCTTGGCGAGCGCTGCAGGGAGAAAAACAAACACCAGCGTCCGTCACAGATCATTCTAGAAACTTGCAAGAACGCGAGCGAGAAGCAGGCTCGGGAGACACGGTTCCGTAAGCTCCCGGAGGGCCGTTGGAGCGTGAAAGAAGACGTACCTCTCTCGGCAGCGTAGTCGACGTTCTTCATCCCGGCGGCGGCGGCGGGAAGGAGGAGGAGGCGGGAAGGAAATGGGAGGTTTTGGGTGGAAATGGCGGGAAGAGGAGGATAAGAGGAGGGGTTTTGGCGGGAATGGAGAGGGGCAGCGTGGCGGGAAGACATAGTGGGCTTAAGTGGGTCTGAGTGGGCCGAGATTAAGTGGGCCGGGTTTGGGGTGTTCTGCTCTTCAGGTGTATGGAGCTTAGGAGCTTGGGTCGAGCAGTGAGTGTACTAATGTGGCTGCTTTTGGTTGGGTATTTGTCTCGCTTGGCTTATTCCTGTCTGTTTTTACGAGGGTTTTCTGTCTCAGGAAATATCATTCGACTTCTCTACAAAGTGTTTTATATCTAATATGTGATAAGATGTTTTCTTGCTACAGTAAAAAAAGCATCCTCACACTCGTGCAGAAGCTCCCGTAGCATAACACGGCATGCATGGTGAGATGGAAAGGGCAAAAGGGCAGGTGTCTAAGTATGGTCTCATCGTCCCAAAGCAATGCAACCCGAAGTGGAAGCCGTCTTCACTTACACGGGTGTCCAACGTAACCATCTCTGTATGTCATGGCCGTCTGATCCTACCGTCTGCTCTTACCTTCTCTCTCCTTCAACCGATAATCTTCATAATGTCCTGTCGTGTTGCCGAACCCATGCTTTGCTTGTTCTAACTTCACACTTTTAATATATTCATTCAAATTTTCATATTTCCTTATTTGAATTTGAACTTCAAAAGAATTTAGACGTTTAAATTTTTTGGGTAGAAGGAAGGTTCTCACCTAGCTGTTGTGCAAAAGTTGACTTCCTGTCTATTCAACTTACTCCTAATGCCTGCTCAATGAAGTAGTGCTAAAAGAGCCATATGCATGGACAATCCAGGCTATGCATTCTTGA
This sequence comes from Stipa capillata, assembly GCA_019208055.1. NCBI lineage: Eukaryota > Viridiplantae > Streptophyta > Magnoliopsida > Poales > Poaceae > Stipa > Stipa capillata. Next base: position 547,636 of record JAGXJF010001712.1, on the reverse strand, counting down.
GCTAGCGGTTCATCCCAAACCAACGTGATCGTGCCTTTTGTTTTTGACCTGTCAGTTAGCAATCGATGTTAAATACAGTTCCCTTTCTCCAAGATGGCTAAGCTCGGATTCAGCTTCCTCGATAATTATGAGCGTGTCATGATTTTGATTGGCTTGTCCACGATTTGGACTCGAGGCAGAGGACACATGCATACATTTCAAGGTTCCAGCTGCCTGTGTAATAAAACCTAGCTATTTACGGTGAATCACCTCAAGCTTTCAAACCAGAACGCAGACAAAACGGAGCTTCATCAGACGCTGGATCGCGAGCAGCGGCCTGGATGGGACGTACATAAGTCGTATGGATGTTTCAGCTTTTCAAAGTGGATTAATATGGCTAGCCAAACAACTATCTTGGTTAGAGATATTTTTCCCAAGTGTAAAGTGATATTTTAAGGTTATTTTTTTATTCAAGTTATCTCAAATTTCAGGAATTTCATAAATCGTACTTATTTGCATTTTTTGAGGACTTGTCAAAAACCTTAAGTGAATTGCTCGTGTGGGAAATAGATTTTAAAATTATTTTGGGTGGAATACATGTTTACTAATCCCAAATATATCTTATGATATTTATTTTAATTTCATGATAAGTATTTTAATTTATTTGGCATTTATTTGAGCCATATTCAGCTTCCTGGTATTTTCTGAATTCGAAAATGCATTTTAAAATCCTCTAAACATTTTGGGCCGAATGTCTTGAGTTGGGCTGGATGAGGGAGATCCAGCCTACAGGACGCTTCGGCCCACTTCTCTGATTGGTGAGATCCCACGGCTCCTGGCGCGCGCTTGCTCTTGCGGGATGCAGCACAGACCCCATTAGTCCCACCTCGCCCACCCAGAGACTTCTGGACCTCTTTATAAACTCGAGCCTAGCAACCCGGTTGTCCCTTCGGGGACATCCGATAAAATTGGAACGATACAGAGAAGATTAGCATGGCCCCTGCGCAAGGATGACACGCACAAATCGAGAAATGGTCCAAATTTTTTCGAGATTTCGCGCGCCGCTGTCACCAACTTACGGAAATGCCCCTGCGGCTTCCTTTTGCGCCCTATCTGCTCTCTCTTCTTACAACCAGGTCCTTGGCCTTTGAGCACGAGTGCACGCACGCTGCTACGTGTGTTTTCTAGTCATTGTCCAAATTGATCTTCTTCACATCCAATTATATCCTTTCCTTTTCACAGGTAGAGGATTGTTGTTTTTGGACATGTTCTTGTGCTTGTTCTGTATTGCCTAGTATTGAGCCATCTCCACGCCAAATAAATTTTGAGGACAAATATTTTGTACCATTCCATCTATAAATATATCTTGTTAGTGTTTATAATATTATATATATGGTGTGTCCATGTACCACGTGTTTGGTGGGATCCATGAATTATTGTGTATATGTGTGTTCTGTATTTCACTTAATTTGGACTATGGTATTGGTCTTCATGTTTATTTTACAATGTTTGCATCGCTCCTGTTATGAACCGTTTGATGTGCTAACGAGTTACACGCGCCGAATATCTAACGCTGAGCAGGTTGGTCCGATGGGACATGCCCGCGTATTTGTTTTCACTTACGAATTAGACTGATATCCTCTGTATCAAACATTGATTTTTTTTTCAGGTCTTCTGTTAGCCGGGAACAGATTTATCACCTCTAAGAATCCAAATTCTGATTGTCTTCTCCTCGCTTTGCTCTATAGCTATTTCATGTTTACACTGTCCGCAGCTAGCTGTAGTTTATAAATAGTTCGCATAAATATCTCCCTTACAGCCCACGTTTTGTCGACTTCATCGTTGGTCCAACTCGATTATATATCCTTCCACAGATCGAATAAAATCACGGAGGGTTGGTTGCCTGGATTGCCAAAACCAAAGGTGCATGCATCTTGGAGGCTCATGCACCGTCACAATCAAATACCACTGGGCTTGCCTTCATTAAGGAAGAATATATCACTGGACCCGAATTTCCCAGGCCATAGGGCCCACTGTCGGAGCCAGATATATCTTCCCAAAACAGTGACCCTTTTGTAGAGCTAAACCTAACCTCAAACGTCGCCGGAAAAGGCAGACTGCGCAATTGAATCAGAGCACTACGACATGCCAAAGTGGCCACTCGATTCAAGCACGTTTATGGTGCTCATTTGACAGACAAACCACGGCCCACATGGCTTTCTTAACTTCCTTTTATATAGTTAGGGTACCTATAAACATGTAACATTAGCTAACTCTTTGTTTTGTCATGTAGGATAATTATTAATGTAAAGATAAAGAAGAGAAGAGGAGGAAGAATAAAACTGACTCTTCGTGAAAAGTCAGACTCTACGACAATAAAAACTTTAAATTTTAACCTCATCGTCTTTATACTATCATATTTAATATTAACTTTTAGTATAGAACGAGACAACCTATTATATGAATTATTTTTTATATCGACTTTACATGATATAGGGGGACCAAAATGTTAGGTTCAGACTCTACTATTGTGAATGTCCTTGGCTCCTTTTGGTTCTCCCTTCTCTAAGTAAGCGTGTCTACTAACTAGGACAAGAACCAGTCATGCCTTTTGTGCAGAACATTTCCTTTTTTATCTGTTAGGTTATCACACTGCACTGTCACGTGCATATAAATTTCCAAGGACAGCTAGTCTCTTGGTAGTCTTTTGAAAGAGCTAGTTTCTCGATCTTGTTATATACTATGTAACGCAAGTTATGTTTCTTGCTTTTTACTTCATGGAGATTGTGATAATTGTTTTATCATGTTGTCATCTCATCCCTTTGTTAGGTTTTTCTCTTATTAGTGATAAGAAGAATATGCCATTTGGGAATAGTGTAGATTAGTTTTCTGGAGAGAGAAAGGAAGAGAGGGGAGTGGCTGCTTAGCAAAGTTCCTTTCTGAATTGCACCATGAAAAGAGAGCGACGATGCTTTTACTTTCGAGTGATGGATGCACCATAAGATCAAAATTAAGTCAAAAGGCATGTACTAAGCAAAGGAGAAAGAGGACACACGCTCTAAACTTCTATAGCATGCTGAGATCCCACGATGTGTTGCCTAACATTGCAATTACGAACTCTTTTTTATCGTATTTTTTTAATAAAGGAGATATCATCTTCGGCCTCTGTATTGATTGGTGCACACAATCTAGCTTTTATTAATATTTTTTATTATGGGATATATGTCTCCGAGGGACAATTACTAACTTAATTAATTTAATGTTGGGTAAGGTAACCCTCTTGAAATCAAGTGTTAATTATATTGTGTAAACTATGGGCCCATGCATGCATGCAGCAATGGAATAGGTGTGCTAAAAAGCAGGATTAGAAAATAAGAAGGAAAAAAAAAGGCTCTCGGTGAGTATTTGAAGAGCTACTAATAGTAGCTAGTGGAGTATTGAGAAAGAAATTAAGGAAGGGGTCAATGTTTTAATTAGGTCCTAGAGAATTGGTGGTCAATTAGGACACTCCTCCTCATGTGTAATCCTTTGTTGCTTTAATTACTTTTATTTGTTTCTAGACATTTTCTTTCTTCTTGGTCTTATCCCTTTCTAACATGAAACTGATTTGGGTTGACTGAGATATAGCGTCACTGAAAGCATGCAGGAACATTCTTTATATGCATAATGATTGTTCATGAATTACAAATGCAGGTTTGAGAGATGGTACTAATTTGCCAACGTTGGCATGCACCAACAGTCAAATAGAAATTTGTCGGTATCATCACCAGATGAAAAATACTCAGTTCGACAAGTGAGCCATATATACGGATATGATTTTTGTCATGTCATTCAGATGGTGAAAGACGTGAATTCTACTAAACAACTTAGGGTTCTTTCCAAAGAACCTACACGAAAAAAATTAATAGTACGTTTCTTTTGTAAAAGAAGTCACTACGACTCAATATATACAATATAGTTTTAGTCATGTCATGCTGAAGATAGTGAAACACATGTATTCTACTAAACAACTTAGGGTCTCCTTCTAAATAAAGAACCGATATTTGTATGTCCTTCTATTTTACTTGTATTTTAGATATCAACATGATCTTCAATACATAATTTTATCATTAGTTTATCTAATTATACATTATGGTGACACAAAAGTATTTTCGATGGCAGATCCACTAATATCATATTCTTATGACAAGCGTAAATACTTTATATATATATATATATAATGTTGATTATTCGCTACACACATTATGAATTGTCGTCTTTTTGTGAACGTATAGCAATGCCTTCTCTTTTCCTTTCAAAACAGTTCTTACCCAACATCTCGATGAACTGATGAAAATTTTGGATCAAAACAAAAAAGGCATGTACCGTCTAACAAAAACTCATTAACCTTTGTGGTGGGTTCTTAGTCTTAATACAATAGCACCCATGCCCTCATAGTCGGATCATAATGTTCATAAACGAATGTATATTTTGCCTGATTAGAGTTTTACAATCATGCTGAAAATGTATACATCACCAAAAAAGTAATTCCTTTTTAGGTTTTAAAATTTTAGTTGCACCAATCAATTAGCCAAAAAATGAGAATACATAACCTTTCCTGCAGACAAGTACAGAAAACTAATGTTTTTGTGGAATATATATACCTGAGAATCTATCAGCATATTTTTATCACAGGAACATGTGGCCGTCTGCGTAGCCATTGGTGGTCGACGCCCACCGAGTTTCAATGTTTATTATTTTATTAAAAAGAAAACTTAAAAGAAGAATACTATGACAATGTAGTTTTGGTTCTTGTTTATACAAACTGATGTTTATTAGTGGACTGTGTCTGCTATTTATACAAAGTGCCAGGAAAGTCTCCTCTGAATCTATGAACATCAATGTTTGATAAACTAATGTTTCATATTATATTATTAATTCTTTAGAAATCCATAATCTACAAAATATAAAGGTGTGTTAATTGCCACTTATACTTTTAGTTGTCGTGAAAAATAGAAGTACAAATACACTGAGTGTAATGCTAGAATTGTAATTCAGTGGCGGAGCTACCTCCACGCGACCTAGGACGGCTGCCTGGGCTTGGCCGACGAACTCCATCAAGGAATAGTGCCGTCGTAGGGGTTGAAGTTGATGTTTCCTAAGATAAATATTCGCCGACGTGATACAACAATTTTTTTTACCATATATAAAATGTATAGTATCGGAAAACAGGACACACAATTCACTACCCAACACTTTACTTTTACGGCCTATTGTGTTGGGAGCACTTTCAAGAGGGGTGGAGCCCACAATGTTAGGCCCAAACATGCAAGACACTGCACAAATGACAATTGAGGTGGCCAGGTTAATTTGTCTTTTTTCCTATCTGTTTCTTTCTATGGAAAAATAAATAAAAGAAAATATTACAGCTCACATATTTGTCTTGGACTGTAGAGTCTAGTATAGTGTGGGCTCACCATCCATCATATGATTTTCCAAATGGTCATGAGTCGGGAGAGAGATTTTATGAAGAACTTCTTTTTTCCTTAGCTCATATGAAACCATTAGCAAAATATTTGGGATCGAGTGAGTGTGATGTTTTTGTTTCTTCTTACATGGGTTTTGCTATAATTTCTTCTACCTTGGTTGGAGAATCATTAGTATACTAGTAGAATGGGCCAAAAAAGTCAATTAAACAGATCCCCTAACTTGCATGCATGATAGACAGCAAATACCCTATTTATTTATTTAGTTAACCTTCTGATGTGACTACTTTTGCTGAAATTATTCCACCACGCCTATCTTGAGTGCTATCTTGTATTCCATAGCAATCTTCCTCGCGCCAAGTGGACGGCGCGAGTGCATCACACCTCTCAGCCTTCAGCTTCGTCGTTGGCTAAAATGTGTTTTCAGAAGTTCGAACTCTCCAATTTGAATACGAAGTAGTTTAGCACATAAAAGATACATTGAATCTAGAAGATATCTACTAACTACTCTAGTGCTATAGTACAAACATATCTTCACCAACAATGTACTATACACTGCCTAGAGGATAAAAAACAATGTACTTACTACACACCCGTCCTAAGTACCATTTTTATTTTGTTCCGTCAGTCGCACATTGACATGTCCTCTCTTCGTGACTTATATTTAGATGTAAAATTTGTACTGCACCAGTTGGTTTAATATTAGAGACATATACGTATGATGCTGCACCAGTTGGTTTAATATTAGAGACATATATGTATGATGTGAATTTTGCTGAAATTTAGCCGACAATAGGGCTTTAAAATATTTTGAGAAAAGCGATAGCTTAATTTCATGGCTGCCAACACGTTCGTGCGAGGTAACTTAGCCTGAAAGAGAGAAGAAAAATATCCAATCAAGTACGAGAGAAATGGCCTTTTTCTGACTTGGGTTGGTTGGTTCCGATTTGCACTTTTGGAGATTCCCTGCAGGGGCATGATTGGAATAGATACCTAGAGCACCAAGCGTTTCGTGTAAACCAAGTGATTATTAAAAGCGATCTGTCGCTCACCATTAGGATTAATTACTTGGGTGGTCCATGCTTGTAAGATATTTGCATGAACAATTTTGTCGAGGAGCATAGAACTGTTCCTGTTAAAGGGTAGATTTAATTTTACCTACTTTACCTTCGACTTCAGAGCTAACAGGAAAGAGACAATAGGTATATGCACCCAATTTTTCTCTTGAGAGTATATGCATCCACTATATAAAAATGTGGTTTAGAATAATACTACAATCCAACACATCAACTTCATACAAAGGACAAACTATCGCAGAATATTTTTTCGCGTTTAGATGCTGACATAACGCAAAAGTAAGTGATAAGTTTAGTTACATCATCAGTTCTTCCTTGAGTCTGGAGTTCATGGCTCAGATCTAAAACAAGGCATTTGGCACCCCAAACTCTCAAAATTGGTGCACAATGCTCCATCTGAAACAACCATCAGCCTGTCCAAATAGTTAAGCTGCCAAATCCATAATGGTATACTTTCCTTGATTTGGCATCCTTGCTAGTAACAGAAAATAATAGAGTCTTAATAAGTTTAAAAAAGACCTCCAAATACATCTTGTCCTCTTGTCCTGTCCGATGTCTGCCTTGCCTTTTCTCCTTCTTTCGTCTCCTTTTAGGAAGCTGATAATTGTAGATGTCTACTTCTACAGTTCAAGGTAATTCTATACTGCACCAAGAACCAAGAGAATAAAATATATTTTATTCCTAAAATTAAACACATATAAATTCTCTATCAAAATCAAGCAAGTCTAAATTTCTAAAATACGCTCCTTAAAACAAGATACGGTGCTATACTCCTTCAATCAAGCATGTCATGTTTGCCACCAAACCTAGAAAGTGCCAACGAACACATCAAGCACTCGACATCATGGTTATACAACAAGCAATATTATAGCTGGAAGATGAAATCTAAAATTAGACTAGAGCCGTGACACACAATGGTTCTATTCGTAAAAGTAAACACACAAATCCTCCATCAAAACAAAGACAAATCTAAACATCGAACCAAACCACCCTTCGACAAGACACGACACTTGAAACCGTCAAACACGTTACGTTAACCATCGGGTCTCCGAAAACCGAAAGATAAACACACAATATACCCGCCGCCCTGGTACGCCACTCTGTTATAGGCGTACCAGTTAAGCGAAAGTAAGCCCGGCCCCACGGGCCAGGGAGAGCCACCCAGCACCAGACCAGTAAAGATTCCTCCCACCTTTCGTTCTCCTCCGTCCATCTAGAACACACGCACAAACGCACGCCATTGTTGGCTTGTTGCTGCTGCAGCCTTCACCAGAATTACCAGAACACCCCTGCGCACGAATTTACCAGAACGCCCTTGCGTGCGCAGTTACCAGACTACCCTTGCTTCACCGATAAATAACCTCCCACAACCTGACCTGATCCCCTCCCCCTTCTTCCTCTTCCTCCTCCTCCGATTGTTTGGGTGGCTGTCATTCCTCTCCAACCCACGAGCTTCCCAATCCATCGATTCCTCGCCCCCAATTCCTCCTCCGCGAGCTCCAATCCCCGCTCGATCGTCCAAGAGCCGGTTCTTGGTGTTCTTGCTGGATCTGGGCGAAAGGTTGGATTTTTTTGGGGCGCTGGGTATCTCTTCTGCTTGAGATCTCTCTGGGTTTGGCTGCGCTGGAGGGACGGTTCGTTCTCGCTGGCCATGATTTGTCGAAGCACGCGGAGGCGCAATCTCTGAGCTTTATGAAGATCGCCACTCACCTGCGCCGGTCCTGCTTACTCCAGTCCTTCTCCGTCGTCTTCCTCTACTACTTTTATGTGATCTCATAATTCGCCCTCTCGATCCGCCATTGCTAGCACTACTTTCTTGTTTCGCTTCTTCTTCTTCTTCTTCTTCTTCTTCGTTTGCCTCTTGCTTCAAGAAGTGATAAATAATAAGAACGGTAGCAGCAGCAGCAGTAGCCAAGTTGGGATTTTTTGGTGCGGAGATGTCGTCGTCGTCGCTATCGCCGGCGGGGAGCGACTCGGGGCTGGCCATGCCGGGGGACAACCGGCGGGAGAAGCGGCGGCTGTCGAACCGGGAGTCGGCGCGGCGGTCGCGGCTGCGGAAGCAGCAGCACCTGGACGAGCTGGTGCAGGAGGTGGCGCGGCTCAAGGCCGAGAACGCGCGCGCCCTGGCGCGCGCCAACGACATTGCGGGGCAGTACGTTCTCGTCGAGCAGGAGAACACGGTGCTCCGGGCACGCGCCGCCGAGCTCGGTGACCGCCTGCGCTCCGTCAACCAGGTGCTCCGCGTTGTGGAAGAGTTCAGCGGCGTCGCCATGGACATCCAGGAGGAGTGCCCGGCCGACGACCCACTGCTCCGGCCGTGGCAGATCCCCTACCCCGCCACCGCCATGCCCATCGCCGCCACCGCCACGCACATGCTCCAGTACTGATGCTGCCGCCGCCATCGTCGGCACCCATTGATTGAAGGATCAAGAATTCAAGATCTCATGTAGGAGCTTGGCTGTGGTTGGCAAGAAGGCTAGTATCGCTCTCTACTTTGCTGCCTTGAGGATTATTACAAGGCTTAGCTTGCTGCTATATGTTGTGTTTATGTTTCAGTAAGTGTTGTTGTTGTCCTAGTCCAAGTGCTTTGTAATAAGGTTTATTTCTATGTTTGGTTGTGGTTTATGTATTGTGAAGTGATGCACTATGTCATGTTCTCATGTTTGTTTCCAGTGTTAAATGTAAATGTTGTGTTTTCCAGTTAATTCAAGCGATTCATCAGATTTAATGATCTCTGGATGTTGGTTCATGCACTCATGGTGTGTTCAATGAAGAATCTAGGGACTGATTTCAATAGCTTGGTCAGAATTGCAGTTTCACATGAATTTTTGCGCTCATATCGAATCACATAATCTGTAATTTCATATCAAATCACAAATAAGGTGAAAAGCATTTAATCAACTTGAGTGCAAAGAAACATCAAGTTCTCAAAGCAGAGACAGATCTTCAGTTCCAAGGTTCCTTCAGGATTCTGTCTGATATCTCTCTTGAAAGTGTTTATTTTCTTGCATCTATTCAAACTTTTTTTGGGCCGCAAGGTGAAAAGAATAAAATAAACTAGGTCACAACTCACATGTAACAACTGGCAAGACGAGATGATTTTTGACCGGCGAAGGCAAGATTTTATTACTACAATGAAGCATCAGCATATACTGCTGCTCCTTTTCCCTTTACTCAGTAAACAAGCAATAGTTGTTAGTGACAGTAGTGTAAGCAAGCAAAATGAGATTATCATCAAACAACTACAGTCATGACGCATATGAAAACGATGGTGAAAGGCACGTGAAAACCTTAAAAACTTATCTTGACCGAGCCAATTACATCATCAAATAGAAGAGCACCAGTTATAGGTCAGAGTGATGGTGCTTAATTCATTCACAATAATATCAAACATAACTAGCTTGTTAGGTATCCCACCATTGCATTCACTCAAAAGGATGAGCTCACTCTCAAAATGATGACACAAATATAAGGAGATCTAAATAATATTGATATCAGAGGGAAGCCATCCAATCCCTGAATTTGTTCGCGACAGATATGAAACAGACATATTTGAGATGTCAAGACAAGGAATGAAGCAAATTGAAGGTGATCCGATGTTCTTACATGGTAGTGCTTATTTTCATGACAATCTCCACAGCACTCACTTTGTCATGCTCTCCAGTGAGTTTTGGAAATGACTGGCAAAAACAAAAAGACACAGATTGAGATATAGAACTCCAGATTCTGCACGTCAGAATTACTCCTCAACAACGACGCTGATCTGCCCCTTCTCAAGCATGTTGTAGAAGGATCGAGTCTTCCTCTGCTCGTTCCAGTGATGCATCTTCTACATACCACTGGCAACCAACCCAAGGGTGAGTCCAATGAAGATCCCCTTCACTACGCTCGGGCCCTTGAGGCCTTGAGGGTAGCATGTGCAACCCTACCACCTGCCATTTGCTTGTTGTTGAGCTCAGATGCCAAAATGCCTGCAGAAATGGGAAGATTCTGTGAGCTGATTTCGTGGGAGCAACATGGAGACAGCATATCTTCACTAAGGCAGCAAGATACTCTTAATAAATGCAGGCATGTGCGTACAGCATAAAACAATTAGCTCGTCATCTATGATTTTTCACACGTTCAAAGGTGACTTCGGTGAATTGCACAAAGACAAGTCATACAAAATTTCAACACGTAACTGAGGTGAAACTGGACGAACTAGAAAACATTTCAACAACTCAAGGATCCCAAGATGTAAAACAGTTGACAAAGCTATGTAAAACCAGCGTGATTCACAAACAGTAGACACTACACTAGAGAGGTTATAATTCCTCAATTGCTCAGAGCAACTTGTCTTAAGAACAAATAATTACCAAAAGAGTCAACTCCCTGTATTTGCCTCCTAATACCATCCTATTCCACCCTCCAAGTTTTTTTAAGGGATATCTTAAGCTGGAGCAGGAAAAAAATGTGACACAACAAATGGTTCTATCCTTAGCATCAATCATTGCTTCTTTCACCCAAAAACAAATATGCAGTGCAACCTTCACCTAACCCGCCACTCATGCGCAGAAGACACAGCAGCCATAGTCACACAAAGCACAAATGCTGCAAAGCAAATTACTTGGAGGAATCTCCTTGTCACCCATCATCAAATTAACAGTAAATTATTGACATCCCAGCGTGTGCAACAATTACACTCACAATATGCATTACTTCACAATAAGCATTTAATCAAAACAAGACAGACAATAACACCATACTAGTGCAAGGCAGCACCATTAGTACATTTGGTCACTATAATGAGAATCAGCATTCAGCAGGTCCTTTTCTTCAACACAATGCAGAACTTTTGGTGTTATATACAAGCTCCAACAAAGGTCAAGTAGCGATTTCAGTTAAATTCAACAAATCACAGAGAAACAAACAAGTGCTTGCTAAGAAATCAGATCCCAAGAGAAAGGGAAATGCATAGCATACTTAGGTCTATGTTAAGTTTGCACTAGCGGTGGCTTATCTTGACCCCAGTTGACATCTTCACAAAGCCAAGGGAATTCTCTGTTTAGGGATAGGAAAGGGACAAGAAGCTAGCTACTGTACACTTATGGTGAAGCTAATTCAAGTAATCGACATAGCTGAGCTCCGCCAAGACGTCCATGTATTTGTGCCTAATATGTTCACTAGGAAACTGATACCATCACAATAGCAAGAACCTCGCAAGATACATGAATCACTTATAGTTTGCAAGATAAATGCCAAGTTGATATGCGAAACAGAGGATGTTGATGTCAGTGGAGGATGCAAAGTGATCTAGCATAGCATGAGGGAGACAAAGCATTTATAGCTCACATCTTCAATCAATTAAGCTGGAAGAATCACCACAAGGCAGAAAGACCGAACAGGATGCACAGTTGGCCTAAGACGTCCTTGTAGAGGATTAGGTATTTAAAATCGTTGGTGTCGCCTTTAGTCTCTGGGTGAGTCCATCTCACGACACATGTATGCTCCTAAGTTCTTGTTGGTGCATGTGAACCGCACAGTAATTTTCTTACACCAATCGGAGCGGCAGAAAAGTACTCGTGTGATCTCCCTATCCATATGACACGACGAGTGCAACCGTCGTGTACTCGTGTTAATTAACGGCAATGACGTAAATAAAGAAGACGACGACGAAGGAAAGAAAACGGCCAATGCCAATCCACATGTGTCTCGGTATATTTGCACGTACGATATATATACATTGTACCAGTACATAGTTTAAGCCTGAGTACGTACCGGCAGCGTCGAGGCCCTCTTCAGGATGAAAGCGGCAGCGGCAAAAGAACAACCAAATGGCTGATGCCGCTTGCGACGAAAGTAATGTCGTCCCAAGTGGACAGAACCACAAAGTAATACCCAGCGGACAGCCTGCTAAGGACCCTGCCTGGTGCCTTCAAAACAGCAAGCATCTGAGAGCAGTCACGGCGTTGAGGCATTGGTACTTGGGCTTCATAACAGCGAGCTTCGCAAACCTGAGTTGCCGCACGGGAGTAGCGAGGAAGGCGACATGCACGGAACTTCATTTTCCTAGAGAATGTGGAACAAGCACCGGTGGCCAATGTGAGCAATATTCGGGCTTTTGGTGGAAGCTGCGTTGCCCGCGTAATTGTTTAAGTGGAAATCCGTATGCAGTGACAGAGGGTCCAATATGGTAAGCCAGGGTGCTCGCTATATTATGATCCTGCCACGAGTCCTCTCTACACTGACCTCTTTCCTCGGCTCCTACTCCGATCCTTCCTAGATGCGGAAGCGGCGTCATGACATCGAGCGCAGCGAGCTTTGTTCACTCACTGACGACGGAGTTTTTTATTTTTCTGAGTGGGCCATGGGCATTGTTTCCCTAGTGAAGTTGTAAAATTGTTTTGATTGCTTGATTCTTATACAGACTGCATATTTGAAAAGCTACTTTCATGACGCTTTTATTAATGGAGGACATGCTATGCTGTTTCGCCAAATAACATCATGACGTCTAGTGGTAGAATCTATATTTGTCGACGATCAATTTCGTCACACCAAAATTTTAATCCATCCTCCACCACTGTCTGCATGAGCCACATAAGCTCCGGTCGCTAGCGGGCAAGTTGCGGACTGCCTAGCAACTTGACCACTTAGAGCATCTCCAACCCGGTACCCAACCGAGTCCCTATCCCAAAATTAGGGTACTGAGCTCCAAAACCACGCTCCAACCCACCTCCCTTCCAACCTCCCTTCCCTGTCGCACTGCCCATCCGCCCCTCTCGAGTCCCCATCGGTGGGGAGTGAGCCGGACTTCCCAAATCGCCAACCGCCGCCTCCCCCGTCTCCTCCTCGCGTTCCCGCCCGCCCTCGGAGCCTTCCCTCTCTCAGCGGCGGCCGCCTCCCCCCGCCTCCCCGAGCACCGCCGCTTCCCCGAGCAGCTCCGCATCGTCGAGCACCGCCGCCTACTCGAGCAGGTCCCCCTCCCCGAGCACGGCCGCTTCCCCGAGCAGCTCCGCCTCGTCGAGCACCGCCGCCTCCCCGAGCACGTCTGCTTCCCCGAGCACCGCCGCCTCCGCGAGCAGATCGACCCTGCCGAGCACCGCCGCCTCCCTGAGCAGATCCACCCTCCCGAGCTCCGCCGTCTCCCCGGATCCGCCGACCTCGTCGTGACTGCTGGTGCGTGCTTTTCTGCAACCGTGTTTTAGTTCGTTCGGTTCTTCAGTAGATTGTGATTCAAAACGACCTTGCTTGCGTTGTGTTGACCTGGAAGTGGTTGCATGAATTAATCCAGTTCTGGGAGGATTAGCTATTGAGGATTTTGTAATCAATTTTTGCATCGAGCTATTGAGGATTTAGCTAGGTCTTCTGTCCAAAAACCGTTCACTTTACGTCCCCTGGTTATCAAAACGGTGCTTCTCATGGACGATTAACCAAATTGCTAATATCGTACTGGCAAAAGTGTATGGACATAGATATGCATTTCATTGTTAGATCAGATTGAGGTTGAATTGAGTATTGTCCCAATTGCTAAGATGCATGTTACACTACACTCAATGAAACTTCCTGAACCTTTTTTTTTCTGTAAGGAAGCTAAGTTAAATTGCAGCCAGCTCAAAGTGATGTGGATTCCAACAAAAATATAACCGTAAATAAATAATCATCCTCCTCAAAATGACCCTTCATCAGTTGTCTTTTTATTTCCTTTCTAACCTTTTTAAAGCTTTACACAGCTTCGTGCTAGATTACTCATCTGATTAACTCACTAAGTGGAGCATAAAGGGTTTGGTTTTGGTGTAAAAGCCTCAGCCTTGTGCACCAAACTCAACGCGCGGCCTGACTCCTTAAGCACTAAGAATTTCAAATAAATAACTAAGCTTTTCTTTGATAAGAACTGAGCAATAGTTTACCTGTTATTTGCTTTTTACGGCTGCTGTTAATTAGCATGTGTTTAGCTTGATAAGAACTGAGCAGTAGTTGTTTCTTTGAAAGTGCCAAAGTAGTATTTAGCTTGATGGTATTCACTGGATAAATATATTCCATTAAAAAAGTTCCTGAATGTTGAGCCATTGCAGCCAAATTGCTTTCTAGATGTGAGCTATAACTCTTGCTAGTTCAATTTGTTACTCTCAAGCTTTTTGTCATTGACTAACCAATTTCTGAAGAAACTTTTCCTTCAGAGAAATAGGGCATGCCAATTACCTGTTTCTAGGATTTTCTTGGATTTTGGTGGCCATTGAAAGTGGTTGATTCGATGTGAGCATCAAACACTTTGTCAGCTTGCTTGTGCAGGGATCGGGAAGCGATGTGTTCGTGTAGCTTTTTGTTGTTATTGATGAGAAAATGTGGGTGCATATGTTGTAAGAACTGCAAATAGTCCATGAAGAAAAATTTGAGCTTTCTTATGTGAGTTCTATTACTTTGTTAAAATTCGATTCATAATATGTTAGTTAGATGATATTAATAAAATATAGGAAAATGGAATATAGGGAGTGAGATTTGGGAAGTAGGTTGGAGTAGGAAAAAAATTAGGGAGTGAATCTTTTGGGATGACTTCCCAAATAGAGATTTGGTCAGTCAAATTTGGTCAGTGGGTTGGAGATGCTCTTACATCCCGAGGCCCTCTGCCTTCCAAGACATGTCCAGATGCGTGGTGCTTTCATAATGTTACTTTTGGCCACGTGTCTCTAAGGCCTCATTTGGTTCGAGGTTAAGTTACTTAGGTTAGCTACTCTTAATTTAGACATGTTAACTTAACCTCAATTTTGTGTTTGATAGTTAACCCGATTAACCTAGATTACTCTTTGGCTAGATTAGAGGGTTAGTAAAGCAAAAAACGAATTTAGAAGAGTTGGTTATATTGAGTTAAGTTATTTCATCTTTTTCATGGGTTACTTCAATCCTAACCTAGAAGGGTTAAATAATTTTGATCGGTTTAACTTAACTCTGTCTAACTTAAAGGTGGTTGATGATTAAGTCTCTAACCCATGCTTCAACCCTGAACCATACGGGGCATAAGGTCTAATAATTTTTGCATAGGTTATTTTCTGCCTTGTAATATGGAGATACCTCGTATGTTTCCTTCTAATTTAATAACAGGGGTTGGGTTTTTCTTTTAAAATTTTTTGAGTACTTACGGCCGGGTAAGATTGGAGCCCTACATAATGAGCTCGGATCAGCTGGCTAGCTGGAGGAGTAAACTCAAGAGAAGAAATACTACGGCGCAGCTGAGTAGAAGCAGATGAGGATCCGTGTGGAGTTGCTTTACGTTTCGAGTGCAACGCGTTGAGCTTAGGTCAGCTGGTCCGGCCCGGAGTAGCAAGTCCAATATATAATTAAGTAAAACGTATGCTGACATCAGAGGGCATTTGGTCTAGTGGTATGATTCTCGCTTAGGGTGCGAGAGGTCCCGAGTTCAATTCTCGGAATGCCCCCAATTCTTTTAATTTTTCCTTTCCTTTTTCGAATTGTAATAAACGATTGTTTAGACTTTTCATTTTTTGTTTCCAAAACACACCACGAACTTACCAAACATCAGGAAAAATAAAACTATCTTATTCTGCTTCTTTTTCTATATGTATGTCTAATATCTACGATAAAATTAGTACATCTGATCACACACTCGGTAAACAAACTGGTGCAGTACAAGAGGACCTTTTACCCACAGATCTATATGTAACTATGCATAACTACACACAATGTGGCGCTTATTGGATCAAAAACAAATTGGCACCACCAGGAATGACCATCCTATCTCATTTGGACAGTACATGGACCAGAATGCGACCGCAAAAACAGGAGCTCCGCGCGATTCCTGCCTCCTTAAAATCAAGCGTTCCCGTGGATGGCTCTGTAGCACTTCAGGCTGCACAGGGGGAGCTTCAGCTTGGAGTCCCTGTACCGGTACGCGTTCGTGCACAAAGGTCCGGCGCATTTCTCACGCGGGGGAGGGTAGCTATGTGATGGCGGTGGTGTGAGACAATACGGCGTGAGGTGCACGTTTGGTAGTGATTTCTAAAAGGTGAGAATAAGAAGGATGAGAGGGTTGGTCACCTGCAGGGCTTGGAGTTGAAGATGCTGGGGAGGCCTACATCATCAGGGAACGAAACTACTGTGCCGGTGGGCCCCATGACCCAACGAATGGTGCTTCTGGCGAGATCTTGCGCTCTGGCTGCCTTCTCCTGAGTAGAAGGCATGATTTTATCAGAAGATAGTAGTAGTAGAAATGCAAGAGAGGATGATGGGCATGATCAAATGATGCAATGGACCTTCTCTTCTCGCTCCTTTTGCTTCCTCTCTTCTTTCTTCTTCCCGGTGTCCAAGCCCAATATTTTCCTTATAGCTTCAGCCTGTGGAGATTAACACTGAGGAGTCCTTGAAATCGAACCTTTTCCACGAGGTTTAAAAGAAGGTAAACAAATATTTCTCCAACCTCGCTTTCTTTGGTGGCTTTCTCCACTTGCATCTTGCGCCGCTGAGCAGCCTCAGCCTTCTTGGCAAGCATCTCTGCTTCAGAGAGCTTTTCCTTCTTGCCTGGAGCCACAGAAAGATGTTCAAAACCAAATCAGCGCAAGACTTCAATCAAGTTAGAATGAACAACAAGACAGCTTAATATAGGCAGTATGTACTTCTTGAAGAAGCTGGTGGCAAACCATCGGGAAACTCAATGGCACTGTTGCTGTTCCCATCCATCCATGATTGAAGGGCACGGCGACGTGTTGTGAGGGGTTCACTTCTAGGTGATTCAATGACAGCCTTTTGCTTCTTGTTTTCGGCTTCAAGTTCACTGTCAGAAGCTGGTTCCTCTGAAGCATTATCACCATCAGCATCAGTATATTGTCTCGACCTTTTCTTGCTATCTCTATTTGATCGGGGTGTAACAAAATCATTATCAACCTCATACACTGTGCTCCTACCTCTATCTTTCTTTGAGGCATTCTTCTTAGAGCTATTTCCTCCTTTGTTTTTAGAATCACGAATACAACCCTCATTATCATCAGAAGTTCCGAGATTTTCAAGAGTACCTGTATCATATTCCTCATCTAATTCACTGTCCAAGATGGATTTCTTAGCAAGCCTCCTACTCTTTCGGACAGGATCAGAAGATGATTCTCTCTGAACTTTTGCAGGTTGTTCTGGAGTCAAGGCATCTTCAATTGTCCTCTCCGTTTTTGTTTTCTTGTCTTGAGAAGAGGGTAACCTACTGGAATCTTTTGTGCCTTCAGCCTGAAAGTAATTCATCTTTTTCAATCAATTATCAATTTTCTTAACGAACTAATCCAATTATGGGTAGCAATTTGAGGTAAACAAAGGGAAGAGATCTGCAAAGAACCCAAATAACACAATAACTAGGAAAAGAATAATCAGAACAGGTATAGTGCCAAGATTTGGAGATAATAGAAATATCTTGATAGAAACTGCATGTGTATGTCCTAGCAACACCAACACCAACTAGTTCTCCTTTACAGAACTTGATTTCAGCAGGTTAGCAAATTTTCTTCTCTTGAGTCAAAATAATGCTTCTGTTTAGCTGCAAGTACACTATGAAACAAAAGAAATGGATTACTTGTCAGTTACCTGACTACCATGCTTTTGCCGATGCTGTGAATCTCCTGGCCGTAGAGGCTTTGCAGGTGAAGACCTGGAATCTGGCATATCAGGATTTGGTTTTGCCGGTATGCTGCGACTGATTCCACCAATCTTGAGCTTCACTTTCCTTGGTTTATCACTGTTTGACAAATCATGATTCGCCGCAGACACATTTATCCCGTGACTGCTCACACTCTTTCTAGAGCTACTACCCGAGGCCTCTGAATGCAACTGGTTGCTCCCCTTGCTCTTATGTGAGTTTTTCAAGCTTGGAGGGGACAGAACACCCTCGCTCATACGCTTGGAAGCACGATCCGGGGAAGGTCCATTCAGATAAAGTTCTCGCCTTCGGAACCCTCCCTCGGAGGCAACATTCTCATCTGAAGGCAACCTCTTCGAATTATTCCTAGATGACATAGATGACGAAGACGACTGCTCCACAACAGGATTGCTCTCCGGTCTGGGCCTCCTTGCCGTGCTGCTCTGGCGCTTCTTCATGAGCGCATTATCAAGTCCAGAACCCTCACCCCTTCCATTTAATCACAACCCATAGCCATCATTTGTCACCTAAACATGAATAAGGAGGGCTTAAAACCATGACCCTAAATATATACAAGAAACATAGTTTTGGTCAATCCAAACAGTAAGCGTCAAAGAAGTTTGTTCCCCAAAGAGGACACTTTCCGTAGATGGTGTGGGGATTAATCCATGCCTACCTACCAAGAAGTGGGATTAAACTAGTCAGGATGGATCCATGGAGGAGAATGGATCAAGATCTACCTCCGACAGGGATAGGGGAGGGGAATGAGGAGGAGCTCGCCGTATCAGCTTGCCACCGCCGCCACCTCCTGTGGTTCGCGGAATGAAGTCGGCAAGGGTGGCGCTTCCGTTCCCTTCCCTTCCCTTCCGCGCCGGCAAGGGGAGAAGAAAGCGAAAGGAGACAACTTTGATTGAGACGCGCCATAGGAAAATTAGCAGGAGAGGAAAAGTTGGAGAAGCCGTTTACCCCAAGAATCGAAGTGGGATGCACGGAGATCGTGCGCGTGTGAGCTCCGCTGCCGCCGGCGGAACAGCGAGCGGAGGATTCGAAGATTTCTTGGGTTTCAACGACGGTGAGGAGGAAGAGGAGAATAGAGGGGGCTACGTGTAATTTCACCTACTTTTCTAAGTTGGTACCTGTGCTTTCAGGAATTGTGATACATACTTGCACTTTTCTAAGCTGGTTCTCGTGCTTTCCAAGTTTGTACAGAATGTGGCTCCTCTTTTTCCTTGTCATCTTTAGTGGTAACATTTTTACTCTCGTCGAACCGCTTTCATTCCTGAACCGACTGCACTCTCATTTTCTCTCGACCTAGAATAGTTGTATTCTAAAAAACCTAATCCGTTGTCAACTTTGCCTAATTGCTGCAACGGTGCAAGTAAACTCGTAGTTGATGGTGCCATCACACATTGTCAGTTTTGCATGCCGATTGGAGCTATAGTCGTAAAGTTTGATGAACTTGTAACCTTACTCTAACTCGATCACTCATTGTTGGCTGGATAAGAGGACATCGTTGGCAACATGTGCACTCGTTCGTAACAAGTGAATAAATTCATTCTCCTAGAAAATATCAATGATCCATAGGGGCTTCTTTAGAGATTATGATCCAATCTATGTCAAGATTATGATCCATAAAGGCGTCCATATGTCAAGCTATCTTTTTTTTTGACAAATATGTCAAGCTATCTGGTTTGTCATGAGTGTTGTAGGTATATTTTGGGTGATTCATCATATGAGCAATATTTTTTTTCTCAAATAAAAGAGGAATCCACCTAATGCTTAAATGGACTAATCTTTTGATAATACTGAAACCTAAATCTTAGTAAGCCCTAATGCTTAAATGAGCACTAGGGCAATACTAAGAAAAATTGAAGATGTATATGTACCCTTGAATTAAGGATCAATTTGCGGTTGCTGAATGATATTGTGGTGAATCTTGTGACTTGTCGTGAAAAGTTAGTTGTGTAAAAATAATGTCCTCTTTGGCAAACCAAATCATAGTTTAGGTAACTCTCAAGAAATACAAAATAAAAGCACTATTTTCCTTTAAGGAAAGGTTGGATATCTCTCTTCAATTTTTTTTCCTTTTTGGATTATTCAGACAGGCAACAACGGTGGTGGAGCTTAGTGCAAATTAGACGGGGTGATGGCCGCTCCTTGCTTTGATAAACTCAAGGAAATTACACTGTGATCTGTTACTTATGTCCTCTCTTGTTTGTTTGCTTTGCAATCCTCTTGAGGCTGGTCTCCTCTATAATTCACAACATGTGCTATTCCTGAGACATGACAAAAGTACAGCAAATCTTCAAATGCATTGAGGATTAAGATCAACTCAAGAACTTAATTCTCCATAATGCTAAGAGTAATAGTTCCATAACAATACAACTCCTGAAGTCACATGCAGCGCATTTCCGAGAAATAGAAGACCCACAGATCCATCGTGAGACATCTGAATCTGCACCACCAGTGCTTCTAAGTTTTTCTCTTTTTTTTTCGAGAACATGCAGGAGAGCTGCGCATCAAACTGAGACTGAACCAGATTTGCATATAGTCAGAAAAATTCAAGGCTAAAATGTCACATTGTCATACAGAATTACCATCAACAATCAGATCTACAAAACCGCTTGCAAGAAGATGCCAGGCGCTCTCGCCCCCGCAGCGGCGACAAGGGAAACCGCCGCTTCCCCTTCCAAATCCAGTCCCCTTCCATCACCAATCTCTCCCCTAAACCACCAAACCGCCCCAACAGCCAGGATCCCACCCCCTCTTTGCAGATGGGCCAAAAAATTTGTTTGGAGCTCCGACGAAGACAGCGATGAGGAGGTTCCGGAGACTCCATTGCTGGAAGAAGGAGAGCTCGACCCCAGCGTAGCTTCACGCCCCAAACGAAGTCTGCCATAAGTCTGAAGTTGCGCGACCATTCATTGCCAAGGACAGGTGCAGATCTCGCTGAATCGTCCGCTCAAGCTGCAGCAAGATTCAGATCCAGCTCTTCCCCCTCGCGTGGTTCCGAGGCAGAGCGACCACCGCAGAGACCAGCTGGCCAACGCCCCTCGTCGCAGTTACTGCTCAGGCACAACGCCGCATTGAAGTCGATGGTTGTTCCCGCGGAGCAGCTCATACCGCTCCTTTGCCCCCCACCCACCGGCTCATATGCATTGAAGACCAGATTCCGCAAGATGCTGGAAATGTAGCCGTATCAGCCACATTGCTCGTTTCTGCCGGAATCCAACCTCGCCTCCTCCACCTCCAGCCCACCCTCCGAGACAACGCTGTTTCACCCCTTCACCGCCTCGCCCAAACGCCTGGGACATGCCACTGCACCCCCCTTCAACACAGAAGATGGCCTCCCTCAACCACCTCTCCCGCCCCGACATGCACTTTTGCCATGTCGTCGCGACTCCGGACATGATCGATTGCGAGCGAAGCTTCGCTAGCCACGCAGTCGTCGTCCTGCTTGGAAACAACAGGCCACGCACGGAGCCCTACCACATCCGCGACGCCTTCATCCATGAATTCGGTGACCGCTTGCGCAGCGATGAGCTCCAGGTATCAGCACACTTCCCGGGATGTTACAGCACGTGTTGCCTCCTTCCCGGGAAAATATCTGGGCTTACCACTTCATTTTCGTCGTCTCTGGAAAATCGATTTTCAGCCA
Organism: Stipa capillata; assembly: GCA_019208055.1. NCBI lineage: Eukaryota > Viridiplantae > Streptophyta > Magnoliopsida > Poales > Poaceae > Stipa > Stipa capillata. The sequence continues at coordinate 525,853 of JAGXJF010001712.1, read as the reverse complement.
CTCATCGACAAAGCTGGCTCTAGGCTAGCCGGATGGAAAGGAAAAAATCTGTTGCATGCGGGTAGACTGACATTGGCAAAATCAGTCCTATCCGCGCTCTCCACCTACCACCTCACTGTGCTGCCAGTACCAAAATGGGTGAGAGATAAGCTAGGAAAAATAAGCAGGGGCTTCCTCTGGAAGGGAGAGGACGGGCTACTTGCGAGCGGTGGCCACTCTCTCGTCAACTGGGACACGGTATGCAGACCACTCAAGTTGTTAGGCATGCCCAATCTCGACAAGTTTGGAAGGGCGCTCAGACTACGCTGGCCATGGTACCAATGGACCGATCAAAGGAGGCCTTGGGTCGGCACCAAGCTGCCATGCGACGATGCAGACATGGCTCTCTTTAGGGCTTCCACGACAATCACAATTGGAGATGAGAAAAAATACTCTCTTTTGGCATGATAGATGGATTGGCGACTGCACGCTCAAATGCAGGGCTCCAGGGCTCTTCAAAATCGCAACAAGAAAAAATAGAAATGTCGCGGCTGAACTCAACAACAACACCTAGATCTCTACCATTGCTGCGCTGAATTCTTTCACTTTGATGGCCGAATTAGTTGATCTTTGGGCCCTCTTGCGGAATGCTAACCTTGACCACCATTCTTCGGACACCATCCGGTGGATTGGAGTGAAAGCGGGGTATACACGACCAGTTCCGCATACTCAATTCAATTCTGCGGCTCCTATCTACCTTTCAAACCTGCCAAGATTTGGAAAGCGGCCACCGAGCCAAGGTGCAAGCTATTTGGTTGGCTCGCCCTTCGAGGCCGTGCACTCACAGCGGACAACTTAGCAAAACGTGGGTGGCCTCATGATCCTCTCTGTAAGTTATGTGGGACACAACCTGAAACTACAAAATATCTCTGCATCGATTGTCCCTACAACCAACAGGTTTGGACTAAATTTAGTGTTTGGAACGACGTCCAATCTAGGACGTCGCTGGCGAGCTTTTCATCCCCAGATGTTTGGTGGGAGACTCTTCTTAGCTCTACCTCTAAGGAACTCCAGCGATGGTGGAGCGGCATCATTCTCTATGTGTGGTGGAACATTTGGAAAGAACGCAATCGGCGTATATTCCCAAATGTCTCCGTAGATGAAGAACGATTTGCACATATCATTCATGAGGACATTAATTGTCGCTCATGAGTCATGGCTATATCGAGTAGTACCACTAGTACTGAGTAATCTATTTTTGTAGCCCTCGAGGTGATTATACTCCTTCACTTTGTAATTAATTAACAAACCCTTCTATCTATAAGAATGGCAGCGCTCCCGCCGGTTAAAAAAAAACAATCAGATCTACAACAAGAATTAAAAAGGAACAGGAATCAAGAAGACACAAAGTTCTAACGTGTTTCAGACTTCCACTAACAAATATTGTTCGCTGGATGGATGGATGGATACACAAGTTTCATGAAGTTTGGATCAGACTTCCACTAACAAATATTGTTCGCTGGATGGATGGATGGATACACAAGTTTCATGAAGTTTGGATGAGACGAAGCATATGCAGGGGACGGCCTAGGTTGCTATCGCTATATATATTTGTAGGATAATCTAGCGGAGGCCGGCGGCGGTAGCGATGGCGAGGCAGTTGCTCGAGAGCTTGGCGAGCTCGGCGTCGTACTTGGACATGAGCGGCGTGAGCTCCTCGCGCTCCTCGAAGCCCTGGTCGCAGGTGTCGACGTCGGTGCGAACGGTGTCGAGCATGGTGCCGGTGGTGTCCTTGTCGCCGGCGGCCATGGCCTTGTCGGCCTGGTCGAGGCTGTAGTTGATGTCGTCGTAGGACTCGGCGCAGTCACGGAGAGGGTTCAGAGCCAGCTTCGCCGTCTTGGGGTCGGCGACGAGCGCTATCGCCGCCTTCTTGGCCTCCGCCGTCTTGGTCCGCACCGCGCCCATGGCCAGCCGCAGCACGCCGGCGCCGTCCAGCTTCTTCCCCGCCGGCGGCGGGGGCTGCTTCGCGATGGAGGCCTGGCACACGTCCGGGTAGTCCGTCTTGGCGCACAGCGCCTTCACGATGTCGCCGCCGGGGGCGATCGGCGTCGGCTTCGGCGGGACCGGGGACGGCGTCGGCGGCGTCGGCTTTGCCGGCGAAGGTTGAGGACCGACGGGGAGCCCGGGCTTGCCTGGCTTGCGCGGCACGCATAAGGCGGCGGCCGGCAGCGGCGGCGCTGCCGCGGTGAGGAGGAGGAGGAGGAGGAGAAGCGGTGGCCTCATGGCGTGCGGAAGGAAGGGGAAAATGGAGACTAGAATTAGGTAGGCGCGGGTTAATAGAGGGGCGGGTGGTTAATTGGTAATTATTGATTAGTTGCTAAAAATTTGTTTGAATGGGGAGGGAAAGGAGGGGATTGGCTGGCTGCATTTACCCGGCAAATATGGGGGCAATGATGTCCAGTGGCAAGTAACTGCCATTTTTGGGTTGACAACAATAACCGCAATCATGTGGTAGCTTCCTGCCTTTTTGGCCATTGTGTATCTTTGACATGGATGGGATGCACTGGCATTCTTACAAGCCTAGTGCATTAGATTATACAAATATACTTTTAAAATTTGTGGGAAGTTAAAAAAATTCATAACATAAAAATAACATGTATGTATCGAACTATAAAATTTCAAATCAAAATTTGATCCACCGACCGAGAAACCAAAAGAGTAAATATGACTGTAAATAATACCAAATTCGAATCTGAAATGAACAATACTCCACTGATACTATGTACAATCTGATTTGCCCTTTTTTATTTTTCAAGCTGTAGATCAAAATTAGATTTAAAATTTTGTGACACAGTACATGCATGTTATATAAATATTGATAAAAGATTTAAAAGAATTATAATCTTTTAAACGGTGAACTAAAAAATTAGTGCACTGGTATACCTTAAAGATACTTGTGTACCCAATATGTCCTTGAAAACGAGAAGAGAAATAGATGATACCCTGCGCGTAGTTGAAAGCATAAAGGACAATAAAAATCACGCGTTGGAAAAGGCTGAAGTCAGCCTAATCTGGAACACATAGCGCCCATTCGACGGCCAGAATAAAATAGAGGTGATGTGTCACGACGAGAGAATAATAAATTAACACTAATTACAATTACTGACAATTTGTTTAAAATATATAGATACAATAGAAAATAAAAGAGAAAATTAATGGAATTGGATCTATGCTTTTAGTTTTTTTTAGAATGAACAATCACTACTACACAAAATGCTATTCCAGATGAATCAAAATCGTCATCGGAGATAGTTTTTTGAACCGTCTAGAAGCGAGTGTCTGCGATACCAACATTGTCATCCGAGACAGTTTTTGAGTCATCTGGGATGGATAAATATCCGAGATGATTCAACATCTAAAACCATCTATGATAGTATTTTTATTAAAAAAAGGTGCCATCGCCTTCGTCCACACTGTCGAGGAAGCCGCCGCTTCCTCAGCCATGCTCGCCTCCTCCTCGTCTGGCTAGATCCGTCCCTTCTCTTCGTTGCGATCTCCCACTACTATCGGCCATGTTGAAGAGTCTTGCTTCCACTACAAGGGCGATGGTTGTTGTCCCATCATGCTCTTGGCAGTGGCTTCCGTCCAATACGCCACAGATCTAGCTTGGGTAGAGCACCTTGCCCAGAACAACGGATCACTGAGAGCACCGACCCCACAATTCACAAGAAAATGGAAAAAAACACGATTCACAGCTCACTGACCCCAAGATTATGTGGCTGCCCGCTGTCATTGCTAGATCCGACGCTGCTGGAGTCCCTCCCGTTGTTGCCTCCACCCACTTGCAGCTGGTTGGTGTCACTGCCACCAAAGAACTCGCTGGTGAATATGAACACCGGCGCGTTGGTAGAGAGCCCTCTACGCTGGTGCTGCACGCCACAACAACGACATGAACTCCTAAATGCAGAGGTTGAGCTTCCACATGAGCTCCTCTAGCCCCTTCTTCCGCCACTGCCTGTGCCATCGCTGCCACATCACCCTTATCCTCTACCCTCCTCTCTTCCACTTGGATGGGGCTGCTAGCCATCATTGCACACTTATTTCTACCTCACTACGTAGATCAACGCTAGGTGTGTGTGGAGAGGAGTAGGGGTGGCTCCGCCTATAGTCACTTGAGACGGGCCGGTATCCTCCAGAGAGCGGCGCAGTTGTGCGTGGCCATGGGCGCGTGGGGAGGGGAGAAAAGAGGAGGAGCATGTGATGTCGAAAGGAAGGGGAAAGAAGAAGTGAGTAGGGAGAAGAGAATAAATGTGGGTGTAGTGGCGAGAGAGGGGTGGAGCTAGGGTTGAAGGACTCGGGGTTCAATAGGTCCATCCATTGGGCCTTTATGGGCTGAATCGGGCCTCTTTGGGCCATACTAGTTTCAAACGGTTTTTCTCACAAAACTGTCAACGATTCGTCTTGCTTAATCCTAGACTATTCTTTGGGCAAAAGCCATCTCGAACGTCTTATTTATCCGAGACGGCGTCTAGGATTTAAATCTTATTAAACACCATCTCGGATTAGCCTTATTTGAGACGGTTTTTTACAAACCGTCTGAAGAATGTGGTATCTGATTTATGTTTTGTGTAGGAGTGAATGAACGTGGGAGAATTTGATCTAGAGACCGATTGTGAATGTGCGATGGCTGCAGCACATAGTGAAGGTTTAATTAGGCATTGGAGGAGAGGTTTTTAGGAGTACAGTATTAATGCTATCCGCTATTACCATATTGCCAAAAAAAAAGGGAGAGGGAAGAAATAAGATCATGCCAATTTAAAGAGCCATGAGAGAACATAGCGACCATATCTAAAATCAATCTGGCCAATAACACCGAATTGCAAAATACATTCTTAAATATGTGGTTTTGCGAAATTTTATTAGAAAGGAAGTGTGGTTACATAAAATAAATGCTAAACAGTGTAAGTTTATGTTTTTAGACGAGAAGATAGAGCGTTCTCTACCTTATGTATTAATTATCAAAATAATTACAGCTGTACAGGAAAGGGAAAAAGGAGGTAAAAAACTAAAGGAGCTACAAAGAAGGAAAAGCGAAAGTTTAAACCAAAGCGAGACAACAACAAAGTAGAAAAAAGTAAATACATAATAAGTCTGGTTTTTAGAAATGTACTAATTGAAACGAATCAAGCCTTTTCAATGTGTGCCGTCAAAATTGGGAAGGTCTATATTTGCTTGAACCCATCCTTAAGTAGCCTAGCCCAATTACCATACATTCGTGGATATATATATGGGGTTTAGGTATCCCTAGCCTGGCCTTATCACATGTGTACATTCCTGGCCATGTATGGTTTGGACATACATAGCCTTATCGAAACATAGTTAGGTCCACGAAAAATATAGACGTGACTGTTGCACAAGCGACTGAAAATAAAGTTAATTTCTAACCAATTTTAATCCCACCATCGGGGGACCAGTCCAAACACAAGGAGTCAGAAAGTAAATTGAACGGCATCAAAGTTCCACTAAAACTTAAAAAGACAAATCAAATAACCGTGCATTAGCAATTTTGAATATATATACACATGTGTATGTACAGTATAATTATCTGAGTCTCCATGGTGCCCAGACTCTATGATTTTAAATGCACAAACAAAGCAAACTTTAATACCTTTTTCAAAAATTTCAGTTTTAGAGTATATACCCAGAGATGTATACTCAAACAAAATATATACTTTTTAAAAAACTACACAAATTCAAATATTTTGAGATATATTTGATCACATACCTAGAATTCAGGGTATATGATTTGACATACCCTGAATTCTAGGTATGTGACTTAACATACCCTAAAATTTTAAATTTCTCATTTGAATTGTTCCAGTAAGATATATATACCTAGAAACAAAAGCTTTCAAAAAATATACCTACATTTGGATTGAATTCATGATTAGAAATCATGAAGCCCGGGCTCCATGCCCCGATTCAGCTTCCGACGTATATATATACGTGTGTGTGAATTTAGTCCAACTTATACAAGAGATGTCCGCATAATGCAACGTGGATTTCTCGGCACCTATACGAACACACGAGGTATAAATAATTAAGATGATGAGTTTTTCTTGGGTATACACTCCTGGAATTGTTTTACGGATCTCGAAGCCACCTAAGAAAAGAGTAGTTTTGCACTTTACAAAACTATTCTGCATCAGATGGGTAATTACCAGGGCTGATCTCATGTTCGGGTCCAACCCGCCGAACCAAATCCCAGACAACCCTTGCAAGCACCACTCATTTCTCTTTGGACTCCGGTGAGAAATTCCTTCCTCCGCCGGCAAAAAGGTTGACAGCGGCAGATTTTGATTATTTATTTTTGAGCGTGGCAGATTCTTATTGCATGCAGGTGCTTCTTGTTCTTCTGGCCCGTGAAGTTCTCGTATCAATTCCTCTGCTTCTTGCCAGGGGTGTTCATCACACCAACCGTTTCAACCCGCGAAATGACTACCAGTTTGAAAAAAACTCAAACTCTTATGCAAAAGTTCCACTGCAATTTTGGTTCACCGGTTTAGCCAATCCGTCCAAACCGGGTCTGAACACCCCAAGTTGTTGCTAGCAGTTGATGTCACAGATTAGAAAGTATGTTTGGAATGTTAGCATTATCTCGGCCGACCACGGTGGGAGCAAAGCAAATGGCGGGGAAGGAAAAGGAAGAAACGGGAGTGCCAAGTGCCAACGCAACGCCACACCCAAGCTCAGCTTCTCGAGAGGCAGGCGGAAGCGGAAGCTGAAGCGGAGCGAATCGGCACGGAGTCACAGACAGTTTCAGCTCTAGGCATGGCAGCACCAAGTTTAAAAGACCATTAATCCCCTTACAATCAGGTGCTAGCTAGCACTAACAGCCACAAAACAGGTGTTACATGCCAGATGGCCACCAGCTCTAAGAAGCCTAGTACAGAAACGAACTACTCATCGATGATTTTCTCCAGGTACAGGGCCCAGAAAAGCTTTCAGACGCTTGATCGCCACCCAAGCCCCTGGCATCTACATGCCGCATTCAACAAATAATTGTGAGTTTTTTCTTCTTTTTGCGGAGATTTGCGACGGCTGACACATTCATACCATACAGTTTTGGGCGTTGCAGTACAATTTTGCTTTTGTCCAATCTCATGGGAGATTTTTAGACGGTGTTTAAACTCTCTGCTTTCTTGGACTTACGGCCTATTTGGTTAGGCTATGACTGTTGACAAAGCTACTGTTGGTTGGCTGTATGGAAAAACTGTTGTGGCTGTGAGAAAGTGAACATATGGTTTTTGGTTGATCTAGACTATCTACAACATTTTGGAAAATGAGCACTGAAGCTTCAGCACATTGTAAAAAGCTGGTAGAAGGCAGCTTTTCCATACAGCTGAATTTGCATTGCAAAGCCCACAGCTACCGTTGGTAAAAGCTGCTGAAAAGCTAGCCGTTTGATTGGGCTGTAGCTTTTTTCAGTAAAAAGCTGCTGAAAAGCCCAACCAAACACCCCCTTAAGGTGTTTAGACACTGAAGTCAGCACACGTAGGCTATTATTCCTATTTTCCACCCTACATTTTCTTCGAACAAAAAATCCGCCTCACAACCCACTCCGGCGATTCTACTCCTCCTTCACTGTGGTGACAACCACGGAGAAGTACGGCGGACATGACAGAATATGGTCGACTTGAAGGACTGATGGAGGTCCATCCGAGTCTAGGCTCGAAGGATAAGACAAATAAACTATATCGCTATTTTCAATTAAAGAGGTAAGTTTTAATCTTCATCATTGATTTGCATTGAGAATCATAATTTTTAAAGGATGTACAGTAAAACTCTAAGATGATTAGTCATTTATCTCTATCTCTTCTCTTGCATATTTCTTGCATACAAATGCTAGAATATATGTGATGTGGCACAATTTCTATCAAGTTTGTTCTTAAAAAGCATTACTATCAGAAAAACGATGCATGTGAGTACGATTTGTTACAGTGACACGCTGCACACAACTTTGGTACACTCTTTCTATCAGCTCGATCATCTAGATATGGAAGTCATGGAAGGAATTTCTCAACTAGAATGAGAGCAACTAATTGCCCGTGGCAGAGCAGATTGCAGTCAAGCCAGAACTAAATGGAATCACTCATGACCGAAGCCGTGATACTAAACAAGCAAGCGATGCTGCTGAGCACGTACACCGCAATTGTGACATGAGATAATCGAGAGACATCTACCGAGCCAGAAACATTGCAGAGAGAGGAAGGTGGGGCGGTGGCATTGAGGAGGATCCCCCAGGCCTTGGACGGGCGCCACTCCTACTCCCTCCACGCGCTGCCGCGGCCGTCGGTGGCGGCCCTGCGAGGAGGAGGAAGAGGAGGAGGAGGATCTCCCCTGGGGCTCTCGTCCGCGGATTCTTCCTACCTTCTGATTCGAGCTCGATGCTGAGGGGCGTGGGAGGCTAAGCTCATACTTCCTAGATCAAATTTCTTCTCGCTTTGGTTAATTCTCTTCTTCGCCGGTTCTGCTACTGTGCTGGTGCAGCGACCAGGGACCAGGGACCGGCGACCTTGGGGGTTGGGAGGTTGGTTTGGAGGGCGCTGCGGGAGGAGTCGGCCGGGTTGCTGTGGGAACTAGTCGCGGAGCACCAAACTGGAGGTGGCGCGCGCAGCGAGGGGAAATAGCGCTCGAGAGGACGCTCACGAGCGCCTTGCACTCGGCGCCCACGCGCCGTGCCAGGCAGGCGGCGTGCCGCCCCAACGCGCGCACCAGCGCCCGCACTGACGCGCCGTCGCCCTCGCCCTTGCAACACGGCATCATCGGCGCCACCGCGGCGAGCTGCGCCGTCCACCAGCCTGCCGTTCTCGGCGCGACCACCTGCAGCTTGTACGACGTGCACGTGTTCCACAGGCTCACGCACGCCCACGCCGCACCGGCGGGCGGCCCCTGCACCGGCCGTCCCGGCGAAGGCGCGCGACCCACGTGCCCAGGCTTGGCGGCGCGTCCAGGGCCGCGTCCACAACGGACGGGCACAGCGGCTCGCCGCCGAACCGCCGCTCGTACAGCAACGCCGCCTGCTCGACGGCGAGCCTCACGATCTCCACATCGCCGCTGCGCCTGCTCCTGCCGCAAACCGGCCGGACATCGGCGAGAGGCTGTACTCCTTGGTAACTGAAAAGATTGCTCGAATAATAACAGTGCCATGAAGCTGAAAGCTGCTCGAAACACTGCTTCTGTGCTTCTACAGCAGCAAACTCATGGAAACACTTCAGAAGAATTTAGCCTGCATGATGTGAACTTACCGCTGACAGAGAAATACTCTGGCATAGATGATCTACAAATTACAAGAAGACTGAAACAAACTTATGGTCCCACTCTTCAGTGAACAATTAACACGCGATCAATCAGAACGCCTGTTCTGACAGTGCAATCCAAGTGACCGAAATGCTGTCAAACTCATTATTGCTGGCTTCCGTAACACTTGGTTATGTGCTTCTACTGCTCTGCGAAAAGCATCCATTTCTGTAAGACATCTAGGCCATGGTTGCATTGGCAAATCTATCAGAAACACATGCAACAGCCACCAACCCAAAGCTTTTGGGCATTTGATTAGCACATGATTATATCTGCCAAACATCCCCATCTTTGGACCAGTTCCAAATGCAAAGTGAAATTTATCTTTCTGTTACGCAGTTGCAATATATACTCTGAAGCTAAACACCTATTGACAAGGGAGCCTATCTGGCACTAATTTCAGAAATCATCTTGCTGCTGAGAGAACAGTTCAGGTTTGCAAAAGAAGAAGAAGAAGAAGAAGAAGAAGAATAGAGAGAGAGAAGTTACTGTATGTACGATTAGAACTTAGAGGGGGGAAACTCCAAAATTACAAGTTTTATAGTGCATGTGTTTATGCACACAGTAAAATTAGGGGTCTTTTCCATTAAATATTGAGATTGTGTCAGAGAAGTGAACTAAATATAATTGAAAGCATATAGGAAAGTAATGAGCAAAATTACCAAAAATTACAAAATGAATTGGTGCTGCCCAGGCTCGAACTGGGGACCTTTAGTGTGTAAGACTAACGTGATAACCGACTACACCACAGCACCATCTTGACAGTAATTAACCCAGATTGTTAACAGAGCAGACTAAACATTGGTTAGGCGAGGAACAATATAGCGATAAAGACAGAAGAAACAACAGAGATCCTTCAGCGAAGTATCCACCTGCATATTTGCAGTAACCGAGCGAGAGAGATCATGGGGGAGAAATTTTCTTAATTTTGTTACTGCAATTAACTTTTATGTACCTATGTCAGCTACAACAAGCAAAGATTAAACAGAGGCTTGTGCTTCGCTGCTCCTTTTTTAGAAAGGAAAAAAAAGTTTTGGCTTTGCCGACGGGAAGATCGAGCCAGCCACCTGAACGCAGCGAACTCGGCCACCGTTGGCCAGTCGTCGAACATCTCCGCCTGCACGAGAGTCGCTTCGGTGAACCCGCCGCTGTAGTTCCGCATGCTGAGGAACATCGGCGCCGGCGGGTCTCCCCCGCGAAGCCCGCTTCAGACCGGCGCCCATCGTCCTCATCGGCGTCGGACCAAGACCGCACCGCCACGTCGGGCGTGGGGTATGAGAAGGAGGAGGAGGAGAGGGGGGGGGCGCTGGGGCCAGATGAGGGTAGGAGAGACAGCCGCCGGCGCCGGCCGCGATAACGGGGGATGGCCGCCGGCGCGTTCACTCTCCTCTCTTGAGCTTCCATGTAGAGCAATCCTAGCCAGTCACCTCTCCACCTCATTGAATCCAGTCGCTAGACTAATTCTATTGACGTGGCGAGGAATAATTGGCTCCCCTTTCATCCTCATGTCATGCCTACTGGATCTTCTGCGGCCAGGTAGAGCTGTGTCTGGCCATTCTGTGTAACGAAGGGCTATCTTGGATTGTTCATCTTAGGTTTTATATTATAAGCTTTCGTTGTAATTAATATTTAAGGTTTTATATAAGACCTAAGCTCATAAGAAAAAAAAAGAAAAAGTGACAACCACTATCCATGTGTCGGGGAGTTTGCTAAGCCTCTCCTATAAGAACACAGGGATGCAGAAATAGACAACGAGACGTTGTCCGAATTGCCATGGTTGCAAGTGTAAATTTTTTGCTGTTATTAGTCATTAGCCCTCACGTACTGCTACCCGTCCTGTAAGGATACATTTGATGAAGCGAGGGAGGTGGCGTACGCCGTAGACATAGGTGGCGTACGCCATAGACATAGATGGCGTATAGGACAGTGTAGGCTTCGATGTGGGTGATCATAACTACCGTACTCTCGGTAATGCCATTACGTGGAAAAATATCTTAATTTTTCTCTATGATATGTCTCGTCAGAGCCTGCAGGAAGCAACAAATTTCCAGAATCAGATGAAGACCAGTTCGATCAACATCTGCATACAGCACGACAATGCGCTTACCATCACTGTTGGTCAGGCTCCCGGAGAAGTTACAGATTCTGAGACCGTTTCTATGCATTACTCAGGCAATGCTACACCAACATTAGCTATAGATAGCATGTTTTTTGTTCTGTTAACTTCACTAAATTTTTACCTCTGCCAAAGTAGAGAGTCTGCTATCATGCGGCTATAACTATATCGTATGATAGAATATTATGACCAATTTAGTAGAGAGCTTGTTGCCATGTCTTTTGTTGTAGTTCCAGGGTATGAATGTTTCAAACTGGAGAATGTCATGTTTGAGTTGGTTTCTTTATGCTTGAACCTACGGTCCTCTCGTTGATGCCACTGCGTGGGAAAACATCTTTAGGTTTCTCTATGATACATCTTAGCAGAGCCTACGAGAAACAACAGATTTTTAGAATCAGATGACCAATATGATCAAATCTGCATACACCATAACAATGCGCTTGCCATCACCGTCGATCAGGCTCCCGAAGAAGGTACAGATTCCGGGACCGCTTCTGTGTATTAATTAGGCAATACTCCACCAACATCAGCTATAGAGAGCATCTTTTATGCTTTGGTTAACTTCACTAATTTGTAACGTGCCTCTGGCAAAGTAGAGTCTGCTACCATGCAGCTTTGTTCCAAGTGAAGATCTCACGCTAATCCAACGGTGAAGAATGACATGTGTCTAAGGCGTCAAAGATAGAAAAGAGTTTGGCACCCTGCACTCCCCAACAAAAGTATAACTCCATCGCACGAGGTAACACATGCATACGAAAAGCAACAAACGCTGAGACTGCTTGTTAAGGATAATGTGAAATGATGGAAGCTGATCTCGTACGAATTTTAGAGGATATCTAATGGCAACCAGTTGATGCGTAGCTATCCTCGTAGGCAACAAATCTAGTCTCTAAGAAGATAATTGTGTTACCCGGTAAAAGAAAGATGGCAACAACGAGTTTGTCAAGTACTAGAGATGAGAGGGAGAAGCTATCCAATCCATGGTGGAGGTGTGAGTTCTTGCGGTGGTATGTGGTCGACGTGGGAATGTAGGAGAAATGGTGATTTAGGATAGGTGAGAAATTGTTTGGCTCTCTTTGGCATGCGGTGAAGTGTGGAAGGAAAAAGTGTGCCACACATTTGGTGAAAGAAATATCAGTGACAATAGCTTCTCCACTAACCTAAGAAAGTTTGGCAAGTCTAAGGTGAGAAACGAATCTCATGTTCATGCTAGTTGATCAAAACTAAAATATTTCTTTTTATTTCCTTAGCTTTATTTGATTTTCTTATTTGGAGAAACAGAGTGTGCTTTGCTTATGTTGGGAGAGAGGGGAGAGCGAGAGAGAGTGCAACTACAACTCAATGAGACATGCATGTATTTAGATAGGGATAAAGAAAAATATTGTTTAAAGGTTATCTAAATTTTTGTTTACATGTTTGATATGACATTGATTCATGCTAGACATAACTCCGAGTAGGGTAGAGCCTCACAAATGCACCGATTTAATCAAGTACTCATTTTCTTGTTCATTAAGGACTCTAGCTCTATATATATGTATGTATGTATGTACATATATATATGCACCCGTAGTCACACCTAAAGACGGCATGTCATCTCCTCGTGTACAGTGATCCTCTTGTTGTAATCCTCGCATACAATGAAATCATGTTCGTGTGTCCGTAGTTTTTCTCCAGCAGGGTTTTCCACGTAAGAATTGATGTTTCTTGTCTCTAGATTTATCTCTAATTCTGCAACAACATCGATTGCTTATCTCTCAGGTAGGGAGCAGCTGCAGGTATCAGACATAAAAAGAGAACGGGATTTTATTGATTTTGTTACTGCGATTGACAGTCATGTCATTCTACATCAGCTAGAACAAGCAATAATTTAACTGATAGTAGATGTACTATATAACAGATGGGGAAAAATGATTGTACAAGTTGAATCCTTCTGATGGCTGAGACTACCAGTAACAAATGGGTGTCTCTGCCTCCTAACTCCTAAGTGTGTGTGTGTATTCAGCCAAAATGTAACAGCAGCTCTGCACAACATCTTCAGGTGATTGCGGTGCAGGCCCCATGTTGACTCCAAGTACAAGCAAGTGTATGGTGCTTCGTCTTCTATCTGCAAGATAAGATGTGAATGCTGTATGAAAATGTCGTTTCAAAGTAGCAGCAGCTCTACTGGGATGTTGGTCCCAAGCATAGGCAGCAGGAAGCCAACTAGGCGCTCAATCGCGCACAGCTCTGCTCCCACACTCCGCTGGACCATGATGCTTCATCTTCTATCTGCAAGATAAGATGGGGATGTTCCATGGAAGTGTCATTTCCAAGTAGCAGTAGTTCTGTTGGGATGTTGAACTGCCATCTGGACAGTTGAATCATAAACATTTGATTGCATGACGATATGATGTTCACATCTTATTATGACTAGATACGCACTTTTTTACCTCGATTCCTTTTATAGTTCAAGTTTTATAGAGCTGACTGGAAGAACAGTTGTATAAAGTTCTTGTAGGAGTATTCTAGTTGTCTATAGATAACTGGAAGAGGCATAACACTTAGCAGCGAACTCTAGTTAATACTTTTGAACACTGGTATCTTCTTCATGAAGTAATGGGCTAATGGCATGAATTGGAACTTACGTTGCTTGAATTTGGAAGTGAGGATCAAACATGAAGAGTTCCCTTTGTTCATCCGTTGGATTTCCCAACCAACGACAGAATATCCATGCTGCCCCAGCAACAGATGATACAGACAGGATTGCCAGGAAGCCGAAATGAGAGACATCGTTTGCAATTATAGCCATCGCAAGCATGACCAACTCTGCAAGGCTTGCAATTGAAACCTCCATTCCTCCGATAAGATTTGCTTTTGAAGCAGGAACTCCTGTTTGGATGATCTGTGTCCCCACAACATCATAGGACATGTGTCCCAACCGAGATAATGCCTGCAAATTAACAAGAAACGGGCACAATGTTTAGTCTGTTGTGTTGGCCTAATTTCTAATCGAAGGGTAATTTGTAGCTAAGATCTGATTCTCACAATGGAAGCAAGGAAGATGAGTAGAGGTGCTCTCTGTGAAATGGATCCAGCCCAATACACTGAGAGAGCAATTGACAAGAGTGAAGCTTGAAATATCAATCCAGCTGCTCCCGCCTGGTATGTATAACATAAGCTGTTTGTGTCAATTGTGAAATAATATAGAAATGGAACCAACAATGTATAGGTCCAACCTTTAGAATTCCAACTCTTTTAACCAGGCTTGAGGAGATGAATGTTGCAACAAGGCCCATGATAGAACACAATCCACTAAAAGCACCGACGATGGATGGACTAATACCTGTTAAACATCAGTTACTAATTTGTGAAGATTTTTCTGGGAGTTAAATTTGAGCTGGGGAAGTGAAACTTACCACGATGCATCAACAATGCAGTCATTATGGCACCAGGAGCAAGTGCTACGTTGAAATTTAGAAACACAGTAGCTACACTTGCAGGTAGAACTGTCTGCTGCTTATACTCATTCCAGCCATGCTTGATAGAACTCAGGCCATTTTGAACTGAAGGTTAGAGAGGATATTAGACCATCTACAGAACTGAAACTAAATAAGTCATAAATGATCTAACTTCCTCACCTATCTTACGGACATCTAATAGATCAGCACAAATGGATTCATCACTGGGGGTTCTCGAGGAATCAAGCGCATGACAAGAGACACTGTTAATTAGTTGACCCAACATAACCTGAAAAGTCCATATAGCATCTTGTGAGTATGCTACATCTGGCGATTAAAGATTCAGCTTAAGAAGATATTGCAGCATACCAGAACGGGAAAACTGCATATCATTAGACCACAAGCAATCTTCAAACAGGTTATCGGATCGTATTTGGTCAGCAGAAGGCCAAAAACTGCAGCACCAACAGTCTGCGACATCCAAATGGTTATGCGTGTTATGCAACTATAATTTGTCAACTAAAAAAGATTGCATGCAGTGATTAAAGAACAGACAATTGTTATCTGCTTAAGTTTTCACAAATTTAAAAAGATGTTGATAATGATATTAGCTCAAGAATGTTAGGAACATCTCACCTCGCAAAGAAGATCAAGTCGATTAAGCACAGCGTTAGCTTGAGCTAATGCAACAGGTCTGTTTGTTCCTGCTAGCTTCACAAAGAAAAAGAACAGTAAGGGAGACAGTTGGTCAAAGCCAACAAGAAAGCAAGCTGTTCTGAAATCCGAAGTGTTTCTTATGATGACAAGTTTTCCACTAAGTCACTAATACTTACTACCTCTGTTCTCAAATGTATGTCGTTTTTGACTTCTCACAGTCTCCAATACAAAACTTTGACTGCAATTTCTGACCATGATATATTATACAAAATAATAATAAGTGCATAATATGAAGGGATTTTGCAAGCAAAATCTAATGACATTATTTCCATAGTGTATCAACATATCTTTGCACACGTTAGTGGTTGAAATTTCAAAAAGTTAGCTGCACGCATCCCACAGCGACATACATTTGAAAACAGAGATAGTACTATTAGGAGGGGAATATCCAATATGTCAATGAAAAAAGAAAGAATCTACAAAAATAATATGTGGATTAGCAACCGTACCAACACAACCCAGTCCCTCTCCATGGAAACTCCTAGTGCCAATCCTGCAAGCCTTTCAATAGCTCCGGCTGCCACTAGTGCAATGAACCAAGGTCTGAGAAGCAAAGCTGATGTAGAAGCATGGCTCACGTTCTTGAGAGCATAGATGACCATTGCAGCTGATATCAACTGGGTGGCTACCTGCCAGAACAGGTTGCGCAGAGAACTAGCATCAATTATTTTGCATTGTGCATAGAATTATAATCTGTAGTAATCTGTTGTCTTTGCCCGTAATATAAGAAAATAGAGAAGATAAAGACAAGCACCTGAACAGCATTCAATCCTGTGAACATGGGTATTCGAGGGAAATGATCCATAGTTTGCCAACTATTGGTGCCCCGATAAATACTGAGAGCTGGATATCATAAAATAAATTAGACTACTGTTTCTAAAGATCTCTCTTGAATTAGTACAGTGACAAGTACCTTTGTGAAGAAACCGACAATAGCCACAGGCAATAGGCTTGGATGAAGAATTGCCAGGGCAGCGGGCCAAGCAAAATTCCATAGTTGTTCCACAAGGTTGCCAAACAAGTAGCTAGCATATAGAGCTGCATACATGATGTTAAAGGGTATATTAAAAAATAAAAAAATCACTAGGGGTCAGGTGTTCCCCTGCTTGGCACATGCTAGGCCTTGAAAAATGAACACATTAATCAGCTGCCAATTATGACATATTAAAGGAAAAGGGCCACTTTATCATCTAAACTATTGGCTTGGCTCACTTTGCGCTCCCAAACCTTTTTTTGGCTCACTTAACTCCCTAAACTATTTGAATTGAGAACACTTTGCCCCCTAACTGGTTTCTAAAGGATAAAATTGCGCCTAGAAGTTTTGGAAAAATCTGAAAAAAATTTATTCATGCAAGTTGTGAGGTGAAGTATATACATGTAAAGTTTGTTAAAAAATATGACCATTTGCGACCTATGCAAAAAAAAATAAATTATACAGCAACAAATTTCCATAGGTCGCAAATGGTCATATTTTTTGACCAGATTTTACATTTATATAGTTTACCCCATAATCTACATGTATGAATTTTTTCAGATTTTTTTCAAAACACCTAGATGCGATTTTGTCTTTCCTGAAACCGGCCAGGGAGTAAAGTGCTCCTAATTCAAATAGTTTAGGGGGTTAAGTGAGCCAAGTCAATAGTTTAGGGGAGGAAAGTGAACGTTTTTCCAATATTAAAGTAGCAGACATTTGTGAAAAAGTACTGTAGTAACTGCATAACTTAGCGCATAAAGTGTAAACAGTAACATAAAGATAATCCAATGATATTATCATGAAAACCCCTTACCATATAGTCCAGCAGGGTGAGCTGGTGTTGCAGCCAATGTATGTTGCTCTCCTTCAGACAAGACCTGAATATAAACAGACTGTCAGAAGAGGACAAAAGAAAAGTATTTGACAAAGAACATAGTGGAGGAAAGAAGATCCACACCGGCAACTCTTCAAAATCGGCATGATGGGGAGTACCATCATGCAGCAGAAAAGGACTAGAATCTAGAACATCTCCTAGGATATGAACAACTGGAATGGAGCAGCCTGACGGTAATGATGGGTGATCATCATCGAAAGCCTCTTCCTTATGTAAATTGCTGATATCGACCTCAACATTTGCTATGTAACATCTTCGCACAAAATTGTTTAACCTGCCAAAAGATCAACACGTTTCAAGAGCAAACCTTTTGTAATATCCATGTTACTTTAAACATCATAACGGACGAAGAAAAAAAGGGAACATTTTCACAAGGTCGATCCACTAACTTGTCATACAGCAATCCGCTAATGTTTTACTAATTCAATTATTCTGTCTCGACTGCATACAGTAATCAGCATGCACGCTCAAGCGAAAACATGCTGACAAGACAAGATGACACTCGCATTAACTAATTTCTTCCCTTTCTTACAACTTCATTATCATCTAAACACCCCAACGCTACAGCAACAATAATCAACCCATAGCTAAAATACACAACACCACTGCACATTGTCTGCCCCCAACTTCTATCTACCTCTTCACCACCAATAACAAACCAAGAATCGATCTTCTTGATATGTTGATAAGAATCAATAAAAGCTTCTTCTTGGGTATTGTATCATCTTAATATGTTGCCAAGAATCAATAAAAGCTTCCATTATCTAAAAAAAGAATCGATCCCAAGGAAGCAACTTCCCCAACCACCAAACTTCCACATCCTTCCAATTTCTTCCCCAGCTCAAATTACCATGCTAAATTTCTGACATCTCGCGCGCAACTGCGCCAAGCTTCCAAAGAAGCAAACTCCTCACACACCAGAGCACCCCCAAATAAACCCAAAGGAGTCGCTTCTGCGACGGAAGGTAGCAGCAAACACTCACCTGAGCGCGCCGGCGCTAGGGGAAGCTGTCTTCAGGCGCAGCCTCGGCACGCCGGAGAAATACTGGCGTCCAAGAGGCGTCTGCGGCTGCGAGGCGAGCGCGGCGGCGGCGGTGACCATCCCCATGGCTCCTCTTCGGCGGCGGCGGCGCGACTACTCATGCATGCAGCCTCTGCTGGACCGGGCGGCGGCGGCTGGAGTCGGGCCCAGCGGAAGCTTCCGGAAGCTTCTAGAAGCGTGCCCCGCCCTTGCCCCTGCCTTATCCTGATGAGCTGGAGGAGAGAGGGGAGGAGACGAGAGAAGAAGAGAGAGAGAGAAGGGGGCGCCAAGTTGGCAAGCAACTGAGGTAGCGAGGAAGAGGGAGGAGAGGGAGAGAAGATAAAGGGAGGTCTGGTAGCCGTGCGATTTAGATCGTAGGGATGGAGATTTCGGCTGTTTGGGAGTAGAGGGTGCAGTTTTCCCGGATTTCTGTAAGGTTAAGGTCAGGACTATCTGAAACTTCCAGACGGCTTCGAATCGAAGCCACGGAGAGAAAGATCGCAATGGTTAAAGGCTGCCATGCATCAATTTTAAGTATTTTTTATACGATTCTTCTGTTCCAAATAGAAGAATCGTATAAAAAATACTCTACCACTAGAGTTTAGATGGAACCTAAACTCTACCGCTAGGCGAGCCGTAGTCTGGTATCATAGCACATGGTTAGTTTGTGCAAAGTAGATGTATGCTCTTTTACTAGTTGGGCAACGACAATCTCTCGAGACATACATTTCATGGGTATAGGATGCACTCTTGATGCGGTGACAAGGTGGGAAGTTAGAGATTGGTCACCCTTGAACTAGGCTGAGTCTTGTGCTGTTCTGGATTTCTCGTAATTTCTTAAGGAGACTTTGTTGTGCTTTAGGTCCTCCTCCGAGAGCCACAAGCCCGCAGCCTAGGGTTGGATCTTTGCTAACAGATAGTATTAAAATTGTGTTGGATATATGTACGAGTAGATTGAAGTTGAAATTATGGTGTAACTAGCTAATAGGGTTAGATAATGTTTGGGTTAAACACATTGTAATCAGGACTCCTATAATAATGGAATGCCGTTGTATGTAACCTGAGATGAAGACTTGGACCAAGCTTAGCCGGTACAGAGAAGGGGTCAGACCGGCCCATACGAGCGGTCAATCAGGGTAGACATGTCTACGAGCACCAGATTCTAGGTGTCGAAATTTGATGGTACCGACAACTTTGCATTATGCAAACAAGGTTAAGGACATGCTAGCGCAGCAAGGATGTTTAAAGGTGATTAAAGTTGGCGTTGTCAAGCCTGCCAAGATGGGCATTGTTAAGCTTACCAAGATGAATGTTGAAGATTGGAAAGATCTGAAGATCAAGGCGGCGGGACCATACGGTTGTGTCTGTCAAATCAAGTCATATAGATGAACGAGGTTTCATCGGATGCAATTTGGTCTGAGTTGGAAGCTCAGTTTATGTCCAAATTGCTAACCAACAAGCTGTACCCAAAGCAAAAATTGTACAAGCTGAAGATGCAAGAGATGTTAGAACTTGTGGAGTACATCAATGTATTTAATCAGGTAATCATGGACCTAGCTCGGCTAGAGATGACGATTGATGACGAAGACAAGGCTATTATTCTTTTATGTTCGCGCACCATCCTATAAGCATATACTCATTACTCTGACGTACGGCAAGGATGCTATTGTTATTGGGGAGATTACTACAGCTCTAATGATGTATAATCAGCGCAAGAAGAAGAACACTGTAGTGAAGGTCCTCGAGGTGAAGGGTTGCTGGTCAGGCATGAAGTGCATGACAGGGACAAGACGGGGAAAGTCGAATTCCAAGGCTAAGTCGAAAAACAAGGGCCACGGTGATATAATTGCAAAGAGTGTGACATATCAAGAGGGACTATCCAATGAAGAAGAAGCCTAATAGAAACGCCAATGTGGTTCAAGAAGGTGATGACAAAGAACATATGTTAGATGTTCTCTCACTTTTAGGAAAGTACTCAACAGAGCTTGGATATTGGATTCAGCTAGTTCCTTCCATATGACACCTAACAAAGAGTGGTTTAATTTACAGGGGACATGACATGGCCTATAGTGTAGTTAGAATTGGTGACATCAAGATCAAGACTAATAACAGTGTGGAGCAGCTACTCGGGAGTATTAGACATGTGCTAGGACTGAAAAAAACTAATTTCGCTAGGATCTCTACATGATGATGGTTTTGTTTACAAAGTCGACAAGGACGACAAGGACAAGAACACCATGAGAATTAAGAAGGGAAAGGTGATCGTGATGAAGGAGAGGAGGACTACAAAGAATTTGTACAATCTACAAGCGTACACTGTTGCAGGTGGAGTCATAGAGGAACCAGGTGTAGCGTTAATTTTAGTGGAGGACAATAAGTCTGAGGCCAAGTCAGGCTTGTTGGGTGGCTCAAGTCGGTGAGCTACAAGGAGAAGGCCTAATTCCAATGTGCATGGGGTTCCCCACGAGACGGCTTTAAGGTGGCGAACATATATTCGTCAAAGTGAAGTTTGTTGAAATTGTGTCGAATATGTACGAGTAGGTTACAATTGAAATTGTGGTGTAACTAGTGGATATAATTAGGTAGTGTTTGAATCGAACACGTTGTAACCGGGCTCCTATAATGATGAGGCGTCGTTGTATATAACATGAGGCGAAGACTCGAATCAATCCAAGCCGGTATAAGGGTAGCGGTTAGACCGGTCAGTCTCGTGAAAACCATTGATGTTGGTGTTGCTTAATACAAGGGAGGAGTGTTCGCAGAAGGTATTTCGGAGATGTAGACTTAGACTAAACCTCGTAAACAAACATAGCTATTTATTTTTTAATATATTTACTTTATTGATCCTAACTTACGTAACCTTGGTATTAGCGAGGAGCGGAACAGTACTCGGACGCGACAAGGTCAAGGTCGTAGAGTTTAGCCCAGGACGATCCTCATTGCAACGCTAATTTCTCAAAACAGATAGAATTGCATATATTTTTTTAATTTTCTTTTCCTTTACAAAGAAGGAGCTTTCTATGCGTAACTATGGCGCCGTCGTGATCACTTTGCACATGCCAAGTGGACGTGTGCACGCTGTTTCTGCAACGATAGATGCGTGAGCGATTGACATGCGGCATAAACCAAGTAGCGATGCGGATCTCTCCACGACGCTGCAATTTGTAGCTGCAATTTGCAAACGAATGGCTTCCGTTTCCTGCGTGTTAGGAGTGGCGACAAAGTCAATCACGGCATGGTCACCGTCGCCTAGATTCATCCGCACGGAATAAAATTTTCTCACCAAATCTCTCTCTTTCTTTCCTTTTTCCCCCTATTTGGCGGGTGGTGAACTCGAGGTGAAACCATCGTCGACACGCAGCACGACGGAGATAAAGTAGAGACTAGCACGAACCAGAGCTACCGTCAACACGCAGCGGTGACAGATGCAAATCAGAGACAGGAGATCTTACCAAAATGGTTGCGGTTAAGGGTAGGGAGGTTCGGGTTAGGATCTCAAAATAAAGATGTCCGTCGATACTGGAGAAAAATCAATGCGCTCCTGGCTTTAGAGGGATGGCCGACGGTCAGGGTGGGCATTCGGTTTTAACCGAAAATTCGGTTTCGGTTTTTCGGTTTTGAAGATTTCGGTTTTCCAAAAACAGAAACCAAAATATGATATGCAAATTTGTAAACCGAAACTTCGGTTAACCGGAAGTTCGGTTTCGGTTTCGGTTAACATGGATAGGGGGACGAAGACCACAGTCCACAGGGGCGGCGGCTCGCGGGGGCTGCGGGGATTGCGACGGAGACCACAGGGGCGGTGGCTCGCAGCCACGCACGCGTGCGAGGCAGCCAGGCAGGGATGGCTCGCAGGTAGGAGGCGGCGCGCCGGACCGTGAGGTGGTGACGCCGGCCAGCGGCGGTGGCTGCTGCGAGCGGGCGGAGCGGCAGTGCACTAGGGAGGCATGGGACGGTGGGGAGCGAGGGGGAGGAGCGGACGCACGGGTGGTGTGGTGGTGCCGTACCGGACTGAGGAGTAGGCGGCGACGATTGGACGGAGGAGGGCCGTCAGAGCCGAGTAGGACAGCGGCGGCGCACGAGAGGGAGCCAGGGAGGAGCGGGAGCTGAGCGGCGGAGCGGGTGAGGTCGTGAGGAAGGGGAGCAAGGGATCGGGCACGGCCGCACGGGGAGCCCCTACCCCTTAACCCTAACAGGATGGTATTTGGGCCGAGTTTTGGGCCGAGGGGAGACCGGGCAGGCCACAAAAATTCGGCCTACAAGGAAATATCAACCTATGGCCCTATGGGCTCAGCCCGAGCTGTTTTATTCGGTTAACCATGGACCAAAACCGAATTAACCAATATAATTCGGTTTTTTTGAAAATGTAAACCGAAATTATTTCGGTTAACCAAATTTAAGGTAAATTCGGTTTTTTCAGTTTCGGTTTCGGTTTCTCGGTTTTTATGCCCGGGCTGAGCCGACGGGGGGCGACAAACCGACGGGGCCGCGAGGCAACATGGCAGCGCTACCGGCCGTGGGGGAGGCAGGATCAGCAGTGGGCCGATGTCGGATGGCGGTGCGAGGTGAGCTATGTGGTGGCAGCAGCGTCGGTGGACTTTGGGGAGAAGAGAAGGGGATGTATTTAGGGATGAGAGAGATGATCTTGGCCGTGGAATCAAAATTGTACGGTACAAAAAACTGATCATTGGCAAAAGAAAAAAAATATCAAAAGTTTAACATGGCGTCGTTTGGATAATAGGTGTTAAGTTCCCAGCGGAAGCAAACCTCCGGATTTAAAGGCATATGGAATCCCTCGCAAGAAATTTCCCGCCTGGAGAATATATAATTCATGTGATCATCTCGGACAGGGAGGGACTGGGATAAAAATCCCAGATATTCGGAAAATAAATACAATCAGAATGTTCAAGGAGCATCAGAAAATTATAGGAAAATCACAATGACAGAAAGTTTAAGAACGCAAATAAGAATTGTGAAAATAAGGAAAGAGATTATGAAAAATTCCAAGGAGAATATGAAAAAAAGTCGCAAGAAAGAATAATAAGAACAATTACAAAATGGTTCAATGGCATTAGCATCAAAATTACAACTAGTCATACAAAGAAAGCAACCAGAAGGAGAACAAACTATGCAAAGGCGTTGACGGGAAGAAGTCAGACTGCTGTAGAACGATGGCAGAAGCCCCCTGAATCCTTCGTGAAACTTAACGTGGATGCGGCATTTAATTCAGACGAAGAGGCGGGTGCAGCTGGTGCGGTCATTAGAGACTATAAGGGGAATTTCATTGCGGGTGCATGCTATTATATCCCACAGGTACCTTCTGCACGCATGGCAGAAGCAGTAGCGATGCAGGTTGGTCTGGTTCTTGCTGGTCAGATTGGATGTCAGCAGCTTTACGCGGAATCTGATTCATCAGATGTTATCCTAGCATGCACGGGACAAGACTTCCAGTTAAGTGAATCCCAAGCTATTTTCGCTGATTGTGTTCAGTTAGCTCTCAATATAGGGAAGGTTGTCTTTTCTCATTGTAATAGAGTTGTTAATGAAGTAGCCCACGATATAGCAAGGTTTTCTTATCGTAATGGGATGTCGCGTAATTGGGTCGATGAACCCCCGGACTTTATCGTGGGTAAACTTCTTCAGGATGTAACTTTGGTTGGAGATTAATAAAGTAAGCCATGATGGCCTTCTCTCAAAAAGAAGAAGAATATATTTAGTGTGCCAATTATGTTTAACAGCGAAAAGGATCGATTATTTTTATGGAAAATTTCATGTTTGCCACTGGACCGTGTCACTGAATTGTGGAGCCAAGTAAAGAAAAATATAGAATAGGAAAAAAATACAATGCATTTATGTGCTTGTTACATGTCGACTTGCCGCTCGGAGGGAGTCAGTCTGATGAAACCTCCACCGCCAGCTTGCTAACTTTCTCGAACATATCTATCAGCAACTTTAAGGAACCTGCAGGGCAAAGAGTATGCTTATTGATACGCTATATGATAAACAAGTTCTGCACCAGGTAATAAACAAGATTTGCTGCATTTTTTCCTTTTTGCGAGGAAAAGATTTGCTGCATTCTAGATTGAACACTACATCTAGATTTAGGAGTAGCATGCAAAGACGACTGAAATTTGTTAGCTGAAGAGAGTAATGCATTGACAAAGCATGCACTGCTCTAAAAGAACGATAACGAGGTAACCTATACAATCCTACCAAAACATTAACGAGTACACAACAACTAAATCGAAATTGAGAAAGCTTTCATTTTCATGGATATTCACTTGATAAGAATCATTAGTCCAGTTACCAACAGCTACTGAAATGACATAATGCTTTAACTGCAGAAAT
This sequence comes from Stipa capillata, assembly GCA_019208055.1. NCBI lineage: Eukaryota > Viridiplantae > Streptophyta > Magnoliopsida > Poales > Poaceae > Stipa > Stipa capillata. The sequence continues at coordinate 501,007 of JAGXJF010001712.1, read as the reverse complement.
ATGGTTGATGTTTCTTCCTTGGTGTAGTTGAATAAGACTGTAAATCCAGCGCATAATCAAAACTTCCATTGAAATGACTGTAATATTAGTTGTTTACATAAAACGATGAACCATGATCTCAACTAGTCATGCAGGACATGAGAAAATTAGCACTACAGAACTGAAGAATAGATAATAGATGCAAGGTGTGCCAAATCAATTAACTATTGATACACTGAAATGTGCGTGATCTCAGCACTACTAGAGATTAATACAAGAGACTGGAAATTATTGAAATGCACGTTGAATTTCTAGCATAAAAGGAAGGGGCCTTCTTTTCTAGTTCTTAGGAAGTTTTTAGGTGTATTTTACTGCTAGTCAAGGTGAGTAGTATAAGTTAATGTAGTCGTTGATTTAGCAGGGCATTATAGAATTTTTTCATCGAAAGTTGTTTTCTTTGTGAGGGTAATTTGGTCATCTGCATGATTCGCAGGCCATCATTCCCTGATCCACCGTAACAATCGTGTTGATCTCCCTTCCTCTTCCTCGTAACAAGTACGGCGCTGTTGCACCGCTCGACCGCCGCCTTCGCTCGTCCATGCCACCACCTAGCCGGCTCCGTCGCTTGTCCCTTCCGCCGCCGAACCTCGTCCTTCGTGAGTAAGACGCCGCCCCTCATCCCCATGCCCGCTCGGCCGCTGCCTTCACTCGTCCTCTCAGCCGCTCGTCCGCCTGGGTAATGATTGCAGTACGCTTCAGAAATTTGTATAGAGACGAAAATCTGCAAAACCTGGTAGTTTACTTTAGGCACTCGTCAGCATTCTTTATGACAATCCCCTTGCAGTGTCCTCTTGATGTTCAGCCCCAGCTCTTTGATCTGAAACACTTCAAGAGTTTTTGCCTTTTACCGAATGATGTTTGTTTCTGCTGCAATCTAGGAGATAATTGACTAACTGTACCATTTTGGCTTTTTTGCCTCAATGTTGGTTTTCTTTACGCAATACGCTGAAAGACGTTTCCATGTTTAGTGGTGAAAAACATGTCAGTTGTTTAATATGAAGCACCAAGTGCTTTTGCCATAGTTGTCAAATGATGTAATTAATTAGGCGACGGTAGCCATGATGGCCACCGGCAAGCGACGACTCATGGCTGACATTTGGATGAATGCTGAAATTGTGCACCAGCTGCCAATTGTTACAGAATTCTGAACATTGTGACTTGTACATATTCTTCTGTTCTAGAATTCTGAACATTCTTGTGCATGTGTGTGTGAACCTCTAACGTGTTTGATGCATATGCATATTTTGCAGATGCATATTTTTCTAATCCCTTACTATTAGAAAGATTTGATATTGCTGATAGCATCAATAGTCTATTCATGCCTTTCTCTTTCAGATTTTAATTATAGGTTATGACATATGAGACAAGGTAGTGTTAGATGTATACTTCAGAAACTTGATATATGAAAATAATGTTAACTGAAGCATCATATCTCTAGACAAGTCGATGCAATAGTAGTGTTTGTTGATTAGCTTCATATTCTGTCTCATGGTTCTGATATGCTTTCTGTTCGCAGAGTGAACTTGCATATTTGAAACACATTTTTTTTCACGCGAACCAGAAGAAAGAGGAAAGGGGGGAACTAGCTAGCTAGGGTGATGTCATGGCCTCGGGACGAAGTACCTTCGAGATTGTGTACTGTATTTTAGAACACAATTCAGATTCTAGCTCAGTTTGCAAATTCATATTGTGCTCTTTTTTTTGTCCTGCCAGATATCAAGTGTTACAGAGACTTTTATTTCGTTGTTAATTCGTGAGAAACTTGTCATGAAATTTCCATCACACACTGAAATCTCGGTAGCAAGAGCAATATCGACAGCCATAAACTTTGAGAAAACATGCCACATAAGTTGTACATCAACATGCAAGAGGTGTCGGTAGTTACCTGTGTGTGGACTGTACCCTTATGTTGTGTGCTGTACATGACGATGAAAATAATGGAAGTGTCGCATAGTTTCAGTAGCATGCAAAATGTAGCATTATTACGTGGACACAAATGTCAGCGTCCAATCATGGCTTGATTGCTAATTCCAGAGAAAAATTAGGTTTTGCCTAAATTAATATTTTGTTTACAATAAACAATAGTAATTTAATCAACCACTGATAGCTGCAAGTCCAAAGCGGGATGCAAAAAAGACTGCCTAAGCCCGCCGAGCACTGTATCCGAAAACCCACGACCTCCCTAAATTTCGAGGCTCCTTCTACCATTTGCTCTAAGCTATGTTCCGCCGTTTGTTAGGGGACCAAAGTATCTAAATCATCTGATGGAAGTGCCGAGAGGGTGGTGCGCGCGCTCGAGACAGAAGGGCTTGAAAAGTTTGGATTCCAATATTACCCATAAACTGCGTTATTTGTTACTATTTCTTTCAATTTTACCCTAAAGCCCATATATAACTCATGTTGATCACATATACTACTCATAGGATATAGTAGTACAGATTAATCTCTATTATTGAATCTATAATAATAAACGTTTCATATCAATCTGAGAGTACCGTAAAAGACATCTTCTTAGGAGCTTCATGGTATGGTTTGATTTCTATGCATCATATGAGATAAGCAAGTAGCATTGTAAATTGGGATTCGTGTTTCCCCACAAAATGACAAACTTGCAGAAGCCTTCTGAAGGATTAAATTGTAGAAATTCATTTGACAACATATTGACCAGATGATATACTGATAATATTAGTACGCATTGTTCTTAGATTAACTGTAAAAAAGAGGGGACAGAGGTAGGCAGCGCTGCAGTCGCTCGAGAAGACAGGGAAATAATTTCACGTGTGAGGAGGTGAGTTTCTTTCTCCCTATGGGATGTGGTGGATTGGGCCGGTTCCCCTGCTCATCAAAACATTGGTTCGGACAGGCCACCTCCAGTCTACAATGAGTGATTTTTGCGACCAGATTTGTGCCTTTTTAGACTATAAGTGCACACATGCCACCGTGGCACAAGTCAACATGCCATGCCGTAAGTCATACCTAGGATGGAATGCTAATGACCTAGACTCCTAGAGTATTCCACTTAAAGTTTAGTGAACTGGTTATGTAAGTTTGGAGTTCAGCGACATACTTGAACCAGCTGGACGAGCTTAGTGACCCATAATGCAATTTACTCGGAGGAAAATTATAAAATCTATTCATCCTATGGGGAGGAAAAGAAAACTTTGAAAATTGTCAAATGAGATGTGTGCTGTGTACACTTACATATACTGCGCAGGCTGACTTTCAACCGCTTGTGTGGATCTCGTCTCAGCCATGCCTGGCTGCTCCTCCTCCTCCACCATCTTTTCATCATCCCATGTTCGAAATTCCAGCGCAGGGCGGCTCGGAAGGAGATCAGCCACGTCCCTGATGGCCTCCTCCAACTCCTCCACCTTCCTAACCGTCGCGCCAATGCAAATGATCTTGATGGCAAGATGCCTGAGGGAAGAGAGGTGCTGGATGCCCAAATCAAGACCACTGCCTGCATCGAACGGTATTCGCAGCTTCTCGAGCCTCGGCATGGCCCCAGCTTCAAACATCAGGCCTTTCCCGTTGCTCCAGCAGGTGAAGCGGAACTCCTTCAGGCATCTGAACATGTTGCTGCTTATGATGAGCCTTTGTTTGGGAGCAGTTGATTCTGATGACAACCAGAGAAACAGCAGAGCAGGTAACTCTCCAAGGATCTCTAAATGCTCCTCTTCTAATAGTGTTGTGGGAGGGGTCCACGCGCGCCCCGAACAGAAACGAGTAATGGTAAGATGTGCATACCTACTATAAACTCACGTCCATCTCCTTTGCAGCTATGAGGTACTAATGTCCATGCGACAGCCCATAGGGTGAGCGCGGAGTACGCGGAGTACAAGCGCATATGCGGAGATGCGGGGTACGAGCGCGAATGCGGAGCGCAAGTGCAGATGTGAAGCGCAAGTGCAGATGCGGGGGTACAAGCGTGGATGCAGAGCGCAAGTGCAAATGCAGGGTGCGAGCGCAGATGCAGAGCGTAAGCGTCAGCCCGGGGTACAGGCAACCCCACCCCCAGGCGGGACCCCGGCAGGTGACGTACCGTACGGCGTGTCGTACCGGACGTCACGTAGATGCCAGGGTATATCCCTCCGCAGGCGATATAGAAATGACCCGCGAGCCCTTGTCCGTACGCCGGACCAGGGGTAAGACCGTAACCTGCCTAGGGGCAGGATTGTAACCCGGTCTTGTGCTTCCCGAGGCCTATAAATAGGGGAGCATCCCTCAAGTTGGGGGGTACGGAATACAAGTCACACAGTTTCTTGACTCACCAAATTTTCTCTAAGTGTTCGCTGCTGCCTCGCCCTCCGTTCTGCAGTCCCTCGTGCACACCTGGATGACCCAGCACTCAACCGGGGATGCCACAAGTTCACTGTCTGACAGCATAGTCGACGACAGTTGGCGCCGTCCGTGGGGATCGCAGACGAGAAGTCACGTGCAACGCAGCAGCGAGCGCAACAAGATCATGCCTCCAAAGGCGAAGAGAAGCACCAAGAGGAATCCCGCAAGCGGCTCAGCAGTGAGAGCTGCGTCTGCGAGAACCCAAGCGCGCGCGCCCGAGTTGGGCGAAACTCCGGCACGTGCGGAAGCCGCCCCGCATGTCACCCCCGCGGAGGACACCGTTGGGGCCAGCACCACGCAAGGGGCTCCGCCAGCGGCATCCCGGAGAATGGCCACCCGCTCCGTGGTAATCGCTGGGGGCTCCTCGAGTGTCGCCGACGGTCACCCAGACCCACCCACCCTCGCTCCCGCAGCGACGTCTACTCCGGAGGCATCGATTGACGACCTACGCCGGCAGGCTGAGGAGGCGACTCAATGGGTGGAGGAGCTTCGCGAACGCCTGCGCGCAACTGAGCACGACATCCTCCGTGCGATGGCCCAAACCATGCACGTCACCGACCTCTACCGCGCGCAGCTTGAGGCAACCCAAACACTTGCGGCCCCGTTGTCAAACCCAAAGACATTTGCAGCTGAAGACCTCCGCCGTCAACAGAGCGACGTGCGCGTGGCAGCCCGTGCCAGCATTCGCCACCCCAACTCCGTCGACCGTGAGGCTGAGGCACTTCGAGCCACCATCCAGCAAAATCAAGAGGCGGCATATGTGGCCCTCTACGGCCATGCCACCGGCACAAGCGCGCAGGGGCTTGGTGACCCTGCGCAACGTGCTGGTAAAGCACTCTTCGCCCAGTCGCCCGCCCACGTGACGTGCGCGCCCATCCCGCAAACATCCTGCGAAGTCCAACGCCAACCCACCGATGTGATCGACCTCACCAACACCTCCAGCCCGCTCAGCCCGGGGATATTGGCGGTCCCTTTTCCACCAAAGTTCTGCCCAGCAGACTTACCGAAGTTCTCTGGCCACTCTGACCCAATACAGTACACTCGGGTGTACGAGGCTGCGGTGATGGCGGCTGGAGGAGGCGAAGCTGTGATGGCTCGGAGCTTGCTCCTCGCCCTCACGAGGACGGTGCAAGCATGGTATCTTGGGCTGCCGCCATGCACCATATATTCATGGGAGCACCTCCGGGATAAGCTACACAGCCATTTCCAAGGGTACCGCAACAAGGAGATGACCTCCACCGATTTGAACAACCTCCGGCAGCGCCTGGGAGAAACAATCATGGCATTCCAACGGTGCTTCTCAGAAGTCCAATGCCAAGTTAGCGGGGTCACGGAGCAAACTATCTGCGAAGTTGCTCGGCGAGTGATAACAAATGAAGCTTTAGCGGACAAGTTGGAGAAGAAGCGCCCAAGCAGGGTCTAGGAGCTTTACGACATCATGCGAGTATACGCTCGCGTCGAGGAAGGGCAGATGCTGAGGAAGGCGGAGGCGCGCGCAGCGGCATCGCCGCGTGCGCAGGAGGTGGAGCGACGCGACAAGGGCCGGCAACACCCGTGGGATGTCTATCACGTGTCTACCAGTGATCATCCCCCGGCCGGTCGCCCCGGCTACGACGACAATCAAGATCCCCTTCACGAGGCCCAGCGCCGTCGGGTTCCCGACGCAGACCCGAACCCCAGGCGCGGTGAATATCGGGACCCCGTGGGAGGTCGAGCTACGGCAAGATTCCCTCCCCGGGGTCAGGAAGGAAGGTGTCCCGGTGGCGTCAACGGACCGCAGGGCAATCCCCCACCACGCAACCACCCACGCAGCAGCGCCCGCGACATCCAACCAGAGCGCTACTGTCACGCCCACTGCGTTAATAATAGCCAGACGGCATGGCCGTAGGGGATTGGCTAGACACAGGCTAGATGAGAGAATATCTGAGGGAGAATAGATTGATTCTTCTTGCTTGCCTTAAACATAGATACATGGCATCCTTATATAGTAGATGCTTAGACCCTTGACCTTTCCTAACACAATACGAACTCCTAACGTCTTAGACTCCTTTAATCCTAGACTTTCCAATACAATACTATCTTTTAAAAGACTCATAATCTTTCTCTGTTTGGACTTCCCGCTGCTAGTCCACAACACCCCTGCTATTCATACTTTTATTAGCGTTGCATTGATTTGGTCCACGTTCTCTATGCTGAACATTCTACTTGATAAATTCCCTGTTGTATCCACCTTAATGGGAATAACTTGAAATTTCTAGCCTTCCATTTCTTTAGGAAGCCAATTTTAAATTAACTAAAGTAATTTTACTTGCTGGAGAGCCACCCACCACTCATCAACACTTATATTATATTAAAATTTAGGCAAAATTCTCTCCTGGACACTCCTTGTTTTGACTCTTTGCTTGACACATGCAAAACAACAACTTTGCCCAGTACTATTATGAAAAGTGTTTTATTTGCCAAAACACACCGGGTCCAATAAAATATTATTTCTTCACATTAGAGGTGATATAACTTTTCTAAATGACCAAACTGCCCTTCTTTTCTTCTAGCTTGACCGAACCATTCTATCGTAGCAAAGCCAAGACCAATCGATCGATCACCTCTGCCTCGCTTCATTCTTCTCTACACCCCAGCTCCTATCTCGACTCCACCAACCCAGCCGCCTATCTCGCCACGCCGCCCCGAAATTGGCTGCCTTAGAGCATCTCTAGCCCTTCCCCTAAAACTTAACTCCCTAAACCACCTCCCTAAATTTAACTCCTTAAAATTTGAGGATTTAAAAATGTTTGCACCTAGTTCTTCCCCTAAATTTAACTCCCTATACTTTTTCCTTTGCTATTTCTTCACAAAAAAAATCTGATTCACAAAATTCCCCACTGGATCCTCGCTCTCCTCCTCGACCTCCACCTCGCCGCCACCTCCGCCGATGACGCGCCCCTGCCGTCGCCGCTCCGCCTCCCGCGTGTGATGGCTGCCGCCGCGTTCCCCTCCTCGCCGGCCTCCCCGTCCCCGTCCGCGCCGCCACTGGAGCTTGGGAAGGCGGCAGCTCCGGAGGTTGGTGGCGGGGAAGGCCGAATCGCTCGGTGAAGAGGGCTCGGCGGCGGGGCTTCAAGGAGACTCGGTGGCGGGGCTTCAAGGAGGCCGGCGGTGCGGCGGTCCGATTGAATCGGCGCGGGCGATGCGGTCGATGGCGCGTGCGTCTCCGGCGGAGGGGACGAGCTCGGCTCGGGCGAGGTCGAAGGTGGCGGCCGCGGCAGGAGCTAGGGGAGGTAGCGGGGCCGCCGGCGAGGCCGGCTCAGCTGACGGAGGCGGCCGACGAGGGGGAGGCGAGGAGGAGGGGCGGCAGGTCGCGCGGTGGCCGGCGGAGGGGAGGAGCTCGGCTCGGGAGAGGTCGGAGGCGGCGGGGCCCGCTTGGCAGTGGGTCGGGCCGCGCTTCCCCGGCGGCGGCGAGGCCCGAGGAAGTGAGGGCCGGGATGAGGCGGCGGAGGAGCGGCGCGGGAGGGGAGGCTTCCGGGAGGGTGGAGGCGAGGTGGGAGGCGGCGGAGAGGCGGCCGGCGCAGAGGAGGGCGAGCGCGAGGGAGCAGAGGAAGGAGGCGTGGAGGAGGGGCGGCGCGAGGTCGGAGGTGACACCGGGGAGGTGATACGGGGCGGCGGCGGGGGATCGGTTGAGCGGTGACATTTACTCCCGCCAAAATAATGAGGAATAGGGAGAAAATAGGGGAGTGTCCAGAATTCCTCATATTTAAGGAAAAATGGGTTGATTTTAGGGGGTCATCCTCATTTTTTAGAAAGTTAAATATTTTTAGGGGAAGGGCTAGATAGGTATAACTTTCTAAAATGGTAGTTTTTAGGGAATTAAAGAAATTTAGGAGAAGGGCTTGAGATGCTCTTAGCTTGCCTCCCTGCTCGCGACGATATCCACGCCAAGATGCTCGCCGCCGCGCCCCCAAATCGGTTGCCCTAGCTTGCCGCGTCGGCCCCAAATCGGCTACTTAGCTCGCCATGCCATGCCCCAAATCGTCTGCCCTCCTGCCTGTGCTGCGCCTCGCCTCTTGCCCGCACTGTGCCTCACCTCCTGCCTGTGATACTGTAACGCTGCCGCCAAGATGGGGTACTGTACTCTCCCGCCTGTGGAACAACAACTGCGCCGACGCTGATGGCGAGCAGCCATTGCCCCCCACTGGATCTCGCCGACCGCGGCTATGATGGGGCTGGCCAAGATGGCGGGGCGTCTAACTAGTCTAACCAGCATAGCTTCTTCAAATATTTGAACGGATTTGCACTAGAAGGGTAAATAAACCTTTCAATTGTTTTCTCTCTCCAGTTTGACTAAGAAATAATATTTAATGGACCCAGTGTATTTTGGCAAATGAAACACTCTTTATAATGGTACTGGGCAAAGTTGTTGTTTTACGGTGTGTCTGCGCAAAGAGTCAAAACGAGGAGTGTCCAGGAGCAAAATTTGCGTAAAATTATCGCTTATCATTATGTTGCCTTACAAAATCACGTGAAGGATTTATTTCCTGAATTCAAACACTGCAGATTGATTGTGGAGAGTTAACTTATACTTACATAAAAAAGGGGCACATCAGGATGGAAGTGAGGAGGCTAATTGGACACATGCTGCATTTGATCTTCCTTACAAATTGTACCTAGAGTTTACTAGTGTGACGCAGTATACCACTATGAATAGATCCATGCTCTTTTCCATCTTCATGACACACGTTTGTTCTCACTTGTTTTAGGTAGAGGTTGATTTATCACTTTCTGCACATGCAAATGCTAGGCGGTGGTACGAAATGAAGGAAAAACAGGAAACCAAACAAGAGAAGACTATCACAGCACATGAGAAAGCTTTCAAAGCAGCCGAGAAGACACGTCTTCAGCTCGCTCAGGTTCCCTACTTCCTTATCGCTGTAGCGTACACTTGTATTTGTTAACAAGCAAAACTTGTCTGTTGACATTTTCTTCATATTAAGCCTGCGCAAAAACAAGCCTCATCCTGTATATTCCTCTTGAAAGAAAGAAATACAGAATTAAACTGTTATTTGGTTTTCTTCTTAATAGAAATACTCAATACTGGCATTTTTAATAATAGAAGGCCATGAACAGATAAGAAGTTTTACCTGTCCTCTGAACCAAGCATTTGTGTATGTTGCCTTGTTTGACAGTGTCATATACTCATATTATGTGTTTACAGTAATTGTTCCAATAAATTTTCTTAACTCATATCTTGTATAATTGTAAAAATAACCTTCGTATCTTGACATTTGTAGGAAAAAACTGTGGCTGCAATCACTCATATGCGAAAAGTCACTGGTTTGAGAAATTCAGTTGGTTCATCAGCAGTGAAAACTATCTGATTATCAGTGGCTGAGATGCTCAACAAAATGAGTTGATTGTCAAGCGGTACATGTCTAAAGGAGATCTGTAAGTACCTTTATCAGCTATTACCCATTTACCTTGCAATTGATGGAAGAAATATTTTTAGTAGGATAAGCTTATTGCCAGCATACCAGTGCATTTTTTTCTTCTGTCTGGTATTTTGCAATTGATCATAGAAACATAACTCCATTGGCATGCCTCATAAGTTTTTTTACTGCAGTGCTATGTTTGTTAGTTCTTTGGAGTTCTCATGAAGATTCTGGCTTATTTTGTATCTTGAATAGGTATGTGCATGCCGAGCTACATGGAGCATCCAGTACAATAATCAAGAATCACAAACCTGATAGTCCAATACCACCCTTGACATTAAACCAAGCAGGATGTTTCACTGTGAGTCCAATATGTAATTATTTATCACTAAATGTGTTATGGCAATACTTTTGAAGAGCGAATGTTCATATGAATTAGGCCCATTTATCATAAGCTTCTTCTGCAGGTTTGCCACAGCAAAGCATGGGATTCAAAAATTGTTACAAATGCTTGGTGGGTGTATCCTCATCAAGTTAGCAAAACAGCTCCCACTGGCGAGTACCTCACTGTTGGTAGTTTTATGGTCCGTGGCAAGAAAAATTTCCTCCCGCCTCACCCCCTTGTTATGGGCTTTGGTATCTTCTTCCGTTTGGATGGGAGCTCCTTGGCGTCTCATCTAAACGAAAGGAGAGTCAGGGGTGAAGATGAGGCCCTTCCAGAAATTGAAGCGGTGCTTCAGAAACAGCAAAATAATCCTGAACTGGATGACGAACTTGCTAGTGACAATGAGACGAGCAAGGAAACTCACGAAAATGAATCAAGCAGGGATTATACCAGTGTTCACCAAAACGATGATACCAACCGTTCTAATCTGCTTAGTAATATGGATACTGCTGACTCATCTGAACAGCATGCTGAAACCCGAACTGTGGGAAACAATGGAACTTCCACTTTCAAGGAAGAAACACGTGATGATTCGATTTCACCTCAACTTGAGGATCTGCTTGATAAGAATCTTGGTGTGGGCCCTGCGAAGGCATCGGGTAAAAGCTCTTCTCTCATCAGCGGTCCTTCAAGTTTAGCAGAAGGCACTGATGATCTTGATGTGAGAAAACTGACAGTAAGAGAGAAACCATATGTATCAAAAGCAGATAGAAGAAAATTGAAGAAGAGCCAGAATACTTGTGAATCTACTAGTGATCCCCAAAATGGTGAAGCTGTTGAAAAGCCCAGTAACTCACAGCAAGAAAAAGGCAAGGGAAACACAGAAAAAGGCATGGAAAACACAAAGGCTGCTAATCCTAAAACAAGCCGTGGACAAAAGGGCAAGCTTAAGAAGATTAAAGAGAAGTATGCAGAGCAGGATGAAGAAGAAAGAGAAATCCGTATGGCTTTGCTTGCAGTAATAACACCACTTACCCTTTTGTTTTGTTTTCCTTTATATTCTTTTTTCGTTTGCATTGTAACTGACAACCTTCTTTTCCCGATGCTAGTCTTCTGGAAAAGCTTCACAAAAGGACAAACCTTCACAAGATGGAGAAGACACTACTGCAAAACAATCAAAACCATCAACTGGTACTTATCACAATTTTCTCTCATTTTAATTTTCTACTTATGATGGTTCCGTTACATTTTTGCACTTATAATTGTACTCCATACCATAGTGACGAGGAATTGTGTCAGACTGCCAGGTTCCTTTTCATCTGAGATAATATATTATTATATTATTAGTTCGTTGACTCAGTGTCCCAAATATTGAACTGTAAAATGAGTGGTGCAAATTATGATATTTTATTTGGTTATTTGTCTCTCAACTGTCATATCTTTTACTCTTGCAGGCGAAGACGACTCAGCAAAAATATGTTATAAATGCAAAAAGTCCGGACATCTATCTCGTGATTGCCCTGAAAGTATATCTGTGGTGGATCCGGCTGATGTAAACGTTGGTAGAAGCAGAGATGGTATGGATAAAAGTGTTTCTCCTACTGGTGGCAGCAGTGCCATGGACGAAGATGACATCCATGAGCTTGGTGATGAAGAGAAAGAAAAGTTGATTGATTTGGACTACTTAACTGGAACTCCACTGCAAAGTGATATTTTGTTATATGCTGTACCTGTATGTGCCCCTTATAACGCGTTGCAGACATACAAATATCGTGTAAAGATCACCCCGGGCACTGCAAAGAAAGGAAAAGGTATGTTTCTGCTCATTCTGGAACATGGAAGTTGCATCATCTTACCTTTTCCGCATCTTGTTTCTCTGTAAAATCAAGTGTTCTGATGTCCTTGTTTGTTGGTTTCAGCCGCTAAAACTGCCATGAGCTTATTCATGCACATTCCTGATGCCACGAACCGCGAGAAGGAACTAATGAAGGCATGCACGGATTCTGAATTGGTGGCTGCGATTATTGGAAATGCCAAGATTACTGCACCGGGCCTCACTCAACTGAAGCAGAAACAGAAGCAGAAGGGGAAAAAGGCCGCAAAAAATAACTAGCTCAAAACCGCCTTTACCATATACTGAAGTACTAATCCACCCCTGTGATTCATCTGCAGTATAAATGTTGTGATTTGTCGTTTGAGGCTCAACTAGATGTAGCAAATAGATATATTTTTGTGCTTGTAAAGTGTAAACATCTCTGGCATTTGGAGAGGCCAGGATGCAATGCAACAGAGATGGCGGCCTATAAGAACCAAATGACACTTGTGTTTACAGTACTGGTCGAGTTCTTTTTTTGGTGTTGCATTGGGGAATTTGTGATGTAGAAAGCTGCAGAAGAATCATAAGTTTCATTTGAATGTTGCATACTCTGGATTTTATTTGCAAAACTTCGACATTAATTATACCATTCTAGCAGTTAAATGTGTTCATTACAATGAATAAACCCCAATTGAATGCGTTCACTGCAATGAACATGGATTTGTTGATATATCATCTTTTGTTTGAGTGTGGAGTTAATTCTGAACTCCATAAGAGTCTGGAGGACTACTCAAGGACATAGAACTGGAGATGGATGGATCTTTTTGGTGTATTTTGTATCTTGGTGAACAAGCTGTTGGAACCTTTGAGATTGATGATGGGATGAACTCCCTGGCTGTGAGCATAATTCTGATAATATGCAGTTCTGGGACTCAAGGAAGCGAAGGTGGGGTTCAAGATGGTGGTGAGGAGACATTCTGGCCTGCACCTGTCAACACTTAAATGGTTTGTACAGTCAACATGGAGATGCAACATCGGAACTGGGATGGATTGCTGTCAAGATGCTATATTCTGAAGCTGAAAGAAGATGCTGCAAGTGAGGCTATCAACTCTGAAGCTGCGATGTCAGGCGCTGCAACATCTGACGAGAGAGATCTGGGGTGAAGATGAGGAGATGAAAATTTTAATTTGAGCTGTGTAATACCTTCTGTTTGCTGTCTCTCAGATCAATTAGTGGCTAGTCAGGAAGGGGCGTGGTCTTTTGCATTTGTAGTTCTCGTTTTCTTTTGCAAAAACTAGGGCCCTGTGAGGCCACTGAATATAAAAGTAAAATCTTCACACAAGATACATACAATCTGTTACTGGACAAGAAAAATGAAATGCTGATGGCATGGAATAAAGAATGGCATCGCCTATACAAAATTCTGTGGCTCCACCCGACAAAGCATTGCTTGCTGCTGCTGTTCTCTCTACATCTTACTACAAGTCCGTCTTGTTGACCCTGAAGGAGTCCATGACTCTCCTCAGATCTCCCTCTTCCTCCAGGAACACTCGCTCTGGTGACTGCAGCCGAAGTGCATACAGCCGATTGTTCTCGACGCCGAGGACTGTCAGGTATCGCCGGTCCCACTCCAGCCTCTGCACCCTGTCTTTCGGCATCACCGCTAGCTCATTGTTGCTCGCGTATGACTTTATGTTCACCTGGAGGAGCAACATAGCAAAACATCTGAATGGTCATGCTGATTTGTAGAACCCGGAAGGAAGATTCAGAACAGACAGTGGAAATATCAAGTAAACTTTGTTTTTTGACTCAGTGGGTTATGATATCTGTATGTACTATTCAATTCACCTCAACTTCGTAGTAGAGCTTTCCATCGTCAGCGACCTTAGACGATGCTGACAAGACATTCGATTCACGTCGGACACCTAGCCTGGTTGACATGAACTCCGTCAAGTACTGCTTCAGAACTCCCTCTGCAGCCTTCTCAGGAGGGCCTAGATCCTCGACAGTTTCGTACTTTGATGACGAAGGGGACGATATATCAACGGACATGTTCACATCGAGTTCAACTGGGTCTCTGAAGAATATGTCCGCACCAGCTCCTCGGACCTGGATCCAGCTTTTTGGGTAGAGGAAGGAGTAGCCGTCGAAGGTGTCAATGTACTCCCTGAATGCACCGCCAGTGGTCTCCGCTAAGGCGATCTGTTTCGGTCCGAGAAGAAGGACTGTTGAAGTGGATAGCAATGTGGATAGTACGTTCCTCCTGGGAACTGCAAAAATCTGTAGTTCACTTGCAATTTGCAACATATGTAATAATTCGATTACAAATAATGATCATGGCAAGGATAAAGCTCTTCAAGAAACTGCATGTTTGCTATTGTTTATTTTGTACTTTGCAAATTAGGCAAATTAGTGCAGATGCATATTAGCACAAGAAAAGCTTCAGATCACAGGTGTTACTCCAAAATTGCTGGAAACTAAGGCGCATGTGCGGTCCGATGAGCCAAAACCGCATAAGAGACAAGAAGATAGGCCATCTATCTTCTTTGTCAGCAAGCAAGACTTGACATCACCACACCGTCAAATTTACCATAGGAGGCGGCAATCCCGCTTGCAGAAGTAGCTTTCAGGAGTTGCTGTGAGCTAAGCGGGCGGAGAGCGTTAGAAAATAACAAGAAGGGGGCCAAAAGAGCGACCAAGAACTCAATCAAACTCGCACGTCTTGAAAAACGCCGCATGATGTAGAATATCAAGACTTGGCAACATTCCATCAATCGAAACCGTGGAAATTTGGCATGAATCTCAGGACTGAGGCAGAACCGTCCATAGGAGGACTAAAACGTCCAAGCCGATCAGTGCAGATACTGTTCAGAGTTCTTAGGTGGGAGACTTAGCACGGAGCATGGGGGTTCAGACTTCAGAGTTCAGTTGAACACCCAATTTCTTTTAAAAATTAACTGCTATATTCTTTTCTTGCGAGGAAAATAGATTAACTGCTATTATCAGTGGTAATAGCATTGATTTTGCGCAACTGAATCGAGCCATGGGTGGACTACGTTCTTTTAGGATACCATGCAGCAAACAAATCCGAGGAAGAGCAAACATTTGCATTTGATAAACTAAAACATTGATTATGTTGTATACTGGCAAGAACAATCGAATCCGTCATCCAGCGAACCAAGCTAGGGCTTCTTACCGGAACAAGAAGAGAACACCCGAGCCCGCGCGCCAGTGCAGTAGAGGCGACGAGGAGGAGGGCGGCGGCTAGCAGAGAAGAACTCCACGGAGGCGTGCTCGGCGGCGCAGGCGAAGGCGGGGCGACGAGGGTTTCTTCGATGGACTGTACGGTTAGAGACGAGCGGGGGAGGTGACACCGGGAGGGGGAGCGTGTGGCGGCCCGACGGCCGGCGAGGTGCCGCTGGGAGGCCGGAGCAGCAAGCTCGGGATGACATGGGGATGGGGTGGGGTTCACAGGTTCGAGATAGCGTTGCAGCTACAAGAAGCAGCTATCTTGCACGCATCTCTCTGTCCGTGTGGCATCCGACGGTGGAGGTTAAACATGCTCCATAGTATTTTTCAAGATCTCCCTTTGTTTCCCCGCCTCAAGAGACGTAAACTACGGTTAGGAGAGTGGATTTTCTACCGTGCGCGTTAGGTAGCGAGCACGCATCCACCGTCTGTGAATATCTAGTGGTATTGTCTTTTACATGTTGTTTTGGTTTCACATCTAAAAAGTTATATAAAATTTTAAAACAAATTAAAAATATAGATACTATATGTATCTACAATGTTACAAAATTTAAAATCTAAATACGATGCACGGTCTAAGAAAAAAAAAGATAAATCTACTTGTGAATATACCAGTTGGATACTATTCATTGCAGATTTATATTTGGTACTATTCACAATAGGAATTGTCTTTCTTATTTCTCGAGTTGTGGATTGAATTTGGATTAGAAAATTTATAACATGATAGATACATGTGGAGTCAATGTTGTGAACTATTTTAGAATTTTTATGACTTTTAGAGGTAATGTCATACGTTGGTACCATGGTATCACCTAAAGACGATATC
This sequence comes from Stipa capillata, assembly GCA_019208055.1. Taxonomy (NCBI): domain Eukaryota; kingdom Viridiplantae; phylum Streptophyta; class Magnoliopsida; order Poales; family Poaceae; genus Stipa; species Stipa capillata. The sequence continues at coordinate 484,933 of JAGXJF010001712.1, read as the reverse complement.
ACTAGGTATGTTCTCTACTTTAATGATATTTCCTCTCAACATATGTCCTATTTTGCACATCATCCCATATCTATAAAAAGCTGAAGTTTGTACATCACAACAACTGTAGACAATGACTAGTGGCATATTTTTTAGGAGGTGATTGTTGCTGTAAAATTTAGTTTGCATTGTTCCATAATTCTCTCTTCTCCATGCAACCAACACCTATTCTCATACCATCCACCTAGATTCTCCTCTCCACTCCAAATCAAGCATTTAATTTTCATGCAGAATTTTTAAATGACCAATATCTTTTGAACCACAATTTAATTTACAACCTATTTGAACGGTTGCGTTTGTTGTGAGAAGTGATAATCAAAATTCAAATAATTTTCAAACATGTACGGCTCATACTTCATCTCATTTCAACAAGTTTCGGTGAGTTGTGAACATATTTCATAGTGTGCCATCTTTGAAAACTCATTAAATTCTGCACATGCTTCATCCAATTTCGATGAATTTTACATATGTTATTTGGTTTCACACATGTTCCATACATGCTTAGTTATGTTTGACAAAATATTTTGTGAATTCTTAAGTAAATTTAAGTGGTTTTCACTATACTTTGTAGTTTTCCATAGGGGTTTCATCGTGTTTCAAAGGTGAAAGTACATCAATGCCCCTAGACTTGTGTTTAGTGGTTTTAGTGATTAATGATAACCGGGTTTGTGGACTAACCATTTTCTTACATTTAGAAAGTGCGTATGAGTTACGTTTCACACCGTGAGGTTGCATCAAGAGAATGAACCTACAAGCCCATGAAACCTGTGATTAGTGATACGTGAAGAATTTTGGATGAATTCGTGTGATAAAGACCATCAAATCAAGCGATGCATCAATGATCAAGGAGTTGAAGAGGTGAATCCTATGTGATCACGAAGAAGCTTGAGAAGTGAACTTCAAGAAATCAATATTGTGTTCAAGGAATGAACCAAGGTGAGGATCAGGAAAAGATGATGTTTGAACAAGATGAGATTCATGGATAAATTTCAGTTGGTCAACATAGAGCTTAAAAGATGTGCCACTTGTGATCGTGTGATCAAGTGGACTTCGTAAGCAGTTGTAAATTGCCCTAAACCATTTACTATGCGTAAGTGTGTGGTTAGGTACCACCCGGTGAGATAGCATCAAGAGGATGATCTCACAAAGCTCAAGTAAAGATTGACATCAAGTGATGATGTTCATCAAGATGCAAGGGCCATCACCACAAGCTTAAATAGACAAGCATTAAGAGGTGTTGACAACAAGATGAACAAGACAAGTTCAAGTCAAGTGTCATGTGTGGAAGATGTACTTGAAACTTGCATGAGTATTGATGGACATGTGAAGATGGTCTTCAAGAGAAGGCTTCCAATAAGGGATTATGGCGGAACGAAATGAAAAACTTCATCAAGCGACGGTGATCAAGGTGATTTTGACATAGAGCATAGTGATTGTGTTCGTCGAGGCTCAAGTAGATTGCGCAAGACAAAGGTATGCCTTAGCTAGGATTTTCTAGTTTGAACAGTCTCAAGGTGTTTGGTGGTAGACCGGATTATAGGATAGATAATCATACTATCAAGAGGAGCTATCAAGCGAGTAGCTTGAACGAGTCACGTATCGATTGCTTGAACCTTTGCATAAGTTACATCCTCCTCTTTGTTGATCTTGGTTTGAATCTTGTACGATTACATCATTCCTTTGTTGGTCTTTGATGACTCTGTTGCACCGTTGCAACGAGCAGAAGTTTCGTAGTTCGGATCAACATTTACCTTCTAGGCAGTTGTTCTTTGTGCTGAAATCTGCAATTTTGGAATATCTAAGATTAAAGTCCAAATATTGGAGATTGGGTTTTGGAATCCGAGTTTGAATCTTTGAACTTCCCAGTTTGAAGCAGAATCTTCGAGATTGCCCATTGAAAATGTGTTTTCAACTGAGTTTTTTGAATCTCGAAACCTCCAGGATTGGAAGTTCAAACCTCTAAGTTGGAAGTCAAGACCTCCGAGTTTGAATTCAAAACCTCCTCATTTCCTTTTTGTCCACTGATATAGCTGTTGGTTTGTATCTCGGAGCCTTCGACTTTTGTGCAGAAAGTGCGTAACGACTAGTTTTTGAAGGTGTGTTATAAATAACCCCCTTGGCCGACTTGAGGAGGAAGCTCCAGATCTGAGGGATTGTTTGTGGACCTCTTCTCCTAATCTCTTCCACTTGATAGCCTATAGGGCATGAGTTGCTGTTAGTGTGGTGCGAGAGGAAATTGTGCATGGTGTTGCACTTGGCGATTGCATTGGTTGCATCGATTTGAGCTTTCGGTGTCGATTATGTTCAAGTGGAAATCCGGGAGCTTGTTACTCTTGGAGGCTGCTACTGCCTCCTAGACAGTTTGGTGGAGTTAAGCTCAAATATTATGAAAATGCTCGATGACTTGTGAGTAGTTGTGGAGCTCAATCTTTGGAGTAGAGGAATGATCTAACCATAGTGAACAGTTCCCACTAGAGGCTTGTTTATTGGATCAAGCTTCCTCAACAGAGACGTAGGATATCGATGGATATCCGAACTTTGAGAACAAACATTGTGTGTGTTCCTTAACTTTCTTGCAAACCTAACTCATGCAATTATCTTGTGTAGAAATTGCCTTGCTTGCTTGTTACCATAGTTTCTCAATTCTTGACATAGACATAGGGTGTTGGTGCACATAGTTGACCCTAGTTATTTTAGGTTTTGAGCTCATGAAAAACTATTTAGTTAAATTCAGCATTAGAATGGGGTTAGATTGTAAAAAAAATATTAAATTGCCTATTCACCACCCTCTAGGAGATATCTGAGTTCCTTTCAATTGGTATCAGAGCCTCGTGCTCTCATTGATTAGGCTTAACTACCTAGGGAGTAAGGATGTCAGCTAGTGATTTAGTACATGAAGACACTTTCTTATTAGATGACACAAATTATCATTTGTGGATAACTCATATGCTTAGTCATTTTCGGACCATGGGTTCACATATAGAGCAAATTGTAGATGTTGAGTTTTCTCCCCCTAAGGATCCTCAATATCCATCTATTGAGGAAGAGAAAAACTTGCATATCTATGCTCAAGCTACTAATGCTATATTCAATGCTTTAAGCGATGTAGTGTTCGAGTCGATCATGTCTCTTGAGGATGCTAATGAGATTTGGACTATGCATCAATATAGATACGATGTGTTGAAGGATCAAGGATGTAGTCTAGACAAGGGTGAATAGACTAGTTTCAAAAATTAATCCTAAATATGTGATGACAATCCTAGTACGCTAGTGAGAATACAAAACAACCTAAAACAAAACTATCAACCTATCAATAAGAGGCAAAACTTGTGAGATGAAAGATAAAGAAGATTGCAAACACGGCGACACGGGATTTGTTTATCGAAGTTCAGATCCATGGCGCAATCCTACGTCCCTGTTGAGGAAGCTTGATCCACAGATCAAAGTCTTGTCGATGTGAAGACTCCCTCTCTTTTTGGTAGTTCTTTACTTTGCGGTAGATGAACTCCCACCTTCACAAACGCTTGGGGCGATTCACAGCTCTTGAATGCTCTCCAAGGAATCATAACCTTCTAGGAGGCGCTGACCTCCAAGAGTAACAAGAGTAGCTGAAGCTTGGAGGGAACTCTCTTGTTAGATGTTTAAATAGATCACACCCTTTCTTCTATTTTATTCCCTCTCATAGGATCTCTCAAAGATGTGAGGACGAGAAGAACTCAACTGGCTGGAGCAAAGGAATGGACAAGGAAAAGAGATTTTTAGCCAGAGTGGGTGAGGGTATATATAGACAGCTCACCAAATCTAGCCATCATGCCAATTTTTGCATTATCTGGAGGCTCCGGACAGACTAGGCCTGGAGGGTTCGGGATTCAAAATAATGGCTAATTTGTGCTGCTCAGAGTTGATCTCACACCACTCGAAGGCTCTGAAAAATTCAAAAACAGAGAACTTTCACAGACCCGGAGGGTCCGAACAATGTTCGTTCGGAGGGACCAGACAGAAACAAGCTGTTGTCTAGAGAAGAAACCTCAATTCGGATGCTCAGAACAACTTCCACTTGGAGGATCCATAGGCTCAACACTTAGCAAAAAATAGAACCACCTAGCTCTTTCGGAGGCTTCGGACAAAACTCACTCAAAGTGTCCAAACATGTTTAGCACAAAGGAACAAAATCTAGGTTTTCCTCATGGAGGGTCTGGTCGGAAACCACTCAGAGGCAGCGGACGAAGAAAATGCTCTTTGGACAGAAACATTTTGAATTCTCAGTGGGTCTGGTTCAAAACCACTCGAAGGCACCGGACGAAGAAAATGCTTTCTAGACAGAGACATTTTGAATTCTTGGAGAGTCCGGTTGAAAACCACTCGGAGGCACCGGACGAAGAAAATGCTCTCTAAGCAGAGACATTTTGATCTCTCGGAGGGTCAAGTTGAACTTCATTCGGAGGCTCCGATCAAAGGATATGCTTCTGGACAGAAACCATGATATAACTCGGAGACACCCGATGGAGACCTCTCAATGGCTCCGAACAAGAAAAATGCTCTCTAGATAGAGACATTTTCAACTTAGAGGGTTCGGATACACAATGCTCGAAGGTTCCGGGTGGAATCAAATAACTAGGGATTCTAGAAAATTTAGAATGTGATCTTATTGAGCATCTCTCAAGAGAATCCACCATAGCTGTCGACTAACTCTCCTCTTAATAGTATGGTTTGCCAATGACTCAATGTGATCCAACGAATCACCAAAAGCTAGGAAATATCTTTACTCTTTATAGCATGTCATGCTTCTTCTTCAATCTTTTTAGTGGTCGTTAATGCCATTTCCATGGGACTAATCCTAATTAATACTTAATAAATCATTGGTCCCTTAATCATTTTATCATTAATCATAAAACCCACTTAGACGGCCTTGATGCACTTGCATGTGTCCAACATTTATGAGGATGATCACTACTTTTCATGGTCATTGCTTGAGGATCACTCTACTTTTACCTCCAACCATGATGATCCCTCAATTGCATCCACCTCACCAACATGTGACAAAGCAAAAGGTAACGACATGGTGAGTGATGATAGAAATTGTGTTCATAGTCCATGTATATCAATTAGTGACATTTGGCTATCATTTGTGATTATATGCTTGCCATGTCATGTTGTGCATCAATTTGTGCATCTGTTTCCTCTAGTGCTTGTGAGGCTAACATTGTAAAGGAAATCAAAGATTTCATGGTGCATGACATAGATGGAGAATCAAAAACTTCACTCCAATTTACCCATGTGCCTTATGAAAAGAGGTAAGAAAAATGTCAGAGATGATGACGATGATATTGATGATAAATTTGACATGCCTAGTTATGATCAACTAGTTTGCATGCTAGAAATGCAAGAAAATGTCTTGTTAAGAAAATAAAAGAACTTATAAAGTTGTATGTAGAACATGATGATCTAAAAGACTCTCATGATATCTTGATTAGTACTTTTAGAGAACTTAAATGATAATTCATCTTTGCTTGACAATTTTAATGCCACGCCTCAAGTGGATTTAGATATGACATGTCCTAAGTGCAATTCTTTACCTAAGGACTAATCCACCCCTTCTACTATTGATGATGCTTGTGCCACTGTCGGCGGTACGGGAAACTAGGGTTCCCTGGGCCGTCGGCAAAGGGCCAAACTTGATGCCACGTCGCCCAAAGGGCGTGGGATTCGGGAGTATGCGCCCGGGGGCTTGCTTCCCGAGCGCTGTGTCCGCTTGGCCCCTACGGGTTTAGTCAAGTGGCCCACGTGCAGCGAGTGGTCGGAGATGTGGGCTCGGGGGTCCCCGAGCCCGGGAACCCCGAGCGCCTCTGGATCCTCCCTCGGTGCCGCGTGGCAAGGCGCCCCGAGCGCCCCTCGGGGGCCCTACCCCGAGCACAGCTTGTTTCCTCCCACGGCGCCACGTGGCGGGATGCCCCGAGCACCCCTCGACGGCCTTGATCCCGAGCAATCTTCGTGGGTCCACCAGTACACGTGGCAGGGGTTCCGCGGCGCCCTCCGAAGGGCCCCGGTGGGCCCTTTCCACGTGTCTCATCGGGCGCATTTAAGGCCTATCCAGTGCATTTAATGCCTGTCAGCAGGCATGCCTACTCCGGGCCCAACGCGGGCGTCCACCGACGTGATAAGGCCTGTCAGTTATCATCTAACACGCTTTATGACTTTCGGGCACGGTACGGTGCGCCCAGGTGCGTCCCTTGGGTCCATGGGACCCGGGCATTTGTCACCGTGGCGGGTTGCTTGCCCGTTAAGTCCTCTCCAGCACACTTCAACTCATCATGAAGACCCGGTTAGACAAACCATCCCTTCCGCAGCAGCTTTTGGCAGACGGCATGGCGTGCCCACGCCCCCCCGCGTGAGTAGCGCGTCTATTGTATTTAATGCCCTTCGGTCACTGTGGTATACCCCCGGGTATATAAGAGGAGAGCCGAGGCCATGCAAAGGGTTAGATCTTTTGGAAAAAAACTGTCCTTGTGATAACAAAGGCTCTATAATATCTTGAACATAAACACACACACACCAGACCAGGACTAGGGTTTTACACCTCCGTGGTGGCCTGAACTTGGAAAAATCTCTTTGTCTCTGTTTTCTACCGTTCAATCGGACCTAGACAGATCGTAGCTCCTATTCCAGCTCCTCCCCGGCCGAATCCCAAAAAGGGTCCTTCCGGACCACCGAGGCCGGCATTTAGTCGTCGACATCTGGCGCGCTAGGTAGGGGAGGTCAAGGTTTCGAAGCTACATCTTCCATGGCCAGTCAGCAGCCGCGTCCCCGGAGGGGGCATCGGGTGCCGACTCCTTCCATGATCTCGCCCTCAGCGCTATCAGCACCGACGCTGGTGGAAGGGCGCCACGCTACGCCCAGCGGCGCCTCGTCGCAGTCCCGCTACACGGCAGATGGAGAGGCGCAAGCCGACCCCCGTGTCGTCGAGAACCCCCAGCCGGTACGGTGCCGGCTGGACTTCGACCCGCCGGGAGAGGTCGCCGGCGCGCTCCATGCCGCGCAGCTTCTCCTCCGGCATCCACCCGTCCAGGTGGAAGGGATATCTCCTGTGGGCCCTTGGCTAAAGGAGGTAACCAACCTGGTGGCCACCGCTCGCCGTCAGGAGGCGGCCCGGAACTCCCACACCTCCTCCAGGCATGGTGACTCTCGCGCCGGCCCTGCAGCATCGCCGTCGCCACGCCCACCGCGTCCATCGCGCACTGGGGCAAGGGAACTGCCTAGCGGTTCCCATCATTCCGTCGCCTACCCTCGTGGTCGTTGCCCCGATCTTCGTCATCGGCTCGACCGGCAAAGGGAGGATGAAGACGCCCGTGTCACTATCGAGCGCCACCAGGAGAGGCGGCGCGCAGATTGGGCAGATGAGGGCGAATCCTCCTCTGGCCCTGCCGCAACCCGTCAGCACTCTCCGGTGCGCGCCCGGGTGCAGCCGGCGGCGAAAGCCGGCACGTCGCTCTATGGAGCAGGCTGCCAGGCTTTCACCCCGGATCTTCGTCGCGTCAACTGGCCGGACAAGTTCCGCCCTGAGTTGCCGCAAAAATATGACGGCTCCTTCCACCCGGAGGAGTTTCTGCAGATCTACACCACGGCCGTCCAGGCGGCAAGGGGGGACGAGAAGGTAATGGCCAACTGGTTCCCCATGGCCTGGAAGGGATCTGCCTGTTCGTGGCTCATGAACCTCCCCTCGAGCTTAATCGACTCGTGGGAGGACCTCTGCCACCAGTTCGTGGCCAATTTCCAGGGCACCTTCGAGTGCCCTGGCATGGAGAGTGATCTCCACGCGCTCAAGCAGCGTAAAGGGGAAACGTTGCGGCACTTCATCCAGCGTTTTAGCCAGGTGTGCAACACCATCCCCAAGATTACCCCTCAGACGGTTATCGTCGCCTTCCGGCAAGGAGTGCGCGACGAGAAGATGCTTGAGAAGCTAGGCACGCGCAATATCCAGTCCACGGCGGAGCTGTTCGCGGTCGCGGACAAGTGCGCCAAGGCGGCTGAGACTCGCTGGCACGACTCCCGTCCCGACCAGCCGTCGGCCGGCGGCACGTCATCCTCGCGTCCTCCCGGGAAGCGAGAGGGCAAGAACAAGAAGCGCAAGCCCGAGTCTGCTGCGGCAGCCGAGGCCAAAGCGCGCAAGCCACCGTGCGAAGGTGCAAGCGGCGGCAAGAAGCCATCCCGGGCCCCTGTCCAGGGTGCCGGCAGATGGTGCCCGATTCACAACACCGACCGGCACGACCTCTCGGAGTGCCGGACGGTGAAGTTCCTCGCCGATAAGAACAAGGTTCAATGCGAGGAGCGCCGCGAGGACGGCGGCAACAAGCGCAACGATGTGTAGGACGGCCTCGGGTTCCAGGAACCCGGAGCCGTCGCCTGCATCAACGGGGGCGCCTCAACGCACGCTTCCCGGCACCAATTCAAGCTAATGGCGCGAGAAGTGTGCTCGGCTACCCGAGTACCGGGGCGTCCCGACCACTCAAGTGGTCGGGGACCCCGATCACCTTCGACAACTCGGATCACCCCGAGAGCACCTCGGGTGTGGGCCATCTCCCGCTGGTGGTCTCCCCGATGATGTGCAATATCAAGGTAACTCGCATGCTAATCGATGGGGCGCAGGCCTTAACCTCCTATCCCCCGAGGTGTTTAGCAAAATGCAGTTACCAGCCGGGCGCCTGAAGCCGACGATGCCCTTCCATGGCGTCACTCCAGGCCTCACAGTGCCCCTCGGGCAAGTGTCCCTGATGGTCACCTTCGGGACCAGGGACAATTTCCGGACGGAGAGCGTCGTCTTCGATGTCGCCGACTTCGACCTCCCGTACAACGGCATCCTCGGTCGTCTGGCGCTCGCCAAATTCATGGTGGTTTCCCACTATGCCTACCTCACCATCAAGATGCCCGGGCCTAATGGTCCCATCACGGTGCCGGCCGACCTGAAGAGCTACATCTTCTGCGCCGAGCAGTTGTTCTCCTCCACTGCTGCCGCAGTCGACGACGTCGCCGAGCACCCTGAGTCCTCGGGCCCTCCTTCGACCAAGGTCAGGGTGGCCCTTGACGACTCCATCCCCATCAAGGAGGTGATCCTTGGTGAAGACGAATCCAGGACCGTCAAGATCGGCGGCCGCCTGGCCGCCAAATAGGAAAGCGCGCTCATCGCCTTCCTTCAGGCAAATATCGACGTGTTCGCTTAGCAACCGTCGGATATGCCCGGGGTCCCCAGGGAGGTGATTGAGCACCACCTCGCCGTGCGCCCTGACGCGCGGCCCGTCCGGCAGAAGGTGCGCCGTCAAGCACCAGAACGTCAAGACTTCGTTCGGACGGAGGTTGACAAGCTTCTCGCTGCGGGCTTCATCCGAGAAGTTCTCCACCCGGACTGGCTCGCTAATCCCGTCGTGGTCCCGAAGGCCGGCGGCAAGCTGAGGATGTGCGTCAATTATACCGACCTTAATAAGGCATGTCCCAAAGATCCTTTCCCTTTACCTCGCATTGATCAGATAGTTGATTCAACTGCGGGATGCGACCTTCTATGCTTTCTAGATGCTTATTCTGGTTATCACCAGATTAGTATGTCAGTAGAGGATGTGGAAAAAACTTTATTTACAACCCCTGCGGGGACCTTTTGCTATGTTCGCATGCCTTTTGGGTTGAAAAATGGTGGGCCCACATATCAACGTGCCATACGTATTACCATGCAATCCCAGTTAGGTCGGAACATCGAGGCCTACATCGACGACCTTATCGTCAAAACAAGGGATCAAGCGACGCTTATCGAGGACCTGGCGGAGACTTTCGACAGTCTCCGCAGTACTCGCATGAAGCTCAACCCCGAGAAGTGCATCTTCGAGATCCCGTCGGGCAAACTCCTCGGTTTCCTGGTCTCGAACCGGGGAATAGAGGCAAACCTCGAGAAGATCCGGGCCATCGACCAGATGTGCCCGCCGGCTCGTCTTAAGGACGTGCAGCGCCTGACGGGCTGCATGGCCGCCTTGGGACGCTTCATCTCAAAGCTCGGGGAGCGAGGCTTGCCCCCGTTCAAGCTCCTCAAGAAGTCGGGCCACTTCGAGTGGACCCCGGAGGCCGAGCAAGCCCTCCGCAGCCTCAAGAAATACCTCACTTCACCCCCGGTGCTGGTAGCCCCGAGCACCGAGGAGCCCCTGCTCCTCTACCTCTCGGTTACCCCCCGGGTGGTAAATGCCGTCCTCGTGGTCGACCGAGAGGTTGGGTCCGAGCTCCCAACACCTCCCACGAGGACCGAGCTCTCCGAGGGTCCCGAGAAGTCGGGGCCCGAGCTCTCCGAAGATCCCGAGAAGTCAGGGCTCGAGCTCCCCAATAAGCCCGAGCAGCCCATCATGCTCGGGGCAAGAAATGAGCCCCCGGGCGTGGAGCCCGGGGAGGTAGCTCTCGGGTCCCAGCTCCCGAGAGGCGACGAGTTTAAGTCAGGGGCCGAGCACCCTGGCAGCATGGAGAAGTCGGGGTCCGAGCTCCCCGTCGACCCCGAGCGGTCATCATCGCTCGGGCCCGAGAGCTTCTCCCCGGGTGCATTACCCGAGGAAGTTCCGGCACGAATCCGTGTCTTGCAATGACCAGTCTACTTCGTTAGCGAAGTACTGAGAGTCACCAAGACACGCTACCCTCAAGCCCAAAAAATGCTCTACGCTATCCTTATGGCGTCGAGAAAGCTGCGGCATTATTTCCAAGCCCATGAGGTCCGGGTGGTTACTGCATTCCCCCTCGATCGTATCCTGCACAACCGGGAAGCTACCGGTCGGATCGTCGAGTGGGCAATCGAGCTCGGTGAGTTCAATCTGTGCTTCGTCAACAACCGGGCAGTCAAAGGCAAAGCCTTGGCTGACTTCGTCACCGAGTGGACGCCGGTGCCCGAAGACGAAGAGGAAGAGAAAATCGCCAATCCGGGGCAAGAAGGAGCCCAACACTGGACCACGCACTTCGACGGCTCCCTCACGCTTAAGGGCGCGGGGGCTGGAGTGGTTCTCACCTCCCCGACAGGAGAGAAGCTCCAATACGTCGTGCAACTCCTGTTTCGAGCCACCAACAACATGGCCGAGTACGAGAGACTTCTCGCGGGGCTCCGTGCCGCCGCGTCCCTCGGCATCCGGCGACTTCTTATCAAAGGTGACTCCCAGCTAGTCATCAACCAGGTGTCTAAGGAGTACCAGTGTTCAGATCCCCAAATGGCGGCATACCTGAGCGAAGTCAGGAGGTTGGAGCGGTGGTTCGACGGGTTGGAGCTCCAACATATCCCGCGCCGCTACAGCGAAGCCGCCGACTACTTATCGCGACTGGCGTCCTCTCGGGAACCGGTCCCGGCCGGGGCCTTTGAAGAAAGGATCACTCGGTCGTCCGTCAAGGCCGCCGACCAAGACGAAGGGGAAACCTCGCGCCCAGGCGAGCCTACCCAGGCGGCACCTTCAGTGGGTAATCCCGTCAGGGTGCCGCCGCCCGGCGAGCACTTGGTGCTCGCCACCTGTCCTCAGGAAGCTCCCTGGATCTCCGAGATTTGGGGATACCTGAAAGAAAACATCCTCCCCGAGGACGATGTCGCTGCTGAAAGGATCGCGCGCCAAGCAAAGCGCTATGCCTTGGTAGATGGAGAACTCTACCGGCGTGGCTCCAATGGGGTTTTCCTATGGTGCATCTCCCAGGAAGAAGGCCACGACTTGCTCGCGGATGTCCACGAGGGCGAGTGCGGGAGCCACGCTTCATCCCGCACGCTGGTCGGGAAGGCCATTCGGCAAGGCTTCTACTGGCCAACTGCTCTCCAGGACGCCGTCGAGCTGGTTCGACACTGCGAAGCGTGTCAATTCCACGCCAAACAGATTCATCAGCCAGCTCAAGCGCTTCAAACCATCGCCCTGTCATGGCCTTTCGCGGTCTGGGGGCTGGATATCATCGGGCCGTTCCCCCGAGCGGTCGGGGGCTACGAGCACATCTACGTCGCCATCGATAAGTTCACTAAGTGGACAAAAGTAGATCCGGTCGTCAAGATCACCAAACACACGGCGATCAAGTTCATCCGAGGGATCGTGAGCCGCTTTGGAGTGCCTAATCAGATTATCACCGACAACGGTACGCAATTCACAAGCGAAGCCTTCCTCGAGTACTCCGAGTCCACCGGGATCAAGATCTACTTCGCTTCGGTCGCCCACCCACGCGCCAACGGACAGGTCGAGCGCGCCAATGCGCAGGTCCTCAGAGGGCTCAAGACGAGAGCTTTTGATCATCTCAAGAAGTGTGGCGCTGGTTGGATCGACGAGCTCCCTGCCGTCCTCTGGTCAGATCGGACCTCTCCGAGCAAGGCCACCGGAGAGACTCCTTTCTTCCTCGTGTACGAGGCGGAAGCAGTCCTCCCATCTGAGATCTTCTTGGGCTCTCCTCGGGTCAGGGCGTACTCGGAGGAAGATCAAGAACAAAGAAGGCGCGAGGACGTCAACTACCTTGAAGAGCACCGTTGTAGAGCTGCCCTCCGCGCCGCCAGATACCAGCAAGGCCTGAGACGCTATCATCAGCGGCATGTTCAGGCCCGGTCACTAGAGGTCGGGGATCTAGTACTTCGCCGCGTCCAGACGCGGGAAGAAAAGAACAAACTCTCCCCCATGTGGGAAGGCCCTTACCGAGTGACCAGCGTCTCTCGACCAGGATCAGTCCGGCTGGCCGCGGAAGATGGTATGCCACTGTCCAACGCGTGGAATATCGAGCACCTGCGCAAGTTTTATCCGTGAATGGCCCGGGTAAGTTTTTGTTTACATTTCGGGCCAGCCCCCCGAGTAGTAAAAGCAAGTCTAGGGAGTGTTCCGGGTTCGTCGCCTAAACCCTGGTCGCCCCGCTTGGTTCCCGAACCCCGGGCACCAGTCCAGTCAAAGGCCGCCCGAGTAGCCCGTGTGCTCGCATATACGCTCGGGGGCTCCCTTGTATCATAAACTACATCAGTAGTATTATAAGTCTTTCTCAGGAGTAGCATGTGAGCTGTTTTTGATATCAGTATTCATCCTGTTTCAATCATCTTGTTGTTTATATTTGTGCTTATCGGCATGGAGATCGCTTTCCCGAATACCAGGCCCCCATGTCCCCGTCGCGTGAGTAGGTCCCAACTGGTCGGGGTATGAGAAGTCGGGATGATCTGACAACTGGTGGTGAGCCGTCAGCACTCGGTCTGGCAATCGCACCCCGAGTGCCCCCCGAGTCAGGGCAAATAAGCCCCTGGCCGATGGCGCTCGGCCTGGTCGATTGCCCCGAGCGCTACCAACTCGCAGAGTGTCCGGATAACCCTACCTCTCGTGCTCGGGACCAGTCGGTTGATTCGAAAACCAGTGGGTCCTGACAAGGGGAAGCCTTGGTGATACTCCGAAAGAAGCATCCTTGCCCGCAAAATATTATAACCGCTAGCGGAGTTTACAGATAAACTGTGGCGAAGCTCCCGAGTGCCATCGCCAACATCAAGGTGGAAACTGTTGGGGAACGTGCTACGCAAAACAAAAATTTACCACGCACAATCCACCCCAAGATTACTATCGAGGTGCAGGCAACGAGATCATACCTTCGACGATCACGTCAATGCAGCGGAGAAGTTGACCGATGTCGATGAAGTCCGCAGACTCCTGCAGTTAGGTTATACCTCCCAGCCGCGAGAGCGATCTCCTCGCGAATAGTTTGCCCGATCGAACGCCGAAGTATATGACGTCTCCGAGGTATCCACGCATACCGGATCAGCGACACCACGGTAATGTGTGGACCAGCACACAAGAACAGCGGGGATCTACGAGAAGGAGAAGCAGCAGCGCGCCGGCGGCTGTACTAGATCCAATCTAGAAGAGAGAGAAAAAGAAGGCTGTGGCCAATCTAGAGATGGCCGGCCTAGGGTTTAGGGCTGCTTCTGGGGCTGCCTCTGGGGCTGCTCGGGATGCCCTTTGAGGTGCCCTGCTCCTCTATTTATAGGGGTTGGAGCAGCTCTCCCTAGGCAGGTGGAGTCCTACTCCAGCAGGGACACCCTGTTAGAGTTGGAGTCCAACTCCACCAGAACCTTCTAGAACTTCTGGAACCTTCTAGAACTTCTAGAACCTTCCAATACTTTCCGGAACACTTCCGGACATCACCGGAACCATCCGGGACCTCCCGGAACACTTTCGAGATCATCCGAAACACTTTCGGAACCCTTCTCTCTCATTCTCCATAAATAGTAGCATTCCTAAATGTCGCTAGAACGTTAAGCGTGTGACCCTATAGGTTCGGGTATATGTGGACATGTCCGGAACACCTTCCGGTCAATAATCGTCAGCGGGATCTGGACACCCATAACGACTCCCACATATCATCGAAGATCTTTATCGAGCAAACCTCGTATTACCGCATATCATCCTTTTGTCTCACGATACATTACACAACCCGAGACGAGACTTTTATGGTATCCCTGTGATCAACTCCTTGATCACTATACCTAGTTATCCTCGTTACCGGTTTGTACTCTTTTCTCGTTTCCGTATTTCGGTGTCCCCGTGGCTAACCCTTTAGTCACAATACCTGGCCAGGCGATGCTAGACACCATAATACCGAGTGGGCCCAGAGTGTATCTCTCCATCGCCGGATGGGCAAATCCCAGTCTTGACATATCTTAAACCACGATATACTTTCTGGTGTACTTGAAAGTCACCTTTATAATTACCCAGTTACGGAGTAACATTTGATGACCCCAAAGTAACCATCCGGTATCCGGGTCTACGATATTCTCATGGTCTAAGGACGCAAGTAAACGTTAACACATAATGAGAAGATACTGACAACATATTGACGAAGTGATCTCGTAGTATCTCATAAGGGGGTCTATCCAACACCATTGTTACCCTAACAATGTGTTCCCATTATTGCCGGCATCCTTGTTACATTAACAATGCCCATGATCAGGAAAACAAGACCATCAATAATACATGAGCTAGTCCAGAGGTCTGACTAGGGATCTGAATGGTGTTTATTATTCCACACATGCAATTAGGTTTTCCTCTGAATCTCATATCCAAGAACCAATGCAATTCTAGCGTAGAACATAAACTTAATCATGAACGTGAAAATAGAATAATAACAACTTTATTATTGCCTCTAGGGCATATTTCCAACAGAAACCCAGGGCGAAACTAGTGCCAATATACAAGAGCAACAGAAAAGGCACTTGTTGCCACCCCTGAGCTAAGTTTTTTCGCTGAGTTTTCTCTCGGTTCTAAAAAGCTTTCTTCTACCACCTCCACGAAGGGTATCTCGCGCCCACGATCCCGTGCCCCGCTCGTTCGTAAAGCAGGGACATTCTGAAGTAACGGTGTGAGTCACGAGATGTATTCTGGGTTATCGCCCAAAAGCCCTGGTCGCCTCGCCTGGTTTCCGAACCCTGGGCACCAGCCTGGCCGAAAGCCGCCCGGGTACCCTACGCACTCGCATCGGTGCTTCGGAGCACCCCAATAGACAGGCTCACGGTACGGGGGGTCCGTGTCACGCGAGAACCTCACTGTGTAAAAGAGGAACTTGTCGAAACTAAATAAAGAAAAAATCAGCACGATAAGACGTCTGTTGATACTTAAACCTCTTGTAAAATTTTCCCGAACACAAGCACTTGGACGTACTTGTAGGGGCGTCTGACCCCGAAGTTGTGCGCTCCCGAGCGCCAAGGATCTTCAAGAAAGCCGGCGCTTCCAGCTTCTCGGGGACGTTGGGTCCTCGGGTTCCCGAAGCGCGGCATCGCCAAGGAAGGTAGCGCTTCTAGCTTCTCGGGGACGTTGGGTCCTTGGGTTCCCGGAGCACGGCACGGTAGAATAAACAAGTTCGAGGCATCCGGCTCTCGGGGGCTGGTGTCCTCGGGGCAGGACTGCTCGGGCAAGAGCCGGACGCATCCAACTCTCGGGGGCTGGGGTCCTCGGGGCCGCCCCGAATGGTCATCCCGCTCAGTCGGGAGAGTTGGACGCGTCTTCGGCAAAGTCTCAGGCTCCACCTCAAAGCCTCACCAAGTCCAAGGGTGCGGAGGTGCAGAGCCAAGTCCGCACCGATCGTCCCCTCAGTAGCAAGTTTAAAAAAGTGGAGCCAAGTCCACGCTTTACACTTGTAAAAAGGAAGCGAAACAAAATGTGAAGCAAAATCTGCATTGAAGATCGCATAAAAGTCTTTACAGAGGCTTTCAGGCCTCAAGCAAAAGCAAAAAAATAAAAGGTACAAAGGGACTGCCTAGTCCCCCCCGGTGTCTTCCTCGTCGTCGTCGGCGGTGTCGGCGTCCCGAGAGAAGTTGCGGGCAATCTCCTCGGCGACCTCGCGGACGGCTTCGTGAGCGGCGTCCTCCCCCTCTTCGTCGACCCCGAGCTTCGCCGGCTCTAAGGAGAAGTGGGGGTCTCGGCTGTGGTAGCATGCAAGTACATCCTCCGCCACCATGGCGGCCAACTCGCGGCCCTCCCGGACCGCCAAGTCTTGCACCGCCGCCTTCAACGCCCCCAGCCGGTCGGCAATCGTGCCGAAGTGGAGGGCCAAATTGCCCAAGGAGTCCGGGCCCGACATTATGCCGACGCGGCCAAGCCCGGCATCTTCGACCGTGCGTTGGGCCCGTCGGAAGACGCTACGCATCAGCTTGGTCGCGTCGTCCCTTTCCTTCAGAAGCCCGAGGCGACCCTCTTCCGCCTTCGTCGCCTTCCCCTCCTTGAGCCGCAGCGCCTCCTGGAGCTCCTTCACCCGCTCCGTCGACCGCCGCTTGGTGACGTTGCCGTCTTCGACGCGCTGCTCCAAGTCTCGGACGCGCCGATCCTTCTCCTCAATCTCTCCTTTTGGAGTCGATCGGCGGCCTCCTTGAGGGCGGCCTCAGCGCGCCGCGCCACCTCGCCGTCCAGCTCGTGTGCCCGCCGGTCCAAAGTGACCTCGCCCTCTTCGAGCTGTTTCTCTCACCCCCCGAGCGCCTCCTCTTGCGTGGCGAGTAGACTTTCTCGGAGAGCGACCTGCTCCTGGCGCCAGTTGGCCTCTGCCTCGCGGGAGGCTATCTCCTTCTCGCGCTCCAGCAGCTCCTCGTGTCGTCTATCGCCGCCGCCCGCATTTCTGACACCTCCGCTCTTTTCTTGGCGATGTCTTCAACGACCTTCTGGTGCTCGAGGCGGGCGACGCGGAGCCGCGCGGAGAAGTCTGCTTCGGCCTAAGCAAGAGTCGCCTCCCGCTCATCCAGAGCTGTCCTCAGCTCTGTCAAGGCCTTTTCCTGCTCCTCCAAGGCTTTCTTCTCCTTGGAGAGGGCAGCCTGGACTTGGTCCAGCAGGCGGTGCGCCAAGCTCGGCCCCTGGCTTGGCTCGGCGGGCTCCTCGCCTCCGGGTGCCAAGCTCCCCCGAACAGCGCTAGGGCCCACTGGAAGCCTCGGGACTCCTGAGTCCCTGAGCTCTCCTTCGGCCCGCGCCATCTCGGTCTCCGCTCCCGCGCCTCTTTTGAGTCGCAAGAGCTTCGGACCCTTCGACGTCAGAAGTGCCGGGAGCGACCGCGACCGCCGGGACGACTTCGGGCGCCGGGGCATCCTCCGCGCTCGGAGCATCCCCCGTCCCCGGAAGATCTCCGGCCCCCGGGGCAGCTTCCGCGCTCGGGGCAGCCTCCATGCTCGGGGCATCCCCCGTCCCCGGGGCATCGCCGGTGCTCGGGGCAGATCCGGCCCCGGGGTATCTCCAGTCCCCGGGGTCTCCTCCGCGCTCGGGGCAGCCAAATCCCCCGGGGTGTCTTCGGTCCCCGGGGTCTCCTCGGCGCTCGGGCCCGCCTCCGTGGTCGGGGCAGGTTCGATCCTGGCGGTAGGCTCCCCCTTGGACCAGCCTCGGCGCTCGGGGCAAGTTCGCCCCCCAAGCCAGCTTCCAAGCTCGGCTGAGTTTGGGGGCTCGGGGACGTCCGAGCCTTCTTAGGCGCCCTGAAATCTAAACAAAAAGCTCGGGTTAATGCCTGAGCGCGGCACACTCCATTTTAAAAGCAAAGGAAGCGAGTTTCGCGACTTACTTCTTCGAAGGCCCTTGGTATCGCCAGCGCGAGGTCGGGACCTCGAATCCTGGACTTGCCGCCGGCGTTGGTTCTTTCCGTTTTTTCGCTCGCGGCCGCCGGTTCGGCGGCCCCCGAGCTCACCTGCGCCGCGCCGTCGGCCGTCGCCGGTCGGGCACTGCCTCGCCCCGAGCTCGCCTACGCCGCGCCCTCGGCCGTCACCGGTCGGGCACTGCCTCGCCCCGAGCTCCCTTGCGCCGTGCTGCTGCCCCCGGCTCCCGCCGCCGTCCGGCAGGGAGGTGACGGACGTGGCGGAGGCAGCGGCGGAGATGGCGGAGATGGCGGCGGAGATGGCGGGGAGGTGATGGCCGCGCCCTCTTCCCCTTCGGTTCCACGGGATCCACACCTACGGTGCCGGCCCTTGACCCGCCTTCATCGGCGCCCTCGCCTTCCGTGAGCACCATGTGGCGGGACATCTGCGCCTTCTTGGCCGCCTCCTGCGACATCACCCCCTTCGAGTCGAACTCGGGGAGCGACGCCCGGATCTCGTCACGCTTCACATGAAGGCAAAGCGGAAGGTCCGGCCGGGACAGCTCGGCACCCGTGGAGGCTCCGGAGCTCAGGAGCGTCTTGATGGCGTCGGGCGCAAGCTCCCCCGCCAGGCCGGGCTCCGTCCGGCCGTAGTCGTTGATGCCGGTGTACGTCCATGCTGCACGGCCGCGTTCCTGCAGCGGTGCCAGCCGCCGCCGGATGAAGTCCCCGACGACCATCATCGCCGTCAGGCCCTCGGACCGCAGGTGCGCGATCCGGTCCACCACCGGCTTCAGAAGGTCGTCGTCCTCCGGCAAGAACTCCCACGTCCTCCGTTGCGGTTCCGCCGGGCTATCAGGAAGCTGCAGCCGGATGTGCGGATCGGTGGCCATATAGCACCATTGCTGGTGCCAATCATCTCACTTGTTCCGGAGCTCGTGCAGGATGTAGGCTTCCCTCATCTTCTCCCGGAGCTAGAAGTTGCAGCTCCCCACAGTCTCCCTTCGGTCGGAGCCCCGGCCTTTCCCCGACGACCGGAGCACGAAGTAGTGGTGGAACAGCGCCACCGACGGCATCACCCCCACGAACATCTCGCAGAGGTGAGCGAAGATCGACAGCATGACGACCGAGTTGGGAGTGAGATGGATCAGATGGATCTCATACTCCTCCAGCACCGCGATGAAGAAGGCGGAGAGAACGGCGACGCCAGCCCCGCCGCGATGAAACTGGAGAAGATAACGGTCTCGTTGTCGTACGGCTCCGGCAGGTACGTGGCCGGCCGCACCTCCCGGTGGCTTTTCTTCCCCCGCGGAACCAGCAGCGTCCGCACCTTGTCCATAGCCTCCTCGTTAAGGAGGCGGGACCGGGGGAGAATGCCGGGGGCGGCAGCGGGCGGCGGGGACGAGCGGCGCTTGGAGCTCCTCGACTTCCGCGGCATGGTGGCGAAAAGGGTGGAGAGAGAGAAGAAAGCTTTGGCGCGAGGAGGCGAAAAGGCGTAGCAGAGGCAGGCGGCGCAGGGAAGAAGAAGCGGTTGTGAAAGGCATGGAAAAGTGGAGGCGTACAGGCGGCGGAGCATTTAAAGTGTTGGGAAGAATTCGAAAAGACTGCAAAAAGGCTGCAACGCTTCGTGCGCTGCGCGGTCGTGGGGGACGGCTTGGTTTTCGTAACTGATTGCGCCCCCCACGAGGCGTGAAAATCGGTGCGGTTCCCTCCGTGCGCCGCACGCGGAGGTCGTATCAACTTCCCCGCCGGTTTCCTTCGGTGGGCCAGCATCTCTGTTGGCCCAAGGGATCTTCTTGGGCCCGCCCCCAATCTTGCCCCTTTTCTAGGCCGGTGTTTTTGGGAGCAGGCCCGGGGGCTACTGTCGGCGGTACGGGAACTAGGGTTCCCTGGGCCGTCGGCAAAGGGCCAAAACTCGATGCCACGTCGCCCAAAGGGCGTGGGATTCGGGAGTATGCGTCCGGGGGCTTGTCCCCCGAGCGCTGTGTCCGCTTGGCCCCTACGGGTTTAGTCAAGTGGCCCACGTGCAGCGAGTGGTCGGAGATGTGGGCTCGGGGGTCCCCGAGCCCGGGAACCCCGAGCGCCTCTGGATCCTCCCTCGGTGCCACGTGGCAAGGCGCCCCGAGCGCCCCTCGGGGGCCCTACCCCGAGCACCGCTTGTTTCCTCCCACGGCGCCACGTGGCGGGATGCCCCGAGCACCCCTCGACGGCCTTGATCCCGAGCAATCTTCGTGGGTCCACCAGTACACGTGGCAGGGGTTCCGCGGTGGGCCCTTTCCACGTGTTCCATCGGGCGCATTTAAGGCCTGTCCGGTGCATTTAATGCCTGTCAGCAGGCATGCCTACTCTGGGCCCAACGCGGGCGTCCACCGACGTGATAAGGCCTGTCAATTATCATCTGACACGCTTTATGACTTTCGGGCACGGTACGGCGTGCCCAGGTGCGTCCCTTGGGTCCATGGGACCTTGGCATTTGTCACCGTGGCGGGTTGCTTGCCCGTTAAGTCCTCTCCAGCACACTTCAACTCATCATGAAGACCCGGTTTCTGAGGATGGTTTGTCAGCAAACCATCCCTTCCGCAGCAGCTTTCGGCGGACGGCATGGCGTGCCCACGCGTGAGCAGCGCGTCTATTGCATTTAATGCCCTTCGGTCACTGTGGTATACCCCCGGGTATATAAGGGGAGAGCCGAGGCCATGCAAAGGATTAGATCTTTTGGAGAAAAACTGCCCTTGTGATAACAAAGGCTCTGTAATATCTTGAACATAAACACACACACCCCAGACCAGGACTAGGGTTTTACACCTCCGTGGTGGCCTGAACCTGGAAAAATCTCTTTGTCTCTGTTTTCTACCGTTCAATCGGACCTAGACAGATCGTAGCTCCTGTTCCAGCTCCTCCCCGGCCGAATCCCAAAGGGGGTCCTTCCGGACCACCGACGCCGGCGTTTAGTCGTCGACAGCCACTAACTCTATTTTTATGAAGCATCACTTGCTAAGGAAAACGATGAGTTAAGACTCAAATTGAGGAGCTCACTAGCATCTATGAGGAATTAAAAGAAAATTATGAAAAACTTTCAAACTCTTATGAGGATCTTGTACTCTCCCATGAAGAGCTAAAATAAGTCTATGAGGCCACTCTTGCAAAGGCAACAAATGAGCTCACGTGGACCTAAGCACATCTATTTCAATTGATGCATCTCCATATGCTAGTCCTTGCATTTCATCAAAGGGCAAAATTACTATGCATAGTGATGATTTTCTTGTCATACCTTGTTGCTCTAACAATGAAGCTTCTATTTTTTCTAGTGGTAGTTTTGATACTAACCTTATAGAGGAAGTAAAAGAGCTAAAAAATCAAATCTCTTCGTTGAAGAATGAGTTTAGTAAGTGCTTCAAGAGGAAGACCGCTCTTGAAAAAATCATGAGTGATCAAAGGAACCCACATGACATGAGTGAACTTGAATTCAACTCAAACAACAAGAAGTCCAACATATGACACTAGTTTGACAATACTCTGTACCACCAAGAAGATGGACGAGACATAAAGAGGGAATACAGAACAAAGAAAAGATCAATAAAGCAGAAATACACTGAAATGCATACGAGAAGGAAGGGGTACGCACGAATCACAACGAAGCTGGATGGTGGATCCATGCAAATGCATTTCCACTGTAGTCAGTTCTACTCCCTCTCATGGTTTCCCTCCATTCCCTACATATCTCTACTCTCTCTTGGTCATCCTTTGTGTGACGAATCCCATCGTTGCAAAGTTATTACTCTAAGGTTTCCACCGATGTTGAGCCCTTCTACTGGTGAGTCTATCACCGCCGAGAAAAAAGTCAAGTAGGGCGAGGTTGTTGAACCAATGCGCGGAAGTACCGCCATCGAGCGAGACAGGATACGTGGCGCAGGCGAGCTGGCACAACGACCACACTATGGGTGACGAGCAGGCATAACTTTCAAATATGGACGAAATGTCCTTAAAAGTTGGCACTTGCTTGAAATCTGACTCGTGGCTGAAACTGGCTGAAACTTTAAATGTACCATCTTCTAACAACATACCTTTATGTAGTCGCATCTATACAATATGGGCACATAAATTGTAACATCCCCATTTCTAACATCTTGATATTGTGCATCATCGCATATCATGACATTTAGACATGAGTCAAATTCGAGTAAAATTTTGAACTTTTAAGAAATATCGAGAACAACCCTAAAATGTATTAGACTTGTTGGAATTCTAATCATTGGTTCAAAAATCTTTTGAATAAAATGCCCAAAAGTATATTCTTTTGAAATCCCATAGTTGCTTTATGACAAGTCAAAATATGTGGAATTCTAAATTGGATTTGAAATAGTTTTAAAGGACTAAATCTAAAACTAGAAAATCAAAATAGAAAAGAAAAAGAAAAAGAAATAAAACCCTCCCTCTCCAGGGCCCATTTCTTTTCTCCCCCCTAGAACCGGGCTTCCGGCCTAGTATTCTTTTTTCCGCACCCCGCCTGGGCTGCTTCTCTTTCCCCCCACTCGGCCTAGCCCACACGCCCATCTTCCCCGCCTGGCCCGCCAGCCCACTCGAGCCGGCCTGCCCTCATTCCCATCCTCATCTCCTCCCTCACCCTTATCCTGTCGCCGCCTGTTCTTATCCCGTCGCCACCACGAGCCGCTGAAGCAGCTGCCGCCATGGCGAGCAACCCGGTCTCCTCCTCGACCACCTCCTCCTTCGGTCTGTGTGCCATTTCCCCTTCTTATTCCTCTCCTTCGGCCAACGCCTCCTCGCCTTCTCTCTCTCTCGTTTCTCTCTCTCTCGGTAAGAACCGCGGCTCCTCCCCTATCCGCTACTGAGCCAACGCCGCCCGAGCTCACCCCACCGCCGTCACCCCTCCACCCGAAGATCGAGCGCCGCCCCCAGAGTTCCCCCTTCTCGCTTCCTCACCATCCCGCCACCGGAGCATCCTCGCCACCCCGCTCACCGTCTCACCATCTTTGCCTCCCCACTGAGCCAAGCGCCGCTCTGCTTGCCCCTCCAGTAAGTCGCGCCGCTTTCCTTCCAACACCTCCGCCACCTCTTAGCCCCACGTCACCGCTGTGCTCCCCACCGGCGGCGGTGCAACACTGGTCGGACCAACCAGAGCACTCGGTCCCGACCGAACCCACTGGTTGCCCCGACCGGTTTAGTTAGGGGCATTGTCGGAGTATTATTCCGGCAATACTAATTATGGGGCGGCGTGAGCACAGCAAATCAGGATGGCTGCACACGGGAGACAAGATCTGGACAGGTTCGGGCCCTCCCGGAGAGGTAATACCCTACGTCCTGTGTTTGGTGGTTGGTATTGCCGTATCCCGAGTGCCGCAGGCCCTTGTGAATCGATCTCGAAGGGGCCTGAGCTATGAAACAGTGGAGATGATGCTGGATGTAAAGCGATGCCGATCGGAGGTCCCCTACCGAGCCTTATATAGCCGGCCGGGGTAGGGTTACAGAGTCCGGATCGGGTTAACAGATATGTTTCCTATTTGGTTACAACCGATTCCGGGTAAGCCGGACAGGTACTAGTCCTTGTCTTGTACTCCACGTCGGTGAGGTGCCCCCGTGTTGTAGTCGGACTCCGAGTAGTCGGCCCGGCCCATCCCGTGGCCGGGAGGCCGGATTCGTCCTCCTTGGTGATACCCGGGTGGCATATCACCATCAGTAGCCCCCGAGTCCTTCGTGGTCTTGCCGCTACCTGCCTCTTCCCCGATTAGGTTTTCCGACTGGCCTTGGCTTGCTGGGAGACCGCGAAGGGCTGACTGGACTCCTGTGGAAAAGACAATTAAAGCCAAGTAACATTCACCCGTAAGGCAGGAACGTTAAAGGCAGGTGAGCTATTAACGGTAATCTCTGGTGGCATCCGGTCCATCCCTGGGGACAGGGACCGGCTGATAACCCAGCGTGGGGCTTGCCATCAATCCCGACTGAGTTCCCGAGTAGCACCCGGCCTTCCCGAGCAGGTCAAGGCCGGCTTGTGTCCCCTGAAGGAATGCCTCTGAAACTCCAAGTCCGAACCAGAGAAAACAGTCACGGCGCATAGGTTCCTGAGTTTCGAAGTCTTATGCCGG
The DNA here is from genome assembly GCA_019208055.1 of Stipa capillata. Classification (NCBI taxonomy): domain Eukaryota; kingdom Viridiplantae; phylum Streptophyta; class Magnoliopsida; order Poales; family Poaceae; genus Stipa; species Stipa capillata. The sequence continues at coordinate 460,766 of JAGXJF010001712.1, read as the reverse complement.
GTCATTCCACTGAATCTGGGGACCCCAGATACCAAGGCTTCGAGGCCGGAGCGCCCGATGAGCCCGGGTGAAGAGTCCGGCAGCTCCGAGTTGCTCAGCATCCGACTCGAGGCCCTCGGAAGGCACGCCATTTCTGTCCCTCACTCGGGTGTGATCAGCCGACTGCGTTCCTCGCTGGAGGCCAGCCTCTGATACCCTCTGTAGCCAAAGCGCCCGGCGCCGAGTCCTACCCGGCAGCCAGCTAGTGACTCTCGGAGAATACGCTTTAGCCACCATGTAGCGGAGACGCATTCCGATGGGTTGAATAGCCTGGAGGGCTAACCGTCGGATCTCCTTTATTAAGCCGCACGAATCGTGGCGCCATCAAGTCGTGGGTGCGGGATACCCGCAACGTGGCCTGCCCGAAACGCGCGGCGGAATCCGAAACGGCGCGGACGTGGCCGCGGTGAATCCGGAACGTGCGGTCGTGGGGAATCCGAACCGCCCGGTCGCTCCCCTTTATATTCGGCAAAGGCTGCGGGAGGGACCCACGCTCTCAAACACTTCCGCACTCACCCTGCACCTGCCGCTTCGTCTTCCCCTCGCCCCCAATCGCTCCGCGCGCTCCAAAACCCTAATCCCCGTCCCAGCTCCGTCGGATGCAAGCCCCGGACTGGGAAGCCGATCCTAACGAAGCCGAGGAGGACGCCCTGGTCTGGAAGCTGCTGTCCGGAGAAGAAGGAGAAGGAGCATCCGCCGAACCGATGGCCTCCTGGCAGAAATCGACGACGACGGAGGCGAGACTGGAGACCCTCGTCCGGATGGGGGTACTGCCGCCCAAAGAACTAGTCGAGTGGCGCGCCGCCCTGGGAGAGGACATTCCTACCCCAAACACCGGCGAGCTGGTGGTCCACAGCCTGTTCTTCGAGCGGGGGCTCTCGGTGCCAGTCCACCCATTCCTGCGCGGGCTCCTCTACTACTACGGGCTGGAGCTGCACAACCTCAACCCCAACAGCATTCTGCACGTCTCCAGCTTCATCACGCTCTGCGAATGCTTCCTCGGCATTCGTCCACACTTCGCGCTGTGGAAGCACCTGTTCATGGTGAAGCCGCAGCCGAGCAGGGATCACCCGGCCGTAGTCGGGGGCGCCGGGTTCCAGCTGAGATCCGGCACGGCGAAGGGTTACCCGGCTCCGCCGATGCCGACGTCCCTCAAGGGGTGGCACGCCCAATGGTTCTACTGCGCCAACCCCGACCCGGCGCTGCCGGCCTTCTCAGGCCAAGCGCCAGTAGTCAAGCCAAGCTGGTCGGACCTGCCTCCGGAGCGGGAGGAAGGCAGCGCCGCCGTGCTGATGGGGAAACTCAGCCAGGCGATGAACGCAGGGCTCACCGGGACGGTCGTCGTCGCGACCTTCGTCCGGTGGCGGGTGCAGCCGGCCAAGCTCCGGGCGCACCCTATGTATGAGTACACCGGCCCGGAGGACTCGACTCGGGAGGCCGCCGACGAGCTGTCGGAGGGCGAAGTGCAGAGCCGGCTGGAGAAGCTTCTGGCCCAGGGAGCGAGCCCTGGACTTCTCCGACCGGCCGGCCCCTTTCTGCCGGGCGAACGCGCCGAACGACGTAAGTATCCGAAGCCGTGCCTTTTTGGTTAAACCGCTGGCCGAGCCTGACTCGGGCACTGTCTTCATTTCTTTGCAGGATCTGTTCGGCTTCTGTTCCAGCGCTCCCCTCCCGGAGGACGAGATCTGGAACCAGCCACGGTACGCAGACGTCCCGGCGGGCGGAGCCCCGCCGGCGGGGACGCCCCCTTCTGGTAGCGGCCCCTCGACGGGGGCCGGGTCTTCTAAGAGCACCGGGCCCTCCAAGGGGAAGGGCCCGGCGATTGTAAAGCCCCCTCCACCGAGCACGGCCGCCCAGGACGAGGAGGAGGAGTCGTCAGATGATGGCAGCGCCTTCCGGGTGAAGGCGAGGAGGAAGCCAGCGGGCACCGGTCCGAAGACGCGAGGCGGCTCTGACGCCGCGCGGGGCGCCGCTCCGGCTAGACGGGGCGCCCCGGCCTCCCGCGTCCGCCCGGCGGCTCCGCCCGCCGCAGGGGTCGCGCCGACAAGGTCGGTCGATCGCTTTGCCGGGGGCGCGAGCCCGGCGGCGCCGGCTGGTGCTGGTGCCGCGCCACCGGGACCAGGGGTCTCTGCCGCCGGCGGCGGTCCGGCGGCGGCTGGTGATGACGCTCCCCCCAGTCGGGGGGAGAAGAGAGACGCCGATGCTGCCTTCGGGGCCGCCGGCGGGTCGGGAACCGCGCCGACCCCGACTGCCGCTACAGCCGGGCCGCGGGTCACGGGGTCCAAGAAGCGCCTCGTCGCCCCTCGGTCTTCAAAGTAAGTCCTTTTGCCGAGCACTTTTGCAGTTTCTTGCCTTTCCTCCTGCGCTGACGCGGTCGGTGTGGCCTCCGCAGGACGCGAAGGGTGGGGGACATCTCGAAGGTGGTCCCGGACGCCACAGGGTCCAACCAGGGCGAAGGCCCTGCCATCTCGGATGCCCGGGCGTCCTCGCCTCCGGCCGCGGCGGATTCCTCATTGCCCCGGCCGCAGTCGCCTCCGCCCGCGGGTGCTCCCCAGCCTTCCGCCGAGCGGCCCGGCGCGCAGCCAGCCGCGCCGGTTGCTCCTCAAGGGAGGGCCTCGCCCGGAGCTTCGACGCTGGTGGCGCCCGCGGGTGCCGGTGAAGATGCGGCGCTGGGCAAGGATGCGGCGACGGCTGAGAGTCCGAGTCCCCGCGCGCCCTCGCCGATGCAAGAAATCAGCGCGGCTCCGCCTCCCAAGCCATGCTCCGAGCTGGTACGCCGACCGCTCCGAGTCCGGGGTGCGGACGGTGGGGATCCGGCGTCGACGGTTGACGACGTCGAGGAGGAGAAGGAGTGGCGGGACGCGGCGGCCGCCGCTGAGGAGATCGGGGAGATCCTCCCTGCACTGATGAAGGCGGCGAAGGAGGGCGCCAATCTTCTGAACGGCAGGCTGCTGCCCCTGATGGAGGTGAGTTTGTTCTCCCGTTGAGTAGATCCCTTGGGGAGTAGCCCCCGGGCCTATGCCCGACTGAGGTAGTCGGGCGGAGGGTCCTTTGCTTTTCCCTTGTAGTCTTCACTCGGGGTGCACGAACAGTGCACCCAGAGGGTGTAGCCCCCGAGCCTGCGGTTGACTAGAATAGTCGGGCGGAGGGTATAGTTGTACTCTTTTGTCCTTTGTCAGTCGGACTCGGGGTGCACGAACAGTGCACCCAGAGGGTGTAGCCCCCGAGCCTCCGCTTGGTCCTGGGGACCAAGTGGAGGGTTTAATTGATCTTCCCGGGTGACTTCATGTTCTGACATTTCGTTTGGCGCAGAAGCTGTATCGGCGGTCGGAGGAGAAGACCGCCTTTCTCCAAGACCGACTGCCGGTTCTTGATCGTCTGGATCTGCGGAAGTCCGAATGGGACAAGATCACCGCAGAGCGGCAGTCGGCGGAGGACGTGGCCCGCAAGCGCGGGGTGGAGATCACCGGCCTGAAGGCCGGCCTTTCGCAGGAAATGGCGAAGTCCCAAGGTAAGTCGAGCGAGTGACCTTGGTACCTTTCGCTCGTCTGTTTGTCGTTGTGCTGACATAGTGTCATCTGCAGCAGCCGAAGAGGAGGTCGCTCGGCTGAGGTCGGAGCTCGAGGCGATGACGGCCCGAGCCCGCGATCTGGACGCCGCCAGGGAGCAGGCTCGGAAGCTCGAGGAAGAGCTGGCGGCGGAGAAGGCCCGCTCGGAGGAGCTTGGGCGCGAAGCCGAGTCTGCGGCCAAGAAGGCCGTGGACTTAGAGACGGCGCTTGCCTCGGAGAAGGCTCGCGCCGACTTGGCGGAGAGGATGGAGAAACAACTCGGACGCGACGCCGAGTCGGCGGCCAAGAGAGCCGCGGACGCGGAGGCAGCCGTCGAAGCCGCGACGAAGGCCCTTGCGGCGGCGGAGTCCAGTAAGTGTGGTTTCTTGACTTTGGCCCGTCGGGCTGTCTCCTTTTTGCTCAATTGCCTTCTGTGGTGCAGAGTCGAAGGCGGCCCTTGAAAAGTCCCGTGGGATCCTCGGGTCGCTGATGAAGGCCGGGCAGGCGGCGTGCGGCGCCCTCTGGCCGGACGAGGCGGCGCCGGACTCCGTCGCGGTGGTCGCCGAGCGGCTGAATGAAGTACCGACCCGAGTGGCCTTCATCGAGGAGGAGAGCGCGAGGACGGGGGGCGGCCTGGTTTTGGCCGTGGCGCGGTCCCACCACCCGACGCTGGACCTGGAGGCCATCGGGGAGGGGTACGCGGCGGACCTGCCCGACGAAGACATCCCGGGGATGGTGGAGTCCGTCGAGCCCACCGTCGAGTCGCTGCTGAGTCGCTCCGGCCTGTAGATAATAGGAGTAGATGTGAACTGGTCGGAATAGCCGAGTAGATTTTGTAAAGGACTCGGGGGTGCCGAGTTGCGTTGCTGTGCACTCGGGATGCCCGAGTGACTTGTGTCAACTTTGCAAGTTTTAAAAAGTTGTGGCCCCATCGGAAAAACTTGTGTTCCTGTGTATGTAAGTTTGTGCGTTTGTGCTCTTTGCCGATCCGTCGTAGCCTCCTTTGCGTAGGGATTAGCCGTGGGCGTGTGTCCCGAGTAGCGTAAGGGTGTGGCGTAGACCGGCGATCGGAGTCAAGGAGTGAACGTTAGACTTGTATACACAGTACTTAAGCATATTGCGCTGATGGTGACCCGGATGTTAATCCGCCGAGTGCCTGCCACGAACGGGTTCGGCGAGGCAGTCGGGTAGAGTGATACTTTTGAACAAAGGCGAACTCTCTATTATTATGTCTGATACACTGAGAAAAAGGCTTTAAGCGTAGAAGCGACGTAGCTGTTCGATGTTCCACGCGTTGGTGAAGACGTTGCCGTCGCTGTCCCTCAGTCGGTAAGCCCCCGGGCGCAGCACCTCAGCTATTATGTACGGGCCTTCCCATGGCGGCGAGAGCTTATGCTGCTCCTTGTTCGATTGGACTCGTCGTAGAACCAGGTCACCGACATTGAAGGAGCGGCCGCGTACGTGCCGGCTGTGGTAGCGCCGTAGGGCCTGCTGGTACTTAGCCGACCGAAGGAGGGCGACTTCGCGGGCTTCTTCGAGCTGGTCGAGGGCATCGTGCCGAGCTTCTTCTGACTCGGCATCGTTGAAGGTGCGGACACGTGGGGACCCGTACTCCAGGTCAGTCGGGAGGACGGCCTCAGCACCGAAGACCATGAAGAAGGGTGTGTAACCGGTGGACCGGTTTGGCGTTGTCCGGAGGCTCCAAAGTACAGATGGTAGCTCGGCTGCCCACTTGCCGGCGAATTTGTTCAGTCGCTGAAAAATTCGAGGCTTGAGGCCTTGAAGGATTAGCCCGTTGGACCGCTCGACTTGCCCGTTGGCGCGTGGGTGTGCCACGGCGGCGAAATCGAGGCTGATGTTGAAATCGTCGCAGAACTGGAGGAACGCGCGACCGGTGAACTGAGTGCCGTTGTCGGTGATGATGCTATTAGGCACGCCGAAACGGAAAACGATGTCCCGGACGAACTCGACGGCCTTCTCAGCAGTTATCGTGGCGACCGGCTTAGCTTCAATCCACTTGGTGAACTTGTCGACTGCGACGAAGAGGTGCGTGTAGCCCCCGGGCGCTTTCTTGAACGGGCCGACCATATCCAGCCCCCAGACGGCGAAGGGCCAGGTAAGCGGTATGGTCTGGAGGGCCTGGGCCGGCAAGTGTGTCTGCCGGGCGAAGTACTGGCACCCTTCGCAAGTGCGGACGATGTGTTCCGCGTCGGACACGGCAGTCGGCCAGTAGAAACCCTGTCGGAATGCCTTCCCGACTAAGGATGCGGGCGCCGCGTGGTGTCCGCATACTCCCGAGTGGATGTCACGTAGCAGTTGTTTTCCCTGGTCCTCAGGTATGCACCGTTGGAGGATCCCAGAGGTGCTCTTCTTGTAGAGCTCGTCGTCTATGATGACGAAGGACTTGGCGCGTCGCGCGATGCGGCGTGCCTCGGTCTTATCCGGCGGGAGGGTGTCCCGCAAGATGTAGTCGAGAAAAGGTGTCGTCCAGTCGGGGGTGACCACAAGGACCTCCGTAGGAGGTCGCTGAGTGTCGTCATTCTCCGGGACTTGTTGTTCTTCGGTCTCGGGTGTTTTCTCCGCCTTGATGGAGGGAGTATGCAACTCCTGGAGGAAAACTCCCGTCGGGACGACGTCCCGACTGGATCCCAGTTTGGCGAGTGCGTCGGCATCCTCGTTGTCTCGGCGCAGAACATGGGTAATCTCCAGACCGTCGAACTTGGCTTCAAGCTTGCGAACTTCTTGGCAGTAGGCTTCCATGGAAGGGTCTCGGCACGACCAGTCCTTCATGACCTGCCGGACTACTAATTCCGAGTCGCCGCGCGCGAGGAGGCGGCGAATTCCGAGTGAAGCCGCAAGACGAAGACCGTGGAGCAGAGCCTCATACTCGGCGACGTTATTGGATGCCGGGAAGTGGATCTGCAGTACGTATTTGAAGCGCTCACCCTTAGGAGAGATGAGCACAACGCCAGCCCCCGCGCCCTGAAGCATCAGAGAGCCGTCAAAGTAGAGTACCCAGTGCTCGAGGTCGACCACAGAGGGCGGGGACTGAATTTCTGTCCACTCGGCCAGGAAGTCGGCGAGAGCCTGGGACTTGATAGCCGTGCGGGGAGCGTAGACGATGCTGAACGCCATAAGCTCCATGGCCCACTTTGCGATTCGACCTGTGGCGTCGCGGTTGTTGATGACATCGGAGATCGGGAAGGAGCTGACCACCGTGATGGGGTGGCCCTGGAAGTAGTGGACGAGCTTCCGCGATGTTATGAAGACCGCATAGGCTATCTTCTGGATCTGCGGGTACCGCGCCTTGGACTCGGAGAGTACTTCACTGATGAAGTAAACCGGGCGCTGTACCTTCTGAATATGACCGGGCTCGGGACGTTCCACGACCAAGACCGTGCTGACTACCTGAGTAGTCGCTGCGACGTAAAGAAGCAGCGGTTCATTGGGCATGGGAGACGCCAGCACCGGGGGGGTAGCCAAGAACTTCTTCAGGCCGTCCAAGGCGTCCTGGGCCTCGGGAGTCCAGGTGAAGGTATCCGACTTCTTCATGAGTTTGTATAGGGGCATGGCCTTCTCGCCGAGTCGGGAGATAAATCGACTGAGAGCTGCCATGCACCCGGTAAGCCTTTGGACGTCTTTGAGGTTCTTTGGTGGGGCCATCTTGAGGATGGCATCGATTTTCTCCGGGTTGACCTCGATCCCTCGCTCGGAAACAAGGAAGCCGAGTAGCTTGCCCGAAGGGACCCCGAAAACACACTTCTCGGGGTTAAGCTTCATGCTGAATCTTCGAAGGTTGGCGAAGGTCTCTCCCAAGTCACTCAGGAGGTCTTCTTTCTTTTGGGACTTGATCACCACATCGTCGACATAGGCTTGCACGTTCCGGCCGATCTGGGACTGAAGGCAGCGCTGTATGCACCGTTGGTACGTAGCGCCGGCATTCTTGAGTCCGAAAGGCATGGAAACGTAGCAGAAAGCGCCGAACGGAGTGATGAAAGATGTCTTGATCTCGTCATCCTCCTTCATCTTGATCTGGTGATAGCCCGAGTAGGCGTCAAGAAAGCATAGAATTTCGCACCCGGCCGTGGAATCAACCACTTGGTCGATGCGAGGAAGAGTGAAGGGATCTTTGGGACACGCCTTGTTAAGGCTAGTATAATCAACACACATCCTCCACTTTCCATTCTTTTTGCGAACAAGAACTGGGTTCGCTAACCAGTCGGGATGATACACTTCTTTAATAAAACCAGCTGCTAAGAGCTTGGCTATTTCTTCTCCTATGGCCTGACGTCTATCTTCAGCGAATCAGCGTAAGCGCTGTTTGACCGGCTTGGCGTCCGGCCGAACGTTGAGAGAGTGCTCGGCAGCCTCCCTTGGAACCCCGGGCATGTCGGAGGATGTCCAAGCAAAGATGTCCCGGTTGTCCTGAAGGAAGCTGACGAGCGCGCTTTCCTATTTGTCGCTGAGCGCAGTCCCGATCTGCGTCGTCTTGGAGGAGTCTTCGGGGTCGAGTCGGATCGACTTGGTGTCCCGCGCCGACTGAAAAGATGCCGACGTCGAAGCTTTCTTGGACGGCGGTGCTTCCTCGACCACGGCTGACTTGAGGTTGGAGAGTATGGCCTCGGAGATCTGGGTCGCGGCGAGGTTGCAGTTCTCGAGATCACACGTGTAAGCATGCTGGAAGCTGCTCTGCACTGTGATAACCCCATGGGGGCCCGGCATCTTGAGCTTCAGGTAGACGTAGCTGGGGACAGCCATGAACTTGGCGTAGCAGGGACGACCTAGGATGGCATGATATGATCCCGAGAAGTCGACGACCTCAAAGGTGAGGGTCTCGGTCCGGAAGTTGTCGGGAGTGCCAAATGTAACGGGCAGGCTGACCTGCCCGAGTGGACTCGCCATCTTGCCGGGTACTACCCCATGGAAGGGAGCACCAGTCGGCCTGATCTCGGATCGAGGGATCTTCATATCGTCGAGAGTCTTGACGTAGAGGATGTTGAGACCACTTCCGCCGTCCATGAGGACCTTGGTGAGGCGGACGCCGGAGACAATCGGGTCCACCACCAGGGGGAAGCGTCCCGGCTGGGGTATGTAGTCGGGGTGATCCGTGCGTCCGAATGAGATTACGGACTCGGACCATCGCAGGTACTTGGGCACGGCCGGTTCCGCTGCGTTGACCTCTCGTTCGATGATTTTCTGGCGACGTTTGGTCTCATAGCCGTTGGGACCGCCGAAGATCATCAAGCAAGCGGTCTCTTTCGGGAAACTCGTCCCCCTCGTCCTGAGGGGGTTCCTTCTTGCCTTTGTTAGAGGCGTAGGACTTGTTCAGGTTCTTCAAGAGGTTGCAGTCGCGTGTCAGATGATTGGACTTGGGTCCATGGAAGTGACACGGCTGACTCATCATCTCCTCGAAGGTTGTGTTGGTGCGCGGTGGACGTCGTGCCGGGGCGCGCTCGGCAGCAGCAACGAGGTCACCGCCCTTGCGCTTGCGGTGCTTCTTTCTAGATGACTCGGGCTGGTCATCCCGACTGGGGGACTCGGGCACCTTGCCCTTGCCTCTGCCCTTGTCATCCCGAGTAACACTGCGGACGGCCTCTTCGCCGGTAGCGAAGCTGTTGGCTATGTCGAAAAGCTCGCGAGTAGTCTGCGGATTCTTCCGCGCAATCTTGTGGATCAGATCGGTGCTCCGAACTCCTTTGGAGAAAGCGGTAATGACGTCGCCTTCCCGGATCTCGGGCAGGGAATTCTTCTTCTTAGAAAAGCGCTGGATGTACTCACGGAGAGTCTCATCCGCCCCTTGTGTACAGCTGTGGAGATCCCACGCGTTCCCGGGCCGATTGTAGGTGCCCTGGAAGTTGTTCACGAAGAGGGTCTCGAGGTCTTTCCACGTATGGATGCACCCCGGGGGTAGACTGGTCAACCAAGCTCGCGCCGAGTCGGCCAGGAAGAGCGGCAGGTAGTGGATCGCGACGTAGTCGTTCCCACCGTTGGTTCTGCACGCTGTGTGGTAGTCGGACAACCAGATGTCCGGTCGCGTCTCGCCCGTGTACTTGTCGATGCCGGTGACCCGGAATCGTGGCGGGAAGACGACGCTGCGGATACGTGGGCCGAATGCTTTCGGGCCCGAGTACCCCAAGCCGGAGGAAGTTGGAGGGGAGCGTTCCCGGCTGGTGGCACCACTATTATTGCGGCGGTTGCCACGATTTTCTTCCCTGGAACCGTGATGAGCGCTTCTCTCTGCGTCCGCGGGGTTCCTAGGTCCGAGCCGATTGTGGACCGGTGTAGCTTGTCGGGCGTTCTTTTCGGCATCTCGCCGAGCACGGGTCCTGGCGTCTATGGTGCCACGAGCGTCTCGATCGGCGCCGAGTCGCCCATGGACGTTGCCTGCCGGCTGACGCCGGTCGGGACTTGCTCGTCGCCCATCCGCGCGCGATGGACTCTTCTGAGGCGTAGAGCGCCGGCTCCTGACACCTGCGGAGGAGCTGGGGCGATCTTCGGAGGCTTCTGCGTGCTGGAGGGCGGTTTGCTCTAGCAGGATGCGGAGCCGTCGAAGTTCTTCGTATCCCGGGTTGCCCTCGGGGATCTCGATGGCGTGTGCCGCCATGGTGGCTGCAACGATGTTGTGACTCGGGAGGGGAAAAATCGTAACCCCATCCTTCTCACGCATGCGGAGCTCGTTGTGGACTTGGCGTCCTCGAATCCTCATGTCATCGTTGCGCTGTTGGTCGTCTCGCTGGCGAGCGAGCCGAGTCTGCTGCTCGATCAACTCTTCCTCCTTAGCAAGGAGTCGGAGTCGGGTGGCCTCGAGCTCGTCCGGCGTTTGTTGCTCAATGGGGACTTCTTGGCCGTCATTGCCGTCTAGCGAGCCGGCATTGGCCATGAAGACTTCCCGGGACGGATGGTGGCTGCCAGAGCTTTCATCCTCGTCCGAGTAATACTCGAGGACAGGGAGGAGAGAGTCGATGGCGCCGACCAATCGGGATCCGAGTGCGAACTCGTGTGCAATAAACGGATCCGATTTCGGCGAAGCCTCTTCCCTGGGGAGAGGGGCCGAGCGTGTGGGCTTCGTGGGAGTTCCATGCTGAAGAGCTGGTGAAGCCTCTGCCGATCGGGACGTCGCCGAGTAGCAGAGGTGAAGCTGGCCGATCTTGTCGGCGATGAAGTCCAACCTCCCAAATCGGAAGAGTTGGCCAGGGTCCGGGGCAGCGCGGATGAAGGCGAACTTCAGGCTGCTTCCCGAGACAAAAGCGTTGTTGTTGTTGGCGAAAGCCATCCCGACTCGTGCAGATGGATCTATGCGCACGGTCCCCTACCTGGCGCGCCAACTGTCGGAGTATTATTCCGGCAATACTAATTATGGGGCGGCGTGAGCACAGCAAATCAGGATGGCTGCACACGGGAGACAAGATCTGGACAGGTTCGGGCCCTCCCGGAGAGGTAATACCCTACGTCCTGTGTTTGGTGGTTGGTATTGCCGTATCCCGAGTGCCGCAGGCCCTTGTGAATCGATCTCGAAGGGGCCTGAGCTATGAAACAGTGGAGATGATGCTGGATGTAAAGCGATGCCGATCGGAGGTCCCCTACCGAGCCTTATATAGCCGGCCGGGGTAGGGTTACAGAGTCCGGATCGGGTTAACAGATATGTTTCCTATTTGGTTACAAACCGATTCCGGGTAAGCCGGACAGGTACTAGTCCTTGTCTTGTACTCCACGTCGGTGAGGTGCCCCCGTGTTGTAGTCGGACTCCGAGTAGTCGGCCCGGCCCATCCCGTGGCCGGGAGGCCGGATTCGTCCTCCTTGGTGATACCCGGGTGGCATATCACCATCAGGCATTAAGACCCATTAATCTCACCTAAACTGGTCATTTAATGCTTCTCAGACCAATTAAATACTAAATACTCATTACCAGTTAATGACTGCAATTAATACCATGATTACTGTTCTGACACATTAATGACTATAGTAATGCTAATATGACATTATTAATATTATGCGAACATTATTAGTGCACGAATTAGTTCATTAATTGCACTGTTTAGCTCATTTGATTGTGTCCCTATGACAGCCGGGACCCACATGGCAAAATTAATAAAATGAAATAAAATAAAATGAAATTTGTGACAAGTGGGCCCCACCTATCATTGACCCGAGTCAAATCGACTAAAGTTGACCATAGGGCCCACATGTCAATGACTATAGCTAATTATCATTTCAGCAATAAGAATAATTATGATTTATATTTACCGAGAAAAATACAAAAAATGTATTAAATTTATTAAATATTAGAAAAACCATAGTAAATCCATTTTTAATTAGAAAATTGCAAATAATATATCAAAATATTTAGAAAAATGAGATCGATCTAAATATGTCATTTTCATACATGTTTGTATTATAGAAAAAATGTAAATGGTTAAAAACTCAAATTAGGATTTCCCGATTAGCCAGAGATCTTTGGATCGTGATATATCGAGCGTTTGGGCTCCGATTAAATTGATTTTATTTACATTAGTCTTTATTTTGAATCCTCTATGCCATGACATACATTTCACACCATGCTGATGTTCATCATTTTGATATTTATTATTGCACCTCTTTTCCTGTTGTTTTCGTTCTGCACGATAGAGTCAGAAGATTCCGAAGCATATAATCCCGAGCAAGAGCAAGACCTAATTGCCGAACCATAAGGCAAGCAACCCCTTTGAACATATTGTAAACACCTACTACTTGCAAAGTATTATTTGTTTTCAAATTCGTTATCGCATGCGTTCAACTTATACTTCTCGCTAAGTATTAGTCTTATCCTTTGCATGAGCCTATTTTGTCACCTCACTCAACACCACCACACCCCAACCTAATTAAAGTAGTGTAGTTGTTACTTCTATATTGATTATGTTGTTATTTATGCTTAGACATGCTTAGACGTGTAAAAGTCATCATTCCTTGGATAGTAGACAAACCAACACACTATGGATGGGTTAAATGGTAGGTGGGTGTTCACCAGGGAGTAACTAATGGACTTGATTAATAATTATAGGGCTTAGACGAGAGGCCATGGCTGGGAGCATGGTGGGTTGTCTCGTTTTTCCCACAAGGACCAATTCTCGGTGTCCTTTTGAACCAAGGTTTGCGTACTTCTACACGGATGATATAATGAGCCATCCACGACTGAATAATTTGTCTAGACTTATGTTATGAGCTGCAAAGTTTACCGTTTTCATTTATCGGGTGAGTGAAAATGATGTGATGTGGTGTCTCAATATAGGTATAAGGGTTACACATGGTCCGAGACCGGGGATGTATCACCTGCTAAACTTTTGGTACCGTGTCGAGGTACTGCCGGACTGGTGTACATGGATTAGCCCATTAGGGTGGCTCATACTTAAGTCAAAAACATTGTATAGGTCGTGTTCAATCACACTCTGCTAACACACCTCGTGAAGTGTGTCTTTGGCCTAGCATTAAAAGTCGATCGATATGTGTAGGTAAAGATGTACACCTTTGTAAGATTTGAACAATTCGAATAGCCGTGTCCACGATTATGGACAGCTTGGTAAGAATCCGCATCGAATTAGACAAGTGCAATAATCCTTTAAAACATACCAACTCTAAGGTTGAGAAGTTAGTGATTGCTTCCTCCCTAGTGGTTGAGGAAGAATCGAGGGTTACGTATATGGTGTTCTGTAATAGAGTTAATTGTGAAGATTCGACTTCTCTCCTTTAAAAAGCAATCCAGTAGTCGATTTTATTCTACTTAAAGAGTATTGTCAAATGAATAATTGGCTTTCTATAAAATAGTCCACAATCACCCCTTTTTTGATACCTGATACATCTATTATTAATTTACCTTGTAAGTCTTGCGGAGTAAAAAATTTATAATCATCTTGCAACTGTTGATAATTTTGTGCAAAGAAAATCATCCCCTCAACGGATTGTTTCTTTGTAGAGATCGACGCCCACGACGACTAGTCGCTAGGAATCCCAGGCAGTGGTCCTGCCTAGGGTTCAACAACTTGGTTTGTTTTGCTGTCAACTTTTGGCCCTACTTTTTGGCTTCTTAGCCATGTTTAATCTTCCGCTGTGTAATCGACTTTTTGTGTGAATTATGTTGTTAAGTTTTTAAGAACAACTAGTATTATTGTAGTTTCAGTCGTAGAGTTACTGTTGTAGTACTTGTTTGTTCTCACCTGCCTCATGTGCCCTGTGTGTATGATATTGAAGCACATGGTGTGGGTAGGGTTTTAAAGTCTATATCATAGAATTGTTAGGTTTAATCATCCCTGTAAAGTGACTCTTCCACTTAGAGTTTAGGAATTATATTATCCTACTCCAGCCGAGCATTCATTTGCCGGGACGAGTTTGTGATTGATTTTTCAGCTTAGTGAGAAAAGAGTGAGGAGACCATATCACCCTACTTAATCTGTGCATTAGTTTGCCAGAGCAAGTTCAGGGTTGACATCTTGGGCTATTCGAAGCCATATCACTCCACTCCTCTTGGAATTTGTGCCTAAGGGTTGAGGTCGGGGTTGACGTTTCGACTGAACGGGTGATTTCACTTAAGATTTTTTGTTATGGATTTTGGGTCCTGACATAAATACTTGAGAATAACTTTAAAAATTGCACGATGATATTTGATAGTATTCTCTCGACCAATCAAATATCAGAGATACTTCAATATTTATGTGCGAAGATGCAAATAATTGCTTTTGTAAATAATTTCCTTATGTGTTATAAATTTAGGACATGGTCACGTGGCAATGCATCAATAATTTGGTAAGGCTATAAATAGATTACCATTTATGTGTTGTAGACAAATTAAGGCTATGTGAGGTTACCTTAAAAATAATAAGGGTCGAATAACATGTATGTATTGCAGACAAATTAAGGCTATGCGATTACCTCAAAACTAATAAGACTCGACCATATGTAGTCAATTTTTGTTTGATGCATGAGCTCAACTTTGAATCCAACACTAATAATCCAAAAGTGGGTGCAACTAGAGTATGCAAAACCAACAAGGAGAGGAAAATGGCTGATATTTCTTTTTGCATCTAACATAATGCATTATCAAATAAAACACACAATTCACCATAAATAAATGGATAGATAATCTACATAATGTCACATTACCTTATTTTGTTAATGATAATTAAAAATAGTATGGTACAAATTTGGAATTTATATATGTGACTAGCAAACCTAAATTATATTGTTAAAAGATAATTAGGGTTGAAATTTATTTATTGAAACATTAGACTATAATTTATTAATTTTATATCTGTATGTGAGGACGAGTATATATATACCCCTTCCGGGGATGTATATACCTACACACATGCATACTAAGCTTGCATGAACCAGTCATTACTTGCACGAAAATGTCGACCAGAGAAAGTAAGGGAGGAGGCGACCGCGTTGTGCTGTCAAAACAACAAAATCAAGAAAAGAAATAGAAAAAAAGTTAAATGTGTCCACATTCGGTTGAGGCAAGACACTGATTTAGCCTAAATCTCCACGAAATACAATACTCACCTTCTCAAAAGAAGACATGTTTCATGGTGATTGATATAGAATGTTAAATTATCTTATTTTATCAATATCAATTAGTAAAAATTGAATTATTAACCCTTGAAATTTTATGTGACTAGAAAACCTAAATCATATTGTTAAAAAATAATCAGTGTTGAAATCTATGTATGAAAAATATTAAAGCACGGTTTAGAAATCATATATCCTCAAATAGATAGGATTTCACGAGCGCTTGAGAATTTAATTTTAGACTTGTGATTTGGGCGAGGCATATAGATGGAAGCCTTTAGCCACATGCACAAGTTTCCAATCCTAACTACAAAAGCAAGCAACTATATATATATATATATATATATATATATAGATTCCCTAATCTACAGCTGAGAGTAGAATAACTATTCTACGCGCTGGCCAACCGACCGAGCCAGCCAGCCCAAACCCACCACGTCCCACCTTTTCACCACTGACCGTAAAACTATTCAGTAGATATAGTAAATCTATCGAACTATATTACTGTCGAACAGATCTCTCACAGTCATGTAACTTCACATGTAAAATACGGTAATTTTATGTCTTTCGAGTAGTAAAACAACATGTGTCAGCGTAAAACTCAGGACTGTAGTAATTTTTGTATAAAACGTGTCGCAAAATTATGATTATATGTACACGATATTACGATCTCGCGGCCATCATTTTACTGCATGTCTGATCGTTCTATAATAGAAAGGAAATATTTCTTCCATTTGTTCACAATCACTTGTGTAGCCCAGTTGGTTAGTAGAGAAGAGCAACATGCGTGAGGTCCAGGGTTCAAATCCCGCCTCGTCCTTATTTTTTCAACTAAAACGGATTAGGGGAATATTTCTTCTATAATGGAAATATTTCTTCTGTTTATTCACAGTCATTTGCATAGTCTAGTTGGTTAGAAGAGAAGAGTAACATGTATCAGGTCCACGGTTCGAATCTCACCACCTCATTATTTATTATTCAATTATAAAACGGACTGCGCATGACTTAGAATTTTTTTACTGTCAAGATATGCGTGAGATAGTAAAGTTGTGTATAGGATGTCGTAAAATCTATCACAAAAGGTAGTAGAAAGTTGCTAAACTCAGAAGGTTTTCACAGTCGAGATGCACGCGAGGCAGTAAAGTTGTGTATAAGATATCGTAAAATTTATCGCAAAATGTAGTAATTCTGAGTCACGCTAAAATCTCAGCAGTAAAATCCCGTCCGAAAATTACTACTCGATACACATAAAATTACTGTCCCGCGTGGCTGGCTCGGTCTGACGCGTTTCGGCCGGAGCGCAGAATAAGCTATTCTGCGCTCACGCTCATATTAGCGCTGCCGTATATATATATATATATATATATATTATCATCTCTACATACAAAGGTGGCCCAGTATTCATCTTCACCAAGTAGCCAGACCTTGATCCGCCTCACTGGTGGAACTCTTATGATTCGCTAAAGACGATGCCAGTGCGAGGATATTATTTCCAAGAATCACCACTAACGATGTAACAACCGCTAGCACAATATGCATCTATCTGTAGTGGCGTTTATACAACTCCGAGGTCACATCTAAATCTACATATCCACAGATTCGACGAGTGGTGAAAAGAAGCAGAAATCGTAGAGTCGATCTTATGACTCCAAGGCCATGTTGAAGTCTAGGTATTGGTGTTGGAAGAAGCATTGGTGTAAATAGACATGATATTTGTTGACTATATGACCATTATCGACTAGAAGATGACCACACAATTCACAATTCATAACTTGCAGTCACACTATGTGATCTAAAATTGATTTAGTTAAGATTTTTAATTGAGTTTCCACAGTTGAAGAAATTGAATTAGGCAACATGCGCAAATGCAAACCAATTAAGTGAGCTATGCACTCTTTTTTACTTACAAATTTTCATTAGGGTTTTTCGATCAGCAGGACTTAACAAGGCGTAAGCCGTTGGGAAGCTTCGTATAATAATTATTTTTGTGTGCAATTCCCTAAACAGTCCATTAAGTCCCATGATAAGCCTGTAAAACCAGATTTCAGTTTTAGCCTCATACTACCTATTCCTGATATAGGGTATTGATATCCAATTTGTGCACTACAAACTTATCAAAGAGACGGAGGGGAGGGGGTGTGTTCTAATTTGTGGTTGATCGTGCCCATGGTCACCTCCTAATAGCCTTCCACCCCTCTACTGTCGAAACACTCCAAGCTTTCTTATCCCATCCCCGCCCCCAACATCTTCCTTCGTTTTGAAAGAAAAAATTGTCCAACTAAACAAACAATTAAGAGCTTCCAACTAAATAATTAGACAACTTGCAACCAAACTTTTGAAAACTTTCAACCATATTCAGAGAACTTTCAACTAAATTCAGATAACTTTCCACTAAATATTGGAGAACTTTCAACTAAAATCTTCCAAACTTTCAACTAGAACACAAGGAGTTTTCAACAATCTGCATATAAAACTTTCCACTAGATGAAATGGATCTTCCAATTATGTTTGTAGGGGGGAAAAGATTAGGAAATCAAAACTCAAATCCAACCATCCCCACCCTGTATAGGATCGGCAGCAAGGAGGTCAAAGAAGGTAGCGATGAGGGAGCACCAGCGGCGGAAGGGACATCGTTGGAGGAGCTAGAAGGCTGAGGTGGCTTCTACCTCGACGCCTGAGCTAGCCTTGTCTCACCTTCCTTTTCGCGTCGCCGCTGCACTGGAAGGGTGATAGTGGGTGAGCAGCGATAGCACGGACGTCGCTGACATAATCTGGAAGCTTGTAGGCGGCAAGATGGCTTAGCCCCTTGGTAGTGCATGGTACTATTTGTGGGAAAGAAAAATAGGGAGAGAGGAGGCGGTTTTAACATGAGAATGAGTTGGACGAGATTGACTGCGGGGATGGTAAGACATCAATTTCACAAAAAGATAATACTCTTAGAGTACGGTATTACACATTACGTCTCTTGTTTCTTTGAGTGCTTGTTTCTCTCCGCAATATGATTTTCTATACACAACATTGCTATCTGAGGCAGACAGGGTAGAACTAACCATACGTACCGAGTCACATGAGCTAGCAACTCCTAAATACGGCCGTGTAGTTGTTAACTATATTGGGCTATATAATGTAACTACGGGGAAGTCTCATCATGGTGTTTTGCTATCCATAACATGATTAATTCTAGAAACCATGCATGACTTTTGAAGCATATATCAGGTAGACTAATAAAAAAGTAACCTATATGTTAATTTTAAATGATTACCCGTTCACATTATTTTTCTTACTTATCGTGTCAAATCAGATAGAATAATTAAGTTACTATTTCAGTTCAAAAGTAATAAGAATACCTTAAAGTTTATCTTAGTGGTTCCCTTTAGAACATGAAGACAATCTAGTGTGCTGGTGCCAATTAATTAGTGACTATACATTTGCAAAGTTAACTCGCGTAGTGCTCCATAGTCTTGGATATTAATTATAATATGGGCCGAAGTCACATCCAGCCCAAATTTCTATTAGAATACGATTGTCATAAATTGTGGATAATATATTACGAAGTACATTTCGTATTAATCTGGTAATACCAAATGCGTGCGGCCAATCTCGATTATATACTTAATGACAGAGGGAGAGTATAACATAAAACATATATCCAATTCTAATTGATGTCTTGCTTTTTGACAACATGATTAGTATAGAAGACTAGAACACATACACATCAAGTTGAACATCAAAATTCCCTAAAGTCAAGTCAAACTGAACAACAAAAGAAAGTGATAGATTTAGAAAAAGTAGGCAGTATAATGCTGGTGTTTTGTGGATAGAGCTCGTGTTGGACAATAGAGCACATAAAGAGTACAATACCAACTTGGAAGCATGCCTCCTTTCTACCCTGCCGTTCTACCTTCCGTATGTTTCCACCTAGTTCAATCGTCCAGCTGCCGCACTGATGTGAGAGAGAGAGAGAGAGAGAGAGAGAGAGAGCGAGAGAGGGAGAGGGAGAGAGGGAGAGAGAGGGAGGGAGAGACTATACGTTGAGTATAGGCTGTGTAGAATTTCTTGGACCCCTCGTCACTGCCCTAGTGCTGGTGCTTCCTGGACTTGGACTTGGACTTGCTCTTGGCCGACTTGGGCTCCGCCATTGTTGACAATGATTGCCAAGCAACTAGAGAGAGAGAGAGAGAGAGAGCCATCTCTTTCACCTTATGACTAATTTAGTCAGCTTGGTCAAAGCGTGCACAAAGCCTGTGAGCGTTAGCGATGGAAATGGCGGCCGCCGTGATAGGTGGACGGATTAGTTAGCTCATCTTGTGCATGCGCCATGTTGCGATTTTCCTACTGTTTATATAGCTAGCTAGGGCTAGCTTTGTCAAAAGTTTGGCTCGATTTTATTTCCCTTAATGTGGAATTTTGTGATAATTTGATCACTACCTCTATAGGAGGTTTTGTTGCATCAGGCCATGCGAAGAAATGTCAAATATATAGTTGTACGTTACCTACCAATTTGGTTTGGCTGTGCTCCAATTAAGTAGACATGCTGATGATTTGGAGTCAACGGTTGGATCACACACGCTTAAGTAGTGGTATTTTAGTAGTAGTTTCTAGCTTGATTTGAATCATCTACCTTCTGTTCAGACGGCCTATCCGCTACGTATCTCAAACCAATACACTTATTTCCCCATTGTAGGTTTTGGAGACGGTTTTGGCACCACGGCGGATGATGCGGCTGCATGTGAAGTACCAATTGATAAGAAAAAATAAATAAATAATATTATCAAATCAATGTGTCCCACATCTGAAAACCACTAGTTATTCTTCCCCTTCTCTCACATCCTTCCCCAGCGTAGCCTCTCTCATCCTTCTACTCATCCTTTCTTCCTCACCTACGGATGATAAAGCAGCGGCAGAAGTTGCAGTGGCATTACACGATTGAAGACATGTCGATGATTTGAAGTCACACATTAGATCACACATGTATAAGTATATAGTGGTGCCTTAGTATTCCCAGCTCAATTTTTATCCTCTTTTGTGAAGAACTGTTTTAGTAAACAAGTCAACGTTTGGGATCCTTGGGTTGAGACAAATTCAGCATAACCAATGTGGAGGAAGGGAAAGGGACGAAGGAGGTGGAAACACCTCAACACGGTTTCTCTTCTTTCATTTCTCTGGGGAAAACTTCTTCACGAGGTTTCTAACAGGGGTACGTGAACAACCATGTCTTAGGGACACCGGTTTACGGAATAGGATTTTCAACGTGGGCAATATCTTTTTGAGAAAAGATAGTAAGCACAGGGTATTTATCTCGACGACAAAGGAAATACTAAATAGGGACTCTAAAATTTCCTTGAGCCTTGGTAGGGCAGCTAGGAAGTGTGACTTGTGCAAGCTTTGCACTCCATAATATAATGACAATAGATCCTTGTCCAAGTTGTCCAATTAATGAAGGCATGCACCAATGGAGTGCCAGCTATGTATCCCTTATAGGGAACACTTAGCTACTCGACAAAAAAGCAGAGGGCGATGCAAGCCTTAGTTAGATGACTTGATGGCGTTGAAGCAAGATTTCGTGCCTTCCCATTACTCAAAAGTTGAGAGCGTCATACTCTTTGTGACGTGACATGCAAAAATCATTTTATTTTTGGTATATATTGGACTACTGTTTAGGGTTTCGTTTTTACATACTATATATATATGTGAGTTGTTCATTCTTTTTATCCATGAATGCAAATTAAGGAGCCATATACTGGATTTTGAAATTTCAAGGCTAATCACAAGCGTGTCAAGATAAATTCCGCATAATGAGCTAATATAGTGGATTTTTTTCATTGATTTTGAGATTGCTCCCAAGCATGCCGTTTGGTGTAGCTATATAGTGGGTTTTGACTGAGAGTAACTTATGTACCAGTGTTATAACAAGTTATCACTATAAAAGTTAAGCATTTTTTTTTACCATGAACAAATTAAGCATAATTAATCATAATATAAATTATACTCCATCGGATGCAATGCATGTCATTGCACAATATTGTAAACTAGAGATCGAATTGTAGTACTATAACAAATAAAAATAATTTGTTTTAGAAATTAAACGGCAGGAAAATCGGTTGATTAACTGAGACCACGGGAATTTTCTCCACATACAAGATACAAGTACACGACGATTCACCCACCACCTTAGGACATGTAAAATAGTATAGACAGATGGTTGCCTATGGCGTCATCTATATCATCTATAGACTAAATTAAAGACAACTTGTTAATGATATTTCTGCAAATAGTCTATATAAAATTCTATGTGAACTACAGATAATATCCATACGATCAACAATAAATAACCGTCTATAAGATATATAAAAGGTTTTTATATAATATCTCTAAATAACATATACTCTTTTTCTCTTTTCCCTCTGCCTCGTCAAATATCCTGGCTGGCACCACTTACAGGCAGCTGATGGCCTTATCGATGACCGTTAATTCTTGACAGGAATTGGCTGCATGTCGTGATTAGGTCCTAGCTAGCTAGCAGTGTGTATGTCATCACAAAGTCGAGTTGAAAATCCCTACAAGCCCTAATTAATTAAGTTGTGTCACTTGTCACCTCCATTTGCAGCGTCTCTAAGCCCTAGCTTTCCTTGCGTCGTGCTAGTGTGCCCATCCAACGTGCCCCTTTGGGCAATTAGAAAGCGGGACTAC
Organism: Stipa capillata; assembly: GCA_019208055.1. NCBI lineage: Eukaryota > Viridiplantae > Streptophyta > Magnoliopsida > Poales > Poaceae > Stipa > Stipa capillata. The sequence continues at coordinate 438,951 of JAGXJF010001712.1, read as the reverse complement.
ACCATCAACTCTCTCTCTCTCTCTCTAGCCTCTCTTGATTTAGAGAATGCATGGAAGCTAAGCATCCCACTTGACACGTCCTTGTATCTGCTTTATTTTGCGTGTAGATCATCAGAGATCGATGGGAGAGAAAAGGTGACGAGGGGATCGCGCTGCTTCACGTGGCGCGCGATGCTCTAAAACAAGCTTAGAGGTTGGGACATGCACATCTCTCCGTAAGTAAGGGTAGCTATAGGTGTGGTGTGATCAACGATGCCCATTAAGTGGGACACACTATACGTACGTTTCTGTTTCTGATCGAGATGCACTATGTACGTACGCTTCTTCGACATAGACAGAGAGATGCATGCCGTTGCTCACTACTGCAGAATACATCTCTACTGACGGGCGCTTAAACCCCTCCACTGACGGGTTTAGCGCCCGTCACTAAGGGAACGTCAGTGGAGGGGTCCGTCTCCACTGACGGGCGCGTGCGCTGTCAGCAGAAGTTTAACATCACTGACGGGTAAGGTTTTCTGCCCGTCAGTGGATCTATTTTGGGATTAAAAAACATATATCAATTAGTACACTCATCATTACATATTAGCATTACAGCCCATGATGCACACATCCACGGCCACACACTCCTCCCGGTCCTCTCCCGGTGGAGGCCGATGTACACATTCGTGACGCCCACCACGCAGACCACGATTCGCAGGAGCCAGTGGGTCGTGTACCAGATCATCCTCACCCTCACGCCCCTGAAGAAATCAGACAAGATAAATGTTCACTTAGGCATGATAAGCTTCAGAAGATACATGAGAAGATGCAAAAAAGTAAAAAGATACAAATTTTGATGGAATTTAGGTTCATGTCATGTGTTCATCGATCTACTTATCTGGTCTCAAGAAGCCGATGAGTGGCTGAAAGCTTAGAGCAGCGGCAGCAGCAATTGAACACCAATGAGGAGGTTGTTGTCGTATCAATTGAACGCCAATGAGCAGCAATTGGAATGTTAGCAGGTGTAATTAAGAATCTAGACGAACTTGTGGAAACAACTGAATAGAAAACAAATAGAGTACTTGATTGGGAGATAAATCGATTTAGGCATTCAATCAGCAGTGCTCAGGAAACAAAACTGGCAACATATGCAATCTGTTGAGCTAGAGAATGTGTTAGGCCACCAACACATGCAGTCTAGAACTTGATAGAGTCGTGAATTCGTCATCGTGAAGACAAATCTAATCAAGGACGAACTAGAGTTCCAGAGGACACATAGAACACAATGCATCCATGCGTGATTTGAATTACACCATCAATACACAGTAGATTCATCCACAGGAGAGGAGAGGAGAGGAGAGGGATGCATGCTTACATTTGCGGGTGCGGGCAGAGGAGTAGCAGGTGGTGATGAAGGAGGCGTGTTTCGATCTCGTCAGCGTACGTTCGCCGCCCGGGGTGGAGGAAGGAGGCAGCGGCAGCGGCGGCAAGGGTCTGCGCGTGGGAAAAATGTCAGCTCGCCGTCCGGGAACTGCAAAACCCTAGGAAAAGGAGAAGGAGGAGGAGGGTGTAGAAGAGAAGGAAGAGGAGGTGACTAACTGATACGTAATCGCCGGTGTGGTTGCCGGTGCTGGCAGCGGGAGGCGGCAAACGGGGAACAATACGAGGTCGATCCGGTCTTCGACTTTGACCACGCATTCGATCCGCGCGGACGAGATGAAGCTGCGGGCTCGGTCCAGTCGGCGATGGATGACGCCGTGGCGGGAGGGAGCTCTCCGCGTGGCCGTGGTGGGGTAGGGTGGGGTGGATCTGGTCGCGGCGGAGGGAGAGGATGGAGCGGCCGTGGTCGGGTGGGGTGGATCTGGTCGCGGCGGAGGGAGAGGATGGAGCGGCCGCGGTGGGGTGGGGTGGATCTGGTCGCGGCGGAGGGAGAGGAGGAGTGAGCGGCGGGGGAGGAGGAGGAGGAGGAGGAGGAGTGCGCCGGCATCTGTGGGGAATAGGGGATTGGGAGGATGAGGAGATGGGTGAATTAGGGTTACTTATTGGGCCTGATGGGCTATAAATCACTGACGGGCTAGAAATTGGGCCCGTCAGTGGTGCAATACGCTCTACTGACGGGCCATACGAACGAGCCCGTCAGTGGTACTCCCCGTCAGTATAAATACGCAACCACTGACGGGCATTTTTTTGACCCATCAGTAATTATTTTTTTCTAAAATTAGACCATCTACTGGGATAACCACTGACGGTTACTTATTCGTCCGTCAGTGGTGAACAGTACCACTGACAGTTATTTTATGCCCGTCAGTGGAGACTGCGTAGGAGAAGTGTTTTCTGAGGTAGTGGCTATTGTGACCGATGAGAGTGAGAGAGATTGTGTACATGCAATTGAATAGTACATTGTCTTAATTTGCATATGCAGTTACGCAAAGATCGATATCAGCGCGGTGCACACTTTCGTTTTCGGAAAAATAAATTGAGGGGTTCGATATTTGCAAATTTTGCATATTTTGACGAAAAAATGTGGAAGAAATCACAAACAAAATGAGTCAAATCCAAATACGAAAATTTCCAAAAAAATCCTGAAGTTTCATAAACTCAAAAACAAGTTCAAATTGAAAAACTGGAATTTTTGAATTACTCTCTTTGGTTCTTAAAAGAAAGCTGCCGTTTTGGATATAGACCCATCAAACTTTCGAAACTTTAACTATTGATATCTTTAAAAAATTAGGTAGATTATTTCAAAAATCATATCTTATTTGTACTCTTGAAAAGTATGTACTTTTAGAATATATAATTTTTTATTAAATTTTTATGTATATTATAATCAAAATTAGTCGCTAAAATTGTTAATATCCTAAACAACAGCTTTGAAGAAAATAAAAGGAGTATTTGAGTGATTGGATCTTTTATGTGTGTGTGTGTGGTGGAGGTGAGGTGGGAAGGGGAAAGAACTGATCAAAATATCATAAATTTCGGCAATAGTTTCGCGAAAAGTGATAACCCTATCTTCAGCTGATTCGTACAGTTGTTTTATCAGAAGCAGGCGGTCCAGATTGCCCTTCTCAGCTTCCAAATGCACTGGTTGCTCACATGGGCAGGGTTGATACATAACCAGACTTCTTTTTTGTCTTTGTACTGCAAAGGTTGTTATCATGAATATCTTTCCAGAATTGTTTCGGCATAGCTCACATGGATGCAAACCAGCGTTGGATTGATCTTTCCAAAATTAATTACTAAAATTATTCAACGAAGAAACTCAACTATCAAATTTATTAGACGTAAGTGGGTAGTCGGTGACAGGTATAGTGCATATACACGCGGCAGACGGCAAAAGAAAAGATGAGTACGTGAATCTATTTGGCTCATCACATTTTTAGGCGAATGATTTGCTAAATCCAACTCTCAGTTCATGGCAAGTATATATGCCTGTCAGAAAAAAAAACTTTACTGCTTTATTGCACTAACTAACTAAATCTAAACAAACATAAACTCTTTAACTGCTAAACATCTCTCGATATATAATTTGTGCCCATCTTAACCAATTTTTTCCACCATTAAATTTGCTCCAAGATTCATGCGCCTTTTCCCTTATTTGTCCTCTTATTTTCTTCCTAATCCCCGTTCTCCTCAAATCTTCCTAATACAGTGCCTCCTCTATCATATAGCTCTGGACGCCACTGATCATGTTCCCCTCAACCAAATCGATCTCTCCCTACCATCGCCTCGCCTCTCCCCCTTTGTTTGCACCGCTATAGTGAACCCTAGCCTCACCGTGATGCTCCCTTCTTCTTCTTCTTCTTCCTCGTCACTTTATATAGGTGGGTATGCCACTATTGATGGTGATGGGCGCACCCCATCATTTTTCTATTTTTGCCTAGATTCTCGGGTTCTTTTTCTTCCTCGCCACAGGTGCATGGGTATGCTGTCGAATGCTTTTACCCTTTTCCCTTGATTATCAGGTTTTCTTTTTCTTCTTGTTCTTCCTCGCCACCAGTGGATGGGCATGCTGCCTAGAGCTTTTTCGCTTTTCCTATCGGGTTTTTCCCTTGTTCTTCTTTTTCTTCCTTGTTGCCGACCGGGTCACGGGAGGCGGAGGCAGTGGCGACGACAATAGCAGTAGGAGAGGGGGAAGAGGCCATGGATGATGATTCGCTAGAGGCAGTGGCACAATGGTGGACTGGCATCGAGGTGAAGCGAGAAAGAGGATCGATGCATACGGACTTGGAGCAAATTGAACGGTGAAAAATTAACTGAGATGAACACAAATTATCAGTCGATAAGTGTACCCGATTGTTAACATTTTTATTTGAGAAAACTAGCATGAGCACTGACTATTAAATTAAGAAGAAAGCAAACGATTATAATGCTTAGTATTTTTAAGAGGAACCAGTAAAATTCACGAAAGCCTCGTACGTATCACTTCCACAGAAGAAACACAACAAAGCAACGATAGCTGGCTTGCCTACTCCTATTCCATATTCCATCATCGGCAAGGCAATGCAAACACCACGTGCATCCTTACCGCACTTCACCTCAGACTCAGTAGGCTCGTTGCAATTCACCTCAAACTCAGACGACACCACCAGCCACACTCCCATCAAGCCAATCCCTAGTTAACTTTGTTGCTGTAAATAATAAGTATGGATGCCTTGTGCCACCCATCCTCTCCTCCCAGCCTTCTATCTCTCCGAAACACACTTCCATCACGTGCGTATTCTCTCTTTCTCTCACTAGTATTCAACTCTCTCTCTCTCTCTCTCTCTCTCTCTCACGACGCTATAAAAGGACTTGCCATCTCTCTCCCACTAACTCATCTCTCTCTCTCTCTCTAGATCTCCAACTTGACACTTAAGCTAATCTTTAATCTCTCTCCCTTTCTATCTCTCACTCTCTCTAGTTAACTAGTCTACAAAAGCAATAGAACATGGCGTCATCGTCACAGAGGAGTAGCGGCAGCAACACCACGACGACCATGGCGGGTTCCCCGGCACCGCGGCTCGACGACAACCCGCGCCACGACCACGAGGAGGCGGCGGTGGAGCTCCGGCGCGGCCCCTGGACCGTCGACGAGGACCTCACTCTCGTCAACTACATCGCCGACCACGGCGAGGGCCGCTGGAACTCCCTCGCCCGCGCCGCCGGTGCGTATACACTTCGATCCGCCGCCGACAGAGACGCGCCGGCCCATACATATATACATGATCGATCTCATCGAGTTCGTAAACAATGGATGCTGCAGGGCTGAAGCGGACGGGGAAGAGCTGCCGGCTGCGGTGGCTGAACTACCTCCGGCCCGACCTGAAGCGCGGCAACTTCACCGCCGACGAGCAGCTGCTCATCCTCGACCTCCACTCCCGCTGGGGCAACAGGTAATTAATTATCATTTATCAAACGTCACTTCATGCATATACTGTACAGTAGTGTAGATCGAACTCCATATCGGCCAAGTTAGCAAGCTAGATGTGGACTTGCACGTCAAATTAAATTGGAAGCCTCTCTAGCTTATTGAATGGCACAATTCAGATTGTACAAGTCTTCCTAGAGGAGGATGTGAATATGTGATGTGATGCATATGTACTAGCTAGCTGCAGCGCGGCTACTGTCTTTCACACTCACGTGACACGTACGGTGCATGAAAGCTGCACGCTTCTCTCTCTCTCTCGAGATAGAGTATCTAGCTAGCTTTAAGATTTGTTTGGTATTGCAGTGGCTTTTGAATGTACTTACTTAATTATTCATACTTTTGGATAAAACAACTAGTTCAGTTTTTCTTGGTACATAACAACAAAATTTTACTAAAGTTAGTACATATTCACTAACTAGGTAGATTTCACGGCAAAGTAACCACAAACATCAGCCTTTAATTTGTTAATTTCTTTATGTACCACGGATTGTTTTTCCTAATTGCGTTCGGCCCTTGCACATGAAGGTGGTCCAAGATAGCCCAGCACCTGCCCGGGAGAACCGACAACGAGATCAAGAACTACTGGAGGACCAGGGTGCAAAAGCACGCCAAACAGCTCAACTGCGACGCCAACAGCAACAAGTTCAAGGACGCCATGAGGTATCTATGGATGCCTCGCCTCGCTGACTACCGTCTCCAGCAGGCAGCTGCAGTTGGTGATCATGTTGTGCCAACTGAATTGGCAATGGGCTACATGGAGAGCTCCGGCATTGTGACATCATCCTCGGACTCGTTTGCGTCGGAGTCATACGATGGGGGCCTTTATACAAATGCGCATGCAGGAGAGGTGATTGACGGTGGGGATTGGATGCAGCAGACAGATCAAGGGCTATGGTCGGAGCCAACGCAGGCTAGCCAGTTTCAGGACTTGGAGCTGACTGGATGGGTGCAAGGGTTCTCTGAGGACCTTGCTGAGAATTTTTGGAGCTTGGAGGACATTTGGAAGATGCAATGAACTTTTTATGTTCAAAAAGAGCTGCGTATGTATACAGATACGGTTTATGGTGTTCAGATAGATAGGTATCCTATAACGAAGAAACATCTAGAGTTAGTTTATTCTAACGTCAAAAGCAACGTCCTATGTAGAAAAGTAAAGTATTTTGTTTTTCCCCTTGTAACCTTTTTTTGGCGGGATGTTGATTTTTGCCTCGGAAGGACGTTGATCTTGTAGAGGCTAAAGGGAGGGAGAATTATGTTTTGCTGTTTATACAATGTAAATATATATGATTGCTATTGAAACTTTTGTGCACATATTTATGTGTCCAAAATGTCCTCTCAACATGAGCTTTCAAGTGTCTTTTCACACTTATATATTACTCTCTTACTACCTCTTCAAGTTATTCATGTAGTCCAACCTATTCAAATTGGTCATTGTTGTACAAGAGATCACACATTCACATGTTTATGCTGTGTTTGGAACATCGAAAAAAAGTTCAGTTCCTCAAGGAATCTGGAAAAGTTCCCCTTTTACAAACAATAGCCACAAATCTCTAATTTAGGTGATGTGCAGTAATATACTATTTTGGGAAGTTAACTAACTCCCTTTATCTATGCACTCAATATCCTCGAGAGAAGTAAAGGAAGAAAAGGAATAGTGCCAATACTACTAGCTATAGGAGAGCAAATTCCATTTATATTGCCATGCTTTTTATCTCGAAAGAGAAAGGATGCTAGAAAGAAAGAAGGAAAAATTCCACTTTTCTTTCTTAAACTAGAGGTTTGGCTCAATTTTTTCTCTAAACTATTTCTGTCGGAGTATTATTCCGGCAATACTATTTATGGGGCGGTGTGAGCACAGCAAATCAGGATGGCTGCACACGGGAGACAAGATTTAGACATGTTCAGGCCCTCTCGGAGAGGTAATACCCTACATCCTGTGTTTGGTGGCTGGTATTGCTGTATCCCGAGTGCCGCAGGCCCTAGAGAATCGATCTCGAAGGGACCTGAGCTGCGAAACAATGGAGACTAAGCTAGATGAGATGTTCCCCCGATCGGAGGTCCCCTACCAGACCTTATATAGTCGGCCGGGGTAGGGTTACAGAGTCCGGATCGGATTGATAGATATGTTTCCTATTCGGTTACAACCAATTCCGGGTAAGCCGGACAGGTATTAGTCCTTGTCTTGTACTCCACGTCGGTGAGGTGCCCCCGTGTTGTAGTCGGACTCCGAGTAGCCGGCCCGGCCCATCCCGTGGCCGGGAGGCCGGATTCGTCCTCCTTGATGGTACCCGGGTGCCATGTCACCATCAATTTCTGAGCTCATTTAACCCTCTAACTATTTAATTAAGGAGTACTTTACCCCAAGCTAGTTTATAGAAGGATAAAATCACACCTAGAGGTTTAAAAAAAATATGAAAAAATTCATATATGTAGGCTGTAGGGTGAAGTATATATATGTAAATTTTGGTTAAAAAATATGATAATTTGTGACATGTGCAAAAAAAAACAACTTTGTACAGTAACAAATTTTCATAATTTGCAAATGGTCATATTTTTTGACCAAAATTTGCATGTATATACTTCATTCGACAACCTACGTGCATGGACTTTTTCAAAAAATTTCAAAACTTCTAGATGCGATTTTGTCCTTCCAAAAACCGGCAAGGGGTAAGTGCTCTCAATTTAAACAGCTTAGGGCTAAAGTGCTCTCAATTCAAATAGTTTAGGGGGTTAAGTGAACATGAAAATAGTTTAGAGAGGAATGTGAACCAAATTAATAATTTAAAGGAGAAAATTAGTCTTTTTTCAAGAAAGGAAAATAAGAAACATGACGTTGTCTTCGGATCATACAGAGGACTTCCACCAATAAATACTGCATACATGCATAACTTGTAGTTCCAAGCTAACTATAGATTCTCCAAATCATTTGTCCAATCTCCACTAGCTTCTATCTACCATATATTCTCTCCATCCACATGGAGAAATCCTCAGCCGTAGCTTTTTTTAGTCTCCAAGGGTTTTCCAGTTTGCACAAGGCATTAGGCATGTGCTAGCTGCAAGAAAAGGATAAGCTTGCATCTTTTGCTAGCTCCCATGCCCACTAATGGCATGCATCCAGATCAACAGGTTTGGAAGTAATAAAACTCGCTTTTATGTGCCGCTTAAAAGCCTTAGCACGGAGTTTAAACCCTAGCTTGCAATTAATGGATGAAGCCTCCATACATGCGTCCACTTGCTTGTTTATGGGCGGTTGTGGTTAGGGTTAGGCACAAGGATGTTATGCACTTGTCTTCTCTCCGTGTTACAAGCATCACGGTCCCAACGCAATCATCAACATTTAATCCGTTACATCTCAACGCGGCATCAATAAATTTTCAGTGTTTTTTCGTTACATAAAGGACATATATATGCCGCACACATGACATCCACATATTTGCATGCAGAGTTGGAGTAGAAGCCCTAAGTTTGGGGAAGACCGGATCATAACATGAATTTCAGGGCATACTTAGTAGATGACGCACGAAATTAAACACATGTCTGTGCATGCTGTACACACTAGAACATAAACTTGTACGCGTCTATCCTGATTAAGAGGGATGTGCCTTCTTCATTGTTATTATATACCTGTACGCTCAGTTCTGCCCACAGTTTTTTCATTTTATATACCCAAAAAAATTCAATTCAGTTAGACAACGTTTGTTTTTGTTTGAATTTGGAATGGTTAAAAGAGGCGGAAATCCCAAACTTCCAAACCTGGCTCTTAACCTGGTTTGGCAAGGTAAGCTCTTCCCAGCTCCCACTACCCTAGTTCACTCCTTGTGGTAGAGTCCCAGTTTATAAGCCATTTATGCTACAGCCCAAAATTCTAAAACTCGCTCAAAATTCAAGCGGCTGGTACGTTCTGACTGTCTGAACAAAATTTTAACTTGAGTACTAAAATTCTGCAATTTCAGTCTTTTCGCCGGGCGACGAAAGTTTTCAAAGGGAACGAAAGAGTTCTTCCTGCAGAACGGCATGCAGAAGCTTGTCGATAAGTTGGAGAGGGTCAGATCGATCGATGGTAGAGGTCGCTTGCTTTGGAGGTGTGGGTCAGGCGCATGGGCCCACACGAAGGTCGTGAAAGTAACACAGCACGTGCTATAACTAAAACTGTTAAATTAAGAGCTCGGTTCCATGCATGAAGTGATTTGCGGAAGACGACGCGCCACGGCTCACTCGACCCGCGCATCACGGCTGAGCCGGGGGGCCCTACGCCCCTACCCCTTCCTGCCACGTCAGTGTAGCACGGTCAACGGTCACAGAGTAGTACTAGTATCTATTGTGACTAGGTCTACACACGCACGCATGCTTAATTAAGTACCACTAAAAATAGCATCATCAGATTTATTATGAAACTTTATTAAAAATTATATTAATATCTAAAATCACAGCTATTTAAAATCTGAGACTACTGACTAATTAGGATTAATTGGCATGGTCTCCGCGTCGCTAATCTATCAAGTACATGGCACTAACGAAGCAAGCCACCACTTAGTCGCGCTACTTTCCATTTGGTTGGTGGCTGCTCGCCTTTCCCGTTGGCGCCCTCCTACGGTAACACGAGTAGGGAATTTTCGACTAGCTAGTTTTCCGCGGTATGTGCGGATTTTTGGCACACGCAGATATATTCACTCACTGGGAATTATGTGCGTTTCCGCATTAAAAAGCATCACGGTTGTATATATTATATTAGAACATGAATAATAGCAAAAAATTGTGCTAAATATGCATATTTGTGACTTGCACAAAAAAGATAAAATTTTGACCAAAATATAGCAATCATGTGTGCACAAATTTATATTTTTATGCAGCGAAAGGTCTAGAGTACCGTTAGTGGCGACAGAACGGTGACGCTGGCTCCTTGCCGGGGATCCGTCGTCAATGGACGCGAGCATGCCAGCGGTGTGCTCGGGACTTGCGCCCAGGTCCCCTTGCATGTCTCTCATCGTGGTGGATGCGTTGTCAGGGTGGTCTATACCGCACTCTCAACAACGGGTTGTTGGAAAACCGTGGAAGGGCCCACTTCCACTGTGCCGCGTCTTGCCTCCATTGACTTTCTGTGACGTGTTGGTTCGTTCCTCGTCCATGCTGGAGGGTTTGTCACCGACATGTTGATAAGTGCAATGGCCGGTGCAAAGGGCGGCATCGCCGGCGAGCATTGAGATGCAGTTCCCACAACTAGTGATGTGTCAACTAGGTTTAAACAGCGTGGGCCACGGGCCACCATCCGAGCCATGCAAGTAGGGCCAGGCTGGAGGGGGCCACTACCAGACATCACCGCCGACTTCTAGGGCTGCACGGCAAGCGATTCCGTCAATTAGAAGCTTTTCCATTGAGTCTGGGATCGTGCGACCTCTTTGCAGTGATCCTACGATGATGTGGTGAGATCTGTTGGTATGGAGCACAGTGGTTGTGGTCATGGCAGCTATGGCGGTGGTCGGCGATAGGATGGTGCTCCACGACATCACGGCGGAAGTTTGCCCTGGTCGCAGTGGTGTGGTCACACATTTGGTGGATGACGAGTTGTCCATACTACAGTATGCGGATGACACTATTATTTTTATGGACCATAACATTGAACAGACAAAGAATATAAAGCTTTTGCTATGTGTATTCGAATAATTGTTTGGTTTGAATATTAGTTTTCACAAGAGTGAAGTTTAGTACTTCGGTCAGGCAAAGCAAAGCGAATAGATCTAGACTCAACTTTTTGGGTGCGACTGGGATCCTTCCCTTTTCATTACCTCAGCATTCATATTCACTATAGAAATTTACATAATAGTGATTGGAAAGGGATCAAAGATAGGTTTGAGCAGAGATTGAATAGCTGCAAAGGCAAGCATCTGGAGGCACACTTGTCCTTACCAACTCTGCTCTCAATAGTTTGCCTATGTTTATGATATATTTTTTTCGAGGTACCCAAAGGGGTATGCAAGAGGCTAAACTACTATAGTTCCAAATTCTTCTAGTAAAGTGATAGTCATAAACGTAAGTACAGACTTGCCAAATAGAATACTTTGTGCCATCCTAGAGAAGGAGATATGGACATTCATAATTTGGAGGTTAAGAACGTCTGTTTATTGAGCAAGTGGCTTTTTGAACTCCTAAATGAGGACCGTGTGTGGCAAGGGCTCCTTCCAAGGAAATACCTAAGGGGCAAACCACTCTCACTGGTCACGGGCAAGTCGAGGATTCCCATTTTGGACTGGCCTAATGAAATAACCACATGTTTTTTCAGTTTAGCAAGTTTCAAAATCATTGTGGAGCTAAGATCCTGTTTTGGGACGACCCATGGATAGGGTGTTAGGCCTTCAAAGATTGGTTTCTTATGCTCTACAATATCAACCGCTAACGACATGCCACGATTGCTGAGATGATGAGCACAGTTTCATTAAACGTTTCCTTCAGGCAGGTTTTATTGGACCAAAATTGGTTGCTTGGAACGAACTTGTCGAGCAAGTAGCTAGGGTTGTCCTTAGTCAGGATGAGGACATATTTTGATGGGACCTTCAAACAAATGGATATTTCTTTGTACAATTATATATAGTGCTCTCATGCGTTCACCTGTTCTTAGTAGCCCACATTGCTTGTGGCAAATGTGGCTATGGCAGTTGAAAATTCCTCTCGATATTAAAATCTTCATGTGGCATCTTCGTAGAGAAGCAGTGCTCAGTAAGGATAATTTGGTGAAGAGGAATTGGCAATGCAGTAAATAGTGTGATGAGGAGGTGTTTACTCAACATCTCTTTTTCGATTGCCAGTTCGCTCGCTTCGCCTGAAGATCGGCATAATTAGCTTTTAATCTTGCACTGTCTCGTAGTGTGTTCAATTTATTTGAGAATTGGTTAATAGTTGGGGGTAGGAGGGTTAACCGAGCCAAAACCCTAGTGTGCCATAACGATATTGTGCTTGATAAATAGAAAATTTTCAATCCGTCGCCATCGCTGTCCTTGTACGTTCCTCGCATCGTCCTTCTCCCCAGCTTCTTCGCAGCACCAGCAAACCAGCTTCATCGTCAGCAGTACCGGCGCTGGCAGAGGCTGAATTCCGGTGGCGGCAGTGGCAGCGGGGCTAGCAGCAGCTTGGACCAGTTCATCGCCGAGAACGTGGAGCACTACATCGTGACCGAGCGGATCTACGCCAGCAAGGCGAGGAACGGCACCGGCGGCAAGACGCTCGACGCCGACCTGTCGGCGGCCGAGGCCGGCAAGGTGAAGTACGTCGTGAGCCCCCACGGCAAGGGCAGGTTCAGGACCATCACCGAGGCGGTCAAGACCGTGCCGGAGAGGAACAAGAAGAGTGTCATCTTCGACATCAGGCCGGGCACTTATAAGTAAAATAATTAAATCCATTCCTTCTTGCACGTCAATCCTGATCGACATGCAGAATTCCAGAAAATTAAGATGCAATTAATTTACATTGTTGCGATTTTTTTTATAGTACTCCGTTAATCAAATTGCCGGAAGAAGGTGTTCATCCCGAGCATGAAGCCGTTCCATCACGTTCGTGGGCAACCCCAGGAGCCCGCCGGTGATCACGTGGGACGACACGGCGGCCACCCGCGGCAAGACCGGCGCCCCCGTCGGCACCGTCAGCAGCAACACCTTCGCCGTCGAGTCCGACTACTTCATGGGCTCCGGCATCGTCGTCAAGGTCAACTACCGTACGTGCAAGCAATTAAGTTGTCTCTCTGCACCACTGAGATTTTGCTCAAGCTCCGCCGCTATTGCATGCATGGCAGAACCACGCGCCGATGGCGTTGCCGGGGCAGAAGGGCGAAGAGCTGTGGCACTGCGGGTGTTCGGCATCAAGGCTGCATGCTACAGCTGCACATTTGCGGGCGGCCAGGACACGCTCATCATCCAAGGGAGCGTCGACTTCATCTTCGGCTTCGGCAGGTTGACATGGCCGGGTGACTTACTTACGAAGCTTACAACTTATGGACTTTGTTTTTCTTAAAAGAATTTGTTTGTACACACACGGCGGTGCTTACTGTAGCACAGAAGAATGCAGTGGTGAAGGTACAGAATCTATTTAAGATCCAATGAATTGAAGAGGAACACATGTAATTGAATGCTCACCCAGAAGAAAGAAGGGCTGAGCTGACCACTGCTGCTCCCCCAATTTATTCGCATTTGCTTGCTTGCTGTCACCTCAGGTGAAGTAATTAAAGAAGGCAGTACGACAACTAGTAGTTGCTCATGGAATGCATTAAATTTTATCTCCTTGGATATTACTCGGTGCTACAGTAAGCACCACTGCATTCTTCGGTGCTACAGTACCAGAAGAAAAAAGATTACATCAACGTTGAATTAACTACGTACTCTCATCGATCAGAGGTGATACGTCATACATGTCGATCGTTTTCTTTAACAGCAGCAAGTAATTTACTTAACCATATGTGGATGGATGGAATGATGGATAGATGCGAATGCACTAGTGCATTATTCTGAATCGAAACAGATTTGTAATAATTAACCGACAATAGTATCGCCGTCGTGGTGGTCGCCGCCGATCAGTTCTTGGCTGCCACGGCCTCTGCCTGCACCGCATCCGTGCTCATCTCCTTCATCTTCTCGTCGATCTCATCAACGGCGGCGGCGGCCTCCTCTTTCTTCTCCGGCACCTCCCCCTCCTCCTCCTTGTCTTGTTCGTCAGTGCTGTCCGTTCTTTTCTTGAGAAGTCCAGTGCTGCCTTTCTTGGCTACCTCAGTGGTGGTGGCGGCGGCGTCGGCGTTCGCCGCCGGCGTCTTGGACCGCGGCTGGACGACGACGACGTCGTCGGCCTCGAAGGCCTCGACGGGGAAGCTGCGGGTGATGCCCCCCATGGCCTTGCAGTGGAGCTTCCCGGTGGGCGGGTCGTCGACGCAGATCTCGTGGAGGGTGACCCAGATGAGCATCTCCTTGGCCTTGACGCCGGTGATCTTCTTGAGGCGGCCCTTCTCGGCGATGGCGGAGACCTCGGCGGCGTAGGAGACGTGGCGGCCGGCCTTGGCGAAGTAGTGGTCCACCTTCTTCTTCTGCCTGAGCCACACGAAGCCCGTCTCCTCCACGTAGCCGCACTCGATGATGTCCTTTAGGGGCAGGAGGCCGCTGGGGAGCTCCGTCTCCTGCAGCAGCAGCCGCGTCTTCTCCTGCCCCGCCGCGTCGCCGGTGTAGATCTCCGCCTTGGCCCGCACGTCATCCGGGATCACCAGCGGCATCTTCGCCAGTCACAGGAGAATGGAAGACCGTATAGGGCTTCTTTGAGCTCACTGACACGCGCACACACACACACACACACAATGCTTTGCTTTGCTTGCTTGCTGCAGCTGGTGGATAGCTTTGTGTGTTTTGGGATGGGTGGAGAAGAAGAGTGTGAGGTGTGTGTGCTTATATAGGAAATGGAAATGAGCAAATAATGAACTCCCCTCTTCACTAGAAAAAAGAAAGAAAGAATTTGTTTAGAAGGCGAAAAAAAGAAATAAAATGAAATGGGGAGTGTAGTTGGGAGTTGTCAATAATATGCTACGAGAATGTGTTAAAAAAAATCATCGAAAAATGCAATTAATTTGATTTATTTCACTGTGGAGGACATGGATGGGGTTAAATGCATGCTCATCTAGAGTGGCCATGCTATGTCCATAAGGAGGCTGTAGATCATATTGTACCATTTTTCTGCATCTAGTCCATCCATGGCATTCAAGAAGGGAGTGAGGACGAACAGGAAGAGAGCCTTCTCTCAAGGATGAAGCAAATAGAGCATGAGTAGTTCCTCATTCGTTTGTTGTTCCTTCTTTTTAGGCCCTTGCCGACTGATCCTTTGGTTGCCTAGTTAACTGTCTTCCAATGTGTCAAACTCCTTTAATTGAATGGGCAGAGCTCCTGCCTTATAATTTCTATTTTACTCCTATTTTGTTTTATTGTTTCGCATGTAAGTAGCGTGGACGTACACATATTATCCCTGAATAGGTATAGTTGGTTAGGGAGCTAAATGAACCTACCATATTGTCCCATCAATGGCACATGCACGTTGGTTTTTCACTGGTTTAGTGTGTAGTCAAGAGCATTGATTTCTGATCAGATGGTTGCGACCACACACACTTCTCCCACCCGTCGCACCACATGGGAAAGGCACGGTTGGGTAGGGAGCTAATGAATCCCATCATATTGTCACATTTCTCACGCACACGATATGTTGTGGTTTTTCTTATATGGAGTACTCCCTCTAATCATAATTGTAGATCACCGTGAAATACGTGCAGTCTATTTTAAAAAGAATTAACCACTAATAAGTGTAAAAATATATTGGCACACTTTATGAAAATAATATCATTAAATTCATCTTGCAAAATTATTTTATCCTATGTATTTTTTATTATTTTTTATAACATATTATAGGTGAAAGTTATAATCAAAGTTTTATATTGAAGACTATAAAAAATTAAAAATAATTATATTTGTGATCGAAGAGAGTAATATATAAAATTGATTTCTAATCGAACGGCCGAAGAACGCGCATGGGCCGTCCACCCGTCATGCCATAAATTGGGTTGCAGCTGGCTGCAGAGAGCTAGTTAGCTAGCTAGTAGCCATGGCCGGTGCACACCTTGAAGGCTCCGCGCTAAATGCTAATGGCAGCAGCTATGTCGTCACTGCATCCATATATCTCTCAGTTTTCCCTCTCTCGTGAGCATCACTGGACAAGAGCAGATGTATAATGTGTCGTGGTTTCATGGACGGGATCGATATTGTTGCAAGTTGTTGCAACTCTCAACCCCTGTTCATGGAAATAATACTTTGTCTCTGACGGCTCCTCGGAATGCAATTCTCAGTACTGTTCCAACAACGAGCTCTCAACCAACCCATGCATTCAATGTTTCTCTAGGTATATGCACATGTCTGAACGATCTTACAGTGCCGTTCCATCTTTAATATCCTCATCGACACCGGCCGCTCAAAGCTCAACGCGCTAGAGAGATCGATCGATCGTCGGACGCCGTGCCATCGGATGATCTACGCCGTTCATTTCCGATCCGACGAGGGCAGGCAGCCGATTAAACATGATCCAGTTGCTGCATGCATCTATATGTCTCTTCTGACGATGCTGCGCATGCGCAGGTCAAAATTCAATACCATCTGGTACTGGTGCTGCTAGCTTCTGCACTGTGCCGATTTATTTACTGCACATGTGTTAGCGTGTGTACGTACCATCAGCGGACAAGGCTCAGAGCCTCACAGGTATAGGTTGATTCGTGGGTTTAAGTTTTGCATTATCTATTTTTAAGTTCTCTTAGTGTTTTAAGATTTTGGTTATTTTAAGAAAAAAATCAACCATCTTCATTCTTACCTCACTGTAATATAACCTGTAGACTAAAAATTCTAATAAATTTTTATTAAAATTGTACACTTTTAGGACTGTAATTTTAAATTAAATAATATATAAATTTAGGTGGCTGAGATTTACGAAAATTTCACTCCTGTGAGAATTAGCAAAAGCATTGAGTTTTAAGTTCCGGGAAGAGTTTCGACACCCAAAAATGTCTAGGTTCGCGTATATCCTCCGCCCTCAGATCAAACAGGCAAGCACCACCGTAGATGGACGGTCCAGATGAGCGGGAGACACACGAGACTGCGCTCACGCTGCCCAGGAAATTCAGGGCATGTTTGGAGCGCGTGAATTCCACGGAAAACATTTATTTCATGGAAATCAAAGAAAGATCACATCTTCCAAAGGAGGCCTAACCAGCACGGAAGATTTGGGTCGAGCCTAACGGTGTCGAGTCACGCCAACATCTCGTTTCACCTGAACTAGCGATTATTTGTCAATAGACAACTCTCACGTCTTCGTATTATTTTTTTCTGTTTCAAAATAGATGAGTTTTAACTTCATAGTCTTTCATATACAACTTTGGTCATTACTTTTTAGATGAGTACATAAGTAAAATTTTATAAAAATTTATGTTGTGAAATGGTTTTTAATGACAAATTTAATAGTACTATTTGCATCTAAGTTATTTTTATTAATTAGTGGTTAAAGACAAAGAAATCTAACTGCACACTTTTTAACATGATATTTATTTTGGAACGTAGAAAATATTCAGGATAAATTAAACAGAAGATGATACGAGACCACCGGCTCTCTTTAGAATGCAATACAGAGGAATGCAATGCCGTGGAATATTTGTTAGATGGGGTGTTTGGTTCGATGGCACCTTTCCATGGGAATCTTGGAGTAATCAAAATATTTGTTCATAACACTTGAAAATTTTCTTCGTATCCGGAGCGCAAGTATGTCAAGCATGCAATTCTTAAGAAAATTAAATAACTATGTTATTTCTTCCGGTGGTACAATTAAATAACTTATGTCATCTAGTAGAAGGCCTCCGGGATGGCACACCGCACAGTCGTACAAGCTTCCGTCTCGTTATTGATAATTCTAGAGCGTAGTTAAGTAATAATTATTGTAAGCCATAATTGCGGAGAGAATTCTAAGTGTGGATGGAATATACGCAAATGTTGCATACACTAATAAAATTTTTGGTGAATTTCAACTATATGCTACAATTTCGTATATCAGTTTTTAATCTAGAAGGACATCAAGAGATGCGATGGTTAGTTAAATTCTATCCCAAACGTGTGGATCCGCATTAGATCATGTGCATATGATCCTTTTTTACGATTTGGTTGTATGAAGCGATTTTTTTGAATTTGGAACCAAATTCATGTGTAAAGAGTATGGACATAATGCACAATTTCTTATGCATATCAAGTTGTTTCTTTGGATCTGAAGGCATATCATGATAAAGAGCACAACTATTTCTACAGTCCTACTTAAGAAAAATATTAAAATTCTACCATATTAAGATTAAAATGGAATGGAGGGAAAATATATTTTTAATAAATCTCGAACTCCCCTCTTTGAGGGAGCCCACAGCCCCAGCCATCTCACCCGCCCTGCTCGGCCCGAATACAATAAAAGTTTGAAATCAACTCAATCGGGTTATGGTTAAATCTAACCCCCTTTCACCTCCACCCTACTCATCTCTCTCTCTCTCTCTCTCACTCCTAATCCACTTCTCCCTCCCAATCCCTAAATCGTCACCCCATGCTCCCCATCATCGGTAGATTTCAGCCGTCGTCCAATCGCCTGAGGCCGCTCTGCTCGGCTGCGTGCTCCTCCGCTCCCTCGTCCTTCGCCTCCCCGCGTTGTCCCACGATGGCTCCCATCACCTCCTCTGCCTCCCCGTGCCCGAACTCGATGCTACACTCCTGCTCCTCGCCATGTGTGATCCCTACTCCCTGGCTAGCCCCACCTCCCCTTCCCCCCGTGGACTCGCATGTGATGCTCGTCGATTCGACGACATGGGGGGCTCCGTGCTTTCCATCTCTGGCCTCGGCACCATGCCCTAGGCTGCCATCGCGCTCTACCTCGACGTGGCCGCAAAGTGCTGCCGGTTCGCTAACGTCGTGTCGGAGGATTGCGCGGTGGCTGTTGCTAGTGGCAGCGGCAAGGATGACGAGGGCTACAGAGGGGCGTCATACGCGACCATGCTGGCGCTACCCACTGTGTCCCGTCAGGGCCTCCTCATTGTCGCGAACCGCCTTCTTATCTCCGCCAACTGCCACGGCAAGGACCAACAGAGGCGTTGAGAGTGGGCAACCGGTGGCCACCAGGAGGCCCCAGTCGCGAGGACAAAGATCGAGTTTTTCAAGGTCTCTGTGAGGTTTTGGTGGGTCTGTAGAAGCTCGCCCGAGGCTCGAAAGCATGTGTGGTCAGAAAGTGGCCACATAGGCTAAAACAGGAGGTGGGAAAGGCAGAGCGTTGAGAGAGCGAGAAATCCACAGAATATATTAGAGTTGTGTATTGCTATGTTTCCAACTACTGTACAATTCGACATGTCACTATATTCTTCGTATTACTCTGTTTTATTCAGAATAAGTCCTCGCAAGTTTTTACGCGTGGTTGCATGTGCAAGATTTAAATCCGGTCGGCGGGCACGAACACAGCGCCTTGTAGATCAACCAAGAACGCCAGCGTATCAAGCTCGATCAATCCATGGTATCATCGTCGTCGTCGTTCTCATCGTCATCATCTCCTCCTGTCCGCACAAGCTAGGGTAGGCAGCGAGAACCTAGCTAACAACACGCATTCATGGATGCCTTGCTGTTCTGTTGCTGCTTCACCTGCCACACCCTCGCTCGCAGCGTGACAGCGATAACTCGGTATCATCCCGTCTGTGTGGTCACTGGTAACAGCAGCGTGGAGTTTGCGGGGGGCTTGCTTTCGGCTAACAGCGCCTGACGAGGACGGTTAACCGTGTAGAAGTTGAGGCACATACCAGGGCATCGTCCAGAGATGGCCATGGGCACTGATGGCGGCCGGCGGCGACGTGCGGCACGGTGCCCTTTTGGTTTCCTTCTCCGACTTCTTGGTCTTACTTAGCTACTAAGGCTCCGGTTGCGACACGGAAAACGGATGGTTTTAAGGCTCTGTTTGGTATGCGGTATGAAGTTTTACGTTAAGCATTTTGCGTTATTTCTGGACAAAGGAGATTTTTTTTCCGCTACAGTTATATCATCAGTGAAAAAAATTACAAAATCGATCGACGGACGGTTTCTAGTGGAGACCAGCGAAAAACCGGAACCGCCCTTGTTTCGGTTTTCAGAGTGGTTCCAGTTTCTACAGTCCTGCCCCAGGTGAAGCATAAGCCTGGGTCATCCCACGGCTCTGAGAAGAATGAATGCAAATGGAATGTAGATGTCATGGTCTCCGGCGGAAAAGATTTGACCTTGTTATTATCCCCGGGCCTCTCAACTGCATGCTGCTCTCAGCTCAAAGCCTTCCGTCGTGGAGCTACCGCCTATGTTCATCAGGGTGGTCAGGTGGGGGATCTCCTTCGGCACCGATGCCATCAGGACCTGCAGCAACCAAGGCCAGGAAGTTATGATCTTCAATTCTTGATGCCAACATTACCGAGGCATACCCGATGAGATGATTAGAGCGGTACCTCATGACCAGACTTGGTGATGAGGACCTCGTCCTCTATCCTGATTCCGATGCCGCGGTACCTGTCCGGAGCGTTCTCGTTCAGTATTGGGACCGGTGGAATGTAGATCCCGGGCTCAATGGTTATTATCTGTGTTCACATGCAGATGCAGGATCACTTGTCAGTGTTAGAACTCAGAATGTCGCGAACAATGTATAAATGGTAGATCTGGGAGATACGCTAAATTTGGTTAATGTGGTCGTTTTCGAGTAAACTGTAGCAGAGAGAGGCCAGTTGGGTGTTGTATCCAGATGCAAGCAAAGCTAAACATAGGTTAAATAAACTAGCAGGAAAGAAAAAGCTAAACATAGGTTAAATAAACTAGCAAGGGAAGAATGAAAGTATAAAACATCTACTTACAACGCCTGGCTCCAAGGATTTGTCCTTGCTGAGCGTTGTGGAGTCATGAATATCCATTCCCAACGAATGACCTGGAAGCCAGATCAGAGACACAAGGGCTATTAAGCTGGTCCCAAGATCCAAATCTCTTGCATTGAAGGACAAATCTAATGAAGAGAGATAGATTGTGAAACCTATCGCGGTTGGATTCAAATAATTGTACTGGTTAGATTTGCCCTTCCCTATAATTCCGAGTTCTTGGAATCCCTTTATTAACATCTTGACCTGCAGTTTGGAGATTTGAGACGAGGATAAATTTTTGTGAAATTTAAACATGTTATTTACAGGAAAAATTAGATCAAAACCAATACTGAGTGAGGATATACCGAATGATGGTGTATATCATTAATGCTTGCGCCTGGTCTACAAAGATTTATGCATTCCTTATTTGTCTCCAGTATGAGGCTGTACAGTTCTTCCTGAGGTCAAGGTGAGGATTAAATAAGTCTTGAAAAAAATAAGCACACGTTCTGCTGCATACAAGGTTTGCATATGAACATATAACAAGCAATAAAAGCTGAGCATTACCTGAGCAGGTGAAAATCTGCCACAGGGTGGCCATGTTCGTGTCAGATCACTAAGGTAGCCATGGTACTCGCATCCGACATCCAAGAGAAGAAGATCACCTGTTTTGATCTATCAAACAGCTAAAATCATCTTTACAAGAAAATATGCATGAGATGTGCAAGAAGAGAAAATTTCTGATGTACCTTCGTATCATTCCTTGAGTAGTGTATAACACTGCCATTTGCTCCACCACCAACAGGAGGATGGAACCTAAGATATGCCAACAGTTATTATCAAAACAAGCACTGCCAGTTATCAATTAACAAAATGGATGAACACAGGGTCATGCAATTAGTATCTCAGATGCAATCAATATAGAACTGTAGATCAATAAACAGAATATACAGTGAACAACAAAATGCTTATGCCATACTTTGGGCACCTCTCATTTTGCACTCATACTCAATTTTAGCTGCTAATTGGCTTTCCTCCCTGTGGGTCCTTGAGAGCAACATTGTCTGCAAAAGAGACTGGACAGGTAGAGAGAATATAGTGTCAGTAATCAGAAAAGTAGGGCCAATGGCGTGCACATCTTTAAGCCAACTATTCTATCAGTTATATTCTACAGTATGTAAATTGCAAAATTAAGTCGATGAGTCTTGTGTTCCCTCCTGTTGGTTGGATATTGCCAATTTGAACTAGAAATTCTAGATGCAATCACTCAATGGAGCTATTATTGGGAAATCTCATTGGGATCCCTTCTCGTTTGGGATCCCAACACTATAACCTGAGTTCTGGGGCTAGCTCAGGGGGCCACCTATAATATCCCCCTCAACCTAACCAGCAATGCCCCAGTAAATTTTTTTAATATATCTATATCACCTATGAATTAGACTGATGTTTTTCTACTGGAATATCAAACATATCTCAGCAAAATTTCTATCGAAGGTTGAATTGAGAAAGTAAGACTCAATATCTCCAAAGAGTGCGTGATGACAAAAACAGAAGTTCAACCAAATACCTGGGAAACAATAGATGCTGACTCCCTCATCAACCTGATTTCCGATTTTGACTTGATCCACCGCAGTTCACCAGTGCAAGAAGTAATATCTTTTACTGTATTGTTGAGTGATGCCTTACGGAAGGCATCAAAGTTCCCATAAGATGTGGATGCCTTTACATTGTGATACACCACTTTTGATTGCTCAATAATTTCAGGAAGTATCTGCATTTTAATAGTATAGTTGTGTTAGTTGATAAACATTCAGTAATCAACAGCTAACAAATTACTCCCTCCTGGCACAACAGAGGGAGTAATTTCTATTGTAACGTATTTATGAAACCTAGCATATAATATTATGGAAGTACTTTTTGAGACAAATCTCATGTCATTTTCATGTGTTAAATCTCAAAATTCAAAGATATATCTATAACTAAAGTTTAGAAAGTTTGGTTGCACGCATCCCAACATGATCAATACTTGACTGGAGTGCGTGTGTCACTAGAAGGAAGGTAACAATTAGGAGGTAAAAGCTGGTGATCAAAAGTGATCAACGAATAAAGTGCTTAAAGAAAACCTGAGAGCTGACCTTTTTCATTTGACTAAGTGGAAATGCTTTATCTGCTTTGAAGAAATCCACAGCTGCTTCAACTCCAGCAGTCTGACCTTGCCAAACCACATTAATAAGACTGGTATGGCTTAATTAGAAAAGGTATGAATGCGGCAACAAGCTAACAGGTCATCATTACCTCCTTACTTGTATCTGGCATGAACATACATAAACCAGTTGCCTCACTCAAAACTGCTATACCACCTGGTTGGGTACAACCTGTAATATACAGGTAAATAGGTAATCGCTATTCTGTCTGAATGAGTATGGCACTACATCAGTCATCATCTGCTGATCTGCAGATGCAATAATAGCCAAGCTCTTCTCCGGCAAAACCTCCAAAAGCCTTTTTCTTCTAGAGATATACTCCTCACTGGTGATGCCCGGTGTAATCTCCCCATCAGCTAATAACTGGTTCATAGTATCACAATGTTTTAAGAAAGAATAAAAAATGAATTATTTCGAAAAATGCAATAATAAAGGAGTGTAACGAAATTAGCGCAGGGAATGTGTACTTTTGTGGTACTATGGGCAATGAGCATGGGCCTGTTTGTCTTAATAAGGATTTTTGTGTAGACAGCTTATAAGCTAAACTGATTGGTTTATTTCACAAGTTCTAAAGTAGTTTGGCACTTCGGGAAAATTCAGCTTATGATCCTCTAAAAAATTATAACCATGATCACAGCCTTCCACAGTGTGGAGAGAGTTAATCTTGAAATAGAACTGGTTGTCTGCCACTAGCTTGAGCTAGGATAACAGGGCTACACGACGGTAATATCTTATTTCGACTGTGTGGAAAATGGTAATAATATATGTGTTTGTTATGTTTCCCTGGTGGTCATGTAAGAACTACGTACAAAGTGAGTTGCATCATCCAGGTATAGAAAAAGAAATTGAATTAGCTAAGAGGCTACTTACTATAGCATCTGGAAATCAGGGGCCCTAAACATACTTGAAGAACTAGCTTCTAATTGAAACATGAGGTAGACACTAACATCTTTATTATTATATAAATGAGAGTTGGTGATGGTGGTATGTCGTCCACCTCATTCTCTCATACAAAAGGAAGCACACCGACTCGTGGACCTTCTCATCCCATCTTTTTCTCGTGGAGTTTGTTTCTTTTCTTTATTTTCTCAACAAAACGAACAATATCTTGTGCAACTGTCAACGAACTGAACAAACTTTCCCTTCTTTTTAGCACAAGTAGGTATGTAGTTTTCCACCTTACTTTATTTTCTCAACAAATCGAACAACCTCTTGTGCAACCATTAACAAATCAAACAAACATTCATTATTTTCAGAAAGCAAAAATTGGGTTCAAAGGGATAATTATTAGTCTAAATGAGAAAATTTACATGTTTTAAGCATGAATATATGGGTGAAGTCCGTAGTAATGCACGCATTTAGCTAGTTGCCTAAGTACCAAAGTAGACACAGAAACTAATGCCACCATGCCTGCAAAAGAGATTTGGGTGTTGGTTGGCCAACATCGATTATTCCTCCGGTAGTGTATGCAACACGCCCAACTAAACTGTGAGTTGTAGATAAAAACCCAGACGCTGCCTGCATGCAACATTGAAGAAAGAGTTGAATCAGAATTCAACATATCTATGGTAAACAATACTACAAAAACATCAGCTTTTAGAGTCATTGGCGCTATGTTCATGCCACCAAATTACTAATATTAAACAGAAGTATTACGATTGGAGTGGAAGTCGTGAATTCTGATAAGTCATCACTTCCAGTCAGAAAGCAAACCTATATATAGCAGCAGTTGGAGCTTGGACACCCATAACCACACCCAAAATTCAACCTTTGGGGTTTGGATACTTGCAATTGCACTTGGATTGAGCTGACAATGAGATGACAAAACTAACCACTTCTCTCTAGTCTCTACCAAGACGTGAGACGTGTAAATCACAATTCAACCCAAAGCCAAGTTAACCAAGGACCTAATCAAAATCAAATCTCAGAGCATCACTGATATATTCACATAGACATAGTCTCATCAACAACTAAATCCAATCGAAGCTGGAATGACTTCCAAATATCTCACGTCCAAGCTAATACCAGTCCATCCATGCGAAACTTTAGCTAATCACCAAGAATACTAAGGGCAGCAACAAATTGAGCAAAAGGCTTCCTCCTTTGGAACGAGGAATACACTACTGGTACCAAAGGTACTACTCCCTTGGAGATGCTAACTTTAAGCTACTCCCAGTCCAATCAGCAGAAAAGTTTAACGAGTCCGAAATTATCCCATCTTTAAGCTGCTTCTCGACTCCGACGGATCGAACTAGTGATTAAACGTTCGCCGCCAGGTCAACAACAAAGCGGCGCCTTTGGTGAGCACACAACGCTAAACATTCGTAAAAAAACACACAAATTTCGTCAGAAAGAAACCGTTGAGGTGATCCAGTATCCGGTGAAGCTAGCACGGAGTAAAGAAAGAATCAAGAAACGAGCGGAAACAGGGAGACCTATGAAAGATGGGAAAAACAGGGAGAGAGAGAAGGGAAACAGCTTCTCGTCGGCGGTGATTAGGAGTTGGTGGCTTCGATCTGAGTACCTCGTTTGCTCGCAGCGTCCTTCGCAAGAATCGCACCGCCGTCGCCATGGCAGCAGCAGCAGCAGCCTTAAACCCCGTAGTTCTCTCTCTCCTTGTTCTTCTTCTCCCCTCGATTGCTTTTCCTTTTCTGAAGACCCTAACCTGAGACTTAGCAGTGATCCTGGCCGTCCAAGGGGGACAGGAAAGATGGGTATGATATCCGTCACTAATCGTAAAGCACGTAGTTTAGTTCACTAGACCTAGTAGCTGTTAGTCTAGTACAAAAAATAGTTCTACGGAAATTGTTCAAAGCTCCTGTGTGTTCAAAAAGGCAACAACTACATGGACAGCACAAAAAAGTTTATAGAAGTTTTACTTATTTAGTGACCTACTGACCTGGATAATAACAACATACATGCGTTAAAAGTGGGAAGCATAATTTAAAAGTTATTTCTTTTCTTTTATTACTCACTCCACGTCAACATATAAGTAAACTTTTAAGTAGAAATAAAATTACTGTGCTCGAAACGAGGGTTTAGATGGGTTCATCGGATGGAAGAACTGGCGGAGTAGTGATTATATGCCACACAAATGAGCCACTCAAATTGGTTTGCTCATCCCAATGCAAAAACACAGTTTACCAAATATCCCAATGCAAAATTTGCTGTGAGAACCATCCATGACGCATCTTGTACACGAGGAGAGGAGACGAGATACATCAAAGCAGGTCCTAAGTTACAACGAAGTACATCGCCCTATGTTCAAGCATTTCATAAGAATTTGCACAGGAAATCCTTCATTTGGTCGATGTAGGGCGGCCTAGTAGGAATGATATGCCCCATATCATGCTCAACAATGGTGCACCAGTCATCAAACAGACGAGCCAATTCAGTGCTTGCCCTGTTTGCGATCTGCCTGTCGTGACCTTCGCCGCTGCCGAAGCAATGGAGGGAGGGGAGCCTGATCGGCTCGCTGTCGAAATCAACGACTGGAGCTGGGTATCCAGAGCAGAATATCCCAAACCTGAATTTCACAGAGCCACAAGTCTTCTGCTGCTGTCTGCATAGTAAGGCAGCCATCGCTGCACCCTGGGAGAAACCAAGAATGCCGTCGAAGTTACCGTCCTGTGAAATTGTGTTTTCAAGGTACGCGTATGATTCCTCAAAGCCATCTGTTTGTTGCTGATACTGGAGAGGGTCAAACGGTGCACCTGCAATCTTCCAATCTTGCTCAGTGTGACTACTCGTGTTCGGAGAAACTAGCCATGCGAATTTTCTTTTTGCTGTGCCAGGTGGAGGTGAGGGTTTGTCAGAGCAGAAATCCGGACTTGGTTGGTATACAAATGAAAGCTCATGAGGAGCATCTATGAAGACAAGCTCTGCGATGTGCTTCAGCTTCTTGGCAAGTGCTGATGTTCTTCCCTTAAAATTTGATGCGTTCTGACGGAAACCATGCAAGCAGAGGATCCTCAACTTCTTCAGCTGCTCATTACCTGGTACATCATTCTCCAGAGTAAGATGGCTACTAATTCAGATCATAATGAATGAAACAACTCAAATGAGTTGGTTAGGGGAAAAAGGCTCCCCAAACTACATACAAAAGCTCGTGAGCATATGCTTGGAGGCTATTAAGTTAGTAATACACAAAATATGCCTTCAGAGTCGATGGACATGTCTTATGAAGTCAATTTTGAGCCTGCAGTAACCAAATTTTCTCATCTAAAAGATCACCGAACCTAAGTGCATTTATCTTTCTTGTTCAAGCCCCCTGCTTTAGTTCTGCCTATATAGCATAGACTTACAGCATGGGCATACTTGACAAGATCATAAATAGCCAAACAGACACAGTGCACAGATAAACTGATACAGACCTTACCATTACTCCTGGGAGCTTTGGAGGTTGAAACCATGTTGCTTATGGATGGCTTTCCAAAGGCGGGAGATTCAGATAGCTCTGACTCTGTTTGGCAATTTTGCTGTGAAGATATTTGACAGCACTGTTTTCCATTCTTTAGACATAGCTCACACATATATTCCTTAGTAGAATCCTGGAGACGAAATCAGAATACATAAGGACAAATTCTGTTGCATCGAGCAGATATCAAAAGGCAAAAGGTTAAGGTGCCAATCAGCAACAAATTTTTTTCTTTCAAAAAGGCAATATGAAACATAGCATCTTAGTGACCTGACATGTGGGGCACACTAGGACCAACATTCTACAATGGCTGCAACGACACCGGGATGAATAGTCGTCATAGGAAGAACCACATAGTAAACAGGTTCCAAGTATGTTATCTTTGAGGCTTCCCACAGAGATTCTGTTAAACCATACTGAAACAAGTTAGTGTTAAGGAACTGGGGAACGGCTAAAGGGAACAGTTCAAGGCTTCGAGCAGACTGTATAAGGTGAGCACTAACCTATGGTCAAATACAAAATTCTTTCCGTCAAAATAGCCACCATCTGGAAATTGCTCCAAATATCTCTGAATACCACCGTATAGCTAAGACAAGCATAATAAGAAATTATCATAAGTCATGCAACCTACGAAAACATGATCAAGAATACAGATGTCTCAAATGTCAAATTACCAATTGAAGGGTTGCAGATTACCTGAAAAACATTCTCAAAGCCTTCACCTTTGGAGCGGATATAAGCTGATGCCATCTCACAGCGTATACCTCCAGTGCAGTACCTGCGAATACCAATAAGGTAGTTACGTCAATTGCTTGCAAAATGCGTTAGCTTAAACTCTAAAGCAATGTTTAATAATCAGATCCGGCCATACATACATCATGATTGATTTGCCACGTAGCTTCTCAGTATGTTCATCTATCCACAATGGCAAGTCACTGTATTGCCTGATTTCAGGATGTAGCGTCTCCACATTTGGCACATGGAACTTGCCAATCCTTGTCTCGTACAGATTCCTCGCATCCAAGACAACCACCTCATTCTTCTCTGCAGGCACCTCAGAATCTGAACCAGTTCCTGCTAAAAAGAACAGTCCAACTTAGCGCTGAGCTCTAACTCCAAAGTCTGTTCTCAAGGGAAACTCACCCATGCTTTGAAGCACCGAGTGGAACTCAGCTGCCAACAAATGTCTCCCAGCAAATGAGATCTCCGGGGCTGCCAACAACGGGTTGGAACAAAGCGTAACCAGCTCCTGCCAATTGCAAGAATAACACAAGACGCAATGTAACGGATGAGACTTCGCTTCACGGTGAGACACGAGTTCATGAGCGGTGGAATCATTTGCCTCGCCGGGGAGAGAAGAGGACCTTGACGAGCCGGACGGAGAGCGAGGTGAAGCCGCACTCCCTGGCGACCCTCTCGTCGACGGGGTCCTCGCAGGAGGCCAGCTTGAAGTCGGTGCCGTCGAACAGGCCGTTGGAGCTCACCTCCGCGACGTGCTCCTCCAGCGCCGCCATCCTCCCCCCGAGCTGCCACCACAAAAAAAGGTCGCCACGAATTCGACAACCCACTACGGTCCATACAGGAACAGAGAGGGAGGGAGCGGGATGCTCACCGTGGCGTTGACGCCATCGGGACCGACGCGGACGCGGCCGACGAGGGCGAGGGCGCGGCAGCGGGACTCGTAGAAGGCCGCCAGCGTGGGGGCGTCGGGGACCTCAGCGTACTTGTAGTACAGGAGCACGCCGTAGCGGCCATCTCCTCCTCCACCTTCCTGCTCCTTCTGCTGTGCCGTTGTCGCCGCCGCCACCGTCCCGTTCATGGCTACGACCACGAGGAGCTGCACCCGCAAAACCCTAGGCGCGCGGCTGCGGCTGCAGGAAGAAGACGTGTATGAGGACGACGGGTGGGCTTCTCCCAGGGCTTGGCCCATATAAGTCTCGGCCCACACAGTAGAGCCCAGACAGATAACAGCACGCGGCCCATATAACAAACAAAGTCAGCCCATATAACAAATAAAGTCTCGGCCCATGTAAAAGCCCGGCCCATCAGCCACCTTATCCATGCCCCGCATGTTCCATTTCGCTCCGCGTCCCCCACCCCAAAACCCCCACGAGAACCTCACCCGCTCCCGCGACCGCCGCTCATGGAGGCCGCCACCGCCGCCGCCGCGTCGTCGTCGCGGCCTCTCCTCTTCCTCCTCTCAGCGCCTTTGCCTCCGTCGCGTGCCAGCGCGGCGCGCCTCGCCGTTGGCCGCGGTGGTGGGCGGCTCGTGGCCGCGGGGGCCAGGAAGAGGAGGGGGAAGGAGGAAGCAGGGGAGGATAGGGTGGACACGCACAGCTTCGCGCCCAAGGACGGCGAGGTCACCGGCCCGTTCCCCGAGGCCGTTCTGCTCAGGAAGGTGCGTGCGACTGCGACCTCGGTTTTGTGCTGCGGGTAGCTAGGCTAACTCTGAAGAGCTTTGTCACTTGGATGTTGGATTTTGCTGTTAGTTTGTGAATTATGAACTGCATGAGCTATCAGGGATATCTATCTAATGTGGCAAGGTTGCCGTCTGCTTCTACATACTTTGTGAATTAGGCAGATTATTGGAGGTGATATCAGGCGATTATTTATATCTGAGTAATGTTCTTCTGTTGAATAAGTAGCGAGCTTGGATAGAATCGCATGGGTAGTGGCGGGATGATTTTGCGAGGGCTGGCTGAGATGTGTTATCAATGATCGAATTCTAGTGTACAAGCTGCAGCATCCCTAGTTTGGCTCAAATTTTGGCGATGATGGGGGCAGAACTGGATTTTGCCTGCCAATTTGTCTCCTAGTTTCACCTGCCTTCTGCTTCGTATTTTGCCCCTCATCCTTTTCTCTGAGAGGAAAGACCGCAAAGCCGCCCAGCGTTGTTAGAAAGTGATAAAAAGTAGTCTTTGTGCTGGGAATACGAGCTTACAAGTACAACCCACAGGATAGCAAAACAACAGGCTGGAAGCCCCAAAACAACACGGACTTGATCAACAGGGAAACTAGAGTCCAACACCAACGAACATTCAGCCTGAAGTGAACAGGAACAGACTGAAACTTGGTAGACAGAAACTGCACAGCAGATCAAAGAACGACTGCTGCTACCCGAGGCCTTCTCTAGCGTGCTCCTCCTCTCCTCCAGCAGCGATCGAAGCTTCTCCTTGACGCCTCGCGCTGCTTGCCATCGTTTTGGAAGAACCAGTAAACTCCATTGCCACGTCAGGGAAAAGATCTGTAAATAACTTGCTTGGGCGAAGCACAATGCCGATCCCTAAACACCATCTTGTTTCGAGTTAGCTAAAGGGAACAAACTATCATTGCAAAACTCAATCTCCCCCAACCACCCACAGCACTCCCTGTTTACGGGATTCTAATAATGGAAATGATTTTAACGTTTTCTTCCTCCGATTAAGAAAAAATTGTTACATTGATGTTTTGCAGAAAAAGTTAAAAGAGGACGGTGAAGCTTCACCTGAATTTGCTGATGCCGAAGAAGGTGATATTCATATTACATTGACAAGGTCCTCTTTGTGGTTGATGTAAATGTGCGATAAGTCTAATCCAATTACCTTCGCAGAGAAGCTATACGAGTTTCTTAACATTCAACTAGAGAGTGGTTTAAATCTGCAAAGAAGTAAGACCTCTTCCCTTTCCTCTTTTACCAAAATAGTTTTAATTGGTTGTCTATCCTCGTGTCATTTGCATGCCAAT
The DNA here is from genome assembly GCA_019208055.1 of Stipa capillata. Classification (NCBI taxonomy): domain Eukaryota; kingdom Viridiplantae; phylum Streptophyta; class Magnoliopsida; order Poales; family Poaceae; genus Stipa; species Stipa capillata. Next base: position 407,794 of record JAGXJF010001712.1, on the reverse strand, counting down.
TTACATGTGATGATCTAAGATCAATGATGAACCTTCTTCCTTCCTTCTGTAGTGCGACACTATGAAGTTGTTTACCTAATTCATGAGGACCGTGTGGAAGAAGTTGAAGATGTTGTATCAAAAGTACAAGGTGCATTTCACAATACTCACACATCACTTATTCACTTGTACAGAGGTGTGAATTAGTCCATGTGTTGGTTGCTAAACTTACTCCTGTTTGACTGATTTGCTAAATCTATACTTGTCAGTGCGCTTAGAACATACTATTTTGGTATTACAGCTCTAGTCCAATAGTTAATCATTGTGCCACTAAAAGGTATGGTATAAAAGTATGTACTTCCTTCTATTGTAGATTTTCTCAGAGAGAAGAAGGGAAGGATATGGAGGGTGAACAACTGGGGACTTCGTAGACTTGCTTACAAAATAAAGAAAGCAACACATGCTAACTACATCCTAATGAACTTTGAGATTCAGGCAAAATACATCAACGATTTCAAGACCCTGTTAGATAAGGATGAAAGAATCATTAGACACCTTGTGATGAAACGAGATAGGCGATTACCGAAGACTGCCCGCCCCCACCAGAGTTCCACGCTATGCGAACTCAACAGTATATGGATGACGAATATATTGATGAGAAAGATGGGAAGGCGGAGGATGGGGACGATGATGGTGAACTAGAGTCGTCTGGCAATGGTGATGATGATGTTGAAGCTGGTGATGAACCTGAAATCATTTTTGTTAATGAAGTTGATGATGACAACACCGAAGATCTTAGAAGAAGGAATAGGAAGGTGAAACTGGAGAAGTATACAGCGAGAAGGTCTTGAGATAGCATGGGTATCTACTGTCTCGTTTTCATGTAGTATAAGTCTGATATTAGTTCTTATATGCAAAGGAGACTTGTATGATGAAGTAACTACAGTTAGGTGTTTTCCCTCTACCAAGGACCACTATTATGAGAGTGAGATGAGTTCATCAGGTGTTCTCCCTGGACCTGGAGCTGTTGTTGTTTCCAAATTATGCGATGTGATCAGTCCCCGGTACAGATCGTGTAGATGCCTTCTTTAATACACCTTTCTTTTCTTGAGAAAAATCAAAGGTCTAAATACCCTATTGCGAGTTTTGAAAAAGCAAAATTAATACAATTCTCCTCCACCCTTGTATATACTTAATACAACTAAACTGCTGAAGTTTTTACGCATTAAGAAGCTTGGAATAGAAGTTTCATTTTTGCCAGTACATAAAAGTCTATAATTAATATTCTCCTTTGAGTAGTTACCAAAATCATTCGGTCTAAGGCTTTTTTTCAAAAATAAATTGAATGCATTGAATTTGCTGTTCTGTTTAAAACAAAATGGGTTGGTGAGTAATGAGTTGCTTCAATATTTCATAATTCTGTGTGGTAGTTGCTGAAATCCTTTCCGGAGTCCCATGTTTGCTGCAACTTTTCTCCTTTTCACTTAATTACACCCCACGTAGTTGCAATTTTTATATCAATTGATTTCGAGTGCTGTGGTGTCATCTGCAACAACCGTTTGGGTCCATTTTGTTACACCAAACTTTCATCATATCTTCATCATCATTGACCCAGACACAAAATATGAAAACTTGTTTTTGTTTTTCTATACAACGGACTAATATTTCAGCTGCATTTATCTGTGGAACTTACAACACAGGTACAGGCTTGATTGAACTCATGACATGATCTAAGCAATGTGATGGCAAACTAAGACTCAATCTGCGGTTGCTGAATTGTGTTGTGCTAAACGTATTTTATAATCTGCTGTAGAAAAATAGCCATAAAAATAGAAAAAAATTGGTGGCCAAACGATAAAATAGGCAAAAGGTGGTGAGAAAATGGGATTATCACCAATCCACCTCAATACCAAACGCAACCTAAAGATGACTCGCTGGTTGGGCTCTATGTGACTTCCATTAATGATCAAACCTTTAGACTGTTCATCAGTTGGTGGTAGTTATCTCACATGATCAATAAAGGTTGAGATGATTGAATGCATTGATCGATCAATAACTAGCATTAACGTAGGGAATTTAGTTCATGTCTCAACTTGTTTGTCACTTGCCACCTGCAAGTGTTGCTGTCAAGTAGAGTATTAAGATTTGCAATTTACCATGCACATTGTGATCATTTTACGTTTCACATATATTTAGTTGTATTGCATCTCTTTGCTTCAGAATCATTGGCAATTTGACACCTCATTACTTGCTTTATGTTATACTTGGAATTTGTCATTTGAGTTTGAGATAATTGAAGGGACATCTTGTTGATTTATCAGCTTTTTCATCATAATCTGCTTCCTGCCACAATAACAAGCAGCTGCTTCAGTTTTATCTTGATTTTCTGTAGACTGAAGAAATCTGAATTGGGAGGAACAACTCATTCTGTTCACCTGCATTTCACAGTTAATTTACTGAGTTCTTCACTTACTTGTAGTTTGTCCTATGGTGCATTGATGAGTCTAAATCAGTATACAGCTAGCCATATATTGTACTGTTGTACATGATCCTGTACTTTACTTTGAACACTTTATCCATGATCTGGAAGCTTTCATCACCTCCTGTGGTCCCCTTTAACTATCTTATCATTATCTGGAAACTTTCATTACCTGTTTCAATCAAATTCTGAAAATCCTTCTAACAAATCCAAAATCTGAAGAAATATGAATGGAAATTAACAACCGAATCTGTCCACCTGCATTGTTCGTTCTTCATATTAACGAGTGTAGATTCCCTTAAAAAGTTTAGCTATGATGTGGAAAGAACCATTACATTTCAGCATGATATGATTAATTCCTGTACTGGTTAGTGGCTATTTATCCTGGTATGCTGTGTTCTTCTGTTCATTGCCCATAGTTGATGCCACCACATTTTCAGCAAAAGATTTGATGACAGAAGAACTATCAGGCAGTCGATCAAGCGATCAATGGTGTGTATTTCATCCTGTTTAGCCTAGAAATAGTGTGATTAATCATGGTGCAAACTAGAAACTGGCTGATGGTTACACAAGGTACAGAGGTGGAATGTGGGCTTGGGTCTATTCGAGTAGATGATGGGATTTGGCTCTCTTTTCTTGCACGTCTTAAAGATGGATGTAGTTAGCAATTATTGCAGGTCACAATGTCTCGAGTGAAGATTAAGTGTGATGGCGATCAATGTTGTCGGCGTTTCTAGTCCAACGGTTAGGATAATTGCCTTCCAAGCAATAGACCCGGTTTCGACTCTCCCGGTAGACGCATTTCATTTTCTTATTTATTTGTTTACTTTTTCTGGAAATATTAGCCTTACTTGTTTGTTTACTTTTTCTGGATATATCAGCTTGCTAGATACTCCACTTGTCGTTTTCGTTTTTCCACAGTTCATTTCATTTTCTTATTTATTTGTTTACTTTTTCTGGAAATATTAGCCTTACTTGTTTTGTTTACTTTTTCTGGATATATCAGCTTGTTAGATACTCCACTTGTCGTTTTCGTTTTTCCACAGTTCATTTCATTTTCTTATTTATTTGTTTACTTTTTCTGGAAATATTAGCCTTACTTGTTTTGTTTACTTTTTCTGGATATATCAGCTTGCTAGATACTCCACTTGTCGTTTTCGTTTTTCCACAGTTCATTTCATTTTCTTATTTATTTGTTTACTTTTTCTGGAAATATCAGCCTTACTTGTTTTGTTTATTTTTTCTGGATATATCAGCTTGTTGGATACTCCACTTGTCGTTTTCGTTTTTCCACAGTTCATTTCATTTTCTTATTTATTTGTTTACTTTTTCTGGAAATATTAGCCTTACTTGTTTTGTTTACTTTTTCTGGATATATCAGCTTGCTAGATACTCCACTTGTCGTTTCGTTTTTCCACGGTTCATTTCATTTTCTTATTTATTTGTTTACTTTTTCTGGAAATATTAGCCTTATTTGTTTTGTTTACTTTTTCTGGATATATCAGCTTGCTAGATACTCCACTTGTCGTTTTCGTTTTTCCACAGTTCCAGTGCCATAAAACCAGTATTTTCCTTAATTTTAGAGAAACAGAGTCCCTTATTGTTGATATGCAATGAAATTACGTCCTCGCGAATAGCGGTTACAAGAAAACATGGGCCAGAAGCATACCACATCGTAGGAACAGAAAACAAAACAGTAAGGACAATCGATGTTCTTTGTTGGATAGCGAAAATTACTAAGCAGATACATAAATTCAGTTATGAGTTTTTTCTTTGACTCATCTACGCTCTTTTGTGGGGAGCGTGTCAGTGGCAATCAGATAGCCGAGGGTCAAAGAGGGACCGTCTTGCCTTGGTTGAAGATTGGTGTTGGAGACCTACTATGTCCGGCTTGAGTTGCCGTGTCCACTGATCTAGCTTTAGGCCGGATTCTCTTTCTATCTATGTAGTTTCTCTCTTCCTCTTCCTGTATTCTTTTTTGCTTCTTCTGAATGGATTGGAAATGAAAACAACGATGCTGTCTTTCATCAAAATAAATCCAAGTATGCGATAAAACTAGTAAGGACAAACAAAAGGACTAAACATAAATCCAAATATGCGATATAAATCGTACCAACAACTAAAAGAAATTCCCAAAAAGAAATGTCTAAAATACATGCGATTTTTCTTTTAGAAATATAATACATGCAACTTCTACTACGAACCACTTTTAAAACTACTTTCATTCCCACTATTTTTCCAATCCTCGCCATTCTGATTAGTCGATAATGGTAGCCTATAAAAGTATGAAGTACAGACATATATGCTGTGCTCACTCCCATTCTCAAGACAAACAAAAGAAGTTCTTCTATTCTTTTCTCTTTTCTGTAGTAATTCTCTCTTTTCAGACGTGCATGTGTCCTGGAAATGGAAATGTGCTCCTCGGTCACTGACATGTTGGCCCCATCGCTCACACGACGCCGTCGTTGCCGGCGAGCATGAGATACTTGTCCTTTCTTCTGAGCATGGTGCATTCGTAGCCGAGCGCCACCGCCATCCGCCGCTGCACGAGGTTGGCCACGTCGGTACTCGCCGCCTTCCCCTCCCTCACCGGCGCCGTGTCGACCCTGCCGAGGAACTCCACCGTGTAGCACATCCTTGGGTTGGCCAAATAGTAGAGCGGGTCGAGGCACTTCCACCCGCCGGCCGTCGTGGCGTGGAACATGGACGTCTCGACGGCGAGCGCGACGGGCACGACGTCGTCGCTGAGCTCCGCGAACAGCGAGCTGAAGCGGAGCAGGTACGGCTCGCGGCAGGTGGTGCCCTCGGGGCAGATGACCACGTGCGTGCCGCCGCTCAGGAGGCGCGCCATGGCGGCGCCGTCGTGGACCCGGTCCCTGGCGAGCCGCACCGTGCCGATCGGCGAGATGAGCTCCGAGAGGCGGCTCAGGCTGTACGACACGGCGCGCACCGGCCGGTCCAGCGCGATGGACACGTACACCGGGTCGATGAGCGTGCGGTGGTTGCACACGTATAGCTGCCCGCACCGGCGCCCCTCCGGGCTGCACGACGGCGGCGGCGGCGAGCCACCGAGGCGCCAAGACTGGCCGGTGGCGGCGAGGAGCGGCGTGGAGTAGCGGTAGGGGAGGGCGAGCACGACGGCGATGCGGGCAACGGCGAGCGCGGCGCCGAAGGGGAGCCAGGTGAGCATGGCAATGGTGTTGAGCGGCGACGGGCGGAAGGCGAGGCGGCCGTCGTGGAAGACGAGGGGCCTCGGGTACTGGCGCCACGGCAATGGCCGCCACTTGCTCTTCTCCTCGCCGCTCACCACGTAAACCTCCTGCGCGTGGACAGTCTCAATATATCACCATTCCATCACATGAGGTTAATTAACAAGTTTCATCGATGGTGCTTGGTCAATCGGTTAATTAACCACTGATTTTTCTTCCAGTATGTAAGTACAAGACTAAGAAAATTACTATATTAGATAACGATTTTTTATAACAAATCTAATGATATCACTAATTTGTTCTTACTGACTTATAAATAATTTTTAATTCGTTAGTTATTAGAGAAATAGAAATTTGACCATACGTTTTTAGAATCGCTGTATATTTTAGACGAGGTAGTAGCTGGTAAAAATAATTGGGGTATCGCAATATTCCTACGTGACTTGGTAAAAAAACTCGAATTCAGTTAATCTACCGAGATTGAGCAAAAACTGCGTAGATATATACCACGCCATACACATACACATATGATTATATTGAACAATTTATATATGAAAACACAACATAATATCAATTTTATAGACTTATGGTGTTATAAACTGTTCGAAATTTTTGGAGTGCAAAGTGCACTATCTCAATGATGAAGTTGGAAATAAAATGCTTCAAAAATCGTGCAGTTTTGTCCGTTGAACGGTTCAAACCATACCTTGCAAAGGGATGACAGAGAGCTCCGGAGGAACTCCATAGATCCTCCAGAGAACCCCACGACGTCATCGACGCCCTCCATCTTCCTCCTCGCCTCCGACGTCGACGCCTTGCCGCCGCCTCCTTCCCCCACGAGGCCAGTATAGTACCCCCACGCCACCTTCATCTCCCTCGCCGCGACGACGGCGTCGGCGGCAGCGTCGTCCGCTGACAGGTACTCCTTCAAGAACGGCTCCACCATCACCCTCGGCATCCTGCTGGCCCACACCACAACCGTCCTCGTGCCGGCAGAGGCAGACGGCCGCTGTCGCCGTCGCCGCGCCACCTCGAGCCCCTCGAGCCCGACGTCCTCCAGGAGCCACCGCGGCAGCACCGCGCGGCCGGCGCGGAACCGCGACGCGCGCAGCCCGCAAAAGGCGACGAAGGCCATGACCCTGATGGCCGCGTCGCCGCCGCCGCCGCCGCAGGCGATGATCGCGGGGTAGAGGAGGAGCAGGAGGAGGCCCCGGAGGAAGCTGCCGGCCTCGACGGCGACCAGCATGAAGTAGGGGAAGAGCGAGCGCGGTGACGACAGGAGCAGGCCGCCCTCGACGTCGACGACCAGCGCGGTCGCCGCCCCCGCGAGCCGCGCCGCGGGAGGGGTGCCCCTGTGGATGACGACGTCGAAAGAGTTCGGTGGGAATACTGCGGCCGGTGGAGCGCCGCCGCCGCCATGGACGTGGAGGGTGCAGAAGAGCTTGTGAGCAGCAGCCATCTTCTTCGCCATGCAGCTCAGCTAGCTACTACATGTCGCCACCCTTTGTATATGTAATAGAGCAGAATGGTGCAAGCCTAATAATGTGGTGTCCTCTTGTCATGCATGTATATGCATGCCTAATCAATGGAAAAGATGATTCAACTTTAGTTGGGAGATGTAGAGGGGTAGTTACCAATTACCACCCAGATGATAGCTTGAGGATGACAGGAGGACATGGCTCCCGGCAGTGTTACATCAACACAGAAACACAATATCATCCACGCCCAGGACATGACTTCCTTGTTAACACATTGCTACGACATAGGGCCTCTCCAGTCTCTCGTCTTAGGCTTGGGCCTTGTAGCGTCTGTGTGGACCGTTTGGCCTGTGGCTACTTAACGGAGAGGCGTGTGTAGAGTCTACATCGACTTTTGTATGAACTAGCTGACGCTTCCCCTTCCTCTCTCAATCGGGATCTCAATCCTTGGCTCCTTTCTCCTGTATTTTCTGTGATTTCCTCTGTGTGACACAAGGGAAGCTGCAGGTCCGTAGCATATGGTATCAGAGCCTTCGACCCGTCGGATCGTTCCCCAATTTTAGTCAAAAAATCCCACCCAGAACACTGCCCACCACCTGTTCGACGCTTTGCCCACACCATTGTTCGTCTAACCACGACGGGAAAATCCGCGAAACCCACCTTAACCTAGCGCATGGCAGCTGCCGAGCTCACCCTCGCCGAGCTCCAAGCCCTGGTCCAGGCTCAGATTGTGGCCGCGGAGGCCATGAAGATGGCGGGCCAACACAACACCGACAACGTCGCCGCCATCAACACTGCTCTCGACAAGCTGTCCAACTCCCACAATGAGTTGGCGCAGTCGCAGAAGGCGATGGAGACGAACCTGACGTACCAGCTGTCTGCATCCCACAACGAGCTCTCACAGGCGAACAAGCAAATAGACTCGACTCTATCTCGCCTCATCGCCTCCACCACGGCGCTCGACTCCTCTGTCGATAGCCTGAAGCAGTCGGTGGATACGGTGGCACAGCGCGTGCAGCGGCTTGAGCAGTCACCGCCGCCACCATCCACGGCCCGCGCGACGCCAATCTGCGCACGGGTTTGCTTCGGCCCAGCAGGCATGGCGCTGCAACGCTTCACCAGGGCCACGATCCTAGAGCGATTCAAACCTCTGGTCATGCCCTGGTCAGGGGTGAGAATTCCAACTCCAGTGCTCATGTTCATACTGATTTCAATCATGAATTTGAGCCACCTGATTCTCCTGACCATGATAATCACCACCATCAGAGAAATCATTATTCACCTCGCCTGCCGAAGTCAGATTTCCCTAAATTTGACGGTGACAATCCTAAATGGTGGAAAGAACAAAGTGAAAAATACTTCAAGATGTATAATGTTCATCCTGACATGTGGGTTAATTTTGCTACAATGCATTTTCATGGAAATGCCGCCTTATGGCTTCAGACATATGGGGCTATGCATAGCATTGCATCTTGGGCAGAGTTCTGTGTAGGAGTCTTAGCAAATTCAATAGAAACAAGTATGCTAAACTCATGGATGCCTTCTTTGCCCTCAAACAATTAGATTCTGTTCATGATTATGCACACAAATTTGAAGAGTACATGCATAAAATACTGGTGTACAATTACTCTTATGATGAAACCTTCTTTGTTAGTCGTCTCATCAAGGGCCTTAAACCTGAGATTCGATCAACTATCAAGCTGCATCAGCCTAGTACAGTTGATCTCGCCTTTTCTTTGGCTCAAACGCAGGAGGCCGTATTGGCGGAGGATACGGCTATCTCTTTCAAGAAACACGAGCATAAGAGCAAATACCATAAATATTCTCAATATACTGGCATTCTTGGTACTTATGGCACTGAAAAAGCTGCAGAAGATAAGGGAAAAACAACCACACATGTGGACTCTCTTCGTCCTCAGTGAAAAGCCCGTGGCGAATGTTTTCGTTGTGGAGAAAAATATGCCCCTGGCCATCGCTGTCCGAAACAAATTCAGTTGCATGTCGTTGATGAGTTGTTAGATGCTCTGCAGATTCCCAATGAACATGCCTTCGAGGACTCGGATAATTCAGGTGATTCCTCTTCCAATGATGATTGGACAAGCCCGTGGCTGCTGATGATGACAACCTCATGAAGCTGGCTGTTGATCCTAAAACAGGCTCTGCTGGTAAGAAAAGCATACGGTTACAAGGTCTCATTGGGAAGCATCACATTCTAATCCTCATTGACTCTGGGAGCTCAAGCAAACTTCATTAACTCGGAGCTGGTTAAAATACTCAATTGCCCTGTTGAACCAATTCTAGTGCCAAAGTGGTTGTAGCAGGGGGCGGCACATGCCGTTGTAACAGCCAGGTCAAAGACCTTCTCTGGTGGACTCAGGGTAATAGTTTCAACACCACTTTGAAAATCCTTCCTCTTGGCTCTTATGACATAATACTTGGTATGGACTGGCTAGAGAACATAGGAAAAATGTGGGTAGACTGGAAAAAGAAGACACTGCGGTTCAGGCATGGCCAGACAGAAAACAGAATTACGTTGCGAGGGATCAAAGACAACATGGCTTCTTGCTCTCAGTTGTCGGGTGCTCAGCTAAAAAAACATCGTGCATCAGGGTGCTGTTTCACATATCATTCAATATGTACCATTCAGGAACAGCCTGCTGAGGAGGACAACCATCAGCTACCACCCATCATTCGGAGTTATTGGACAACAATGCTGAGCTGTTTCAAGAGCCAACAACAGTGCCTCCCCAAAGGAAATTTGACCATGCTATACCTCTTCTTCCCGGCGCAAAGCCTGTTAATCGCAAGCCATATAGATACAATCCTCTGCAGAAGTCAGAGATTGAGAAGCAAGTTCAGGATATGCTGCAACAACAGATCATTCAGGAAAGTGTGAGCCCATTTGCCTCGCCAGTGCTTCTCGTCAAGAAAAAAGATGGCACATGGCGTTTCATGCGTGGACTACAGACACCTGAACGCCATGACTATAAAAAACAAGTACCCAATGCCAGTTGTGGATGAGCTTCTTGATGAACTACATGAGCAGCATGGTTCACTAAATTGGACCTTCGCTCGGGATATCACCAGATCAGAGTGGTCCAGGGAGAAGAGTATAAGACCGCGTTTCGCACACACCAAGGCTTATACGAATTCAAAGTTATGCCCTTCGGATTAACCAATGCTCCAGCAACATTCCAGTCTGCCATGAACACTATATTTGCCATTTGTTGCAGAAATGCGTTCTGGTTTTTGTCGACGACATATTGGTGTACAGCTTGTCTCTCAAAGAACATGCACATCACCTTCAGTGGTCTTTACCGTGCTCCAGCAACACAAACTGTACATCAAGCATAGCAAGTGTTCATTTGCTCGGGACAGCCTGGAATACTTGGGCCATATCATCAGTTTAAAGGGCGTGTCCACAGACCCATGCAAAATTGAAGCCATCAAACAATGGTCAACCCGCAGAACATCAAGGAGGTGCAAGGGTTCCTAGGGCTTGCCGGCTATTACCGAGTAAATTCATCAAGAGTTACGGGCTCATCAGCAGAATTTTGTCAGACTTACTAAAAAAGGATTCAGTGTTTCAATGGACGTCTCATCATGAGGAGGCTTTTCAGTCACTAAAAACAGCCCTCATGCAAGCTCCTGTATTGGCGTTACCTGACTTCCACAAGGTATTCACTATAGAGACTGATGCTAGTCAGGCAGGCATTGGTGCGGTATTGATAGCAAAGCACTAGGTCCCAAGTCTCAAGGGCTTTCCACTTATGAAAAGGAGTGTTTGGCCGTGCTGACGGCGGTTGATCGATGGAGGCCGTACTTACAACATAGAGAGTTCATCATCTCTGCAGATCATAAGAGCCTGCTATATCTGGGAGATCAGCAGTTAACAACCCCAATGCAGCAGAAAGCTTTCGTCAAGCTAATGGGACTGCAGTACAAGATCTGCTATAAAAAGGGTGTGGACAACACGGCGGCGGATGCCTTGTCACGCAGTACAAGCCGCTCACGAGCTTAATGCTATCTCCATTTGCCAACCAAGTGGTTAGAATGCATTGCAGAAGGCTACCTTAAAAATGATGAAGACAAGCAACTCTTAGCTGAGCTCAGCATCACTGGTAAAAATGACAAAGGCTATACTTTACATGAAGGTATCATTCGTTACAACGATCGCATTTGGCTGGGCCGCAATGTGGAGGCACAACAAGCAATCTTGCTTTCCCTGCACACTAGTGGTGTTGGGGGACACTCTGGCATAATGGGAACATATCAACGCGTGAAGTCTCTATTTGCTTGGCCACACCTAAAGCAAACTGTTCAGCAATATGTTCAACAATGTTCAGTTTGCCAACAGGCCAAGAGTGAACACATCAAAGTGCCAGGTATGCTCAGCCCCTTACCTGTGCCGCGTGATGCTTGGAAAATAGTTAGTTTGGACTTTGTTGAAGGCTTGCCGCAGTCCAATAGGTTCAATACCATCCTGGTTGTCATTGATAAATACTCTAAGTAGGGGCACTTCATTCCTTTAGCTCATCCCTATACAGCACTCACCGTGGCCAAGCAGTTCCTCAACAATGTCTACAAATTACATGGGCTGCCTACAGTTCTGGTGTCCGACCGTGACAAGGTTTTCACTAGCAAAGTATGGCAAGAGCTACTCCGCCTGACTGACACCAAAAATGAACATGAGCACCGCAAACCATCCGTAGACGGATGGTCAGACAGAGAAGCTCAACCAGTGCTTAGAGACATTCTTAAGGTGTATGCTCCATGCTTGTCCTCGTAAATGGGCTGATTGGTTACCACTAGCTGAATACTGGTATAAACACAAATTACCATTCTGCCTTGGGTACTACTCCATTTGAGGTGTTGTATGGCAGAAAACCACGTCAACTGGGTGTAGCCAATCTTCAGAGCACAACACCTACTGACTTGGCTGGTTGGCTACAAGAAAGGGAAGTGATGGCTGAGCTAATTCATCAACATCTTCTTCGTGCACAACAGAGAATGAAACACCAGGAGGACAAGAAGCGCTCAGAACGTCAATTCACGGTGGGAGATTGGGTTTACGTCAAAGTGCAGCCTTATGTTCAGGTATCTCTTGCGCGTCGATCAAACCAGAAACTTTCATTCAAGTATTATGCCCTTATCAGGTGGAAGCAAAAATTGGCGAAGTTGCGTATCAGCTCAAGCTCCCGGCATCAAGTCAAATTCATCCGGTGCTGCATGTATCCCAACTCAAGCCTGTAGTGCCTAATGATCAGGTTGTGGACTCCAGTTTCACTCTGTATTTCCATACGGATGATATTCCTGTTGTCACTCCTGAAGTCGTACTTCGTCGTCGCCTTGTACGTCGTGGCAAGGCTGCTGTTCCCCAGGTGCGTGTCAAATGGTTGGGTATGCCTGAAGCTTTTGCAACCTGGGAGTATGAAGCTGTGATGCAGCGCCGGTATCCCAGTTCTACAGCTTGGGGTCAAGCTGTCGCTTAAGGGGGAGGGCATGCTACGACATAGGGCCTCTCCAGTCTCTCGTCTTAGGCCTTGGGCCTTGTAGCGTCTGTGTGGACCGTTTGGCCTGTGGCTACTTAACGGGAGGCGTGTGTAGAGTCTACATCGACTTTTGTATGAACTAGCTGACGCTTCCCCTTCCTCTCTCAATCGGATCTCAATCCTTGGCTCCTTTCTCCTGTATTTTCTGTGATTTCCTCTTGTGTGACACAAGGGAAGCTGCAGGTCCGTAGCACACATCTATGACTGGTGATGCCACTGTCATGATATGAACACCGGCAAACCTCACACGTACGTATATGATATGGGTCCTATAGGATTATTTTTCCAGGTGGGTCGCCTTAGTCCACACTAGACCTGATCATGGCCCGGCCTGAGCCCAGCCCAATCGGGCCTGAGTTCAGGCCATGATTTTTTAGAAAGCCCGGAATAGTTAAAATATATTGTTTTAATTATAATTACAATAATGCTATTTAAATTTGCAAAATGATCAAATGAATTTTTTTAAAATTTTAAAGAAGTCATTTTTTTACATATAGTGTTTTATCGGGCTCAGTCTGAAATGACAAGTTCAAATATAGTGGTTTCCAGAAAGCTATTTTTTACATGTAAAATTCAGAAAAGCCTGAAAGAGTTAAAATATGATGTATTATTGGGCTTTGTCTTGGAGTTTCTAGGTTGGGGTTTTCCAAGCCCGGCCCGGCCTGAGGTTTGAACAGGTGTAGTCTGCACTCACACGAGAAGTCGGAAGTTCATAGGAATGCAACACTCTTGTGCGGATATAAATAGTGACATAGAGCCTGCTTCAAAGGATGTAGCTTCTTGTACCTTCATTGTACTGCAACTAGCAATACTCTGTAGATTTATCTTGTACCTTTATAGTGGCAAATAAAAAAAGTGCCCTTTAAATTTTTATGGCGTTGTAGATTTATTTTGTGTCAGTGCTAGTAAGTTTTCTGGAAATTTGTATCGAATTCTTGAATATCTTCCGAAATCAAAAGATTCAACTCGTACTGCTTGTCTTCTTAGAATTTTGATACTGTATTTCGAACACGCCTTCTTGGAACGTCCTAGGCCCTAAATCCATGTCATTTTAGATATAATGTTTTCAGGTTTCACTGGAGCATGACTATATTTGAAATCTAATATGGCAGAAACATTTCGAGTTAGGTTAATTCATGTGCACTAATGAGTTAGCTGACATCCTTCTAGGCTTCAACAAAGCTGGTTCAACATATTTGTAGCTCATTAAAATACACTGTAGAACTTAATCATGACAACAAGGCACAGATTGCACATTACATGCAAAATCAGGGCAAAACAGTATTATTAGAGGAATGTTGTATAGAATGCCAAGAAGACAAACTTTGGACAAGAAGAATGCTAGCTGGAGCAAACATATAGCCACATTAAGATTGAAGTAGGAAGACCATGGTATTAATAGCACAGCTAGGAAAGAAAAGCTTAACAAAAAATAAAACCTTTTAGAACCACCTCCCAATTCTGCATCATCTAGGAGCAGGTAAGTAAAAATAACTTCGAAATTCAAGAATTTAGAAACTGCAATGGTCTTTCTCGAAGGAAACTTTGCCTTAAGAATGTGGAAGAAAAATGGAAGTGCTATATATTGATGTCGGCTAGATAGCAGCTGAAGATGAATAAATCAGTAACTGCTGATAATGACACACACATTCCTTTTCCTGGTTTTCTGTTGACTTGTCGCGCACGGGGATATTATTACCAGCACAAGTTCTGGTACGAGGTGATGTTAGACGCGTCTGACTGGAAAGTTATATGGAACTCTGGTAGGTTTAGATGTTCAGAAAGAAACTCATATTTAGCAATTCGGTTGAAGTTTTGATTCGCCAACAGCAGGGATCATAGAAGCTCGCTCTATTTTCCTTTCCATATAGGGACCACAAAAAGAATAGGAAATACAATAATTTCTCAAACTAAATTAATGGTTCCTTTTGAAGATCAAACTAAAATGACGAGGAGGCTGATCCACCGATCTATGATCATAAATTCATCACGAGAACATGAATACATGATTCCTGGTTTACGCACATCTAAAAAGCTACTAATAGCTAAAGTAAAATGGAATCTCTAAGCAAGCAGCGACAACATATTGACCAAGTTTAAGAGCATATTAATTACACTGGGGTGTGGGCGTTTGCTACTTGTAGGCTACTAACCATGGTTGCCATATCAGCTGTTGATGTCATGAAGCATAAATCACAATGCACTAGAATGACGTCAACTTTGTAGGTGCTACTCAGAGCATGAGAAGTTCAAAGCATGTAAGTAAGCAAATCTGAAGTTTCAACTCCATCTTGAGTTCTTGACAGCAAGAGTGACGTTGCACCAAGTAATAACACATTAAAGATTGGTTAGAGGTCAATCAGGGTGGAGCTTTCTGCTCTCCCAGATCCTAGCACGGCGGCAGTGGTCGCGGCCTGTCGGTGTGGGCGACGAAGGGCGCAGAAAGATTGCGCTTGATGTCAAGTTCAGCTTCCATGTGGAAGTGAGATCTGTGTCAAGTCAGGTAGTTAGTAGCTGTGAGCACGTGAACGAAAAGCAGCTTAATTTATGATCTCTTGAAGCAAAAGCAGAGTCTCCTAGTTTCTAATCTTTGCCCAAGCTGACATTATAACAGCTCATCTTTTAGATCATTGAAATTTAGTAAACATGTCAGGAAATAAGGTAATGAACAAAATACTCTGTAATTTTTGTTCCACCAAGGGCTAAACAAGCACAGGTAGCCAAAAACAGAAGTGAACATCATCTTCCACAGCAGACAATAGAGTTCCAATACCGTAAAACTGAATGAGATTGATACATTGTTTTTTGAGAGAAGATTGATACATTGTTGTTACACAGCGAAGGGCACACACTATGATGATAGGCTAAATTGCCAGAGGTGGCAAGAAATACAAAATGTCCCGATTTCATTGGCTAGGCACGCACTTCGATGATCAAGTTTCTTTCGTAGCAGACTGTTTGCTTCTCCGCTGGTGCACATCCCAGTTAAATATCCGAGCAATTGTAACCTGACAAAAGAAAATGCATTTCACAATATTGATCATGAGATCATGGTGAGTACGCTCAATAACACGAAATATCAGACTGGCTAAACTAGTCATAGCCATTTTACCTGAGTTATGGTTTGTTGGTCCCGCAAGAACTGAAGATCAGCAACAAGGACTTCCAAACTGGCCTTCGCATTTTCCAAGTTCTTTTTCAAAAGGTCATTGGCCTGCAAAATGCCAGGAAATGGGGAGGGAAACTAAAATAAAAGGAACGGAAAATGACAATAATTGGTCTGCCCAAAATAACCTCGTCACAGGAGTATTCCAGCATCACATTTGCACCCAACCATAGGCATACTGAATCGGAGTCCTCAATTTTTGCACGTGAATAGATTCCCTCAGATAATTCAAAATCAGCTATGAGTGCCTGCATGATTATTTGAAAAAGCCTCGTCTAGTTAACTACTTAACTTTCAGTTAGATGATTCCACTCAGAACAACTAGCATTCAGCAATGTTAAACTTCAAAGATACTATTAAAAAAAAATTTAACTGTTCCATTTCCCAAAAATGTACGGTAAGTTTGGATGTGGGCAAAGTTTAAATGGTGCACAGAGACGAAACAATCTGATTTTGTTAATCACAGTACACATGGCAGGTAAAGAAAAGTACATAGGTTGGTGGCAACATATTAAACCTTGGGGCATGGACACTAAACTTATTGGTGCTTACATTAGTTTTAGTGCTTTAATAACAACACAGTAATTTACTGCTCTTTCAATGATCATGTACGATGCATTATAAGCTATATAAATCTTGTTCGACATTTAGATGCTCTCACCTCCATATCCCAGACAGTTGTAGCCAATAATGCGGCATAGACAATAAACTCTTGCCCACATAAGCACAGATATTGGCAACTAGCGAATGTATAAAAATTCAAAATGGTCCAAAAAAGTATAGTTACAATATGTATTCCACATTTTGGAGATAATTGAAAACATGTCAAACAGAGTAATAACCTAAAATAAGGTAGTAACAACAAACTGTTAAGGAAACATGCAATATGTCAAAGTTGAACAATTTGCAGGTCTGGGTGCAAAGGTACTCTATGCACAACCTTCAACAACAAATTCTTCATCATGGTATTCAATGTAAAAAATTAGGAAAAGTTATACCTTTGTTTAAAGCACTAAGTTGAAAACAAAAGGGAAACATCCCATGCACAGTAATAGGAAAATAATTGGAAAAAAAATGGGGTTTAGGAAATTATACAAACCTCACCCAAAGCCTTTTTAGCTTGTAATGTTGCAACAATTTCCAAGCACTTCTCTATATCAGGAATTTTTGCCTGCAATAAAGAATGGATGGCTAAAATATGTTATAGATGTTAACACTACACTAGCACCTATCATTGACAACTTCTAATAGAAGTTAGTATATCACTTGTTACATAAGTCAGATCAATGAACCAGAAGTCATTCCATCTAAGAATGTTTCACATTTTTGTAGTACCAACTCAAAAGCTTATCTGTACTAACTACATTTTTGTAGTGCCAACTCAAAAGCTTATCTGCACTAACTACGATTGTGCTGTGCAACACCCATACTTGCAATTCAGGAGCACAAAACCATCATGAAGAAGTAAAATCTAATCCAAGGTTAAAAGAAAGCGATCGGCGCTGGCCGCCCCGTGCTGCCTAGTGCCCAGGCCGCTTTTTAGAACACTGATCTAATCACACTTCCAGTCATAAGATCAGTTGATACTGTTAAGCGATCCCGAGTTTAATAATGAAATGTAAGTCGTATTTGATGTTAGCTTGCTTCCATAAATGTAAGCAAATTAGTATGAGCACCTGAAGTTCTCTTTGTTGCGCCAAAAGTTTCATTTCCACCATTTTGTACTGCTGTAGCCTAAATAAAAAGGTAAAAGACAGGTTACATTTCTCCTCTAAGTAAAGCACAACCAAGTAATAAGTGAAATTGTACACATTCAGAGACAAATAAGATTTTTCCAAAATCTGCTGGAGAAAGCTTCTGAAATTGCTTTAAATCAGATAAATATAGAAGTGTGCTACACACAATAAGTTGCAGCTACTCACCAACTAAAATGAAGTAGCTTAAGTGAACACTGTATGCAAGATATAGAATCACACGAAGTTTGTTTTAAATATTTTTTGTAAAAAAACATAATATGGTATACCCCGACAGGGAACAATACTAGCAGAGTATCAGTATGAATGGAAAGTTTAAATACAATGGATGGAACAACGAACTTATTTACTGGAGCAAAGAGGTAAGCAGTGTAACAACTAGGGGGCATAGCTATTGCCAACCCTGAATTTAGTGTGAACATGCAAGCTCTCACCGTAAGTCTCATTTATTCACTGTGGGAATAAATCATGCCCCATGATTTAATGGACAATAAGCCTCGCATTGACTGGACAGCTCATGGCAGAGTTTGCATGTTGGCACTGAATTAGGAGTACAACACTGGATAGGAGTAAACTAATAAGCTAACATGCTCCTCGACAAGTAAGCAATCGAGGATGGAACTTGCAGAGATCCAAACGAAGCAGGAGCCACACATAAGCACAGCAGCAGCTCCAAAACCATAAAGCAGGTGGTCGGTTTGATTCCTCTAACGACTGGAGCAAGCTCTGAGCTGGTCTGCCAACCAAACAAATGGCCGAAGCAGCACCGACCTGATCTAACCAAAGGATCCAACGTGTGTCGAGGAACTTGCAGAGATGGATCAAAGATCCAAGCTAACGACGCCGACGACCACCAGAACAACGCAAAATCTCCCACGGCCCAGACGACTCCCGGATCAAGAGCGTGCCGATGCTCACACAAACCCAGGTCGCCAATTCACCAAACAGGTGGGGGGCACCACGCGCACGCGAGAGGCCACCAAAGGATCCACCTTTCCAGCAACGGCAGCAGCACCATACCTCGGGAAACAGGCAGGTTCTTCGAGAGAGAAGCGAGGGTGAGGGGGGAGGGGAGCGGAGCGGAGGAGCAGCTACCTTTCTTGGAGGAAGGCGAGGGCGGAGTTGACGTCGAGCCCGGCCTGGCGGAGGTAGGTCTCGACGTCCTCGACGAAGGAAGCCGCCGGGATGCCCCGCCGCTCCGGCACCCCCTGCGGCGTAGTTGCCGCCGCCGCCGCCGAGGAGGAGGAGGTGGCCGCCGCCATGAGAGCGCGAGAGAGAGAGAGAGAGAGAGAGAGAAAAGAGGAGAGAAGGCCCAACTGAAGATGAGAACGAGTGTGCCCAAGTCAGGCCCAAACGGGGAGAAGCTAATGGGTCCATCTTATTCCTGGCAACGTTTGGACTTTTGGCCCGGCCCGTTGAGCCCGTGTAAGCCCAATTAGGCCTACCTGACCTGAGATTAATACATGTGAACTTTTTTGTTTGCATGCCTGTGTAAATTCTCAAAAAGATCGTGGACGTAGGATATGTGTATATTTGCACGTGAAAACAAATATCTTGTGTAAAAGACGTGTACAAACTTTCGTATGTTTCATACAGTGCACGTATGATTTTATTTTTACACGTGTACATATTGTAACATGCTCCACGTTTATGAGAGTTGTTTGAAGTATACAAGTGCACTATTTGTATAACAGGTGCACATGATCATAGGTACCCTGTTTCTGCTTTATATATGTTTCTTGCTTGTGGCACATCATACGTAAAATACAGATTGCCAATATGAAACTACACACTTCCCTCTGTAACTGTAAAAACTCAGCAACTGGAGTTGTGAATCATGACCATTTCTCTCCTGACAGACAGGTGAGAAAACCGCAAGAAATCAATCAACATTCGACCACATAAAAGGAAGATATGCAACATCGGGCAACCAACCATAGATATTAACAACATCCATGATCCATGATAAGCGCAGAAACCAAACAAGTGAGGTCTGGGTTTTTCCTACAGAAAATCAACCGAGAACATGTTTGTAGCAAAAACATCTGAGCTCTCTCTTCATCTTAGCAACTCATGTGGTTTAGTTACACTCAGAACTTTGGGTAACAGGCTACTTTCTGGGAGCAACCCTGAGGAAGTCGAGCCGGTACAGCTGGCCGCCCGCGTGGAACGCCTTGCCGACCTCCACCCTGTCGCTGTTCCTCGTGACGGTGCATCCGTTCGGCCCGAACGTGACACTGAAGCCACTGTCCGTGAGTTGGGTCACCGAGATGATGTTCTCGGTGAGCCCCGGTACGTAGCTGACATCGGGGACGGCGAGCTGGGTGGAGCTCAGGGACCCCTTGCCGCACACCTGCAGCATCGTACCGGTGTGCATTCGGACTAGGCGGCCTGGGCGAGTGGGGGTGAAGTTCGTCAGGAGGTGCAGGTTGCCGGTCATGTGTTCAGCAGCATTTGAGACGATGTAACAGGGAGTTGCACTGATCAGACAGAGGAGAAAAGGTTAGCACTCTTCGCGGTATAAATATCTTGCTGATTAACAAGTCGATAGCAACCAAATAGAACAGACAATTCATAGGTAACGGTAACCGACAGAGTAGCATTACTATTTGGAAAAGAAGAAAAAAGAGTAGCATGTCAGTAGAGTAACTAAATCATACTGTAACCAATGTGGACCATAAGCTCTAATCTAGCAATGCTATAGACGATCAACTTGGTAACAAAGAGGAAATTTTAGGGTACAACCACTTTAATATTGACCGTTAATTATGCATGATCCGATGGATCATATCACCCTTACCTCCCAGGAGGTAAAGGTTACCAATGACCAAACCAAGGATAATATACACTTATTACTACAAAACAAATAAAGAAAAACCACAACATTAACATTGTTATCAATGCACGATAGTATACAAAGAAAATAACAAAGAGGCCAAAGTATGCTAAGTTTATGTTCCGAATATTAGTGAGAGGTTCCGAATATTAGTTCTAACATGATACGTGGTGGTCATCACATCATATTCGGGTGTTCACAGTTCGGGCCTGCCCCGCACAACCCACCAAACCAACCCAAAGCAAAACAGCTCTCCCGGTTTTGGATGGGCCGGGTATGACCCACTCAACCCGTGGAACCAGGCAGCAGTACCACGTACGACACCCTCGCACGGCGGCAGGGCGGACTGCCGGACTCTCAAGCCCGAGCGGCACAGGAAACCAGTAGGACCAAGTAATTAACTTATAGTAGCAGCCATGTGATGACCACCACGTATCACGGGCATCATGGTGCGCACCGTGTACGATGACATACATATTATTGTCTATTCTAGGAAACATACATATTATTATCTATTCTACTGACTTTAGTACAAAAAATGAGTCATGTATTCATAATTCCATTTTCCCCGTACATGTCCCATCATTTGTAAATTTTTATGCAGCTACAATGGCGAGTCTCTTGACTTCGAGTGCATTGCACATCAATTGATAAGAAGAGCATGAAGAAAATTACTTTATAAGAATATATGCAAAACTAATGCCATTCTTCTATTTGTGCATGGCAGCACTGCCTTGAATCAATATAGCTCAAAAGGAATGACACATTTGACAGATATCATTCAATTTAAACTTCCCAAGTTTAGACATATCCTCATAATGGACAGCGGTGATTTAGAATAAAAAAGCTCAGCAAACTAGCAATGTACTGGCCTTTGTGCCATGCTTCCATGCATGCAAATTACGCATTTGTGGCCACAACTTTGCACATCCAAATCAATTCACTACCATGATAAACTTCATTGTATACCAAGAAAACATAGAAAACAATATATCATTCAGGCAAGTTGTTCTTGTACCTAATGGCGTCGAGAAAGTCGAGCTCATACAGACGGCTCTTAGCACGTCCTTTGCCAACTACTGTGCCATGCCGCTCTATAGAACAGGTGCCACCACCTATACTGACCGCAAGTTCTTGATTGGTAAGTTGGGCAGTCGACACCATATTCACCGTGACCCCAGGAACATACCATACGTCATCGAGCCTGATCCCATTGCAGTTCACAGATCCCCGCGCGCAGACTTGCATGGGCGGCCCCGGCCCAAAGAGGGGGCGGACCCAACGGTCACACACGGGCGTGAGGTCCGTCAGCAGGTTTAGATTACCAGTCATGTGGTTACCATTTGTGACAAGATACCAAACAGCATCAGCTGCATTTGGACTATCTTTGCCTGAGTTGCGGGGATCAAGTATAGAGGTCAGGGCAGCACTATTCTTCTTCCTGGGAAATCACAAGTCAACACAGCAGCAGAATTTTTTTTAAATGATATACACTGAAAATGAACCAAAGCATAGGGACTATCTTGAAAGACCTTACAATGTAAAGATCATGCCTATAATGAAACAACCTTTTTTATAGACTATAGTGAAATAACTAGCAGATGGATACTGTGCTTGCCTAAAAAGCCTATGATCCTTTTAGTGAATTATACAGACCATTTGACTGTTTAATTATCTAGTAAAGTTTTCTAAAACTAGCCTAGAGCATTCTCAAATCCAAAATATCCACGTTAGAACAGTATAAACCTGTAATACAGGGAGCTGAGAGAAAAAAACCATCAGTAGTGCATCCATCTTGACTCTTTCCTAAGGGAAACACTAAGCATGTAACAAGCAACCAAGCTACAATAATAACAGCAAATAGCCAGATATTCTGATTCATGACTACAAAAGGCGAAAGGGTACACCGTGAAATGAAGAAACACAATGAATTTCTATTGCCTAGGTCCATGATCCATCATAAAAAAAGGATCACATAAAACCCGAAATATCAGCATTGCTCCGAAACCTACGCACGGGGCAAGTCAAAATAATAAGTAGCAAGTCACTGTGCCATATTCCATGTGGCAACTATATTTCAATGACGCACAAACCGATCAGATAAGTGAGAGGATTGGTTCAACATAGAAACGCAATACCTCAACCAAACAAAATGCTATACTAATTAATAATGAGACCAAGGGTACTAGCAATCCCAACACATTCCTAAGAAGACAACGAGATACACTGATTTATTTGCCCCGCAGATCAAATCAATGAGACTTAATCCACCACATAGGGGTCAAATCCAGGTTGGCAAGGAGACGCCACTGTGCTCCCACCACTGGGCTCGCCCACTCCTCTAAAAAAATGCTGTACTAATTGCTTCTTCAATAGATAAAGTGCCGTGCAATTGATCAATTGTACACAAATCCACAACATTTTTTGAAACTTCGGCTGGAGACACAAATCATCTACAATTTTCTCATTTCAATTTCCGTCACAGCATTCAGCGCTAGTATGTATTGATCGCCCCTTTCTCTACCCATCTGCAAATCCAATTCTCTGCGCAGCAGACTCAACCTAATATTTAGTACATTCGATTAACTCCATCCACCCAGCAAGAACCAACAACCTAAAATTCCACGCGGCATGGCACTTCACCAAGGAGACGAGAAACCCTAGACAGACAGCACAAAACCCCACCCCATCTCACCAAAACCCTAGAGCCAAAGGCAGACGCCACCCGCGGCGCCATCCCGTCGGCCGCGCCGATACAGTAGAAGCAGTTGGTGTCGCACGAGCGTGCGCCGTGTGCGCGTGTGTGTGTGGGTTTGGGAGGATCAATCGTGCGTTACGTACCTGATGGCGTCGAGGATGGCGGGGTCCTCGCTGGCGGGATCCACCTCGAGGATCGTCAGCACCGTCGCCGTCTCCCCCTGCCTCGCAGCCGGCGTCGCCTCTTCCCCATCCGCGGCGGTGAGGAGCGGCGGACTGGTTGAGAGCGAGACGCTCCGCCTCGGCAACCGTGCTTATAAAACGCCCGGAGAACTGGGCCGGGCCGGACTGGGCCGCAGGCCCCACATAAAGACGCACGAATCTTAAAGGAGTCGAACCTAAGCTTGGAGGAGGCTTTTCTGTACCAGATGACCTGGCTATAGCTAGAAAAGCCAGTCTCGATCCGACTCATGTTTGGCTCGACGAGCCGCCTAGTTTTTCTTACTCTCTTTTTGTCGAACGATGTAACCGTGTTTAAAGCCGCATTCTCCTCCTCTAATACGAGCTCTCTGTGTCTCGTCTACTGTCTCTCCTACAACATCTACCATCGCCTGTTGCGATCTTAACGTGTTGTCAATTTTTCCCTCTCTACTCCCTAGTCCTCACTGTATCATTTTTTACGAGAAAAAGTGAGATCTATTAGAATATAATAAAGTTATAATCATTGACAGCCATAGCAACTACGTATCACAGGACAACATGATGCCAAACTGACATCGACACGCCCCACAAGGCAAATTAAGCTAATTTATGTGCTACCATATTCTGCTCTCTTCTACAATGAGTGATCTCAACCTCTCCAAACTCTCTTCAATGAGGAAGCCATGACGCGAAAAATTCATGTCCACTTCATTAAAAGCACGACATGCCAACAAGCAATCCATATCCAGAGTGATTGGGGTAGCAGCGCGCACTAGCGCCCTCCTCCGACCCTCTTAATAGCAAGGAGCTCTGCCTCTTTCACTTGAGCGTGGGGGGGCCTCTGCTGTCGTGTAGGCGAATAGAACTATACAATCCTCTTACCAGGTAACCATGCCAATCGCCTGTCTAAGCACCTCTCGGAATGCACCATCCACATTGATCTTGGCTCGACCAGGCCTCAGGTATTCCCATCTAGCCGCCCAAGCAAGACCCCCATTTGTCACTCCATGGAAGAAGTGCACGCATGCTATGTTGTCGCCGCCATCCGGGGAAGTACACATGCGCTATGTTGTCACTACCATACGGGGAAGAAGTGCACACACGCTATATTGTCATTACCATGCGGGAGAAGTGCACGCTCGCTATATTGTCACTAAATCTGGAGAAGAAATGCACGTGCTATGTTGTCACCATCATCTGGGGTGCACACTATGTTGTCACTGTCATCCAGGGAAGAAGTACACGCATGCTACGTGGGGAGTGCCGAAGCAGGGTGGTTACCGAGACACTTAGTCTCAGAAATCGTGCGGTTTAAAGCTGGGAGAGCCCAACCCATAGGAGGCTTACAAAAGTGGCCTAAATAAAGAGGCATGAATCTTAAAAGAAATTTCAACAGCTATTGGGGAGCTAACTTGGTGAATTATATTGATTTCATCTCTGAATTGCAAGGTATTATGTTTTTCCCTACTAAAGCAACCAATAGTAAGAACACCACCCAATTGATGATTTAAGTAGCACCGTAGAAGCAATGGTTGATTTGTGATGGAATTCTGGAGGACATGATCCAGTAGTTGAGGGCAAGGGAAAAACAAGTCTGAATCTTACAAGATTCTTGATGACTCAACTTCATCCATGATCAAGATCGGCCACTCATATACAGGGTTGTCATCAGAACAATCTAGACAGCAACACCGTCATCATCATCTTCGCGTTACAAAATCAAGCCAGATCAATCGGATCGGATGTTAGTCGTGCATCGCCATGGAATGGAGAACCCAAAAGTGTCAGCCTCAGCCCAATACTCTAATCTTTGCTGTCAGAAGTTGCAGTTGGAGGAAGTTCAGGCCTGTGCCAAGAATTCAGATGGCACCTCATCTCCACAACCTTCAGCGTTAGCGTTTCAAGCAGCAGCCATACAGGAGGTATGAATCCTTATCAGGTTAACACGCCGCTGCACCGCCGACTATGTTCTCTCGCTTGCACACTTACTCGCCTTAGCAAGACGTCAGAAACTTCATTCCTCAATGATGCTGTTCTTTGCAGCGGCAGCAGATGAGTTTCGCTGCATCTGAGTCTGGATGGCATACTTCCTTTGCAGTTCTCGAAGCTTCTCCAGAAGTTCTTGGAACGATGGACGGCTTTGTGGGTCACTGCTTGCAGCAAGGACAGTTGTCATAAGAATAAGCAATAGGTAAGAAAAACTAGTAAAGTTCAGTTAATTGAAGTTTAAAAGGGCGAGTTTTAAGAAGAGCAAAAAAAGGGAAAACTGTACCTTTCCCAACAACTCAGGATAAGTGACGTCCAGTCAGGATCTGTTTCACTAGGAATCTCCAACCTTTGGTTCATGAAACCTACTGCACCAATGACCTACATAAGAAAAATAGTTTCAAGAATTAATATACATTATACAGGACTTGTCAAAATTCTGAAGAAAAAAAAGATAAGTGATCTTTAAAAGGATTAACCCAATAAAGCTGTGCCCTGTAAAAGCGAGCATCTAGGCTGCTCTCATAACAAACTGTCACACCATTCTTAAGACATTGCTAGAATATGAAAATTGTGGACTTCTCATAACTCCAGCTGTGGGTATTTCTTCATGACCAATCATATTAGCAATCACAATTAAACTGGCAAACTTAGAAGCAACCAACTGAGAATTCACATGTCAACAGCACATATGTGTCCCCTTGCTCATGTTGCTGTACCAAACTGAAAGAAACGATGTAGCCGACCCAAAATGAATAAATAACTCCGCTATTTAAATTTTTCATTTTTTTGAAGCTTCTGAAACAAATATTACTCTTAAGTTCACAACATCATAATCTGTATGGTCAAAATCAGAGGATCTTTTGACAGATAAAACTATATAACAGCAATATACCTGCATCGAATTGAGATTTTCCCAGGGTATCTTCTGAGTAACAAGTTCCCATAGGATCACCCCATAGCTATACACATCAGACCTATATATTTAGCATCATTGAAGTCATTAGTGATCATATATTTTTTGCAGACGTGACTACAGGAACTTCTGTTTATTAAAATTGTCCCATACTTCTCATCTGAAGGTTCACTGCGCAATACCTCCGGAGCCATCCATTGCGGCTGAATTGGAAGGCCGAATCAATAGAGTTAAACAGAAAAAAAAAGCAAAGCTTTATGCTAATCCCATTAATTCAGAAGGTGCATGCATGTATATCAAGCAATCAAATAAAAATTGTTGTACTTACAGTTCCTTTTCCAGTTTTTGTTGTCAGAAAAGTTTCGCGCTTGAGACGTGAAAGACCAAATCTGCAACCTGATTGGGCTAGATGAAATGAGAGGAGGCAAGTAGGAAAGGGCAAAAGGTTGGAAAACAAAAAACTGCAATATTACCTTGACAGTCCAGTTCTTATCAACCAACAGATTTGATGATTTTAAATCTCGATGTATGATAGGTGGGCTGTAGTGGTGAAGATAATTCATGCCCCTTGCCTGCAAAATACAAAATAACATATTTTACCGAACTAACAGTGACTAATGAATCATACGTATGGCCAAAACGTAGAAAACATTATGAAACTTTTTATTATCTAAGAGATTGGGAAGCTCCTCGCTTGAACATGAAACGGAAGGCCCCAAACTATTCACTGAATCATTACATGCATTTAGTATAATAATAATAATTTGGAAGCTTCAGGTAGGATTCAGCCACCCAAGGGAGAATGAATATATTGAAAATACAAGTTACCACAGCATTTTCACTTTTCAAGTATAATTCTTTCTCGCACTGAAACTACCTGATGTGGCCTTTGTTATCTGGAATTCAACTTCTACAGAATTGCCAATTTGCGACAAATACATAATCAGGTGTGTCACCTTTAGATACCACAATCGAAGAATGATTATCTGCTTTTTCATATCATTAATTGCATGTTTTCTAGATGAAAAAGGAATCTGTGATGTCCAAGAAAGTCAAGGCTTATTTGTTCACCAATTCCTGAGTCTAATGGACAGACATGCACTTACAATATCTAAAGCCATGTGAACACGTCGTCTCCAATCCAACTTGGTAGTGCTTCTTTGAAGTAAGCGAAACAAACTTCCACTGCATTTGAGAAACAATGAAGGATGAAAATGAGGTCCAGACTAATTTTTCTGTAGGTAAAAAGTCGTCATTGAGAGTCTGGGTAGTTGTCACTCGTCACATTCTATTTAAAAAGTGGAACAAAACGAATCTTGATGTACTAGTGAAGCATAAATGTAAAAAGATTTTTAAAATCTGGTTCAACCTGCCAGTTTGTAACAAATACCTTGTCCAAAATGGAATTTACTCATTTTGATGTACTAAAATGGTACCCACAAAGGACACCTCTCCCGGTTTGATATTAATAGGTTTCCAAGGCTATACATGCATCCCATCTCATTAAGCAGAGAAAAAAATACTACAATTTGATACAATTGAACATCCTACTAAACGGCATGGCCCCATAATTTTTTTCCTGGCTCTGCCAAAAAATATGCATGCCAAGAGAAAAGGAGCAATGACTAATCAGGTTAAACACAGGCCAATAACTTTTGTTATAGATAGGAATGAGTCTGCTCATCGTTGCAGAAATTCTGCTTTCTGCTTTTTTAGCATTAAAATTTTGTTCTATAATAGTCAGAGGAAATGGTCATGCAAACCATATGAAAAAAGTTGTTATGTTCATGCGTGTGGGTCAAATCTTGAGAAAGAAGGTGTTGTTTACTCTCAGTATTACTTAGAACTCTAAAACACGTTCTAGATATTATCGAGTGGCTTTCTTGGGTATATTTTTCAATTTTGTTCATAGGATCTGAATCAAACAGTAGGAAGAAAAGGAGGTGACATGGCACTCTTGTGCCATTTTTAGCTCAAGTTCAATACGAAAATGAGATTTCCCATGCCTTAATGCAACTGTGTGTGTAATTATCAAGCCATACAATCGGATTGCAACAGAGAGCAACAACCAGAGAATAAGTATTTCTAAACATCTAGGCTTGTAGAAGGTAGGGAACATACCGTGGGAGGTACTCTGTTACGATACAGAGGCGGTGCGGAGATGTAACCGCACCCATGAAGAGCAATATATTAGGATGACGTAGTTTCTTCATAAGGGACACCTATTTAAAAATCCACAATTTAAAATGGAAGTAAAAAGATCTGAAGTTAGCACACATTTCATTTCTGTTTCCAGAATTAACTTTTAAAAAAACATATATGAAGAACATGTTATTTTCATATTTATTCACATCAATATGTTTGGCAACCGTGGCAACAATAGGTTTTGTGGGCATCCTGAAAACACAATTTGTCTGCAGACTTCCAAGTTTATTTGGAGAGTCCCAATATCATTAAAACATCACAGTTTTGACTCTAATCAGGCTAAAGAAACACTGAAAGTCACTCCGCTGATAAGACTAGAGAGACATGGCTTCTTGCTTATATATTTCATGAGTTAACTAACCAAAGTTGTAGCTGGATATGGAAATCTACCTCTTGTCGAAAGGCCTGTATCACTTCATCCGAATATTCCTGCCTGGAGAAAACTTTAACACCACATCCTGCAGGA
The DNA here is from genome assembly GCA_019208055.1 of Stipa capillata. Taxonomy (NCBI): domain Eukaryota; kingdom Viridiplantae; phylum Streptophyta; class Magnoliopsida; order Poales; family Poaceae; genus Stipa; species Stipa capillata. The sequence goes on along the minus strand of JAGXJF010001712.1, from coordinate 378,870 downwards.
ACATGCCACACAAAATGATGAAACTAATAACCAAAAGTTAAAGATAAGGCATTCATGCAACAATGGAACAATAGTACATACCGAGCCATACCACAAAGCATGATACACTGTTCCACAAGAGCCTGCACAGATCAAAATTGAATGGAGCATAATTAAAGACACTCGATGTAATAGAAAGCAGTCACTTCAGTGTGTTTTTATGATTTTTGTCATGCTTGCATTCTTTTAAAATTCTGTATTTCTTAATGGCTTGATCTCCCTAGCATCATCGTAACAAGGATCATGACAAGACTTCTTTGACAAAGCTTCAGCTCCCAGATTTTCTAGGCTAGACGTGAAGACTTTTTGCAATCCAACCAAACATAGTAGGTAAATTCACATGGCTTATCTGAAACCGGAAAAGTGTTGGAGGCTTGGAGCATAAATGTGTGGAGAAGTTTCAGGAGCAACCTTGGTTATAAGCTCTCCTAGGGATAGACACATGTGCTTGAAGCCTTGAAGTAAAAATACATAAAACTAGTAGATCAAGAACTTGACAGTGATTTCAAAGCAAACTTAAGCTACTCATCCAAAAAATTCAAAGGCTCTAGGATCTCATTAGGAGTTAGAACCACATGGCCCCACTTATAATAAAGTTAGAACCAGAGCTCGGTCAAACAGGGGATAAAATGGGCTACAACTCCAACTCCACTACCTATCTAGTTGTGACATGGTGTAGCTGTTTCAACAAATAGAGGTTATGCAACAAACACAGATTCTATAAAATAAAAAAGAGGGCAAAGGAGCTATCCTGAAATAATGCCATGTAGACAAAAACAAGTGCTGCCAATGACCAATTAATCAATTACTAAAACAGCTGATAGAAAACTATGAAACAGCACATAAAATATTCCATATGATAAATCTATATAAGCAAGCGTTCACAAAAGGAGAAGCAACTACCTTGACCTACTTGTTCCCCAATGACAAGATCTTCCCACAGGATCTCGTAATCCAGACAGTCTGCTTCATGGTCAACTTTGTAAAGAGCACTACTATTAGTACTTCCGGTGCTGCTTGCACTACTTGAGCTGTTGTTGTTGAAAGATGACCAGGAACACTGATGCCTCATTTTTGTTAGGTTGATTGTATCAGCAACTTGACTGTCAGAAAATTTCTGATGATTCTGGCCATATCTCTTGCTCACCGTGCATTGATGGCCACATCACTTGATTCTTTCCATCAGGCCCATCATTCTCCCGCCCTTCCAAGGCCATGTTATCCCTTTCTTGTCAACAAGGCCTCTGCCTTTGAACTCAAGATCTTGTGGAGACCTATTTTTGCTTCTCCTGATTCATCACTATTTGTTTTGGTTGACTTCCCAGGGGAATACTCTTCGGCAACGAAGGCACCATGTGGTGCATCACCTCTCGGTGTACTTGGTCCACTAGATGTTGCCTCTTCCTTGGCATCACGATCAGAGCACTGACTCTCACCGCTGCCACCTTCCGTACCATGCCATTCTCATCCGTCCTGGCCCGAGAACGAACCTTATTTGTAACCTTGGTAGCCTGTGTTATTCTAAATATCAAAAAAGAATATACTAGCAAAAAATTAAGAAGAAATACTGTAGAGAGGCAGTGTTCCATCACAACTCAGTAGCACAATTATTTCTGCTTTTTGCTAGAAAGTATTGACAGAACTCACCAAATTTGTTATCTTGGAGGCTATAGTAGACTGCAGGGGATGCTGAGAGTCAAATGGACTTCTGTTCAACAATTGGTTTTGCGATTGCTGTTGCTGCAACTGCCATCACAACAGGTGGGCTTAGATGATTCTGAATGAGATCTTGCAGAGGTTGAAGGTCCACTGAGTATCTCCTCCAAGGCGCGTGAATCACTTGAAACACAAATAATGCCCACCAAACTGCCATCCTCATCATAAAAAGGAGTGTTGGTGCCAACAGCTAAGAACCGATTTCCTGCCCTGTTCTTAACTGGAAACTTCCCAGTCCAACTCTCACCCAAAGAAATACGTCGGAACATATCATTTACCACATTGATGTCACGGGGATCAACCAGCAGCATGAGGGCATCCTGACCAAGTACTTCTGACGCAGGATAACCATAGAGATTCTCTGCCGATCGATTCCTACATCATAGTAAATGACAGGTTTTGGTGACAAGGAAGCATTAACAAGAACAAAAGGAGAAGAAAAGGCCTGTGCAAAATTGCAGACTACAAAATGATTTTATGGTGCTTATTTAGCAAAGCTAAGAAGCAGGATACGCGCTTATCAAACTATGTTGCTGATCTGATGTAACGGGCAAGTGTATAGTGTCGCTAGATTTACAAGCAATCATAGTCACTTATGCCTCAAGTTGTACATTATATCAATCACTGAATAAGCAATGCAACTCACAAAATAAAATAAACACTCAAATCCTAGTAAATTCGTATCACTCAAATCTGGCTCTCGAGCAACTTGAACAACAATGGAGGAAGTGCCTTGCTTCCTTATTGTGTTATGTAATGTTAACAATCTGTTCAATCAGGAAAAAGCTTCATTTCAAAGCAACACAAACTGATCACCAAAGCCAACTAAAATCTAGAAATGTCTGTACTGTGACATACCACAGACAAGTAACATTTACAGCCTTAAACAAAGTTGAGTTCTATATAGCCCTGAGGACATACCAGCTCTCCAAGTTGTACACTTCCGCTCTTGTTTCCATGATCACATGCATGGTTAAAATGACACCAAATGCAATTGCTTTAGAGTTCAGAATTGGTAATGCTTCACACAGATACACGACCTAAAACTCTTCACAGATTTCTCAAGCTAATACATTTCTAGTGATGCGTAATCACTTCGTTGCAGCATAACAACAGTACAATCAACAACATCACAGCATCAGCACAGCATTTCCTCGAACATTTCACAAACAAATCAAGAAAACATCGAAGAACTAGAAATCTCACCAGTATATGATCCTTCCATCGAGGTCCAGAATGTGGACAGACTGCCCCAGCGACTGAAGCACCCTGCGGTACTGCCTCTCCGGCAACCCAGCGCCCGTGGCGCCGCCTTCGGCCGCGGCACGGCCCTCCCGCTGCAGCGGTGACGAGTGCGTGAACGACGCGGAGCCACGGGCCCACGCCCGCGGGCCTCCGTCGAATCCCCCGGAGAGCCGCCTCGCAGACGCAGGCGCAGACGCAGGCGCAGGCGCAGGCGCCGGCGCCGGCGTCGGCTGCGGCGGTGCGCCGCGGCAGGGCGAGACCGACTGCGAGCGCCGCCGCTCCCCTCCGCCGCCGGCGGGGGGCAGCACGAGCTTGGACATCTCCTGCTTGAGCTGCGCCTGGCCCACCTCCAGCTTCCGGATCTTCTTCAAGAGCTCCTCCCCGGTGGACTCCATCGGCGGCGGCGGCGGCGACGACGACGTCACGGTCAGCAAGGCAGATTCAGCGCCAACCAAATCAAACCAGCGGCATCACCACTACCCTCCCGAGCGCTCCAAGGCCGCCTCCTCCTTCACCCCACGCGGCTCCTGGGAGCTCGAGAGGCTGCTCCTTTCGCAGCTCCCGAGGCAGATTCGAGCTCAAATGGAGCAAGAACTCGCAGCGAATCCTGCCCCCAGAGATCTCCAGCTGCGACTCCTTGGGATTTCTCGGACAGATGCCGACCAAATCGAGGAAAAAAACGATCTTTTTCTTGGAAGCAGTTCTTGGCTTCTGCTTGGACAAGTAACAATTAGGGTGGAGGAATCTATCTATCACCCACACACCCACACCCAAATGGGGAGAATTAAATAATTAAATAAACAAGAAAATGGAGAGACATAAAAAATAAGTACATGGGGAAATGGAATTGGTGACTTGGTGAGGAGTTCTTGAGGGTTCCCCTCCTGTGATTGGTCAGCTTGGCAATAAAAAACAGAGGCTGCTTGCTGGCTTATGCAAGGTGATAGGTCTGGTCTTAGTTTTTATTTGGAGTTTTGGAATTTTCCTAGAACAAATTATTTATTTATCTGTCATTTTTATGTCTGTATTTTGGGTGTTGGGTGTTGTGATGATCCATCCACACAGGGGCCTGTCCCTGTCCCCATCCATCTACCTTGCTGCCAATGCCAACCTGTGGCGTCATCTTGAGAAAAATGAAAAATGGCAAATTGGTTGGTTCACTTTATCAATGGCTTTCCTATGCTTTACCTGCTTCCTTGGTGTTGCTTCTTGCTACAATTGGGTTAGGGTTTGGCTTAACTGCTTACTTGGTGTTTTCTATTGTGCGTTGTGCTGACTTTTAGTTTTGGTGTACCCTTTTGTGGTTGATTTGTCGAGATTAGTGCTTATGGGGTACTTTGGGGATGTCTTTTGATAAGCACTCAAATGAAACTTTGGCCACGTGTTGGCCGACCAAGGGGTGGAGATACTTGTGCAAGGTCCAATTAAATCTAGGGCATGTTTCATTAGTAGCCATACTTTTCTCCATCCATCGTATACTCATTTGCTAGCCAACTGTTGCCACAAATGTGGCAACTATTTGACCGCCACAAAAATTATGATTTGCCATACTTGTGGCAAAAAAGATGGTACAGTATGGAGGGCAACCAAACATGCCCTAGGTCTAGCAATTATCCATATGAAAAAAAGTCTAAGTCTAACAATTGTTAAAACAAGACAAGATATGTGCAAATATATTGTTAGGTGTACAATATTAGATCTCATGTTTGACCTTAATTTATATTCAGTTTTTGATCTAATGTTTGCTGAGTTCTAGAATATCAGCCCACACAATTCTCACACCTTGGAATCAAATTCGCGTGACATCAATCCCTTTTGTAGTCCATGTTGTGAGTTGCATTATTCTAAACCTATGAGATATGAGGAAAATAGTAAGACATATGTGATGATTTTGTCACATATTTTTAGAGGGCTTAGTCATCAATAGGCATCGTGTGAGCGTGTTTGTGAGGTGGTACACGTATGTGTGCATCCGTGAGTTTCACTGGATGTTCCTCAAAAATTAAAATAGGTGTCACGCTAATTTGTCTATAGTTGGTGGATATGAAACATCAACTAATTAATTGTCAAATTGGAAGACTCGATGATCTACTACGTGACAATAACTAATGGTTCATAATATTGAGAGAATATTGTCAAAGAAATATATGTTTTATATGAGTGAATGGAGCAAAATAGTTGTTGTTGAATTGCTGGACACTTAAGACTTTTGCAATATGTTGCTGATTTATTGTTGAACTCTTAATTCTTATGATTATGGCCATGTTGATTTTCATTCTTACCTCTATTTTCCTGCAAATATATTAGCATTTCTTATATTATTATTTGCACGTCTTGATTCAGATATCATAGGCTGGTATAAAAAAAAAGATATCATAGGGTTCGTCATCAGAGTTAAAAACGATGTTAGTGATGACATGGATAATTTTACTGCCTATGTTGCAAAAAATCTTCCCTACATTTACTGCCTATGTTGCAAAACATATCCTATGTATTTACCTGAGCAGATTAGGGTTAATTAGTCAACCATCATGTACAGGTATACTCGACAGTTCCCAGAGCTCGATAAACTACTAACAGTACTAGTACTAGTAACAGTTACAAGTAGAAACTGTCCAAAATAGTCAATCCATTGTTGGACCAATCTCTTTCAGTTGTCAAGTTTGTCATGGTTTCTCTCTATTCTCCTCTCATTTGGGGAGCATATTCCCTCCCAAATAGTTGGATAATCATTAGTTTTGCATCAACATGAAGCAACCCTTTGCTGCTAGTGTTGTGCTCCCACACGCAATTCTTCCTTTTGCAGTGCACCCATGAGGCTTTCGCAAGTTGCAACCTTTTGAAGCTGACGTCCTACTTTTCAACTTATCAGCTATTTATTCGAAAAGCAAAACAGATTACATGTAAATTGTTAGAGCAGTCCCAGTGCTCCAAGATGTACTATATCTTAAGCCTGCCAACTAAATAAAAATCTGATGTGGCACTCTATTTAATGAGAAAAGAGAGAGTAACTATATCTTAATCTACATATAGTTCTTAGCACCAAATTTAAGACATCTTATGCTTTTTCTATCACAAAACACATTAAATGAGAGCTCTTTTAAATACAACACTAAGATACAACTCATTGAGCAGCTTGTATCTAAACACAATAAGATACAGCCTAAGATACAATGTCTTAGGAGTGTCCTTAAACACCCAACATGGCGAACCAACTGCCATGCTCACATAATTGCGCGATCTAAACCATTGGTTCTTTTTCTTCTGTCATGAATTGTCACTCTCGTCAAACCCAATGGCTAGATCAGGATTCTAGACCATAGGTTTCTCTTCCTTTTGACCGCCTCTCGTGTAAGATGTCACTTCAACGACTGAAAAGCATAAGAGCAGATATGCAAGTCGGGCAGGTCGGGCAGACCTCTAATGTGCTCCTCTGGGCTATGTGTACAAAGTCAAATACCAACAAAGTGAGAAGTGAACCACCAATTAAGTGAAATAGGTCGGTAGGTCGGCCCCACGCGCATCACAAATGTGCAATTTTCAGCCAATTTTGACCCCATTTGAATGGTTGACAATCTCCCCTCTCCAGGTCCAATTATGCAGAAAAGAGCCATGAAACAATGGCCACAGCTGCAAATCTGAATGAGCAGGGTACACATTGCATTCCTCTCCACCACGCCTTTTCACCCTTTTTACAGCCTTACCAGCCAGCCACTTGAGCTGCCCACACAACCACAGGCTGTTCATCATGGATGAGGGGATGCCATTTGCATCTTGAACAAAGCTGGCATCTTGTAAAGCAGAATAGACATCACGAGCCAAAGGGGGAAACAAGTGGAGGTGTCAGCATACATGGGCACTGCCGTAGCTTTCATGAAACGATACCAAAAGAAGAACTCAAGAAATCTTAACCAGCAGGATCATGGAACTGCTGTAGATGGCGGCAAATCACCCTCTCAGGAACAGTGATACCTGGCCTTTGCCGCGAAGCGAACACGATCAAGGTCGGCGACAACAGGGCACCAATTGGGGGGATTCTGATTGAACTTTTTCACCTTTGATGAAAAGAGTTGGAACTTGAAAGGCACACTACCAATTCTACAACATTGCTGGCTGAAACAGTCGAATTTAACAACAAAACAAGCTCCTATTCCTTGAGCCTATAATACACTACAATCTTCTGAAAAGGCAGAAGACAAACTGAAGAGAGGTGGGGAGCTTACAGACAAGACATCCGGGCATGACGTGCTCTAGGGGCTACAACTGCAGGGCCTGCAGTCTCGGTACCATATTGGACGGGCTTGCATTCTGCGCACGCTCATCATGGAGGAGGAGTATGTTGATGGTGCCAGCCTCTCTCAACCAGGCAGCCACCACGGCACTGGGTGATACAAACCTTCCAATGTTGAATCGCTCGACCTGAAACGGTGCCCCGATTGAGTTGAGCAGTGCCTCAATGACATGGCGGAGAGTGCTTGCACCTGCTATCTTGCTATGCTTTCCCCATCCTGTCAGAATGCTGTAGAGACATACAGAACACTGCTTTAGTTTGTAGATACATAACATAATACAAGTGCACAAAATAAAAGTTCATAGCCTCCAGACATGCATAAATGTACAACTAATGTAAGTGTGACAAATGTACAACTAATGTAAGTGTGACAAACAAAAAACAAAAAAGGTTCTAGGATTAAGTGCTAAAAATCAAGGATCAAGTACCTTAAAAACTCAGGCATAGCTCGTCCTTGGAAGACAATAGAGCGCACATTCAGGAGCCATGCATGAACCATTGCTTGAGCTGCACCACATGACATAAGGTGCAGGTCCAAGCAAAACTCACTCCATGTGTTCTCCCAGACACAGCGATTTACCCCTTCAAGCACAACTAGCTGAGCTCCTTGCCTCTGAAAATGGTAAGGAACATACATATACAATTAATATATAAGCTGGATTAACCCTATATATGCAGTTAACTGGGATTGCATAGCACACAATGCTTGCTACCCTACATATGAAGAAGGTTTAGTACAACTCAAATGAGTACAATACCAAGCTAGCCAAGGAAATACAAATTCAGAACATTGTAGCAAGTACTTATCTGAAAACAAGTTCCAAAGTAATCATAAGTGTCGATGGACTGCATCAGAAATGTTACATGAATGATTTGAACGGCTAACAAACAACAGGAGGATGTTCATTCAAAAAGGAAAGACCAAAATGCATGTGTACCAAGGTTAACGAAATGACAAAGTCTATGACAGTTGGGAGGAATGGAAGATTACAAACACTAGAAATCCTTAAAAGCTAAATTAAATAAATGAGTAGTACTATGATACTATTTCTTCTTTCGAAATAAAATTAATCAGTTGAGAATAAAATTACCACTAAGCATTAGTGAATTTTTAAGGAAATAATATTTTGAACAATACAATACTTAAATCCAGATGTACACTTGGGAGCAACTCCTACCTGGCCAAAATGCCATAGCACATCAGTAAGAGCATTGTAAAAGGCAGAGGATGTTGGAGAATCCATGTGTCCCAACTGATTAAAAAGGGATTGTGCTTGTGACCAAATTTCTTGATAACCCATAAGGATCCCATACGCGACACCATAGACAAAGTTATCAAACAAGCGAAGTTGTTCCAGTAATAGTGCTGCATCTTCAAAATTATTACAGCGACTGCAAGAACAAGATTAAAGATAATAGTTAGACACCAGATAAGAGGCACATACCAACATGATTTCCTAGCTAAATTTGCAGGGCCAGCTTTCATATTTATAGCATCTTGTTTTCACTAAAATAAATATAAGATCATAAGGACATCTTCAGCTTACCCTCTTTTCAACCAACGCAAATGATGTTGTAAACAAATAGTCATTTCCATATTTTCGCAAAACATGTGATGTGAAGGCTAAAGTTTAACTAGTGCAAACATAAATCCATATCGGAGTTAGCTAATTTAAATTTACATGCAGAAAAGAACAAAGTTTCCAGCATAATGCCGCACGAATTTTTTAGCTTTCAACTAGTCCGCCAAGTTGTATTATTCTTGCTAGGAAATGGCTAGACAGCATCTACTGGCAGAATACTAAGACTTAGGACGAAATTAGCACTAAAAGGCTTTAAGAAAATAAATTAGATGTACCTGCAAGCATTCAAGATGGCAGAAAATGTTACAACATTTGGCTTTACACCCTGCTGGACCATCTTCTGAAACAGTTCAAGAATGAAATACAATTCCTGGGACCTCCTCATCCGGACATCAATGGCAGAGCGCCCTCCTCTACTAACTGGATTAGCAACCCTAACGATCTGGCCACAATAAACCCCAACAATTCCCATGTCCCCAACTTCAGGATCCTCCTCAGTAAGAACCTTAGACTTGCCAAATGCATCAATTATCGTGTTGTATGTTACCACGTTTGGCTTGATACCCATCTCCGTCATATCATTAAGCAAAGATAAAGCCCACTCTACCAAGCCATTCTTGGCCAATGTGTCAATGAAAGAGCTGAATAGAACAACATCTGGCTTTAGGCCAGACTCCTTAAAATCTAAGTAGACATTAAATGCATCTCCATGCATTCCTGCCTTGAATAGATATCTATCAAAGTTGAGTATGTTAATACACTAGGAGCTACCCCCCGTCTCCTCATATCCTGAACGAGGAAAGATACGATGTCCAAGCGTCCCTGCTTTCCATATCCATTAATCAAAGAATTGTAAGTGACGGTATCTTTCTCAATCCCCAAGTCCTCCATCTCATCGCACACAGTGGCAATTTCTCCATACTTTCCTGTCTTCACATAAATAGCCAGCACGGTGTTGTAGCAAACTCGGTCCAAGTGAATTCCCAAAGACTTCATCTTTTCGTACAACTTGAGTGCCTCATCATACTTCTCCAACTTGGAGTATCCATCAATCAATGTACTGTATGTAACAACATTTGGCTTGACATTTTTCGCTTCCATATCCAACAGAACCTGCATAGCAAGCTCTATGTTGCCACACTTGCAAATTGCATCGACAAATGTGTTGTATGTGTAAATGTCACGCCCAATGCCAAGATGGATCATTTCATCAAAGACAGCACAGGCATCCTCCAGATGCCCTGCACGGCTACACGCAGAAAGAAGTGAATTAAACGTCTTGCGGTCTGGACATTGCCCGTCCCGTAGCATCTGACGGAAATACCCGAGTGTGAACCTGAGGTCAACACCCCCTTTCCCGCACGCATCAATCACGGCATTGTACGTAACCGTGGTAGGCCGCAAACCTGCACCCTTCATCAACTCAAGCACCCCCATGGCCTCAGTTGCAAGACCACTCCTCGCATATGCTGAGATGAGTGCTGAGTGTGCAAACACCGTGTTGCCATAACCCCCTGCAATGCCAGCATCAAAAGCTCTCCTTGCAAGGTCCGGGCGGCCCATCTTGCCAAGCGCGCCAATGGCGGCGGTCAAAAGCTTGCCTTTATCGACAGTACCACTGCCAACAAGGGGCAGTGCAGCGTGGAACACCTCGAACGCACGGATCGCGGACTTGTCCCTGTCGCCGAGCTCCCGGAGGACATGGCAGTAATCGTCGGGAGCAACCAGCTCTCCCCGGAAAGACGACAGTGACGTGCTGAGCGCGCGGCGGTCGTCGGGCGCCACGCGGAGCAGCTTGTCAACGCAGCGCCCGGCAGCGGCTGAGGACGCGCGTGCGCCGCGGTCCTGGGCACCCGCACCGCGGTTGTTACGCTTGGAGATGTTCTTCGTGGAGCGCGCGCGCCGAAACTCCGGGCCGAGTGCCGCCGCGGCGGCGCGCTGGGGGCCGCACCACCCACGGCGCGGCGGGGCCACCAAATCTCGGGTTCTGGACGGGCGGGCACGCCGCGGAGGAGTGGGATCCCGCCGCGAGGAAGGGCGGGCAAAGAGCCGCCGCCGCGGCCGGCGCCGACGCGGACGCGGACGCATGCAGCCGCGCAGTCGCCGTGGCCGTGGCCGCGGCGGCCGCCGCGGCGGAGTGGTGGGAGGCGGCCGCCGCGTGCGCCTGCGATGGCGTGAAGTGCGTCGTCGGAGCCATCACAACCACCGCAATCCTCCCCCAAGAATCACCTCCTCGTCGGACTCCCGCTACCTACCGTATCCACCACGGAAACTCTCGCAAACTCCTCGAAATCCTTCCACAAAACCACAAAATTCTCCAATCTCTCCCCGCAGAAAACCTCCCCAATCCAACCAAATCAAGCTAAAACGGAAGCAAATTCCCGGGAGACAGTGACTAGGGAAAGCTCCGAAAAAGGCTGGATTTTTATGGCCGGAACAAGATCGTTCCCGCGCGTGGCGACAGCGACGATGATTACAGCGTCACCGCGCGCTGACAACATGCTAGTAGTGCGGATTGATTTGGCGATAAGATTGGATTAGGCGAGTTTGGGGATTGGATGGCTGGGAGAGGAAGAACAGCACCAGGCTGCGCGCGGGGTGGGGGAGGGAGGGGATAAGACGCCGGAGCAAGCAAGGAAGAGAAGTAGTTCTGGACGATTTCTCAGCTACGAGCTTGACCGGCTGTTTGATGGTATGGAGTCAATGACCTGTGGGGCCGGTGCTCGTGGTGGCCCGGTTGCAGTGAGAGTGGACAAGGTGGACCGGCAAGGGGAGGTGATGTGGGGATGACATGTGGGGTCCGGTTATGTCCAGGTCGGATGAGCGGCTTGGGTTCGTGGCAGCCGTGGCGTAGGCCGGCTGCTGAGCTGGTAAAGTGCCACAGTTGCACCTCTGCTAATGGCGTGGTACAATACTGCATTCTCGTCGCTCATGCACGCTGTCGAGAGATATAATATGTTCTATATTAATTGATTTTAGTGTACCAGTTTTTTATAAAAAATTTGAAACAAGAACTTATTTGGAAAGGCAGATGTCACACCATCTGACATGCACTCATAGGCGTGCACACATTTGATATGCTCAGTCGCTCAGTTTTGCATCGAGAAGGCAAGATGGGTGCATGAGAAAGTAGAAATATGCATAGAGCTGTTCTTTTTGTCTCTAGGCATCAATCTAGTGGATCTTAGACGATTCGAAACTAGCATCCCTCGTGGTGATCCGCCTGATAGGTTTTCCTTTTCTTTTTTCCTTTTTTTTTCAATTTCGTCACCTGCGATCCGCTCCCTACTTTCCTAGTTATACGTCGTCTTAGACATAGATCTTAGTCTTTAACGTGCAGGTATGATCTGTTACTTTACATATAAATATATTAATAAAAATAGAATTATGATATTATAAAAGAAATTATCTAACTAATATAAATAATTTTATATGTACTACTAGTCAAAGATAGAAAAGTTTAACCGGATGATTTCTAAAATCTCATCTACTTTTTAAATGGAAATAGTATGTCTTAATAAATAACAGGTGGCACTCAAGATACCTCCTTTATTTGGAGCAAAATAAATTTCCACGTTAATTATAAAATATATAAAATTTTATAATTAATAAAACAAAAAAGAGTAGGCCGCTCACTAAAATTGTACCACACATCGTATGGCTTCCGTAAATCTGTCATGACGTCAATGCAAATCCTACAAGATGGATGCGGAGCACGCCAACACGGAGGCGAAGTTCAGGATTGAGTTGATTCGGTGATATCTTCAGGTGATCTCTAAAGAAGTTGACTTAGCTAGCTTTGTGGCAACGTTTTGTTTCGTTCTCCATGCGCCGCAGTAGCCACTAGGTACTTCAACATGATATACCGTAATTAGCAGGCAGGTAGTCGTGGTCGCTAGGGTACGATACATTTTGCTTATTGACTTGCTCGGATGGATGGCTATCATGTCTTAAGTGGTCTTAGATATAATGCTCATTAGCATGTGAGCTTCATTTTATTTGATATGTTTTATTTCATAGATGGGTCTAATATATCCTACAATATTTAGGCTCCATGGGTTGAACTCGCGTCAACGTGAAACTCGAATTTATCATGTGCTACTTGTTGTGGAGGCGGACGATTTATTGCTCGGAGGCGAGAAGATGTGAGTTTAGTTATGTTTCCATCTGTTGGTGTTCAAAGTTATTATTATTGTATAATTCTGGACCTATTAAATCAACGTTTTAACTCTTTATTATACCTCAGGTTCATTATATCAGTATTCTGGCATCAGGTCTATTGGGCTGCTATACGTAGATCCAGCCACAGAGCAACACATGTTTATAAGAGGTCTTGGACCATCTCTTCCTAAAAAACTAGCATGATAGAATAGCTACTCTCACAAGTCGTGTGACTCTCCTCCCATAACCAATATGGGACTAAACCCAATAAATTTCACCCTCATATATCGGTTATACCAGGGTTCCCGCTCACAACAGCGTTCCAACTCGCCAACCATGACTGACAATCTAAGGTTCTCAAGATCTATATCTAGATACCTAGGCTACACCACTTATTGTACAATCCCACGCCTGCTAAATCAGCATGGGGACTAATTTCGCAACATTTGTGAAAAAGGTCGGGGAATTGATGGATAGAATAGATGATGTCTCGGAAGTGAGATTAAAAGCCTTATGGGAGATTGAAAAAGAGAAGTTAAGAGTGGCTAAGGCTTACAATAAAAGGGTAAGGGAGAAATCATTTCAGATAGGAGACTTAGTGTGGAAGACGATTTTGCCCATTGGGACTAAAGATAATAAATTCAGCAAATGGTCGCCGAGTTGGGAAGGCCCGTATAGAGTTGTAGAGATTGTTCCTATAAATTCTTATTTTGTGCAAACTCTGCAGGGAGAGGGTCTGCCTGAGGCTCTCAATGGAAAATACTTGAAGGAGTATTATCCTAACATATGGCAAGAGTCTTGATGGCCCTATGGCTGATATATCATTTAAGATATCGTTCTGAGCAATGGTGTAGTTCGTAATATTTTTGGTAAATGCAGTTATACCAAAAACAGGGGGGCATGTGTTAATGGTGTAATTTGGCTATGATTTATGAGAGAATTCCACATATACCACTCAAAATTTGTCCGGTTCCAAATATGCCACTGAAAAAGTCCCTCTTCCAAATATGCCACTGAAATTTTGCACCGGTTCCATATATGCCATTGACGTCAGTTGACCGCTAGTTGACCGTTAAGTGACTATTGAAAAGACAGTTTTGTCTTTTGTGTTGTTTTTCATATATACTACTTTGTAGTAAATATAATAGCTGTGTTTGTGGGCATGTTTTTACATATATTAGAGAAAATATTTTCTGATATTTTTGTAACATTTAACATTTATTACAAAGTGGCATATATAAAAGACAACATAAAGAGCAAAAGTGTCTTTTCAATAGCTACTTAATGGCCAACTAGCGGTCAACTAACGGTCAACTGACGTCAATGGCATATATGGAACCGGTGCAAAATTTCAGTGGCATATTTGGAAGACGGATTTTTTCAGTGGCATATTTGGAACCGGTCATATTTTGAGTGACATATGTGGAATTCTCTCATGATTTATTCAGTCAGCCAAATTAGTTTAACTGCTGATGGTTAAGATAATTGACTAACAAACTGTTTGGAATTAGTGTTAACTCTCAATGCAGGTTTGATGATTCTAGTACAGCCGAGGAGCCCGCAATGCTTCCGAGTCGATCAGCGTGCCGAGTGGCCCAAGCCGAGTTCTCTCTGGCGTGTCCGAGTCGATCAGCGCGCCGAGTGGCCCAAGCCGAATACTCTCTGGCGTGTCCGAGTCCTAGCGTTGCCGAGTTGCGTGCCCGAGTCCCAGCGTTGCCGAGTTATCTTGCGGGTAGGCGGATATACTAAGTCATCTACTTCGAGGTCTTTTCCAGCGCCAGAGGCCTTAGCTTGGAGCGCAAGAAACGGAGATTGGTTGCGGCAGTTAAGTTAAATCAGAGATTAGGAAAGGCATTCGGCTTATATGGAAGGATGTCTCGTGTATGGGATGGGGTCCTATTCTAATTCGGTTTTGTATGGAAAGATATGTTGTGTACGAGAAGGAGTCCTATTCTAACTCAAAGACTAGGCGTACCCTATATATATGCAGGGTATATGGCCGATTGAAGACACAATCGATACATCAAAACCAATCTACTATTTTTACCTTATGTTTCTTTTACCTTTTCTTTTAGTTTAGATCTTTACCGTTTTGCGTCGAAAAGCGGTCAGTTCTCTTTCACGAAAGCAAGGAGATCTTTGTTGCTTTGCTCGGAAAGTAATCGTTCGTCGTCTCGAAAGCACGACAGTTATCTAGGTGTTGTGCGGATCGATTTCGCGTGCGAACAGTTTCATATGAATACGTGAGGAAATGCATGGGTTTTTGGATCAAAGGGTTCTGAGGAAGTGATGTGAATACCTGAGAGAAAATGCATGGGGTTGCAATGTCCATGTTCTGAGAAAACACCTGAACATTTGACGGCTAGAATGAGTAGTTATCCTTGAGCGCACGATAACAAAGAATGTTTTTGCTTGATTACTAGGTTAACTTGAGAATTTTCTTCCGGGAATGATATTTTATTACGTTCTGGTTTGGGGCTGTTGCTACAGTACCAAAAAGTAGTCTTGCTACAGAACGGTATACCCAAGCATTGCAGATGGGGATGCCACGAACAAACCATGCGCTCCCAAATCACGAAGAAGACACCGTCACATTCGAGGTGCTGATGAGCAAGAAAGTCATGGACCCAGTGGTGGTGGCCGTTGCGAGGAAGGAGGTAGCCAAGACCATGCACAAGGAGGAGAGGGATGTACGAACGTTCGTGTCGGTTCTCGCCTCAGCACCTCCCGCTCCTGCTAGGCGTGAAGGCGGTGGGTCGCCGACGAGCTTGCGGTGGTGGCTGAGTCGGAGGAGGTTGCGGGGGGACATGATCAACGAGGCTGTGCTAGATCAGGTGCTTGGTGACCAAGCATTCCAGATATTCGGCAGGTGGTTCATCTCACTCCGTTTTTCAGATCAAGCGTTCGAGAAATTTGGCAGGTTTTGCAGGGAGGTCCTGACCTTCAGGTTTGCGCTGCCAGATGCAAACGACATCTCAGTCACAATGGCTGCTCAGGAGGTACTGTGCAATAAAGAGGAAGAACATGTTCAGCAGATGAAGGGGACGCCCAAAGTTTCAAATGCTGATTGGCTTTCAGTATTCAGCATCTGGCTAGACTCATTTATGTTCCAGTTTTGGGCCATCGAAATTCCCTATTGAGAATCAAACTGAAGGGGAAGGGCCGAACATTATACAGGGTAGGAATCAGGGAAAACTACAGGTCAGTTTTATGAAAATAAATTAGTTCACCAATCGTTGCATGTGTCACGACAGACCGCATTAGGAGAACAATAAATATTATGAAAAGCATCAATAGTACTGGTTTTAGGTTAGCTGATGACTCATTATAAACTTTATGCAGTGACGGGTGATATCAATACATATACTTTCTAGTGAAATACCTGATGTAACCATCAGGCAAAGGAACTTTAGCAACCAATTACAGAATTTGTCGACAACAGCGTGAACGACACACTGGCACCTAGGAGTATATAAGTTACAGATAGCTGACCTCCAATTTCTGCGCAGCTATGTACCGGAAAAGGAGAAGATGAAGGAGAAAAGGAAAATTAACCGCCCGAAAAGAAACCTCACATTGTTACAGATGGCCCATCAGAGTGGTCGGAGACTTTCTATTGGGTCCGATTCCTCGAGCATCGAGGCTGCCTGGAAGCAATCGGCAGCATCAGCTAGCCTGCCGTCATGCTTGTGGACCTTCCCTAGGTAGAACCAAGCCATTCGGTTTGTAGGCTCAAGCCTTAGGGCGTCCGAGAGGAAGCTTCTCGCCACGGGGAGATACTTGGGCCCTTGTTTAGAGAGGAGAGCACCAATGGATACCTTGGATGGCACATGATCTAGCTCTGTCGAGAGTGCATTGAAGTATGCAGCCAGTGCATCCTGCGTCTGCTCATGCACCTCATGAATGTCACCTGGAAAGAAATGAAGGAATCATGATGGCGTCAGAATATTTGACAGAACAAAACACGGGATATTTTCCAACTTTTCAGTTTAATAAATGCCTAACCTGCATGAATGTGAAAATTCAAAAAGAAAGTAAACCGAAATTCCAACACTTTACACATCTCCACTTGCATTTTTTTCACTTGACAATCAATTATAGCATACATTGCATGCATGACACTAAACCAATAAACCGGTTAAGGCACAAATCGCATGATGGATTTCATACTTTACCAATAACCAGAGATGCAGGCACGAGACATGAAATCATGACCAGGGTTTCCTCACCTTCTGCATGAAGTGTTGTGGCTGAATATGTTTTCAGAGCTTTAGCCTTCTGCAAACATATCTCGGCATCTCTCCAATACGAAAGACTAGCATATAAGTTAGCAAGACCTTGCCAAACTTCAAATTCACTCACTTTATCATCCTCTTCCTGAAAGAATTTCCACAAAGAGTGAGATGGAAAAAAGTACAGGGCATATTGATGAAAAACATAGTAGTAGTCTGTTTCAGCAGCTAATACAAACAAGAAAGCAGTTCAAAGGATATTGCTATGGAGCAACATTGTTCAGTGTCAGGATCCAAACCCACTTCAAATTAACTAGAAAAGGTAAGGGTTTCATATATGTATAGAACCTCAGAGCCCTCTTTTACTAGCAAATAATATTTTCAAACAAGGTTCACAGGAATATTAATCATTTTACGCTAAGATAGACGTAACCTGTGTGAAATTCAACAATGCTACTTTTTCCATATTTGAGAAGACAAACCTCTGTGCCATTTTTGACAGATCCACAAGCCTTCCGTTGTGCCTGAACAAGAGCAAGAAGGGTACAGTATGCTTCAACTGCTTCCATGGGCAATGATTGGGCAACCTTCAATTTAGCCTTTATTCTAAGTAATGGCCCTTGCTCCCATTTTGCGGTTTCATCTAATGCAGCATCAGTCACCACTTCTGCTTCTGAATACCTTTGCTGTGCAGAAAGAACCAAAGGTAACAATCTCCAGCCTTTCGAAACAGATCCACCAGTTGCATCAATGAACTGCTTTGCACATTTCAAGGCAGCATGCATGTTTCGTTGCTCAGCATATTCAACTGCCATGTCAAATATCAAATCTGGATTGTGGAGGTCAAGAGAAATTGCCTCACTAAGTGACTTCAAAGCCTCAGCCTGCAAGAGAGATCTTTGGTGATCGGATGAAGCAATTATAGACTTGTTAGCCAGGCAACTCCCCAATAAATGGAGAGCAACACTCTTTAAATGCCCATCTGATGATTCGGCATCAGTGACTGCTCTCCTTGCATACTCTACACCCTCAGAGGCAAGAAAAGAATCCGAACTGCATATCTTAGCAGCTAACAGCAGGGCGTTTATGTCATTGGGACTCTCGTTCTTATTTAATGACTTCTTTAACAAATTTAATGCAGCTTCATTATCAGAAGCTGCAGAATAGCAAAGAGCTAGACTATACCATCTCTCAGTTCGAGCATATATTCCAGGTAAAACCTCTTCGAGATGCTTGGCAAGAACAGATGTCTGGCCGCAGAGTGACAATGCAAAGGTTAGATGCTCCATCACTGAGGGATCCCAGTGAGTCTTCCCAAGGTACCACTTCTTCAATAGAATCATGAGCAGAAGGATTGCCTCTTCCAAATTATTCTTAGGAACAAATGAACCTTCAGTTTGTGAAGCCAAGCTTGGGGGGCTCGCCTCAACACCG
The DNA here is from genome assembly GCA_019208055.1 of Stipa capillata. Classification (NCBI taxonomy): domain Eukaryota; kingdom Viridiplantae; phylum Streptophyta; class Magnoliopsida; order Poales; family Poaceae; genus Stipa; species Stipa capillata. The sequence goes on along the minus strand of JAGXJF010001712.1, from coordinate 360,169 downwards.
CCATACAACAGAAAGACAGCAAATCTCTTCTGAATCCGTGTGCAACATTCATCATCGAGATTCCATTGACTAAGAAGAGCACGCCGGTAAGAAGCAAGTGCTTCTTGATAGGCCCCAGCTTGCTTCCAAAGTTCTGGGAGAAGCTCAACAGATTTACTGACAGTTTCCTGCAGCTTTTGTTCAACCATGACATCAGGTATGCCACGTTGGAAGATACTTTCAACAGCATCAAGGACGCTTTTACACTGTTGGGCAGCCTCTGCAAGTAAGTGGATTTAAAGTGTCAATACAAGCATATCAAAATGGTCAGAGTGCAAGTTTGCAATTCATACCCATCGCTTTCCCTAACTTTTGAAGAGACATTGACTTCAAATAAATGGCTTCAAGAACAAGGCTAGCAGCATGCTGTGATCCTGAATTCGATGAATCTGACCGTAGTTTGTTATTTCGCTTTGAAGATGGTTTTTCTGAAACCGATGGTTGGAAGCGCTGAATAGCAGCTTGAAGGTCAATTCCGTCAAAAACTCGAAGAGCAGCTTCTACATTGCCTCTCTGATATTCCAGTCTCCCGAGGAGAGCTCTCGCTTCCTAATATTGAAAGCATATAAATAAAATCCACAGTTAGCAACAATAAATTACAAGAGCTGGTGAGGAAAATTACAGTTCTTTTCACTACTAGCCGACCATTATTAGGACAAAAAACCTGTAGTATATCAAAATTCGTATATAAATCATAATAAGAGGTAAGGTCCACATTGCCCTAGGGGTTACTGATCACAATTTTAGTCAACATGCAAAAATTAGAACTCTGATTATAAGTATAAAACAGTGATATTTAGAGGGATTTCAGCTAGTCATAATTTCAGAGGATTCAGCTAGTCAAGCATAAATAACATTTTCAGCATGGATCTGTATTCACAATCAAGCCATTTTAGCTAATATTGTATATAATGATCCAAGATGCTGGGGAGGTTTAAAAAAAATGTAAACTACAACACACGTTCTTGTCTTCCATCATTATTAAACACAACAATTTAATTTCATATGAAATGGAATACCAGCACATACTAAGTAACGATTTTGACACAGAAGAGCATGTCCGTGTGTGTCAACCATTGGAGTCAAGCTTTAAATTTAATTAGTGATTCTGAACTCTTAGCATCAACTATGTCCTACATAATATATTTCAATATCCTACTTTAATCAAATATACAACCAAAATGGTCTTTTTCACATTCCATTGCCATATTGTTAACAAAGTAAATTGCTTCTGAATCCAACCAGACTACACCATTATATCCTAAGAATACCAATACGAATTGCACAAATCCCTCATAACGTCAGAATTGTTCACCAGCTCCCAAATTCACCCGATAACACCATGGTCGATTGATGGAACCATGATTATACGGTTACACCATCCAACAGCAAGATCATTTTCACATATAACCCTTTTTGTACACTTTGAGTCCTAAATGCATCGGAATTTCACGTGTATCCAAAAGAAAGATTACTGTACTGAATCCTTCACTCATGCTGAATCACTTCCAGAAGATCACATCCTACATCTCCCCAAAAGGCTTCATTTTTTTTCCAGGCAGAAATTTATCATTCTTAGCTAAAATCCTTGCTAAATTCGACCGAAGCAAAATTTACAGCACGGGCCCTCACCCTCGTGAAAACAATGGTACCGCCCGCCCGAAGAACCATCGGTCCTCAAAATGAACAAGATCCCCGATCTTCCACCAAACTCAACAAAGAACATCACATAGGCTCAAAATTGACCCCAAAAATCCTATCTTTTCCTCCCATTCCGCCCAAACAAACCGCAAACAACTCGCATCACCTCCCCCAGATCAGGCCAACAACGGGAGCCAGAGGTAAAGATTCAAGACCTCGTAGTTGAGGGAGAGGCCCTCGCGGAGCGACGACTCGGCCTCCTGGATGTTGCCGTCGTCGACCCTGGCCTCCGACGACTCCGAAGCCGTCGCCGCCGAGGCGCCGGCCTCCGACTCCGGCGCCCTCGCCCTCGCCTTCACCGGCGAAGCGAACACCGCCGAGTCCCCGTTGGCGATGCCCGCCTCGCTCCCGTAGTCAGACTCCGCCGCCGCGGCCATTGTTGCTGCCTCACAGCCGCCGCGCTATCCCTCCAGCGAGCATGCTACGAGCCCAAGCCCACGACAACGGGGGGTGGAGGTGGGTGTTGGTTAGGAGAGGGAGGAGGCAAGATCCATGGCTTTGGACTTCTTGGCCTTTCTACTCTTGGGAGCTCACTATTTTTTCTACTTTCTTACAATTTTCTCTTCGAGCTCGCCGGCACGTTGTTGTAGTTGTAGACTTGTAAGCTTGTACTGTGTATTGTTTGGTAAGCCATCTCTAGTAAGAAAACGCCTTTTTGGTTTGCATTTTCATTTTGGGCGAGTTCGATTTGTTAAAACTTTGTACTAATACTACATTAAGTGTTTTTTACATCTTTTAAAACATATATTTGATAACTGAGAACTCGATTTTTTTTCTTTCAAATAAGTTGCTAAAGAGGTGATAATCTTATGACAAGGGAAATCTTCTTGGTTTGATCTGGTTTGTGAGGAACAAAGCATATGGCTCATGGTTCAATCTTGATGAAACGGTAGCCTGATCTTTCAGTGAGACGAAGGTAGCTAACGATTTGGTAGAGTTTGACCTTGACAATCCAACCATACCGTACGCGACGGTACGCCTTAGCAATCGCTAAACCAACTTCCGATGGTTATTGACCTTGCTGTAGGCACGATCAACCTGAACAACGAAGTTCGAGTTCCTGCAAGCAACCGAAGAACTAGCAAGAACTATGATAAATTGCAATCTGAAATTGCGAGTATTAAATTGGCACAAGAGATAGAAGAAAGTATATTGAGATTTCACTGGCGATCTAAACAAGGCGGTAATCTTACACGACTTGTAGATGCGATAATATAGTAGTAGCTAAACAACTCAATAAAACCCAAAAACTAAAGAGAGAATCTTAAGGGTATATAAAGACAAGAGGCGATCTATTATAGAGGCAGTCTCGGATTGTTTTGGTTATTGCGATCGGCTCATAAGGAATTTGGATATGGGGTTGGACAGGTTGGAAAGAGCATGAGATAAGCTTTCTAGAGAGTCCAAGATCACCCAAATCGAAATCCGTATGCTCGAGATAAAAACGTTTGAAGTCAGCGTTGTCTCAATAATCCGAATCAGAGTCCAGATCTTATGAGACTCTATCTCTAGCACTTCTTGGACCAAAAGTGACATGAGAAAAATCCTTGTACATCACTAATTTATGTGGGGACATCTTCATGGACATATGAACTCCATTCCTTCCTCCTCCCGAGAGTTTGAACTTGAATCCTCGCTTGTTCTTGACGATCTTGACAAACCGTCGTTTGTTCTTTATAACTCGAGCAGCGGATGTACTTGAAGTAGTGGAAGTAGAGGTGGCAACGGGTATATCCATGAGGGCCATGTCCTCATCAAATCTACTCTTTAATTTTTTCTTAATATGTTTGCCCTATTTTTTAGTTCTTTTTCTGGTAATCTTTTTGAAACCTGACAAAAAAAATAGTTGTACTTTTGTTTTACTGGAATTTTAGCTGTGAATTTAAACTTCCAGTTTCTTTTTGACTTGGACATGGATTTGGAAAAAGAAGAATGACATCCAAAATTTAGAGAAAGGAAAACTCCATGCACTGCCTCACAAGATTGAGGTTGTTGTTGTAAGGATGCCACGCACGTCGTATCGTAGCACTATTGTGTGATAAGTATGTTATTTTCACCTATAATACCTACATATATCTTTCAAAAATAAAAAAAGGCTTACATATGATTGTCTTGGCTTTATAAAACCGTATCTCTCCTGAGAATAATTAGGACACTTGAAGGCTCATATGCAAAAGTCAAAACAGAGTAGAGATTTGAAAAGTGGCACGGGTGTAAAGAAGAGGAAAAAAGGCACGGCATCGAGATCGAACTGAATGTCTTGCATCCTGGTTACATGTCCATGTTCTCTTTCGCCAAAATTACCTTTACGGAGTGAAGAAATTATAAATCAACTCAGCCATCGATGAGGCATGTGCGCAACCAGCAATTATAGAAGCATGCGTGTACTATGAGGCAACTTTCAAAAGAACAGAGATGGTATCAACAATGCGAAGGCTGAAGATGGGATGTGGTGATCGCCATGTTGCCACAATGTTGGCCGGTTGATGATGCCTCACTGGTGATCTGTTCATCAATCATTCCAGCTTTAGCACCTTGGGTTGAAGCTCATGACCCTTTTGTCTTCTCCAAGGCAGGAGTGCGTACGGTATCATATAATGCTAAAAGAAAATAGTCCAGTTTATGAAGTGCTAGATTTCATCCAGACTAGTGTATCAGGTGGAAAGTACTATGTTGCCATATATTTTTAAGCGCCGCATCCATGTGTCATGCACAAGTCTCGATGTAGTAATTTGGACTTTTCGGATGTCTAAAGTTAACTAAAATCTAGCAGAGTGCTGCCTCAATTTTAAAACGGGTGGGGTTTTAAAAAACGTATAGTTATTTTTATCTTTAACAACTAATTAAAAATAACTTACGTTGGTTAGATGTCAATAGTACTATTAGATTTTTCATTGGAATCATTTCATGACATAATTTTTAATATTTTAATTATATACTCATCTAAAAGAAATGGCAAAAATGTATATTAAAGACTATATGAAATTAAAAAATACATCTATTTTCAAATAGAGGAAGTATGTGCTACCAATCTTCTATTCATGCAAACTTTAACCATGTGAATAGCTTCACTAGATCAATTTTTAATAACTAACTTTCTTGTATAGCTAGAGTTGGTATTGACATTTTCTTGCGATGATGCTAGGTAAGTTTCTTGCAACAAGAAAATGCTTTGGTGTTGTAGTTTCTTGTACCCATAGCTAACCACTTTTGTCCGCACGGGGCGTGGGATAGGGATGTAAGTGGCTTGCCGCTTAAGCCCACTTAAGCCCGCATGATATTCAAATCAGACACATGAGAATTTAAACTAGCTTTACTGATTTAAATATCATTGAGGCTTAAGCGGGCTTTAAGTGGACATCCACTTACATCCCTAGTGTGGGAAGTCCAATTCCAAAAACCGTAACTTACAATCATGTGCGTATGAAAACGACTCTCGACAGCCTATGTGGTGAGACTCGCGAGCTGCCTTATCTTTTTGCCCCACGATTTTGGCACCGAAGGTTTATGGATTGTTTAAATAAACTATGAATTATTTCTAAGTCCTAGTTTACAGTGGATTGTAGGGTTAAATCTTTCACAAATCCTCCACATATCAGAAAATTTAGGGCCTGTTTGGTTAGGCTGTGGCTGTCGACAAAGTTGCTGTTAGCTGGCTGTCTGAAAAAGCTATTGTAGCTGTATGAAAGTGAACATATGGCTTTTGGTTGATCCAAACCATCTATAATATTTTGGAAAATGAGCACTGAAGTTTTAACACATTGCAAAAAGCTAGCAGAAGGCAACTTTTCCAAATAACTGAATTTGCACTGCAAAGCCCATAGTTACCGTTGGCAAAAGCTATTGAAAAGCTAACCGTTTAATTGGGCCGTAACTTTTTCCAATAAAAAGCTCAACCAAACACCCTCTTTAAGTTCCCAAGATTCTTACACCCTCCTATCTTTTCACTGTAGGAAATACCCCTATATTTAAGAAAAATTATAACCAATTATCACCCAGTATGTAATGAAACCCTTTATTCTTTTTCTCCGCCACCTCGTTCTGCTCTCCTCCACCCCATCCGACCCGAGTGGCCTCCTCCCTCAGCCCGGGCATAAAAACCGTGAAACCGAAACCGAAACCGAAAAAACCGAAATCAAGCTAAAATCGGTTAACCGAAATTATTTCGGCTAGCAGTTTGTGAAAACCGAAATTAGTTCGGTTATTTCGGTTTTGTATCACGGTTAACCGATTAAACCGTATAAACCGAAACAACACTCAGCCCATTAGCCCATTGCATATTTGCATTAGCCCATTTGACCACACCGAGCCACCGTCCAGGCGTCCACTGCGTCCAGTCATCCACCGAGGGCCCGAGGCAGCCACCGAACCCTAGCCGGCGCCGCCTACACCTAGCACCGGGCACCGGCGACCGACGCGGCGATCCCTCTGGCCATCCGCGGCGGACCAGCGAGCCGGCGACGCTCTATTCCGTCGGGGGTTCCTCGGTGGCGCGGTGGACCGGCGAGGCGATATCGGGAACGGGCGAACGGCAGGCGCAAAGGCACGGCCGCACCCCGCACGGGCGCACGGAGGCACGGGGGCACCGCAGGCAAGGCAGGCAGGTGCGGCAAGGCACGGCAGCTGCACGGCAGCGGCAGGCAAGCAGAGGCACGGCGGCGGCAGCGGCAGGCGGCAGGGGGCAGGGGCTAGGCAGCGGCAAGCGGCAAGGCAGCGGCAAGGCAATAACAAGCGGCAAGGCAGGCAGGCAGCGGCAAGCCGGCAGCGACGGCAACCACGGAACAATCGTGCAACGTAATGTTTTCTCCTTCAACCTTGTAATGAGATGTTGAGAACTTCAGATTTCTATCAATTGCTATGAACTTCAGATTTCTATCAATTTCTATCAAGTATTGAGTATTGTTTAGAAATCAGAAATTCAGAGATTTGGGTTTAGTACCAATGTACCATATCTTCAGAAATTTGGGTTTAGTGCCATATCTTCAGAAATTTGGGTTTAGTACCCTCTACTTCAGAAATTGAAATCAGAACTTCAGAAATTTGGGTTTAGTACCATATCTTTTTATATATATGAATCATATGATCAATAACTCAGTAATCAGTATAGTAGTGCCATATTGCCCTTTATATCCCTGGATTGATGTTCTTGCTCGATTTATTTTTGTAGATGTTAGAACCCGACGATAACCGAAGTGGCAGTGCAAGTGCAACTCAACATGTTGAGTTGGTCGATGCAGAAAAGGAGCAGGACAAAGGGAATTCACAGAAGGAGAATGAGGGTAATAAACGAAAAGAGATGGCATCAAGATCTGAGGTGTGGGATCACTTTGAGAAGATCAAGGTTGGTGGTATTCTAAAGAAGGGCAAGTGCAAGTATTGCAGCCGTGAGATCAAGGCCGAATCAGCTGCTAATGGTACGTCTGCCTTACGCAACCACTAAAAACTAATACCACCATTTGAAAACCTGTAAGTTTGAGAACTAATTTGTGCATTCGTGGTTGCCCTCTGCTGGTAAGGGAACGACACAGGGCTCTCTATCTTGATCAGTTTAAAAGCTTCAATTTTGGATTAGCATGGAGATTTGTACTGTTGTGCTGGGAAGATAAGTTCAGTAAATGATCAAATGCTACATATTTTTTAGATCTGCCATTATTGATTTTCGGAAATTAGCCCATTTTTCCGGAAATTTTGCATTATATAACACTAATAGGTTCATACAGACTGTAGAGCCTTTGAGCTGCAGATCTGATCCTATGTTTCGTGCTCCATTTGGTGAAACTACAGAGTACAGACTCCAGATGGCTGAAACTTTGATGTATGGCAAAAAATGACCTCAAGGATATGCTTGTTTGTATGCACAAATTTGAGATGTGGATGAAATACATCAGCTGAAATTCGTTTGCTTCATATGAACTCAAGTACCCAATTGGCCAATTTCTCTTTAATATTGGCAGTTTCAGATCAATCCCCTGCCTGGCTGCCTTGAAAGTGAAAGGTTTCAAGTCTCAACAAAAAAGGACTTCATCAGTTTAGTGAGATTACCATCTATGACAGGATATTGATATTTTTAAAATTATCTGTATGTACGTACAGCAGCCTACTGACGAACTTAATTAGGTGAATAATTAACAGCCGTGAAAGCCAAATAACAGCTCCTACCGCAAGAACTATGCATGTTAGATTTGGTGTTCTTGAAGTATTCCAAAATTCGGTTTAAACCGAAAACCGAACCGAAATTTTCGGTTAACCGAAATTTCGGTTTTCAGTATTTCAGTACACATTTCGGTTTCCATTTTCCAAAAACCGAATTTCCAAAAACCGAAAAACCGAAACCGAATTTTCGGTTTAAACCGAACGCCCGGGCTGACTCCTCCCACCTCCGCCTCCGCTCCTCCCCCTCCAGATCCGGTTGGTGACAAGCTCTTTCGTCCTTCGGCCAACTCCCCTCAAGCTCTCGCCAACCCTACCTCCCTCCATCTCCTGATGAGCTCCCGCCGCCAGCCCTAAGCTCTCGCCGGCCTGAGCTCCCGTCGCGCGAGGTCGGCCAACCAGCACACGCTCCTCTGCGAGCACGCCGCCCCCTCACTCTCTCCTTCACTGAGCACCCCCGCCGCCCAGCAGCTTGGTCCCAGCTCACTGCTGTCAGATTCGGCACTAGCGCGCCCTCCTCCCTCCAGATCCAGCGCCAACCCGCCTCCTCCCCCACGGTCTCAAAATTTTGATTACAGTTATTTCTCTCCCATGCTCCCAACATCTCTATTATGCTTAGCTCTGAATTTTAAACATATATTGGTTGTGAGAATTTCTATTATGTACAGCAAAGGCAAACATTATTGTTTTTTCTCAATATGATTCATGTATGTATGCAGTGAGAAAATACATGAAAATTTCATGTGTATACACAGTGAGTAAAACTTATGAATATGAGCTCAGAGTAATATATGTTGGTATGTTGAATTAATGTGTGAATAATATTGGATTGTAGAATTGTTAGACAAGACAGCGAGCATTTTATGTTATATGGCATAACTACTTTTCATATTTGTTGATATTTGTGTGCAATGAGCAAGTTAGTTTACATGCCAGAGTCCAAAACAATGATTCATCTATTAAACAACAAACAAACGAGTCCAGAGGTATTTTAGACTTTATGTCCTTCATTATAGACAACAAGCTCAAATCCATAATCCGTTCGGAGCAGATAGTTATAATATGACAGGCTTAGAGAGGTGAAGGCAGAGTGGCATGCCGATGGAGAGGGCATAGAGCGGTGTGGCCGTGTGGGGGTTAGAACGGGAAGTCGTGGAATAAATTCTAACGCTTTTTGGGCCGGGCCGGAAGCGGTAGAAATGCAAACGGCTGGGATTGTGAAGTATCTGCGATTTAAATCGTAAACGGTTTTTAGTCTCCACCGTTTCGATGTCCAACACATTTAAACGGTTCTTTTATTGAAAATAGTCTCTAATGTGTTTCTTTTTTGATACCGTCTTGGATAAGTTTCATCTCAGATGATTTTAGGTCGAAGTGTCTAATTTAAGTGTTTGTAATAGTATATTTGTCCTTTTGAAAGCTTTTATTTTTTATTGTTTTATATTTTTTCTCTTACTTTGACATCGGTGATGACACTCTCGCTTGCAGAGGAGACGAAGGCAGAATGGCCGAAAGGCTCTGCGACCAATAGACATGGCCGCGCTAGCTCGTGTGAAGGTCACTCTGACAGCTAATGTAGTGCTGTCCGTGCGATTCAGCTGGAGCTTTCTCTGAGATTGGCCCCACCTGCTAAACGGTCCTCACACTTTATTCGACTCCAGGAGACTGTCTAGTGGGCCCCACGTTCTTATCAGTGACTGGGTCCCATGTTCGTGAAATTCAGGCTTTGCTTGGATCGATGTTGAAGCAGGAGAAAAATGCAAAAAGCCCCTTGTTGAAAAAACGTGTAAATTGTGCTCATCAACCAATATATACGGAGTAGCATATTAGCACGTTTATTTTCGTAGGACATTTGCAATTCCTGTTAAGCCGGTTGGATGGAAGGTGTTTGCTGTGGAATCGACCACATGCAACGAGTGCGAGGACCAAGAGATTAATGGTATAAGCAAGGGGATGATCATCCTGAAGCAGAATTACACCCACCCCAGAATCACACACATCCGTTTCGATGATGAAAAGCTTTGAGAAGCCCGGAAGAGCCAACACAGGGGCTGACATAAGTGCAGTTTTCAGAGCTTGAAACACCGTCTCTATTTCAGGGGTGAAACAAAAACAACATGCTTGCGCAAAAGATTGGTCAAACGCTTGCTCAAAAGACCAAAAATGGCGTACAAACTTGCAATAATACTCAGCTAAACCCAAAAATCCCCGCAATTCTTTAGTATTCAAAGGTGTAGACCAGTTATTTACCGCTGCCACTTTGCTGGGGTCTATTGCTAGTTTGCTACCCCGTGTTCACCCGCAATTATTTAGCATTCAAAGGTGTGGCCCAAGTAAGACAAGCTGCGCTGACCAAAAGAACATTTGGACATCTTGACCTTCCATTGATGTTTCAGCAAGGGTTCCAACATTTTCCTTCTGTCTTTGGGTACAGCACCCAACCTAACATTCATCCGGCCCTTGCCTCACCATTCCTTCCTCCGCCGCCCCGGGCTCCCTCTATGACGTCGAGGAGGAGGGGCGATAAAACCATCCGGGAGCAGTGGTGCACACGACTGAACTCAATGGAGTTTGAGAAGACAGATGAGAGATCAAGAAAGGGCAAGTCGATTGGAGAAGGCACACACGGCGAGAGAGAGAGAGAGAGAGAGAGAGAGAGAGAGAGAGAGAGAGAGAGAGAGAGAAAGAACTTGAGCAGGAGGTTTAACGGCCAAAACAAACATGAGTCATCGGATGGAGAACTACTGGTTGGAGTTGCCAAGTTGTGTAGGATGTATCTAAACCAGTGCCTCAGTCGCAATTGTAAATGACTAAAAAAAAATGCAAGATGATGATAATATGATTCAACATCCTCGTGGGTGAAAATTTGTCCCCGTACCATGTTTGCAATATGCACAAAAAAATTCAAGCTTTTAAGAAATATATATTTACTGAACAAATCAGGGGTAAGGGAGTAGGTTAACACTTAACAAGAAGGAAAAATTGGATATTTACCACTCCATCATTACCACACATGTCTCACTAACATATGGCCTCAGTCAATCAGTGAGACATGAAGTGGCAAATATCCAATTTCCATTTTTCGAAGCGGGAAAATATGCAAAATTACTTAGAAACGAGGGTAAGGTTTCATGCTTTTACAAACTTTATGGTGGGGCATCGAACAACCGCGCAGTCCTTCGCAGTTACAAAGCACAAGAAACCTCACTTGAATGGATCATAACCTCGTTGCATCCTTGCATGCCTCATTTGTTTGGTGCCAAACAAGTATGCACTGCCATTGGAAGAAACGCAGCATGCATGAACCCTTGGATTGGTTACTTATACCCTCCTCTTCACGTGCCTACATTGTTCGCAGCCTCTTCAAAATCATTTTCTTTGGTTAGTAAGAATGTAAGATTGATTGCCTCCATGCATTATCAAGGCCTCAGAGTGTTGAAAATGATCCGAATTCAGTTACCGTGTTGGACACGGCACTGAATCATGCTAGACGTAGCATCGTACGGTGTGGTGGATTCGCGCTGGTACTGGCGTAACCGAGTACAACTCGTTGTCTTGTCCTTCGAGAACTCTTGTAATTACCCCTATATATATGCCCCAGTAGTCGCACCTAAAGACCGTCCTGTGGTCTCGTGCTTGTAATACTTTTCCCATCATAGTGAGATTGCGTCTTCGTGCGTCCGTGGTTTTTTCCCGCAAGGGTTTTTCACGTAAAAATCTTTGTCTCTTGTCTCTAGATCAATCTCTAATATCACAGCAAGTGGTATCAGAGCGATGCTGCAAGATTAGATCTAGAAGACACGATCAAGTTCGTCCGAGCCAACCCGCCGAATTCATCGACTCTTCATCGCCTGCCGCAGCTGATTTGATCTCGCCTCCAATTCCGTCACAAATCGCCGCTCCGAGTCAGAGCAGGCATCGTCTTCAAGTTCGAAGCGAATCAACTGCGGAGGAGGAGCAATGCTATTTAATCAGATCAGCAAGAGCAAGGCACCGGAATAGCACGGGCGAATCAACCAGACGCGATACAAAAAAAGGAACCAAGTCCCAATGACGCTTTGTGACGTGAAGCACCAGCAAATCAATTTTCCTGATAATTGCTACGTCCACCCAATAAAGCTATTGTAAGGCCTTATCTCAGATTCATCTTTATCTATCTAATAATATTTTGTAGGAGGTTTTGAAGGAAAAGATCGCTGCCGTATTGTGGTTAAAGCTAGAGCAAATTTGTATGACCAAGGACCTGACGAGCAAGATGCACCTGAAGCAAAAGCTCTATTTACACAAGTTGGCGGAAGGCGGATCAGTATTAAACCACGTGACAGAATTCAAAGAAATTGTGCCGACCTCGAATCTATGGAGGTAAAATATGATGATGAAGATTTGGGTCTTATTCTGTTATGCTCTCTGCCCAGTTCATACTCTACTTTCAGAGATACTATTTTATATAGAGATACTCTCACTCTTAATGAAGTTTATGAAGCACTGTATGCTAAAGAGAAGATCAAACATATGTTTTCTGGTGAAAACTCAAGCTCGCATGCAGAAGGCTTGGTTGTCCGAGGCAGGCAACAAGAGAAGAGTTCAAGCGGTAATTTCAGGTGTAGAAGTTCTAGCAAGAATAATAGAGTCAGATCTAAGTCCAGGAATAGGAAGTCATGCAAATACTGTAAGAAAGGTGGTCATGACATATCCGAATGCTGAAAGTTACAAAATAAGGAAAAGAGGAATGTCACATACAAACCAAAAGGTAACAAAGAAGATGAAAATTCTGCAAATTGTGCTCGTGATAGTAATTCTGAAGGTGATGTGTTGTTGTTGTTGCTGGATGTGCTAAAATTAATGATGAATGGATTCTTGATACTGCTTGCACCTTTCATATGTGCCCACATAGAGATTGGTTTATAACTTTTGAACCCGTTACTACTGCTGGTTCTGTTTTGGGTTTTGATGATCTTTGTCTCTTGTCTCTAGATCAGTCTCTAATATCGCAACACAGAGAAAAAAATGAACAAATTAAAGAAGTGAGATATGTTGGGTTTAGCCTAAGGATCGATCACATGAAATCACTACAAGAAATTTGAGATACCGTGACGAAAATCCTCGTGACGGTGGTTGGAAACGTCACAAAAATACCTAATGTGTGACGTTTTATACCTGGCGTCACTGATTTCCGCAAATCGGTGACGATCACGGAATCACCGTCACGCATTAATAATTTCTGTGACGGTTCAGTAATTACCATGACGAATCTATTAGAGTCACAGAATCTTACAAATCAATGACGCTCATATGGTCGTCATGCCACATGTAGCAGTGGGATCCGCTGTGTTAGTGGTGGAAATGGTTAACGTAAATCTATATCTATATCTATACCAATATTAAAAGGAACAGTAATTGGAATCCAAATAATCTGAGCCCTTCGTCCCATCTTTCATCTAACGGTTGCTATTTTAAATTGGATCCCTGCTAATTCCTCCTTAATCCACGTTTATCTGTACGTAACCGTTGTTTAATCCACGTTTATCTGGCCTCCCCAAGTCGCGGTGCACCGCCGCCGCCCAGGAGAAGGTGCCGGAAGATCCGTCGCCAGCACCGGCGCCGGCGCCGCTCCCTGGCGTCGAGGGGCAACCTCGAGCGGTTCGTGGCAGCCGTGACGCTGTCCGTGCCGGCGCAGTACCCCTCCAAGGTTTGCCTCTTGATCCCCACAACGTAGGATTGGATTGCTGTGACTTGTGATAGTGCGACTGTTCTGAGTCGCTGGTAGATTTGGGGATTTGGGATGCAGAGAGCGGCGAGAGGAGGGTGGAGGGGTGGCGAGCGGGAGAAGCCGTACTTCGTTCTCGGCGACCTATGGGAGGCGTACAGGGAGTGGAGCGCGTATGGTGCCGGTGTGCCGCTCGTGCTTGATGGGTGCGACGGTGTCGTGCAGTATTATGTGCCTTACTTGTCTGCCATCCAGCTCTATGGAGACCCGGCAGTCCTGCAGGCATTTTCGAACCCAAGGTAATTGGAGTTTGTTCTAATCTCCGCTCAACAGCTGATTGGTATTGTTTCCAGTGCCATGGTTCAATTTAGAAGGTGTAAATGATGTCGATTTTGTTTTGTTTGCGAGAAGTAAATGCTTTCGAGTTAATTGAAGGACTTAATATTATACGCCGCAATGCACTTGATCTCCAATAATTAGTGCGCTGTGCAATACACTGCTCCTGGCAACTGAGAGCAGTATATGACGGGACTTCTGAAGAGTATTAGGCTTTGTTTCCTTGCATTTGACCTTGTGCCATCTTTTGTATTTTAATATGCATAGATGTAATATCAAAGATGACTGTTATGGTTGCCTTCAAAACGTGCCTATATTTTTCTCCAATACACTACCAAATCATTTTCCTGTATAACTAGTGCGGTGCCTACTGCATAGGATGATTACTATTTGCTGTTGGGTTAATAACCCTGTAGATGGTAAACGTTTCTGTGGTAGTCAGTAATTATTTCCTGACATCAATTTGGATGAGACTGGAAACCAATAAGTGCAACATTTACGACATGTTTCTCTTGGAGTGTTCTCATCCTTTATCAACGAATATGAATATAGTATAAATTCAGAACTTCAGGTGGTTTTAATCTGGTGGCACGTGCTGTTATGTCCAATAAGACTTTTACCTGCCTCAAAGTCTAGATGCTTGCTTTCTCACCTTCCATCGGCTTTCAAGTTGCCCACCAGGAGGTAATTACATTCTAACGTTGTTCTTTACAGGATCATAGTTGAGATGAACTCATAATGCTTTCTTCACTAGTATTATCCTGTGCTATTTCAGATAGGTGTCCTGTGTCCCAAATATTATTCTGTATTTTTCCTCCAAAACAACAGCTTCCATCCCTATGTCATGTTCATTGTAAATTCAGTTATGTTCTTCATGATCCAATTTAGCAGACACCTGAAATCTATGAAAGATCAATGTCTACTTAAATATCACTTGCATTCTTATAGTGCCCATCCTGTAAATTAGCTGTGGATTTGAAGTGAGTGAACTTCAGAGAGTTCAGTTCAAGTGTAGCAGTTTAATCCTTTCTTTATGGTAAACTTTGTTAGTCTTATTTTGAAGTGCATGTAGATTGATGACATCTTTTTCTCATGTTAGCTTCAAAGTTTTAAACAAGTGCTACTTGTAGCTAACATCTACTTGGAAAGACTGGTGTGATTATTGAACAACGAACATGGACTTTGATGATTTGTTTTCCTTACAACTGTTCGTCAAAACGCACGTCGGCGAATCCAAACCCGTGTCTATATATGTTCTGAGTTCTCGTGTGTTCTATGGTTGGCATTGGTACATTGGTGCGTGGTAATTTTTGTACTTGTAAAATTTGGTGACTATGCCATTCAAAGTTGGATTAATTGGCTAAAATTTTGAAGACACTGTGTCCCAGCAAGCGGTTGCAAAATTGGGATCTAGAGAACAGAATCATTGTTTCTCATAGGCAAACAAAGTCAGTACCATGAGTTCTAAGTTTACAGCGCTAATAAGTGTGTACTCTTAATTTGGCAGGTCTTTTAACCAGCTAGGATAAGTTTTCTCTTCTTTTTTTTGCACACTGATCTGTTTTGTGAAGAATAGATCAAAGTAGGTTTGGTTAGTAATGTTATTGGATAAGTTTTGTTGCTAAGGATGCATTATCCAGTTGCATGTCCTAATATACAGTAGATTTTGTTTTATGGACTTGTAGAACCAATAATTTCGTGTTGTTCAGTTACTCAAAGGATACTGACTCCACATGAACAATTGTTTCCTGCCATGTTTCATTTGGACTGAATTATATATTACTTCTGTTTGTACAGTTGCTAGATCTCAGTTGGAGGAAGATGATGCTGCAGCTGAAGTTGTTGAAGGGGGCTGATCTTGGAATCATGGGTGATGATACTCTGGTTTCCAGTGATGGACCTTTAAGCCCCGCTTCTGGTGTCGAGACAGTATGTGTCTTCCCCAAAAATTCTGGTAAAAGTAAGTATTATGAATCTCTGCCAATCCTTATGAATTCCAGGTGTATATTGGAGTGCAATCTGCAATCAAAGTATCAAATGTCTGCTATGTGTTTGATAAAATTTCTAAATGCACTAGCATCATTTCTGGCTATCGCTGTTGCTGCAGACTCCATAATGAGACAATCTATTGTCTTCCACTATTGTGTTTATCTTCCTTTCTGTTTTGTTTCATTGATGCATTTGCTTAATCATATCAATTGTGACCTGTTAAGCACGCCTGATGACTGAATTTAATCTGTACATCCATGATCCGATTTGGTTCTTCTTTAGGCTGCAAGATTGATTGATTGATTGATCCACAATTCATTGCAAACTTTGCTTCAGCAGCAGGTAAACGATCCAATCATGATTTAGTAAATTCCTGGCTTCTTTTATCCATTCTTCATGGAGATAATCATTTCCAATGTTCCTTGATCTTCCTAGTGGGGTTGCTGGACAGCAGGACATGAGCTAAAGAAGCCAGATATTTGCTTTCTCTACCTGAGGTAGATTTCTCTTTTCAGAACTTTAATTATTTGCATAATTTACCAATAAGAGAGCTCATGGAGTCATGGTACATCAAAGAAATCATATCTGCTCAACCTCTGAAGCTATAACAGATAAAATTATTATAGTTCCTCAACTGCAATACGAGTGTGCTGATGCATATGGACCATATGTGTTTGTTTACATTGTCATAATATAATGAGTCCCTTCAATTGCTTACCATTGCTTCAGTACACCTCTTATAGTATATACTGTATCCTTGCTAATCTGTGTATGGGGATCATGTTGGACTGCCTCCCTCAATTTCTGTTCTGAATTTGCTTGCTTAAATCAGCAAATCAGTGTGCATCCTGAATTTGCATTCTAAGTTTCAAGCAGAATTCATTTAGCAATTCATTTCATTCAACTCTCTGTCATCTTTTTCAGCTTCAGGTACTAAAATGATGCCGCCAAGACGGGTGCATGAGAAGGAAAAGATGGCATCGCGCAGAAACGGGTGCTATGTAACTATTATTTTGCAACTTATCCATTGTCCAGAGTGTCAAACTTGGTGAATCAGTGTTACTTTTAGTGTCATTTCTACTTTCAGGATGAATTGGCTGAGACAATTGAATTTATAATATGATTTATTTTTTGTTTCAATGTGATTTCGCTCTAAATTATTTATATAATGTGCTGTGATGTGAATTGAATATATATTGTGATATGCATTTGAAATAAATTTGATTTGACAATTCCTCGTAATTTAAATTCAAAATAAATTAAATATATCTTGATAATGTCATCTCAATCAGTGACGAAAATTGTGACATTTTTTATCAATGGGACGGTATGCCTAATGCTGACGTGGCATCAAATCAGTGACGTTGCGTCGTCACTGAATATGGTAGACTATGACATATTTGCTCCTTAAATGTGACGTTTATCGGCCGTCACAGAAACATCAAATTGGTGACGACGCAGAAAACGTCACTGAAGGTCCTATATTCAGTGACGTTTTTTCCGCGTGCCGTCACTAGGAGTAATCTGTGACGGGGATTCCGTGACGATGCTAGTGACGCCCAAAAAACGTCACAAAGGGGTATTCTGTGACGTTTTTGGTTTTTTTGTGACTTTTTTTTGGCTCGTCACAGTAGGTCCGATCTCTTGTAGTGAATAAATCGAAAAATACAGAATCACGAATACTTTGCCCAAGGTACCTCACGCACCCTTGTTTCTCTTTATTTCTTCTCACAAATCTCACTTTCGTTGTGTTTGATCTTTACAACCTGCCCTCTTTATATAGGTGTAAAATCTCATACAAACTAACTAGAACTAGGAGTCCTAATCCTACTCCTAATCCCTCTCCTAATCCAACTAGGACTCGAACAAGTTTTGATTATTCCATCAATCACCCCCTAATCTAAACTTGTCGTCTCGTCGACTCGACTTAACACATGATCCGGACTACCAGTCACGCTGCCGCATCTAGCGTGATACATGTAGGCTAGACACACCATTAGCCTCATGCAGTCTCACGGAGAGACACCTCTTCACTGGTCCTTGTCCCACTACATGCTAAGCTCGATCCTTATCGACGCACGCAGACGACCCTGACTCGACTTACATGTGCACACACTGGTCACATCTCAGTTTTGTGCCCATGCAAACTCAACAAAATAACACTAAGACACGACTCTTAACCTTGTTGTTGCCACATCACCGTCAGAGTAGCGTTGGTTCATCATCAGCATCCACCTGTGTGAGATGTGCCTCCGCCCTCTCCTTCTTTGATTGCTACGGTAAGCAACGATAGCCTGCTGCTTCTCAGTTCAACGACAATGGCCTGCCCCGAGGCACAATAGTGGTCACCTCTCCCTGGGGCAAGCGCAGCTTCATCTTCCTTGCTCTGATACCAATTGTTAGGTTTTAGCCCAAGGATCGATCACATGAAACAAATCACAAAACACATAATCACGAATACTTTGCCTAAGGCACCTCACGCACCCTTATTTCTCTTTATTTCTTCTCACAAATCTCGCTTTCATTGTGTTTGATCTTTACAACCTGCCCTCTTTATATAGGTGCAAAATCTCATACAAACTAACTAGAACTAGGAGTCCTAATCCTACTCCTAATCCCTCTCCTAATCCAACTAAGACTCGAACAAGTTTGATTATTCCATCAAGATACTGGAGCGAAACAAACTGAATATGTGAGTACTGAGCAAGATCAGCGCATGATTCTCAGAACTCCGTCAGCCTTGTAGGTAGTAAGGTCGCTTCTTTCCTCTAGACGATTGGCTGATTAAGCCTGGATCTGGAGACATATCTTTTGCTACATTTGAGAAGAGTAGAGTAGATCTACCATAATCACGAATGGCGTAACACGGTGTCAGCAACAAGATCCAGATGAGGCTCATTCAAGCGAAGCTGCCTCACAAATCTTTCAAACATATCCATGGGGTTTTTCTTCAATTCTTCATTATTTACTTTCTGGAAGCTTTTTCTTTTGCTAGATCCCTTTTTCTTGATTCTTTTGTTGGATCACTAAGGCACATTTTCTTATTTGTACAGAAAAAGTATTTTTTTCACCCTCAAATCTTGGCAAAGTCTTCACCAATAGGGTCTAAAACCGACTAATTTACACCATTAGTTATTAATACCGTCTAGATTACCCTCAAAACTATTCCAAACTGGCTTTAGATGATAAGGTTGTGGTTTTTGCCATGTGGCAGCCTAATCAACATACTGAGATTAAATGTTACTAGTTCCGTTCGGAAATAAGTGACATTTTAGAAAGCGTGCAGTCGAACTTTTCTAACTTTGACTACAAATAGGTTAAAAATATTTAGCTTAGTGAGGTGAAAGTAGTATCATTAGAATAGTCATGATTTTTTCAAAATATAAATTTTTGTAATTTTTTGCTAACATATACATATAAAAGATAACAGTCAAAGATGTATATTAGAGACCGCGTCAATGTCTAAAATGATAGTTATTTATAAATGGAGGGAATACTTGAATAGAAAGAGAAGCGAGAGATAAAAAGAGGATGCATTGGAACACTCATGCAAGAGGAAGACCCTTATCATTTGAGCGAAGTGTAGGCAGAAAAATCTAATATGGAGTGAGGATAAAGAGACCTATCTATCTACAAATTCTCTTTGTTCAATAGACCTTTGTCAATGGAAATACAATGGTAAGAAAACAAATTAGATAGAAAAAGTAAATAAAATAGGGGCTTATGTTGGATTGGCACGACATAAATCCAAAAAGACTAAGAAAAAGGTAAATTGTGTCTAAATAATTAGACAACGAGGGATACTAGTGATCTTCTCCTACTTTTTTATTCATTTAGTTCTTCAATTAACTCAAAGTTCTTTCTTTTTCTTTAAAGAATTCCGCCTTCCTTAAGGGTTTTTCATAAGGTTAGAGCTTATGTTTGATTTTCTCTAAAATTTATTAAAAAATATCCTATAGTATTTCTTTGATGCAGCCATATGACCCAAAGCCCATGGATAGAAATTTTACCTTAAGGCCCTCTTCGGAACATAGAAAGTTTGGAGAAAAAAGTGTAGGATTGCAATCCTAAGAAAAAGTTCTATTCAATACCCTTTGGATCATAGGATTGCGTCAAAGTAATTTTATTGGAAAATTTTGAGAAAATAATTATATTACTATTTTAAGATTCTAGGACTTAAAGCTTAGTAGCAAACTTTACATATATAATTGAGCATCACTCTGAGACCCTGTTCTAAGTGTAGTCTTCATACAATATTAATTTCCCCATTACCTGTGAGCCTCATTTGTTTTGCGCCAAACAGGATTGTTGTGTCGTTGACTCATTGAAAATGCATTGTGCTGAACCCCTTTGACTGGATATTAATAGCTTCTGAAACCTTAGGAATAAACCTCCGTCGTACCTTTTCAAGATTATATATATGTTCCATGTTAGCCAGGCCTTAGTGTGACAAAAACTAGTGAGTCTACAAAGAAGTGAGATATTGTAGTGAACCAAAAACAACATACAGATTGAACAAAATTAGCATGTGGATTCAGCAACTAGGTCCCTTTTTTGTTCTCGGATGATTTATTTCTGAGAAATTGCTCTAGCCCTATTCATATATCATAAGAGATGATGGACGGCAAAAGCCATGTTTCCACGGCTACATTGTATTGGCTTCGTGTATGAGCTAGTGTCTAAACTGTAACATATATATAAAGTATCTCATCCTGGTGGATTGTGCTTTATATGTTCTGATTACTAGCTTAAGTTGAGAATTTTTGTGTCGAGACGAATTTTTTTAATTTCATTCTGATAATTCCTATTGCATTCTAGTCTAGGGCTACGCTGACCAAAAGAACAATTGGAAATGCATGAACCCCTTGGATTGGATACTGTACGCTCCTCTTCACCTGCCTACATTGGTCACAGTCTCTTCAAAACGATGAGTAAGATTGATTGCCTCATGCCTGTTAGCAAGGCCTAAGGAGAGAAAAAGACTGAACAACAGAAGTAGTGAGATACTGGAGTGAAACAAGCGAAGAATGCGAGTACCGAGCAAGATCAGCACACGGTTCTCAGAAGAATTCCATCTAGCTTGCAGGCCACAAGGTCGTTGCTCTCCTCCGGATGCTTGGCTGAGTGTAGTGAGTCTAGAATTGAGATGCATATCTTTCGCTCCGTTCGAGGAAAGTTGATTGGGTTTACCAGCATCATGAATGGTGTAACAGGGTGTCAACAACCAGATCCGGATGAGGCTAGTTCAACTGCATCAAAAATGTTTGGAAGTTATCCGTCGGATGCTTCTACGAATCTTCTATTGGCAGCCACCCATGTTCTTATTTATATACATCAGCGTCTTGTTTTATTTGCCGTGCGGTCGTGTCGGTGTTCACCTATTAAATCTGTATAAAGGACACGTACATGTACAACTCTGGACAGGATCGACTGCTCCCTAGTTAAACCAACTAAACTATATTTTTCCCCAAATGAAAAAAATAAAACTAAACTATTTTTTCACCCATTCATTTCCAGTACGGTGTAAGAAAAATGTCATGTATGCTACGTTGCTTGATGAAGGCACATTGGCGTCTTGGGACCAAATCGTGCAACTCTAGAACCAGACGATTAGCGAGCAGTTTGCAAATAATTTTGGCAACCGAATGCATCAGGCTAAGAGAAAAGTTTTTTGAACCATGGTGCAACTGCACCGACTATAATAGCTACCAGATGTTCTTGAGATTCGAAGAATTCTAATAATATAGTAAGATGTGACCGGCCATATAGCGAAGACAATTGCTCATGTCAGTTTCCTGATTTGTTGACAATAACGGATGCCAGAGACAGCACAGTGATGTACCACCGAGTGAGGAGCTTCAAAAATGCGTAGAGAGCATATGAGATTGTTCATCAAGTGTCAATCTGAATGTTTCTGAATTGCCCATTTGTTGAGTATTATTGCCATTGACTTCTGAAGGAAAAGGAAGTACATCGAAGCACGGCGTTGCCTGAGGCTTCATTCATTGCAATCAGTCGAGTCGAGTTGCAAAATGGTACAGTAATCTGACAAATAGCAGAGAAGAACACCGAACCTGGTGATGGTTGTCAGACAGTTCAGCAAATTTGGCATGAACCTACTCTCAGAGACTCCAGGAGTGTACTATGAAGAATGCAGCATGCATTTTCTGCAGCATTATACTACTTGATAAGATGGGTACCTAAAATGCATGTCATATGCTTTCAAGAAAAGATTATTTTGTTTTTTCTTAAGAAAAGAGAAGATTGTTTACTCTACAATCATATGATTATTACACAGATTGATGCCTCTAATCTCTGACAGTATGGGCATTGGATTGGTTAAACAATAAAATCCGAAGTATGGCATAACTCTGGGGAGGTCCTTCAAGCTTTGTAATAGAAAACCTCTATTATTTTCATCACTGCTAAAATACACAAACACCATTTTCATCTCGTTGTGTTACATCACAACTCTGAAGAATTGCAAAACCTTGTAAACATAGGATAATCGCACGTAGAAGATTGGATATGGTATAAGATATCTCGATCTTTCACTCTGTTCTTCATTGCCATGGGAAAATACACTTCAAATTTGACAGTATGTATATCTATCTGAAGTTGCTCCTGCAGGATGATGGTAGGCTAACTGAATCTGATCATGAACAGCATATTCAAAAGAATTGTCTACACAAGCTTCATTTGATTGGACCCCAAACTATAAAGTTTAGTATGTTAGCTTGTTCATAAGATTGTAGGGGAGGTTAGGTGATCTCATGAGGTTCTGTAGTTTACAAAAATATCTAAGATTAATTGTACAACCTGCTACGCTGTCGGTCCAGTGTACAACCATGTATACAATGGTCTATTATATAGCTTCTTAATGAACTTTGCTTGAATGATATTACAAAATATGTTGCACTCCAACTGCAATAGTTAGGTAAATAAATCTTTTCATGCTTTGCATCGAACCAATCTGAGATTTTAGATTTGTTTTGTTCACCTTCTCATGACGCATTGCCTCTCAGATATGAAGTTGAGTAGCCACCTAGCCGTTCTCTAGATAGTAAAGGGGGGAAGGAGACTAAAGAAAATGTTCTCTGGCATCTTTCCAAAGTGAGATAAGAGTGCAAACAGAATCAATTTATTTATTAAACATGCATTTTTTTTCTCGAAACATGCACCTAAATGCGTGCCTTTGTGTATTAGAAGGCGTCGTCAATCGGTGTTGAGGTATACAACAGTCGGTTCAGAGACCAACCCAAAAGGAAAAACGACCCAAAAAACTTCCTCCAGCTCAAAAACAGAGCCCAGGAAAGCAAGCTACCAAAATCCTACCAGCAGTTTGCAAAGGAAAAGCAACGAAAAGAGTAAGAAAAAAGAGCCTAGCCTATCTTATCCTAAGACAATTAAACATGCATGTTATGCTAAATTTATCTTTTTAGAAGAAGAGTTGTTTGTTTTGTTTCGGTAGGCGATTAGGCTGAATGAAAGGAACACCAGTTGGTGACTTGGTGGATGCTGATAGACAGGCCACTAACTAGCTCTTCTCTGACAAATTTTGATCCCATACTAGGATACTCATGTTGGAAGCTACAAATAATTTCTACAGTGAACTGTTTTAAGTATTCAACTCTCTGTGATATTTGATGATTCACATGAATATCTTTCCTAACCGAAGTCCATAGTTCACACCAAATTCACTAGACCTAATTTATAATTACTTAATTTTACATCACCAAGCAAGCAAGCATGACTTATCATTTTATACTAACTTGAAGTGGTTACTTGACAGCTGATGCCATTAACCGAGGCATGCTTATAGAGAGCCTAGCTTTATTGGTCATAAACTCTGATCATCTCTCATCCAAGTAAAACACCATCTTCTCCTTGTAGAGGCAGCACCGAGAAAATATTTTTTTTAATATAAGAAAAACCGGGCTTTGCCGGCTAAAAGAAGATATTTCTGTTTACCTGAAAAGCCTAGCTTCTGATTTGCGCTCCTGATCAGAGATATTTTCTTCAGGCTGCCATGTTCCTGCTCGCCAAAAGCTCAGCAATTACCTCAGCCCGTGATCTTATCTGATCGAAAGGGCGGAAAGACAGGCCAAATAACAATAATCTTTTGGTTTGTGGAATCATGAGTTAGGATCCCAGATGTTTTTTTATGCTGTCGTCTCCTCCGTTTCTAGGAGAAATGTTCAATATTCATAATTCATAATGTGATAGTGGAGAGTTCAGTAACCATGTAATCATCAGACGAACTGAGTTTACAACTTCAAAAGTTGCCTAATCTTGTAATTAAAAGGCACATAATCATGCACAATGTAAAAGGTCTGCACAACGTGAATTTTCAAGACACTAATGCAACACATGTGGATCTTATGAGGGGAGCCAAAATAGAAGCAGAGTGGGACTCATGGGACTAGTTTTGCATGAGAGGAGCTTGGAATCTAGCACTCAATTTTGATGAGAAGCACTCATTCGACATGGAATGCCAGCCCATGCTGATAAGACGTTTGCCAAACAGATAAAGTAGGTGACACAAGAATGGAATGGTTTATCTATCTAGGTCTTGATATTTCCTGCAGTAAGTGTATATCCTACTTTCAGGGAAGATATACCAGCAGTAAGTGTATATCCTACTTTCAGGGAAGATATATAAACCTAAACCTATGATTATCTTTTGATAAATGATATAGATAGTGAAGTAACAACAGGAAGTTAGGTAAAATATGGAGAATCGTGAGGACAACGGGAGCATTGATCTCTCTTGGTAATGGCCTATTTCTGAGCATTGTATATGTATCTTCCCTCTTCGATGAAAGAAAATTCAGCCCTTGATTACATCACACAGCCTTGATTACATCACCATGGAAATATCTACCTTTACATTAAATTAAGTAGCACTGGTACGATTGCCGACTAACGTTTTGGAAGTCGGTGTAACTTTAACCGTTATTTTTATATTAACTAGATGATACCCGTGCGCTGCGGGATTTGTTGCAATATAATTCAGTGAGATTTGGTTGGATGTAACATGAATATTTAGATTAATAATATGAGAACTAAAACTGGAATACATATGATTTATTGTATTTGATTATTGTGTAGTTGTAAAATATTTATTAAATATAAGTAGCATAACATCATGGAAAACATTTTTCCATGCATGGTTGCATGTTGAGGTGGGCATTTTTCCATGCATGGTTGCATGTTGAGGTGGGCCTTTTTCCCATGCATGATTATATGTTGAGGTGGCATGTTTGCATGTTGAGAGAAATAGGTTAGTGGGGATCACCTATTTAGTTATATAGGATATATTACTGAAAAAATTAATATTACCATATTATAAGAATATATGCATGACAAGTCGAATTTAAGGGCACGTTTTCTAAAGCATCATAAGGGAGTGATCAAACTTCGGCACCCATTTTCTGGTGTGATTCCAACTTATTAGATCAAAACAAGAAAGCATGGTTGCTAAATTGATTATTACTTTCGTTCCAGATTTTACTGGCAAAGTGATGGTCAAAAGCGGAAGTACCGCCTCTTAAAATGGAATATTTTGTGTCGTCCCAAAGATCAGGGTGGTTTAGGAATTAATGATCTTGAGTTCCAAAACATCTCTTTACTGTGTAAATGGTTGTTTAAGTTACTCACCGAGGATGGGGTTTGGCAAACTTTATTACGTAATAAATATTTAGGATCCAAGCCGCTTTCGCAAGCTTGTTGGAAGCCTGGGGATTCACATTTTTTGAGTGGTTTAATGAAAGTCAAACGTCATCTTTATCGATTTGGTACTTTCAACATTAAAGATGGCTCTCAAATCAGGTTTTGGGATGATTTGTGGCTGGGTAATGCCTCACTCCGGGATCAGTACCCATGCCTATACAACATTGCCCGTAACAAGCAGGATACGGTGGCTGAGGTCCTGCGGTCCTTCCCTCCAAATATTGCTTTCCGGAGGGATTTGATTGGACCTAAATTGACCGCATGGAATGCTTTGCTCCTTCGTGTGGCCAACATTGCCTTGCAAGATGGACGAGATGTGTTTCGCTGGAATTTAACCAGAAATGGGCAATTATCGGTTAGATCTCTTTACCTCGCCCTTGTACACACTGATGTTCCTAATATTAATCGACGATTATGGGCATTAAAATTACCTCTCAAGATCAACATTTTCCTTTGGTATCTCCACCGGGGGGTCCTCTTGACCAAGGACAATTTGGCAAAGAGGAATTGGCATTGCAGTCAAAAATGTTATTTTTGTCACAAAGATGAGACAATTAAACATCTCTTTTTTGAATGCTGATTTGCCCGGTCAGTATGGTCCATCATACAGGCAGCTACTGCTCTTCATCAGCCACGTCGTAACGCTCATATGTTTGGTGCCTGGCTTCGTGGCATTCCTAAAAATTGGAAATCGATATGTCTAGTTGGAGCGGCCGCCATTTGTTGGTCGTTATGGCGTTGTAGGAATGATATGATTTTTGAAAAGAAACAAATATCTACTACTTTGCAGGTTATTTACTTATGTACCCACTGGCTTCGTACTTGGGTTGTGCTCTAGAAGCCGGCATTTCGGGATATGGTCACAGTGGCATGCAAGTATTTGGAGCAGGTGGTCAAGGCATGTTTTACCCGGCATGGATGACAGTCTAGGCTCAGGATCGGCACTCCACCACCTTAGCTTTTTGTCTGGTTTTATTCTTTTTGTCATGAACCATGTTTTTTTCTTTTTGTTTCTCTAAATTTGCGTTGGCCGTGTGCATCCTTGATATGCAGAAGTCGGAGGTGAACTCTTATAGTTATATCATCTTGGTGTGACAATAAGAGTCAAAAAAGCTTTCATTATCAAACAAATAATTGTAGATATTAAGGATTCGAAAATTTGGTGAAAGAACAAGTAACCATGATGTTGATCATGCTAACCATGTCAAATTAACCTAATTAACAAATATAATTTGCTAATGCAGTTCATTTTCATGTCAGTGCAAACTAGCATCATTTTCCTAACTTTAGATGCGTGCATTTAGCCTTTTTCTAAAAGAACATAAAAACATAGTTTAACTAAAAGCTTTTTGGAAAAGAAAAGCCCACCAAAGCACCATTGCACGTGTGCAGAGTACTAGTCAAACGCGGTTAGATTGTTCTCTTATCTAAGAGCGAGGAGTTTTAGCTCCATGGAGCATGGCTCTACCTCCAGTACTATTAGATGTAGATTGTTCTACATAAAGATATGTGCTGATTTGTTAGTCTTTTGGTTGTATAATCATATTTTTAATAGTATTTTATATAGGTACTTGTGTCCATACATAAAGTAATTTATCCACTAGTTAGACACACTCATTCCTAATAATTTTTTAGTGTGTACAGTGTCATGATTAGTACCCTCTCTCTCCTAATAATTTTTTAATGCACGCAGTGACAAATTCCGATAAAGCATCCAACAGTGATAGGGGGTGGAATTATGGCTCCATGGAGCCAACAAACATTTCACAAAAACTATACCTATTTATTCTTTGGTACTTAGTATTTAGATTGTATGTAGGTAGTTAGCACTTACAAAAACACCCAAATTAGATGCCTCGTCTCAGATGGTTCCACGAAACCATCACGGATATAAGCAATCCCAGACCCCCCAAAGAGTGCCATCTGGGAAAAAGATTTGCCCTCGTGAACCGTCTTAGATAGGTTCACATCCAATATGGTTGAAAATTTAAACCGTCTAGGATAACATAGTGAACCCATCGGAGACTGTTAATATAGTGAATTGTCTTAGATAGATTCAAATCCTAGATGGTTCAGTTTCTGAACTTCTCAAATTTTGATATGCATATAAGCCAAGTGCCTGACCAAATAGAACTGGAAAACCCTAGATCTATCTGTTTGTGATGGCTGGTGGTCGATTTTGGGGATTCAATTTTAAATTGGACCTAGCGACTGGAGATTCAATTGTAGTTGGTTATCAAAGGTCACGTGGCAACGCGAAGGAGTGTGCAAGTGCACTGACACAATGACTATGTCGAGGGCACTAGCAGCGGCTGCCCCAACGGGGCAGTTGGCCATCGGCTCACCGTCTCCGAGCACGTAGAGGCGCAGGCGTGGGTCCTTCCCTGAGGAGAAGGCGGGAGGGAGGAGCACAGGCACTGAGCGTCTAAGGGCATAGTTGGGCTCGGCCCGTGGCACTGGAGAAGTTGGGCCAAGATTTGGCCAAGCCAGGTAAGAGGTTTTTCTTCTTTCTTTTTATTTTATTTTTAAGTTGTGCTTTCTTTTGAATTAATAGGTGGTTCAAATCTAAATTATAAAATCTAGGAAAATTCACGGAAAGTCAATGCAATATTTATGACCTATAGATATTTTCTATTAATTTTATAAATCATATTAGAATATTATTTAAATCAAGTGCAATTATGCCCTAAATTTAGGTTTGAGCACTAAGTAGGTGAAATATTGTTCCCTAATTCATGAAAAATTTATATTCATTCTCAAGGAAATAAATGAGCCACAAATATAAAATTTCATGACTTTTGGGATAGAGGCTATTACGGTGGTGGCCGAGTCTCCCCTGGCCCACGCGGCACCTTGCCTCAGTAGTTGGGGCCACGACAGCCTGTCGTGTCGCCATGTGGTGGCTTCACTGTGTTCCTCCTTTTGTGCGAAGGACTCCTCCTCTGGAACATTCCCGAAAACGCTGAATTTTCTTATTTTTAATGTATTTCTCTCACATACACATAATAAGAGGAAAAATCTAACAGTTTGGCAGTTTATTTAATAATATAGAAAATTAATGAAATACATAATTGAAATACTACGAAAAGGAATCATTGAACTTAGAAAACATGTATAAAATAATGCTATATATAGCATCGTGTTCACTTCATAATAATCTCCTCTATAACTAAGACCCTTTCTCTTTGCAGTGCTGCTAGCAGCCAAAAGAAATAAATCTTTGAGGCTATTACGTCTATTATAACATGCATCACCTCATGGCGGCTTCGAGCGACCAAGATCCTAAGGTTTGTCAATCATAGGACTACTTGTTCATACATCTCTTCTTCTACATATGCACAAAATTAATCTTACTTCCTATTGGTTGGGGCCAAAATGAGAACAAAGATATGACCAAGTCCGAGCTCGCAAACATTAGAGGGCAATTCATGTACTTTTTCATCAGCCAAGTTCTAAATGTTAAGGGCGAGTACCATCAACCACAATTAGCTTCCTTGCGATGTCATGAACTGAAATGTCAGGTTTTAACTACGTGCATATCGAGAAGTACCCATTTGTTCTTCACGTTCTTATGTGGATATTGAGATGTTAATTTGTTCTTTGTACTATTATTTTGTTCATATCATTTGCGATGTGAAAGTGCTTTCTGTGAGATGCTACATGTGTGAATGTGAAAGGCTATATATTTTACTTAATTTACTTTTCACAAGGCATGGCTAGCAAATTCTGAAGCTAGCAAAAAAAATAGAAAAGTAACTGTGTGGAAAATCAATAGTAATAGAACATCTTAGAACAATCCGAGATGGTTCAGACACAAGCAACCATCTAGGAAATCAATAATAACAGAACATTTCTAGAACAACCCGAAACGGTTCAATGTCAGAAAACTTTCTGAGATGTACATGTCATCCCAGACAATTCCTAATGAAAACCCTCTCGGATATACATTCCAAACGGTTTAAAAACTATCTAAGATAAATGTTGATTATTCATGACACATGTTTTAGAACAATCCCAAAAGACGATTTTAAACCGTCTCGAATAAGGCATTTTGTAGTAGTCTAGCCTTGTTGCCCTCGATTTTTATTTTGAAGATGTTGATTCTTGGATAAATTTTAAGTACTAACCACTTTTATCAGGAACCCAACATGCTTACATAAACCCTAAACGTGTAAGCATGTCGGTTGATTAGTAGCTAGCTCACACTAAAAGTGCAGAGAGATCCACGACTTGACACCAATTCATGACCCAGAAACCATCACACATATTATCTCGTACTCTACTGTCGGCACCAAAGACAAAGTAAAGCACTTATGCTAAACAAGGTTATTTACCTGTTAAGCACATTCATGCTTGGTCTAAAACAAAGTAAATCACCAGATTAGTCCCATCAAAACCACTTGCCCTAACCTTTTTTTGAAGAAAGAAAAGGTACGCATGTTTCCATATTATCTTAAGGTAATAAATTTCTCCACAAGACAAATATTCCTCGGGATAACTCCACACCAAAGCAACAGCAAGGGATTAGCTTTGTTGAACTTTCTCGACAGACAATCATGCATGTTGGGACAAAGTTAAGGTTAAATCTTACAACAGAAGCAAACTTCAGTTTTTAGGGTTCCTCAAAACCTGATTTATTAATGGAAGATTCCACAGACATGAACAGGATGCAGGTTTCAAGGAGCTCGTTTCACCGTATAAACACTATTTTTTTATTAACTGTAAGTACTGGTAAGAAAAAAAAATACATGCGCACGTGCTGAAGACAAGTAGTTGTGATTTGTGACTAATCAAGTCAGATAGTAGTTTCAGAATATTGCACTATACTAGCCCCCTTTAATTATATTTGTTGGGCTCTGGATAGTGGGGCCACACGGTAATAAATCATAATGTCTCGTAATAGGTAATAGATTAATAACATTTTTCCTGGCTTTGTTGCAGTTACAGAACAGCAGCTGGCCTGCTACTTCCAGAAATTAATTACAGTTTACACTTACATGCATCAACTGAAAGTATATGCTTCAGAACATTTGCCTCTTGGTAATATCCTGAAATGTCAATCATCGTATTTTTAGTAAGTTCTCATGCAGTGAAAAAAAGAAGACTTATTTTGGTACGGTTACTAATGGTTAGCAGCAGTTCTTGAAAAGCTTAATAATGTCCAGTGGTGTTCATATGCTCTCATGCAGTTATTAATGAAAGCTGAGTTTTTTCTGCACATACACACATACATAAATTTGAGTTAGCAAAATATGCAAACGCACATGAACATCCTTCTAAAAGTTGTTGCCGTTCTACCTTAAATCCAGTAAAGAGAAACATCACTTAACACATCTTATGAAAACCTAGAAGAAACAATTTTTAGTTGTTCAGAGACCATTTCGTCAAAAGAAAATTCAGAAAAAGACCATAATGCGTAGGCGAAGGCACATGAAGAAATTAGTAAAATGATAAGAGGAAGCTGGTTGGCTCCTTCCGCCAGCCAGCCAGCCAGCCAGCCAGCCAGCCAGCTAAAGCTGGACTGGCAGTGCCCTCTCAAAGCTAAAAATACCAAACAAACTAAAAATAAGTTTGCCTCTTGTTGTTTTCCTGGTCTCTTTCTTTTTTCCCTTCCTCTTCGCTGAACAACAAATGCACTAATACTGTTAAATTGCTCTGTTCTTGGCCACAGCTCACGCTAGATATCGTCTATCGTGAAATATAATCTTTAGAGCCCAAGTGTGAGGTAAAATAATTTTATAGTATTGAGATTATGTCTAATATATGTATGAGTGTGATATAGTTAAAATTATGGTGTATCTAGCAAATGAGGTTAGATAGTATTTAAGTTAAACACATTATAACACAGGTTCCTACAATAATAGAGCACCATTATATATAACCAAAGGAGAAGACTTGAACCAATCCTAATCGATACGGAGGCGGCAGTCAGATCAGCCTGTCTCGAGAAAGCCAATGACGTTAGTGTTGCTTAATGTAAGGGGAGGAGGGTTCACAGAAAGGCTTCTAGGGACGTAGGCTTCGGCTGAACTTTGTAAACAAACATCAATATCTATTTTTTTTTCTCGTGTGTTTACTTTATTGATCTTATGCTGCTTGATCAGTATCAGTGACAGGCAAAATGATGCAGCTACAATAAAATCATGAAGATTAGCTAATGACAGTCGTCATTGTAAGACTAATTTTGTAATATCATTAGTTTTGATTTTATTAACTTGCTCGCTAACACATTTGTGGCCGGTGATGCCATATATCACGCAACGAACAGGGTCTAACCTCACGTAAATAGGACCCAGGGCTATCACCCACGCAAACCCTCAAGCCTCCCCTGATCAGCTCTTAACAGTGCATTTTTTTTCCCTCAAAAACAGTGTATTTTTTTACAGCCTGTGGTTAGAGGGAATTAGGGGAAGGGAATGGGAGTTTAGAAGGTAAGAATTGTTAAATCACTTGTTTGGTTGGTGGACATGAGAATTTAGGTGGGATGAGGATTGTAAGTTTAAGGCTTTAACTCCCATAATTTTAAACCCAAGGTGAGGGTGGATAATTGAGAGGAAATTAATCTCATAAAATCCGAACCCTTCGTCATTACTTAAGTTAAGATAATCATAAAATCTAAACACTTTATCATGACTTAAGTTAAGATGACTCATTAGCTACACATAAATTTCTCTCTCTTTTATCAAACAAGGAACTAAGACTAAAAATTAAATTTTTATGTCTCATCCCATGATGAACTCTTTATATGAACTGTCATTTCTCTTTCCTAGTTGTTGCCAAACATGCTGTTAAGGAAATAAGTTTTAATCTTTTCTCTGCAGGAATTCAGGATTTGACAGTGATGCTTCCTCTCTCCACTCCGGCTGCCTATATAGGCAGCCCTCTATCCCGGTCCAGTGGCTTCTGAAGCTTCTCCCCTCTCGAGTCCTGACCCTCTCACTCATTAATCCTGCTCCCTCTGCCCTCTATGCTCCCTATGCTCTTCTTGCCTTTGTAGCCTTGGCTCTCTAGCTTCCTCCATGGATCCACGCTAAATGCATCGCAAGCTTGCAAACTTATAGCATTCCTTCTTGTCCCGTCTGCTGCAAGATGTAATATGGGTCTTATTTGACAACGGTGGCCATCTGAATATACTCTCGGATTCCTTTGTTTCTGAGAAAGTGAAGCGCCTTTTGGTCCAACAAATGGAGGAGGGCTTCGTGCCCTTCCGAGGCATCAAGAATGACCTTCGTGGGAGGCTCACTTGCTACAAGCAAGATTGGACCGGAGGATTCCGTGCCGGTATCAGGTATGATGAACAATTTAGCCGCATCTCCTTACGAGCATGAATCTGTGTTCTTTTCTTGGCATTGTATTCCTGGCGGGTGGAATTTTTCCCTTGCCATGGTGTCAAGATCTTGAAACTTACTGTGATGGAGATATATCATTTTGTTGTTCTCTTCTAGCATTATGTCCTTGGCCCAAGATCTTGGAATGTAACTTTTGTGTCACATGTCTCAGGATCCTAGCGCCAACCACCTACATATTCTTCGCTTCTGCGATACCGGTGATATCATTCGGAGAGCAACTGGAGAGGAGCACTGGTAATGGAGCAGCCAAATTTGTGTTCGTTGAGTTTGGGTTCGGTTTGGTGTTGATTTCAGTACATTTGAGTGACTGAGCAGAAAGGCTTATTTGGGGGCTCTGATGGTTGTGGTGCAGATGGAGTCCTCACAGCAGTGCAGACATTGGCATCAACTGCCCTGTGTGGCATAATCCACTCCATTGTGGGAGGGCAGCCTCTGCTGATCCTTGGTGTCGCTGAGCCGACGGTGATCATGTACACATTCATGTTTAGCTTTGCCAAGGACAGGCCCGGCCTCGGTCCGAACCTGTTCCTTGCTTGGGCCGGCTGGTAGGTCATTCTTGTCACCATGATGCAGATTCTAGTTGTGGGTTAGTCCAAGTCTAGCACTTTTCATTTGGTTTTGAAGTCATGAATGTGTGTGTGCAGGGTCTGTGTGTGGACTGCCATCTTGCTGTTCTTGATGGCGGTACTAGGCGCATGCTCAATCATCAACCGGTTCACCCGTATCGCTGGCGAGCTGTTTGGGCTCCTGATTGCAATGCTCTTCATGCAGCAGGCTATTAAGGTTGGTGCAAAAGGCGTCCATTTTGGGGTCATTGCTCATCTAGGCTTCAAATCCTGTGCTGATGCAGAAACATTTTTTAAAGAAATTTTGTTGATCTTGGTTTGCTTTCTTTGAGGTGGATGTGGTATGAACTTTGTGGCAAACATCAATTACCCCTTTAAAAGTTGTGTACTACTCTAGTCAAGCTGAATCAACCAACAAGTGCATGTGCAGAAGCTGAAAAGCACATGGAAGCTAATGGGAATGTCCCCAAACTGCAGTTAGTGATTCTGTTGTTTGGTCATTGCTCCAACTGCATGTTTCTCTGTCCTAAATTCCAAATATGCTTTATCCTAAATTATAAACATTGGAAGTGTTTAAATCTAGAATGTCTATTTGAAAGGTTGGCCAGTAACAGAAGTAATTTGCAAGCTCAGTTCACTGTAGATAGTACACACTTGCATATGTAGCTCACGTACCTGTCTTGGATGCAGGGACTTGTTGACGAGTTCCGCATTCCTGAGAGGGAAAACATCAGAGCACTACAGTTTGTTCCATCATGGAGGTTCGCTAATGGAATGTTCGCTATTGTATTGTCATTCGGCCTTCTGCTCACCGCACTGCGGAGCAGGAAGGCGAGATCGTGGCGCTATGGAGCAGGTACGTATCGGAAAATTGTACCTGGTCCTGCAGATAATTTTCTTAACTTCAGTCTCCACTTCCTGTGTTACCTAGGACTGTTAAGCACTTCAGTTGGTCCAATTCCCAACTTCTTATGATACATTTACTCTACCTAGGTTGGTTGCGTGGCTTTGTTGCCGACTATGGTGTTCCACTGATGGTGCTAGTATGGACAGGAGTTTCTTACATACCACATGACAGTGTACCGAAAGGCATCCCGCGGCGCCTTTTCAGTCCTAATCCATGGTCCCCTGGTGCATACGACAACTGGACAGTCATCAAGGTACTCAAAAAATTAGCCCAATTCCTGAAACAATATTGAGGTTCTTCATGTGAACCATCAGAGCTCACCCAATGTTTCCAACATCAATGAGCAGGATATGCCCCATGTGCCACTCCTGTACATCATTGGTGCCTTCATACCTGCAACAATGATTGCTGTTCTCTACTACTTTGATCACAGTGTAGCATCCCAGCTTGCTCAGCAGGCGGAGTTCAATTTGAGGAAGCCTCCATCTTTCCACTATGATTTGCTTCTCCTAGGCTTCCTGGTATGCCCAGATGAGCATAATCTCTAAATAATAACTTCAATATTTGGTATATATTTCTCTTAGTTCAGTGTCATTTCTTGAACAGACATTATTATGTGGCCTAATTGGTATCCCTCCATCAAATGGCGTCATTCCACAATCACCAATGCATACAAAGAGCTTGGCTACTCTCAAGCATCAGGTAAGCTGTGGTGAATGTTCTGATTCTGGTTACTTGATTAATACTTGACCCTACCATTTGAATATCCGATCACTCATTCAGATGACAAAACATTTATCTACAGATACTCCGCAATCGACTAGTAGCCACGGCACGACAAAGCATGCGCCAGAATGCGAGCTTGAGCCAACTGTATGGCAGCATGCAGCATGCATATCAGCAGATGCAGACACCACTGATCTATCAGCAACAGTCTGTCAAAGTACGCACAAATCCAATTAAATTAAACTCCTCAAATTACTGTATCAAAACATTCTAATATATGTGTTTGATATTTCACTACCATTTTCACTAATATTTAGGGCTTAAACGAGCTTAAGGATTCGACTGTGCAGTTAGCATCAAGCATGGGTAACACCGATGCACCAGTTGATGAGACGATCTTTGACGTAGAGAAAGAAATTGACGACCTGCTGCCGATGGAGGTCAAGGAGCAAAGGTTGAGCAATTTGCTCCAGGCTGTGATGGTTGGGGGTTGTGTGGCTGCTATGCCGTTGCTCAAGAAGATCCCTACAGCTGTCCTCTGGGGCTACTTTGCCTTCATGGCCATTGAGAGCTTGCCTGGTAACCAGTTCTGGGAGAGGATCTTGCTGTTATTCACTGCTCCCAGCAGAAGATACAAGTAAGTTTCACTCACATCGTTACTATAATTCAGCACATCTGATTATGTTATTGCGCATATGTATGTATGCACAGATATGCAAAGTAGGACATAATCTGATGGAAACAGGAAAGTATCCCACAATAGAATTGGATATGTTAAATTGCTCATTATATGAATCTGATAATCAGCAGCTACCATGCCAGACTGAAATGCTTACCATTTATCAATCTTCACAGGGTCCTAGAAGAGTACCACACCACGTTTGTTGAGACTGTACCATTCAAGACAATAGCGATGTTCACACTCTTCCAGACTACATACCTGCTAATCTGCTTTGGGATAACATGGATCCCAATAGCTGGGGTTCTTTTCCCTCTCATGATCATGCTCCTGGTTCCAGTCAGGCAGTACATCCTCCCCAAGCTCTTCAAAGGTGCGCATCTGAATGACCTGGATGCAGCTGAGTATGAGGAATCACCAGCCATACCATTCAGCCTTGCGGCGGTGAGTTCATAAAAATTTGATCTGTCCTGACAAGCACTTGAGTGTAGTTTACCACCATGACATTTTCTAAGCTTTAAGCTGATGATGACTAGAACATTTTTAATCCTGTTGCGCTAGCTTAACGCTCAATTCTGTGCATTTCAGCAAGATATTGATGTTGCATTGAGGTGCACCCAGAGCACAGAGATCCTTGATGACGTGGTCACCAGAAGCCGCGGCGAGATCAAGCGCCTGAATAGTCCTAAGATCACCAGCTCAGGCGGCACTCCTGTTGCAGAACTGAAAGGCATCCACAGTCCTTGTATTTCTGAAAAGGCGTATAGTCCTCACGTCGCCGAGCTGAGGCATGAACGCAGCCCTCTAGGGGGGCGAGACAGTCCAAGGACCGGCGAGACCCGGCCATCCAAGGGCGAAGGCTTGACACCTAAGTGAAGCAATAGTGCTGCATTGCTCATATAAGATATGCAGCTACTGGAAATAAAATATATTGATGATTTCAGTATTAGTACCACTATATGATGTCTACTGATGAAGTATGAGATTGTTTATGTGTATCTCTAGTCTATTTTATATTTCTTCTTTTATTCTTCC
Organism: Stipa capillata; assembly: GCA_019208055.1. Classification (NCBI taxonomy): domain Eukaryota; kingdom Viridiplantae; phylum Streptophyta; class Magnoliopsida; order Poales; family Poaceae; genus Stipa; species Stipa capillata. The sequence goes on along the minus strand of JAGXJF010001712.1, from coordinate 323,253 downwards.
TTGTGCCTCCTGATCTAAGGGAGCACCATATGTGTAATCTCTGAACTAGTAGAGTATTAGAGTGACTACTTTGAAACTTTTTTTGAGTATCACTTTGCTTTATTCCTGTCAGAACTTGGAGAGTACCATTCGTTGTTACTGCAAATTGTTCATAACCATTGATTTTTTTACATGAAATTGGTGCAAAATGAGCATCATTTCTGTTCACGTCTTTGTTGAGCTTAAGTCTGAGTGTTGCATACTGGTACTCTTTTGTTACCACTTACTAGTTGGAATATTATACTCAACTGAGCCTATTTCCATTCTGAATATTGGGCATTTTTGTTGGTTACATACACTACTGAACAGTAGTAAGTTCAATTTTTCGTGAAGCATAGTTCAAGTTTGATTGAATTGTTCCTTGTGAACAATATATTGTTGTGATATAACAGCTCAAGCTATTGAATGAACCAGTTGATAGATGAAAATCTTGCTTGAATTACGACAAGGATGCGGATAATACAATTGAGCGCTCATGAGTCATGCCCTGTGTTTCAAATGAATCGTGAATGTGAGGTTTGACAGAATGCAAAAAAATATCTGAAGCCTGTGGGACTGTTCCAATGTGAATCGCGTTAAATTCAGAGAGTTGAAAGGCTGGGAGCTTGTGTGTGTGTTGTGTGTGTGCCGCCGTAATACAATATTTATAGCCAATCTGACAAAATTCTTTACTCAAGAACTTCATGGACCGACACGCACCCGAAAAACAAGATAAGAACAGGCATGACTGATTTAGACAGAGGTGATTGCACAGAGAGATACCAATTGTCTGAGTCTATTGGTAGAACAGGCTATGCTGATTCCAGCAGTAATTGCTGGTACATGCACTAGCACAAGGTACAAATGAGTATGGCTGTGCTGTTGCAAAGCCAACTGCCAAGTACAGCCACTGAATACAGTGTCTTAGTTGTACTTGTCCATGTTACTATAGAGGGAAAGATGCCAAGATCAAGAAAGAATTCAAGACGCAGCTCTTTCAACTGCAACACATGCCTGCAGTAGATAGAAAGGTAGGACAGTGGCATTCCTTTTTCAACTGCAGCCATGATTCCAACTTTAGAAGACATTGCATTGCATCGGTCATGAAGCATTGACCAACTGAAATCAAAGGCGTCATAACCACCAGAGAGTTCATCTCTATGCAGGTATAAGGTCATAGGCTCATAGGAGCTGCTGCCTGGTCATTCCGCTGGGCTAAAGGACGCCCCCATTGTCGACAATCGTGGTCGCTTTTCTTCACGATCGATGACTCCTCTCGACAACCCGTGAGCTAGGGCTAGCAATCAGATGGCTTTTACAGGTGATGAAACTGTGCTAGGAAGATGAACAAGGGTGACCTCAACCACAAGAATTTGCAGATGATGCATAGGGCCAATTAAAGAGAAAGTAGTGGCTGGAGTTCATCGGCGCGGTGGAGAAAAGTTTTAAAGGATCCATCCTTGAGGTCCATCGGTGATGCTTGGATGACATTTTTTGCACATTGAGGGCAGCAGCACGGGGTGCCCTTTCCCCATCATTTGACCAGCAGACAGTAAGTAGTGTGTCACACCCTGCAGTGTAGGGAATTCCTGAAATGGCCCCAGTGCTCCAGGGTCTCTGAATTCATCATCCTCATCAGTTCTTTTCTTACATCCTTCTTTCATCTCTTTGATGCAATGCCATTGGTTTTGTCGCGCTTTTTGGGATCTGGAGAGCAATGTGACAATTCCATGCATAGGGATGTAGATGCATCAGTTGAAAGCTGAGATATCAGATCCATGCATGTTAGGTACAAAGGGACACATACATCATCCAGGATCTACAGACGTGACCATGAATAATTGGGATGAATTCTGTTACTCCAGCAAGTCAAGCCTGGACTGATTACCCTTGTTTTTATGGACAAAAGGAACGGTTGAAATGCGTCAGAGATCAGAGAACTTGTAGAAGTGCACTCTTCAGACTCACTGAACAACAATTATGTGAAAGAATGGAAGTATGGCAGCAGCAATTTTCAGTTTTAAACACAATGCAAGCAATCATTTCATATTTCTGGCATTTGATAATTGCGAGCTTTTCGATGTATAAACTGTTTCCATACTGCAGACGATTGAGTGAGATCCTTGAACAGCCCCGGATACTTAATGTGATGGCAAGTCCAAACTTCCGTCATCCAAGAGACCGGAGAGAAAACCCACTGACACCAATATTTGCGTTTTGCACTTTTGCAAACTACTTGTTTTATCAATAATATGCACGAGCTGTATGTAATCTCAATACATCAAGAGGACAAAGGATTTAAGTTATACATCTGTTTAATCTCAATACATCAAGAGGAGAAAAGATTTAAGTTATACATCTGTTTTCAGAAAGATTGAAGCATTCTCAATTGCAGAAGATTTCCATCTCCAAGCTTGGAGAAGAATTAAAAGAATAACCAGACCAACTAGCACTTAGCATATTTGGGTGAATTACAGCAAGAACCGCAGTAAAATGCGATTGATAAAAATCACTGCTTTAATAAGTCAATAACTCAGCAAAGCATTAGCTGGTCCTTGTGCAGAGAGAGAAAATAATTCAACAACCACAAGATCAATTTGATGTTTAGTGTTTACTATTATTCATACAGCACATGCTGAAAGTCTAGCTCCAATTTTCTTAACCTGAGAATTTACGTCCTGTCATCTTCTCGGACTCGTATATAATGTGATTGATAAGGCCCCTTGCCGCACTGCACAGCAAGAAATAATTTCAGAAGATATGTCACTACCAGAATAAAAAGATGAGACATCCAAAATGGAAGTTGTACACAGAGCAGTAACTTTAACTTACTCATCCTTCATTTTCTGTATCTTCTCTGGATCAGTTTCATGCATGTTTTTCTTGAACTGTTGCCTCACCATGGAAACAAGAAGCCCTGTATTGTGTTGCTGGGCCATAAAATACAAACAACTCAGTCAAAAAAAGATACGTGTGGGTTCATAAAATTATAAAAACATGTCATAAAACCCTTGTGGTGAGGAGGACTTATTAGTTCTAGTTGTGATGGCCTTTTATTCTACGCTGTCTAACTGATTCTCATGTATCCTACCATTGTGTAGAAGAAAAACACAGTTTGCATATTTCGGATGGATCATACTTTATGAAGATCAGTATGAAATGCCTGAAAACAAATAATCCCTCTTGTATGTAATGCTGCAGAGAAACATTGATTCCTTACAACAGTTTTCATCATGAAGACAAGGCGAAGTAATTTAAAAAATTGTATGGAATACCAACAAATCTAAATGACACAGGAACTAACAAGGGGCAATCAGACTTTTTTGGTACTCCTGGAACAAACTTAGGATTAAAAAAACTCAGTTTGTACTCTCCGTTGAGGAGAACAGCACAAGCTGAGTTTGTGTTAAGATAATGTTTGTGTTAAGATAATAAGATAGTTCAAAAAAATGCATACCTGATTCCCGATGAACTTAGCCCTCCGTAAGCATTCGCGGTATAACTACAGCATAACAAAAAAAACGAAGATAAGTAGCACGCAAACATTTTCTTCCTCAGATGCTATGACTTCATTTCTTCTTCTTTCTTTGTGAAAACTTATTATTATCAACATAGCAAAGAGTCGGGCTGCATGAGGCCTGCTGGACATGATTTGCAAAAGCTGAAGCTAAATTTTAGGGGTAAACTCACTGATAGTGCTACTCTGACTTGACAAGTGAAATTTCAGGACTGAGCACTCATTACCATGTACAAGTCATGTTGAGGGTTAATTGTTGTCTATTAGAAAGGTGTGAAAGGAGCCTCACTCTGAGCGCATTATCAGCAAGGTCTGGAGGTAAAGCTTTTTGAAGTGAAGGCATCTTCTTTCACTCTGAGATAATCATTGAACAGAAAAAAAAAGATTACTTTCATCACCAATATCTACTTGGACTAGAGAATATAGATTAAATCTAGAGAACATGTAAATATCAAAGCTTTATTGTTGGCCTACAGCAATTGTGAAACAACAGTCCAGACATTCTATGCAAAATGGTTTAAGGCACACCAGTATAACATACTACCATAGCAAAGAGTATAGAATGGAACTTACCAATGTGAAGGAAACACCTATTTATCAAGAACATTAAAAAAATAAGGGAAGAAAAAACTTGTCCTAATGTAATAAAACTTTACAATCCCCCTAAGGAACATAGCCAAAATAGTAGAGATTGCGACAAAGCACCAGTCTTCCAAAAGCAAGGACGCATCCAAACCATAATTGGGCTGCCCCTCCATTCATGAATGCAAATATATAAAGTCATCTAGGCCTTGGGCTGCTACTCAAGAAATAAACAGCAAAACTGCAAGGCCTAGTGGACAGTTGTTCAAGAAGGTGCCTTTCTTCATCAAGTAACTTCCACCAAATTGTTAACACTGAAAATTCACAGTAGTTATGAACTACTGAAACAAAAATTTCATGGAGGAAAAGATAGGATGGGACATTCAACAGGGTTTTGAAGCCCAGTGCTGGATAATGTACCACTTGGTGTCTGATGGTCAGCGCCGGCTCGATAAAGGTTCTTGACAATAAGATACAATATGGTACCATGGTACATCGGCTAAAAATTCATGGACTTTCTATCCATTTCTACAGATAAAAAAGACCCAAATCGGTATTGTTCAATCCCGACTTGTCCTCGCAACAAATATATTTCAATGCCCTCTACCAGGGGGGTATGCACATTGGGTCCCTGTCCTACGGGAGATCGATCTCGCGCGCGCGCGCGCTGAAGAACAAGAACCGAGTCATACCAGTGGATGGATGCATTACACTTCGCTGGCTAACAACAGCAAACAAATCCGCAAGCGGAGCGAACGCTCCGGTAGAATGAGGGGCGCGTTCGCCCTACTGGATGGAAGCAATCACCAAGAAAATTTCGTGTTTGCATTCGGTTGCTCACAGCAAGCAAACAACGGAACAAATCAGATGCAATTGAGATCAATCCGAGCAAGCCACGTTAGCTCTTCCTTGCCGACGAGAGATGTAAGTCCGGGTGGATCACTCCACGCCGATCCAGTAGATGAAGGAGGTGGAAGGACAGAAGAGGTCTAGATGGAGAGTAGCCGCGAGCATAAGGACGCATACCTGTGGATCTCGCAGCGGCTGGCGGCGGCGCTGTGGAAGGGTGCTACTGGACTGCTACTAGATGGGCCTTTTAGCTGTTGGCTGACACTTGCATCATTGGTATAGCCTTACGGGCTACATCAGTTTATTTGATACTAGAACGGAAAGGCGCGTTGCCGCGCCCGTTCTCAAACAGTCGATAATTAATTTAAAATATTATACTATAAATTGAATATTTTATGTATAAATAAAATAACAATGGTATTTTGAAGATTTTGATAAAGGTCATTTGAGGTATGTATAATCCAAGGCTTTCATGCCGAAACAAATTAGAGAAATTCCATTTTACACATGACAGGTCATTGTGTTAATAGTCCGAAGCAAGTATATCAGTATATAATTGCATGAAAAAAGGCGTTAATGTCTTTATAACGGCACTGTGATCCAACCGTGGGTTATGCTTTAAAGGAATCAGTAATCGATTATTTGATTCGTAATATATGCAGTAATAAAAAATAAGCTGCTAGAGAAGCAGAACAGATCAGCTATCCTTGGGGCAGGCGACAGCAGCGGCAAGTGTCCCATGTCTCACGATGATCACAGAAACAACAATGCTTATCTACAATTTGCCACCGTTTAGTCAAAGTTCTTCGCAGTGTCACAGTTGTGGAACGCAGATCAATCAACCTAAATTTGCTTTAGTTCACCTGAGACCATGCAAAAGCTCTGCATGATGCCCAAGTAAGTGGGAAAAGAAAGATTAGATTAAAAAATTAGATAACAAACATATTTCCTATCTACCTTATAACAATAAGTATGAATAGAGTAACATTTTTCCACATTGTCAAGCACCTAGAATGACATTATGGTAATATGAAACATATCTCAACAAATATGTTTTTCTTTGCAAAATAACATTTCACAGAAACCAAAATAATTGAGATGCTTTTACTTGCCAAGGCATGATGTTACACAAATTTTTTTAACAACAACTTAGTTAGAGAGAATTTCTGGACAGTCCAGCAAGTTTTTGAAGGTAAGAAAGACTAAAACTATCATTAAGCTACTCTAAGAGACAGCTTATGTAGGATAAGTGAGGTAAAATCAAATTCATTATGCAGCTCCTGCATGCCCAAACAGAATATCATGTCAGGCTAATTGGAAGCCTAGCAAATTCCATTCCAACCATAGAACAAACAATCTACTTCAGTTCACATGAGATCATGCAATAAGTTTACACAATAAATTCGGCCACCTAATTTTATCCAATCCATTTATTTTTACATCCAAAATAACACATCATCACACCAAGGTATAGTCTGGACTATTTAGGTTCATATGAGACTGCAAGTTTTACACAGATGATCCATTTAATTGGATAGGTAAATTTCAGCATAGATAAATTATTACTTCATTTTCCAAGCTAAAGGCTCAACACTCAGCAAAAACATACCTGCGCATATCTAGCTGAGCACGTGCATAATCTGTTAGAGGAATGAATTTATGTCAAATAGTAGCTGCCATGTTTCTTATATCTTTGTGTCACAGCTCCCTCCATTCTCTCTTTTAGTTCTTGCTACTTCATTTCAAAAGAAATTCACCATTCAGGAGCCCTTTCTTGAATCTGTATCTCATTGCATGCCTTGCCAATATAGATGATTATAAGCAATTAAATTTGGGGCATCTCATATAAGTTTATACCTAACATATCTATGCTCTAACACTCTAGTTGTATCCTCTAAAAAAAATAGATCCTCTTCTAGTGGCACACATTCGGATCTTAAATTGCAAGTTCATACTTCTCTGTTCTTTCTAATAATATTGTTATTCTATTGCTTTCTTCATCAGTGAGAAATCTCTAAATATTATCGCCATGTGCAACCAGCTAGTTTCTTCCACAACAACAAACTTAAATAAAGAAGAAAAAAAAGGCTCGAGCGAGTATTTTGTACACGAACAACACCATACTGCAGATTGATATACAAATAAAGGTACTATTGGGTGAAAAGGAACGTTGAAGATCAACATAATTATTAGCTAGCAATTTGATCAAATAACAATACCTGGTCAAGTCTATAATACCCAAGAATGTCTATTGCATCTCTCAACTGAGCATGAACTATAACACTGGCACCTTCCACACCAACACTATAGCCATCAACAACACACCCGCTGACAGAAAACCTAGTAACCTAGCAAGATATATGTCCACAATTGCTAGTGTATGGTTCAAAGATCATGAGCGATGAACATAACTACTTTTTGTTTTGTTTTTTGAAATCAGCCACAAAAATTGAATGTGTGAAAATGCTGTTCACAAAGAAGGGATATACCAAATCAGTTCTTCCAAAAATTAAGATGTCCAGAAAAGGGGTAAAATTGCTAATTAAGCTCCCATTACATTAAATGGAATCAGCCAACTTTCCCTCTAAGCTCAATAAAATTGATCCCTGCATAGCCAATCTGTGCACTGCCAAAAGGCACTACTGCACACGAAATAGCTCCTCCCGAACCTACAATAGCAAAAAGTATAGTCAGCAATGCAGGTTGCAAAATCCCATATTCTGATGCAAAACCATTTCCATATTCAGATTGAAATAACAATTAACATGATGGCTCTTCTGTTTCGGCACTTTGTGGGGAAGTGGACGCTGGAGGAGGCAAGGCAGAGACCATATGTTTTGATATCAGATTCTTTCATCTTTGGGAACTAAATTTTGGATCTGCCTCTTTTTGTTCTTTTTTTCTTTTTTGATTCATCTTTAGCCTTAGTTTTTCTTATTTATCTATGTGTTTTGCGTTGTAGGGTGGCTGCTTAGTTTTTCATATGCTGAACTATCCAACAAAACCGAGGAGCCTGCGGAAACGGTTTTGCATCAGAATATGGAATAAGAAATAACTATTTCTTAGATAAAGCATATGGGACGGTTTAGATTGGAATAAGAATTCAAAGATTGAAATATTCAGATGACTGTCGACACACCGGAGCTCACAGGATCTGCTGATGGAATATTTGCTTACCAGCAAAAGCTCCATAATATATTAAGATCTACTATTTTTATTTTATCCCTGCTAAAATACTTTAATCTACAGCAAACAGCTCTGGTGCATACATAATTATTTGGTACAAATTTGGTGCTAGATATCTCGCAATCTAACACACCTTACCTGGTCCCTAAGTGTCAAGGCAATGTTCTAAAGATAGGTCCAGTATCATGCAAGGAAACATCAGGTGCTTTTGCGAAGAAACTGAACCAATAAATATCATGTTTAAGCCTCAAAGCAGTATACGATAAGCACAATATATGTTGAGATGGTTTACTGAAACATTTTGCATGTCCAAAGAGAAAAGGTGACATGGACTGATTACTGAACAATTAAGATGAACTCAATTGGTGATAATAAGATAAAAAAAATGTATGTAATCCAAAGAAAAGAGATGGCATTGCTCAATTCCACTAAAAAGGGTCAGATTTATTTAAGTAATTTACTTACACAGTTGCTCCAAATGTCAAATATTTATGTGGAAGGTTCACTTCAGAGTTACAGACCATGGTTTCCTTTGCTCAAAATTGTTGATAATACTTATATGCACAATCTAAACTTCATAGCGCTGCAGAGATGAACATGAACTTTGGTATATAAACAGAAGCAAATGGAATATGATAGTTAACATCTGTCGAGAAGGACACATAAAAAGTAATGGTATAATGTGTTGCCGGGAAGAGGGGAGGGCGAGGAGAAGAGGCGCAAGCGAGTAGCCGCCCTCGTCATCGCGTAGAGAGGAGCTAGGGTTGGACCAGAAGACGCCGATTTTTCCTGCAGAACAGCACCGTCCGTAGCACAACCGGCCCACGCAGGCCCAGGCCACGGTGCCCGCACGTAGCACGCCCGCCCGCCTCCATCCGAGCCGTCCGATCAGCATCCAACGTAATGAATTCGCCGGTGAATGTGGTGGCTCGGAGTCCACCCGGTTTTAAAGTAATGTAATCTAATAACAACCTGTAAAATGCCATACAAATTACTGCAAGCTTGGTATTTGTGCAAAATTTGAAAACCAAATTTGTCTTAGGCACCTCAAGGTCACCACTAAAAGGATCAGCTGTCGGAGTTATCTTCATGCCACCACCGAAGTACTTGGCATTTCCTATGCACAGGGCCGTGACTTTATGAAGTTTTCTCCATTCTCCCCCCCATTTACCTATTATATGCATTACAAATTGCACATCTGCAGAATTAGAACGAGCACACAAAAAAATGTGAAGATGCAACTCTCTTTAGAGCAAAGCTTAGGTCAAAGGGCACCTTTATTATCTGGCCTCGATTACTATGTCCCCAAAATGCTCTTAGAGCTCCAAGAACATAACATAAGCTGCCAAATCTCTTGTACATAGAAGCAAAATAACCTGCCTTAGCACTCCTGCAGATGTAGCAATTCTTTAATTTTTCAAATTATCCATTGAATAAAACGTTTCAAGTGGTTATTTTCCACTTACAAATGGATATCAGCAACATTAACAAAAAAATGTGGGTCTCCAGTTGGACGTTCCATCATGCCTATGTCTAGTTTTGATTTAACTCCTGCAAAAAAGGATTTACCTTTGAGTCTCAGGTGCTGAGCTCACAAATCCATTGCACATACAGTATCAAATGATGAAGACCTTGGTTTCATAAATAGTCACAAAAATGAGGAAAGTTGCCATGTAATGATTGTGTTTAGATTTATTAGAACTCTATCATCTCTCTTAAACTAATACTATGGCTATCAGCAATGATCAGCCACAAGATAATTAGTTTTAAATGGTTACTGTATATTCATGTATTTTACTTGAAAATAGGGGAAGAATCGCCACATGAGACCATCAGCACCACAGATCTATAAAAGAAGGCAGTACCAAGGAAGGAACCTCTCACAATTCGATCAATTGCCTGAGGGTTATTTGACCTGGTTTAACAAAATAATAACATGTCCAATGAAAACAGGGGTTAACAAACCGCAATGGGATATGTAGATCATGCAGGATATAAAACAAAAACAAAAATACCAGCCAAATGTCCTAGCAAAGTCTGAGCCAATTCCAAGTGAAATGAGCTGCAAGAGAAAAACAAGGTGTTTCACTACTGAACAAATTCCAGTACGTAAAACAAACATTTCAGAACACTCTAATAATCAGGTCTGAAAAGGCTAAAAGGGCAATCCAATAGAGTAGCAAAGCTATAAGCTATGCATACTCACACCGAGCACCGTTAAATGGTCAGGCCCTCGATTAAGGGCACAGACTGGACTTCCTTTCCAAAAGAAGCCATTCACCACCTGCACATGCAAGGTTCCACCGACAACTCTATCACCGCATGCGCTTCCAATATCGATTGCTGGATCTGTTAACAATTTGTACAAAGGTTGTACCAACATTCCACACAAAAATACCTCATGAAGTGTCCCATCCCCGCCAACAGCAATCACAGCGTCAGCCTCATCCTTTATAGCCTAAGGCACACAGACCAGAACCAGTGTTCACAAAACAATGGGAAGCCCAGAATTGGAAAATTACAAGTGGATATTGATAGGTAACGATGTGAAGCCAACCACACACCTCCCTTGTGACATCTATGGCGTGGAATGGGCCCGAAGTGATGCACTCACAAATCTGATCACGCAATACACGCAAAATCAAAACATTCCGTGAGACCACCGAATTACCTCCGTATCTGAGACTGAGCCCGAGAGTGGTTTCTTACGGCAATTAGAACTTGCAATTCTAGAGTGGTGTGATCTATGGGGGATCTAAGAGGCTTACGTTGCATTGGTCGGCAAGGCGGGTGCGGAGGTGAGGGAGCAGCTGCTTCCACTGCTTGGCTCTGCGACCATTGGCGCCTACACAGCGGGATCCGCGGGAAAGTGAAGGACTTTCAGAGCACGAATAAGCAAAGAAATGGCGAAGTGGAGAGGCAGATTACGGAAGTGTACCGGAGGGGTTGATGGCGAAGACGAAGTCACGGCGGGCGCGGGAGGAGGCGGCGGCGGCGGAGCGATCAGACGCGAGGCCTACGGCGCCAGGTCGGGAGTGGGAGCGCGAGGCCCGCGGCAGGGTCAGCGACGGCCTCGACATCGCCGGCGCGGCCATGACGTCGCTATTGCTTGGAAGAAAGTACAAGGGTAACGGAGCATTGGAGAAGGAGCAGAGCTACAGTACCTTTGGATTTCGCCTGGGATGCCAGATTTGCTGGAGATGTCACCGGGGTGGCCCGTCCCGGCTCCTCTGGATCCGGCAGGGGCCGGCGTCATGCTGCTCAAGCCTACGAAAGGGGATCAAGAACCAAGATGACGCGTTGCTGGCTCACCGTGGACCCTACCTCTTCCTCCCGTGCCGACCCCCGAAGCATCCCCGCTCCACGTCGATCGGGGCGCTCCGGCCCGGAGGCGGTCTTCGCGGCGGCGAAGCAGGGCTCACCCTGTCGGTCGCCTCGAAACCCTAACCCCCGCTCTCGTCTGCTGCGTATCGCCGGGAAGGGAGCAAGGGGGAGCGCTGCCGCAGAGCCCACCCATGTCGCCGGAAAGAGGGGAGGGGGAGGAGAAGAGGCGCGAGCGAGCAGCCGCCGTCGCCGTCGCCATCGCCTGGAGAGGAGTGAAAAGGTCAAGTGGACGAGAAACCCTCGATTTTTCCTGCCCAGTAGCGTCCCACGGGACGCTGAGCTCACGGGGCAACACAGGCGAGCGCGACGCAGGCCAGCCCAGGCGCCCCACGCGCTCGCCCCCCGCCGATCGCGGCCGTCCGCGCCAGAACGGACGTAATCCCGCACCAGTGGCCCTGAGATCGGATTCCGCCCAGCTTTAATATACTAAATATGCATGTCCCTGTCTAAACATCTTTATGTTATCATACACATACCAGACTATTACTCTTGCATGTCCATGAGACCAGTCCTAATCGTGTTTTCAGAGAATCGTCGGCACAACAAAGCGTGCTAATTTGTCTAGTATTTGTTGATGGCTTGAAGCCGGAAGTCACTGTACACATGGAGCAAGGAGGTATCATCTTCATACACTATTATTACTAGTAGGATGCCCGTGCATTACAATGGAATCTCAAATAGTAGAACAACATATCATGTTCTGACCAAAACCATAAATCCACAACAAAATATACTGCTTTGCCTTACAACGATCTAATAGTAGAGTTCTCGTACAACACACATGCACACATATAACAAAATTTATGCACATATGTGAGGGAAGGAATAACACCAGCAAGCCAGCTAACTCAGAACGTAAAGATTGGATTCTGTTGTTTAGTAGGATAATAAATTTCAACAGAGTAAAAAATTAACTCAGAACGTAAAGATTGGAATATGTTTAGTAGAGTTTGTTGAGAGTTACGTAAAAATTAGAGTCTGTTTAGCAGAGTTTGTTGAGAGTTGGAGAGTTGGTTAGAAGAGGGTGTGATACCATCATCACCACAACCACCAACTCAAATTTTATAGATAGTAAAGACTACTACCTGGGAGAAAAGAGAGAGGGGAGTCACGGTATTACCACCACTTACCTCGAGGGACATTGTCCTATCACAACTCACGGATGGTACCACCAAAAGATAGAAAAAAATTTGAAATTCAATCAACGCAGAGAGAAAAATTCCGAACATGGAGAGGAAAGGTCGTGATTTGGCAAAGAAAGGTATAGAGTCGAAGCTGAAGATTTTGTTTTATCATGGGTCTATCTTAAATGCACGCTTCAACATTATTTTTACCTTGTATGTCATTTGATGGTATCGTTTTAATAAAAGCTACACAAGGAATCAGTGAATTTGAAACTATGATTGTATATGTACAGATCATGTTTATACCACAGAATGGAAGAAAATTATTTTCCCCTAATAGGTTGTTTTCACAAGGAAAAACTATTTGCGAGAGACCCTTTTAATCACCTCGGGATACCAGCTTGATTTGGAAAAGCCGTGGTTCAATTTTATGCCACTCGGCAGGTAGAGTTTTGGTGCTTCATTTATTTAGTCCAGTGCCAATGGCTGTACTGCAACAGTGCAATCTTATGGTTCGTATTTGGATTCACTAGGATGGCAAGTCTGTCTTTGCACGAGACAATAATCTGGTAGCCACTACAATTTGCATACAAAGATCACTGTATATCGCCGCCTACCACAGAACCACTCGGGTGATCATCTATCTGCCGGTTTTTCTTATAGTGTTTTTGTTTTTACGGTGTCTTTCTGGTCGCCAATCGTACAAGTCATTAAGATGCTGCCACTTTTTTTTTCTTGGAGCTTATTGTTACTTCAAATTTTTCTTACCATCACGTTTATATTCCGCCACTGTTATCTTGGGCTACGATCTTTTACCGTCATGCTTCTCTCTTTAGCTTGACTCGGCATGATTTTCAAGTCTAACATTGCAACAAACCTTTCAAGACTCGGACTTCGAATGTTTATTTATTTTAGTGTCTTTCCTCTCAATGCTATTGCATTTGAGGATATTATGATTTTGTATTGGTTTAAGACTCTAATAGATTGACTTGTAATCCAAGTCTCTTTGTACTATATATTTGTCTTTTTAGGCTATGCAATAGAACAAGTCATATTCATGACAACAGGAGGAGAGAGGAGGGCTGCCTCGTGCACGGGAGAGGAAAAGGTAGCCCTTGGCAGCTAGGTTGGGGTTAGGATTGGGGAATTCGAGCTAAACGGGCTTTGGTAGGTGCCTAATAGGTTGGGCCTAGAGCAAATGAATGGAAAAGACTCATATTTCGGTTTATTTGGTTAACCTGGCTCAATGAACAAATTGATAGAAGTAATTTTGGTTTTGTATATCTACCAACTAATTTAGGCACGGAAAATCGAATTAACCTGTGGGTGTTTAGTTTTTGATTTTTATACCCACTCTGAGCTAAGCTACAAGAAAATCGAGCATAAATTGCCTGCTAGTATGAAGTCTGTCATTCCTATACACTCACACTCGACTGCCTAGGGAAAAAAGGAAATCTCAAACAAAAGTCAAAGCACACCAATTCCCTGAAGAACAAAAGATGGGAGACATGGAGCGATGAGCCGCAGTTAGACGTGGCGACCCAAATCCGAACACGCAACCCCTGCTCCTCTCCCCATCAAGCCCGCTCGGATCCGCTGCGCCGCGCATACACATCACCCCACCAAAACCGACCACTGGTTCCTGTCCACGTTTCACCAGGTACCTGACACGTGGGTCCCACAAGCGTGCACGAGCCGACCAATCCCCGTGCCGCCACGCGTCCATACTCCTGCCCTTTATATCGCTCTCACGAACGCCTCTTCAACCTTCTCTGCTCTCTCCCCTCCCCCCTCCCCCCGCACCCCCCCCCACCTCTGACGCGCGGGCCCCACCTGTCATCCTCCTCCCGCCGCCCGCCGCCCGCCGCCCGCTGCTCGCCGGACGGCCGGGCACCGAGGGTTCCGTAGCTCCTCCACTCCCGCCTCCCCGCCGCCCTCGCCGACGCCGCCAATCCGGGCCGGCTGGTCTCCGGGCCGATTGCGTTGTCCGCCCGCCCTAGGGTTTCGTTTCCTCCCCCCCTCGCTCCTCGTGGCGCCTCGGAGGCGGTCGTAGAGATCTCGATCTCCTCGGCCTGGGTGTGTTCGGGTCCCGTCCCGGCGGTTGGCGACGTCCGATTTGGCACGCGGGACTCGAGGGGGCGCTAGCTCGTGGGGGAGGAGCCATGGCCTCGAGCCTGCTCACCACGGACAAAAGGTTCGGGATCCCTGTCCGTCGCGCGCGCGATGCGATTTCGTACCCACGTGTTGTTTTGAATTTCGTTCGCGATTATGGATTGGATGCGTAGAGTCTGGGCATTGTTGCCTGTGGTGATTCTGGTGACGCGTGCTGTTTTTTTAATACTTTTTTTTGTCATCGACCTGATGTAGTGTCTGGCGCATGGTAGTATTTAGCTTCGGTGTTGTTTAATGTATGGATGGTAGTTTCTGGATCGAGAGTATGATAGAGCGCGTGTATTTGTAGGCGGTTTGGTTCGATTCCAAGCTGTTTGATCGATTAAGCTATCTAATTGCGAAGTGGTCGGGGTATGATTTGTGTGGCAGCATCGTGGCATTGCGATGGTTGCAAATGGGCCTGTGTTGTTTGATCGACTGAGCGAATAAAGGCAGCGGCAGCATGGCAGCCATGGTTGCAAGATGAGTCCCCTTTTGTCCCTTTGGTGTTTCAGATTTATCTGGCGCCTTGTGAATGAAGAGCTTCTGACACGAACTTAGTGTGTTGTTTGAAATTTATAACAGGAGCTGCCTCTTGCTGTTTTGCTTGCCTTGTTTTATAGTTCCTCTTTTGTTGTTATTTTTACCTTGTTCCCCCCATTCTTGATGATTTTATCGGTGTAATTATCTATTTTCTAAGGGTATAATATGAGTTATATGCTATTTCGTTTCTCTTTTTTATAGAAGAGTTGTCCGTCCAAGGACAGACTGCTCAGGTTTATGTTCCATTTGTGGGCCGTAATGAATGATAAGCAGTATGGATATATGTGTGGTGAAAAAAAGATCGTATCAACTTTGCAAATTGAGCTTTATATCATGTTCATTTTGGCTCATCCACAGCCAGGCGTGTCTGAGGTGTGTTGAAGCCTGGCCAACTTTTTCGGTCTACTTGTTTCGCTTTTCTTGTTTTTAGCCTTTTTTGTATGAGAGTGTACTGTCAAGCAGCATTTGGCATAAGTATTGTATTTTCTAATCTCTTGAACATAATTGTTTGCAATATTAAATCTTGTGGATGCTTTGTGAACCAACTTGCAATGCCATTTGATCAAACATTTGTAGTTCTCTTTTCATGGTTAGATGATTATGCTCCATTAATTTCCCATCCAATAGCTAATCCTTTATCTTTATATGTTGTTTCAACACTATGCGATTTGTGCTTGCATAATCAAGTTAACGCTCTTAATAATTATTACATAGCTATAGCACTACAGATGATGTACTCTCTGTGTACTTTATTATTTAATATTGCTTTCTGCAGATGGGCTGCCCCTGCAAGGAAATCTGGCATGACTGTTCTTGGAAAAATTCCAAAGCCCATTAATTTGCCAAGTCAGAGGTAACGGTTTTCTTATTGGGTATTGGAAGCTAAATCTTAACTGTATAGACTTCTATATCTGTGAATTGATTGAATAGTTGCTCATGAAGGTTGGAAAATCATGGTCTTGACCCCAATGTGGAAATTGTTCCAAAGTAAGCCCTCACACCCCGATTTATATACTTCCCAATTGTTCTTTCTTCCTTGTCTTTGATTAAATGTTTTAGATATTCAGGATGCTAGTCATTCAGAGTCTCAATATTCTATGATTTGGATGTTAGGGGCACCGTCACATGGGGCATCAAGCCGGGACCTACAACGCCAAATGCATGGAGTTCCTCTTCACTTCTTTCTCCCAAGAAGGATGGAAGTTCTGGGGCACCCAGCCACTTCAATGGTCGTCCCTCTTCTGGGGGAGGTTCACGGCCCTCAACAGCTGGAAGTGAATCCCTTGACTCTCCTAATGCTTGGGGTCCAAATTCTCGACCGTCCTCGGCTTCAGGCACAGTACCTTCACATCATTTACCAGTGGTCGCAAGTCGTCCTCGAAGTGCAGAGACAAGACCAGGGAGCTCACAGCTTTCTCGATTTGCAGATAATCCCTCTGAGAATATTAATGTATCAATAAGAACTATAGACAAATCGGTAACGCACCACACCAAATTTCACTTGGCTTGTGACTCAATAATTGGAACATACTTCATATTTTTAGTCTTAACTATGTAGGGATCTTCATCACATGGGCATGGGTTTACTCTAAGTACTGGTGATTTTCCAACACTTGGTTCTGAGAAAAGCTCTGAGTCAAACAGTCAACGAGGTAATTTGCAACAAAATATATATTTTATGATTTTCTTTTGTTTAGACTTCCATGCCTTTTAATAATAATATGTCAAATTCTTAATTGTATTGAACATATGAAATGTGGATAAATGCTATATAGTTAGTAGAACTATTTGGGCGAATCTCAGTTTTTTGTTCAGACTACTCTGATGCTACAGATTCCAATTTTGTCTAGTCTGTTGATGTACAAGGTGATTTCATCTTTTTATTCTAGGCCATAGTTCGAAAGGGCGCCCGACTTCTAGTTCCGGTAAAGAGGGAGGCCAAAATGATCTAGGAAAGAGCCTAACAGCTGGTATTACTAATTCCACACTCTCTCATAATTGCTAATGTCCCTTGCTATTGCATATATTTATTTTCCTTACCACGTAATGCGATACTCTTTCTGTGTGTTAGGAGCTGGTGAGGTAATTCCGTCGCCTAATAATCAACCTGTGGATATCATGAAGACAGACCAGCATGCACATGATGGAGGTGCTCCCTTTCCTGCCATAGCACCACCAAATGTAGCTCAGCAGCCACAACCATACCCTCCTAACTATTGTATGACCCCTCCTCAGTTTGATTCATGGCGTGCACCTCCTGGTCACCCCCCTGAGGGAATGTGGCCTAGAGGACCAACACCAGGTGGTCCATACAGACCAGTAGCCCCCCCTGGCAGTTTCCCTGTCGAACAATTCGCTTATTATGGTCAGTTCCCACCGAACACAGAAGCAGCTGCAAGGCAGGGCTCAGGGCATGGTGGATATCACCCTAAAAATGGAGATGCATATCATTCTATGCCTCCTAATTCGTATATTATGAATCAACCTGTTATTCCAGTTAGACCAGTTTATCAGGGCCCCAATGCCTTATGATGGATATTATGGCCCTCAACGAGCAAATTTCAATAATGCCAATGTAAGAGATTCACCTTTCATTGGAGGTCCTCATCAACCAGGAATATTGAATCAATTCCCAAATCAGAACGACAAGTTCCAACCTGGACATTCTCAGAGCAGACCAGTCAAACATGAGGCAGTTCCCAAGGAGCAGTCGGAATCTGATAGAGTACATGTGGTTCGTCGAGGACAGCCTAGGATTTTGCATGATAACCCTGATCGCTTAGGAGGTCCCCGTGAAGTTGAAAGGAAGACTCAGCATGCACCACCACTTCTTCCACATCCAGATGGAAACCGGACCGATGTGAACATGAAGGCAGATATAAGGGATACCTATAGTGACAAGAACATAGTGCTTATGAAGTCAGTGCCTGACCAGAGAGGTCCAGCTGGTATAAGCCATTCATCTGTTTCGGAAAATTCGAATTCCCATCCCAGGGAAACTGATGATGGCACTCTCCGGAAAAAGTTGGAGGATAATTCCGTTACGCTCGATCAGCAACCCGTCATTAAGAAGAACGCAGCTTTAATAGAGAAAATAGGGAGTTTGAACAACAAGGCTAGAAATGTTGATACACGTAATGTTGCAGAACCATTGTCATCCAAGGAAGCCAAGGGGAGGCAGAAAAAAAGCACTGAAACGAAGGTAGAGCAGGTGATAAAAGATGTTTCATCTGCTGCTCAAGTCACTGGTTTTGCTTCTGCTTCTGGCCAGCCAGCTTGTGTTTCTCCTGTGCCAAATGTGCCAATTACTGATAGTCCGGTTGTTGGACCTCTACACTCGCATTTAACTGAAGTCTGCAAAGCTGGAAAGCTTGGCGAAACAACTCAGGATCACTTACGTAAGAGGGGTGTCTCTTCAAGAAGCAGTCACCATGGTCCAGCTAAAGACGTGCCAGCTAATAATTTTGTAGGACATGGATGGGGAGAAAATTCTACAACTGAATCTTCACCAGTAGTTGATTTGAGGAATAGTCAGCATGACCAGACAACCGAGCATGCTTCACAGCTGCCACCTGTGACAACCATTGATGATATGCCACCTTCACCTGATTATGAATCTCAGGTATATGATTGTAGATTTCTTATCATAATATACCCTCAGTTTCATGTAAAAAAAGATTCCCTCCGTCCACGAATACAAGTCATTTTTGACTTTTAATGACCTCCAATGCAAGACTTCGACTATGGCTTTTATGATATACTAGCAAAAATAATAGTAAAATATATGTGTCAAGAAAGTATTTTTGCGAGACAGATCCAATTACATAATTTCATTTAGTCAATCTATATAGTTTTATATCTAAATGGTCAGTATTTCAAAATTTTGACTGCACGGGTCCCACAACAACCTATGTTTAGAGGAGGCAGTACAAACTGTAGAGCTAGTTTCCAAGTTATTTTTAATTTTACTTTTGTGTAATTCTCAAGGGTGACCGCTGTCCAGTAACATACTAACATCTCTTCACATATACATTAAAAGCATTTTAGTGCATGTTTGGTTCATTACTACACTTTGCTTTAGTTGTGCAACTTTGACCTCCATGGTAGATGTTCGGTTTGTTGCCTCAGTTTCTTAGCCTTGCAGCCCACGTGTCATAAACTAATGCTTTTGTCAAAACTTGCCTAAGGTGTGGCAAACTGGCAACCAATTTGTCGGCCACAACAGGTGTTGCTTACCACACTTTGCCAAAACTAGGTGTGGCAATTTGTGGTTGCAACCAAATATGCCCTTAATACTCTGAACTAATCATTTCACATTCATCAAGTGCATTTCCATGTAAACAAGTTGGCA
Organism: Stipa capillata; assembly: GCA_019208055.1. Taxonomy (NCBI): domain Eukaryota; kingdom Viridiplantae; phylum Streptophyta; class Magnoliopsida; order Poales; family Poaceae; genus Stipa; species Stipa capillata. The sequence goes on along the minus strand of JAGXJF010001712.1, from coordinate 303,548 downwards.
TTGTTTTAAGTTCATAATACATTTTCCTATGCCCTACTTGTATCTGAGATATTGTTTGGACTTCATTTCACCGCACAAATGTTGCCGTCAAATAGCTTTTGGCTAAATTATGAATTACGACATCTACTGCTGTTTGTTCTGTCATAACATGTTGATGTGAAATATTTTCATTGTTGTGAGGTCAGGTTTTATTCAAACCTTGTAAGTGTAAATTTTACAGTACAATACAAAGTTTAGTACCATATGCTGTTTACTTGCAGTTGTGCCCGTCACATGTCTTGGTATTGTAGGCTCCCATCCATGATACCCTAAATTCTTTCATGCCACATTTAGATTTCTACCATATGCTGTTTACTCACCAGTCTTATGCTATTACATAGGCGCATCATTTTTATCATAATTCAATAAGAACATAACATGCTATTTTACAATTTTGAGTCGCTTTTTTCTAATATGCATAATTAAAAGTAGCACAGATACAGCATGATGCCCAGGAATTCAGAACGATGTTGGTTACTAACTAGTGTTTTCTTCGTTATATTTTAAATTCAGCGTGCAAAAATGAGGGAGTTGGCTGTACAGCGTGCAAAACAATTGCAAGCTGAGGAGGAGGAACGGACAAAGCAGCAAAGGGCAAAAGCTCTTGCAAAATTGGAGGAACTGAACAAGCGTTCATCAGTACATCAGAAGAACTCAAGTGATCCACCACCAGAAATTGATGATGTGCATAATAAACAAAAGGCTGGACTTGATACAACAACTAAACCTGCTGCTTCAACTGCTAAATCATGTGATGTTACTGGATCAGATAGTCTTAATACTCTTCAGCCACCAAATGATCCCAAGGATACTGCAGTTCCTGTACAGTCCAAGTCTATTACACTACCACATGCTGCAGGTGATGGTAAAGATCCTGCTGTTGATAACACCTCATCCTCAGGCAGCAACACACAAAGCAACATGATGAAGCATGTTGCCCAGAAAAGTATATCACAATCGCCTGGTGTCGGTGTTTCAAAACCTAGGCAGGGCTACAGAAGGCGGCATGCTGTTTCAGAGGAGAAAATTCCTGGTGAGAAGTCAAACGTTGCAGTAAGCATGGAAAATGTGAAGAAAACTGTCGAGGCTTCCTTGGACACATCAATTGCTGTTGTTACATCACATGATGACCCCCCAGCCCACAACAAGAAGAGTGCCAGGAACTCGAGAAGTAAGAAAAAAATGGATGATGCTCCAGCTACTTCTAAATATTCACCTATGGTGCTTAATGAACAGAATACAGCGAGCGTCTCCAGTGAGCCAAAAACACAAACTGCTGGTGTTATCATTAGTAGTTCTATAGTTCCTACCGAAGGTACTATTCTCACCGTGGGAAGTATAACCGTTGGTGGTATTTCATTTGGATCTTTGAATCAGGAGCGTGTGAAATCACCAGAGGAAGCTCAGAATACTGCAAACACCCGCTCAAGACCTCAGCAGGCAAAAAGATCAGGAAAGAACCAGCATGCTGTCCGACCTGTTGAGAAGCCACATGGTAATGAAGGTGTTGTGTGGGCACCAGTTAAGCCATCAGGGCAGAGTGAACAATCTGAGGAAGCCATGCTGAACACAGAAGTAGCAGCCCGCATTCAACCAGTTGGAAAGAACACCAACGATGGGGAGAATGTTACAAGAACAAAGAGAGCTGAAATGGAAAGGTATGTGCCTAAGCCTCTATCCAAAGAGCTTCAGCAGCAGAATTTGGAACAAAATTTAGTGTCAGAAAAATCCTCTGTGGAGAACAACAGTAATGATAAGGAGCATGCTGCTAAAGCTGGTGCCGCAACTGAGCCCAAGAAATGGGAGGACAAGAAAACTAGTAGAGGGCATCCGAAGTCTCATCCTTCTTGGCGAAGAAGGAATACAGATGAATCAGTTGTGGTGGTACCAAATCCTGCTGAGCGAGCAGACAACTGTCAAGAGTCACACGAAGTTCAGATGTCTTCTGACCAGCATCAGGCGCTTGAACCTGACAAGCAAGCAGATTATGCTGTTGGGAACAGTTCAGCCTCAACTCAAAGGCAAAGGAGGCAGCATGTTAAGGCCCCCAAAAATGAGGGAAGTAACTACTCAAATGAGAACAAACATAGAGAAGGCAAGAAAGATATGAATCAAATGTCAACACTGGGCATGGATTCAAACTCACCCGAACATATAAGCATCTCAAGATCAGAGGTGAAGAGCAGCGGAGCAGTTACAAACTCTAGAGCACACTGGAAACCAAAATCCTCCCACTCCCAGAACAACTCACAGGGCAATAACACTACGGAAGGGCAAGTGGATAGTGCTACTCTGCAAGACAGAAGCAATAGTAATCTAGCCCAGAACAGTAATGGGAATCATGAAAAGGATGGACAAAAGGAACAATGGAAAGGAGACATGACACATGGAGATGATAATGAGAAGAGTGAGAGCCATGAAAATGTAGAAGAGCAGCAGCTTAATCCTGCACCGCGGCACCAGGGCCACCACAACGGGAGGTACCACAGAGGGAGCGGCACGCATAGGGGAAGGGGTTATGATGCTGGGAAGCCAAGCCACGGCGCAAATGCAGAAAGGCGGAGGGGTGGCACTCATCTCGAATACCAACCAGTCGGATCCTGCAATAAACCCGCGGATTTCCAGCAGAACCCAAGTGTCGGTGAACGAAGTGTGGGGCCTCCAGCTCCAGGACCATTGTACAGGGAGCGCGGCCACAACAGGGGCCCCCGCCCCTCTGGTCACTTTGTCATGCGGAATCCTACCTCGGCCCCAGCTGCTAATTCTTACTGAGATGAATGATTACCCCTCATCCCCACAATTGTTGAGCTGCAGGAACTCGCTTCTGTCTGGTAATTCACGACAGGTAGGTGACTGAAATTTTTATGCAGTTAGGCCTACTGCCCTGTACAGGGAGCTTGTGTGGTCTCAATCCCCTCATGGCTAACATGTTAAGAGGCTAGCAGGTTGAACATGCTCGGGCGACGGCGGCAGCGTTGTGGTCGGCAGCGGTCAGTAGTAGGGTGTAATGGTTTTTGTTCCCCAGGGTCGTTTGGGCCCTCACGTGTGATTGTTAATTGTTCTGAAGAACATCCCTTGCTTCGGTGAGATGTGATGCTGGAATGTACTAACGGAGTTGATTAAGAACTGGGATTAAATATCATTAGTATGTGCTAATGGGAACAAAAATGTTCGTTTTTGCTGATTTGTTGGTGTCCGGAGGACGAAAGTTGATGTCATGTTGTGTTTGTGTTAACGGGAATATGGGACGCTAGGAATAATATACCTTTTTTGGGTTTGACATGATCGGGATCGTATGTGCACAAAGTCATGCTTCCAAAAGCTCTAGATGTGTTTTTTATGCGACATAAGATCGTGATATTATTGACCGAATCTTGACAACCATGATGGGTGACAGTAAACTAATCCCTCCGCCAACAAGATAGTCTTATTTGTGATGCTTCAGCCAAATCTTCTAAAATTTTGTCTGTCGATATTTCTATGGGTATTGAGATTGAACATAAGAAAACGATATGTAGATTTTGTCTAGAAACCAATTCCATAGTGTTATAGTTTAGGGTAAATTTGATAAGTACGGTTGCCAACTATTGGTATTCAAAAAATGCCACCACAAAAAGTCACTTATGAAAAATGCCACAACTATTGGATACACTCAAAGATGCTATTATGGCTATTTCAGCTCATATACTAACCAATACGCCTTTCGTATTTCATTCGTTATTTTCGTAGGGACCAAATTACCCCTGCCCCTAATGACTTAAGGGCACAAGCCAATCTAGCACCACACTCTTACCTTATCCGTTGCCAGCCACCGCATATACTTAAGGGCAGGAGTAATTTGGTCCTTATGAAAATACGGAATGAAATATGAGAGGCGTATTGGTTAGTATATGAGCTGAAACAGCCATAATGGCACCTTTGTGTGTATCCAATAGTTGCGGTGGCATTGTTTATGAGTGGCCTTTTGTAGTGGGATTTTCGAATACCAATAGTTGGCAGTGACATGTATCGAATTAACCCAATTTTGAATAACAATAATTTACTACGTTCTTGAGACAGTAGGGAACTTATGTTACACTTATGTAACACGTAAAGGTGGAATTATAAGCTAGCAGAAAGGAAATAAATGTCATCATGCATGAGCCGAAGGGGAGAGGGGTAGGCATAAATGTTTGAAACATAAATGTGTGATTTTCAAAATTTTAAAATAATTAGTGCATGTGCCCCTATGGTCACCTTGGCACTTCCCCAGTAGGCAGAGCTTTGCTTGTTTATGTGGCCATCAAAAAGCCAAGTAACTCCTACCCAACATCACATCATCATCCAACGTCCCAGATCCAGATCTTGTTGTACATGAACAATGCATCAATCGGCTTCAAAAGAAGAAAATTTCATAGCTAAGGCAATGTATCATGTGCAGTCATCCCTTGGATGTACTCTTTAGTCTGGGCACTAAATTAGCATGACAATCTTCTAAATGGAATTCTTGATGCACCTCTCAATTTACTTTGCCGATGTTTGAGTCCAAATTTGTTCTGTGTTAACAAAAATGAGCATAATAATTTTAGAGAGTGTGAAGTTGAGGTTGTAAGGGCAACCACAGCGTGCCAAATGCCAAATATGACATATAGACAGTATTTAGAACCGGTGTTAAATTCCATAGCACTCTCCCGTGAACCGTGATGCTAATTTATTCACAGTGGGGCCCACGACCGATTAAACAGACGTAAAATACTGCCGTCCTCTCTCCCCCAGGCCGTTTCGCGCGAGTTCTTCCGTAGGTGAAGAGATAGACCAAAAATTCCCCTTTCTCACCGCTTCTTAGATCTGGCTCCTCCTCAGATTTTTATCCACTACAGATCCGACCACGACTAGGCGGCGGCATGGTCGTGAGCCCGCGAGCAACAGGCGCAGCGTGAATAGCTTGTTCCGCGGCGCGAGCGACTCGAGAGCCGGCTCCGTGGTTGCGAGAGCGACTCGAGTGGCGGGTGCACGGCCGCGACGACCTGAGCGGCGGCTCCGCGACAACGAGTGACACGAGCGGCCGCAGGGCCGAGTCGCTCCTACTTGAGCTGCAGGGCAGGCGATGATGTGCTCGCCTCGGCGGCGCTCGTGAAGGTACCGATATGCACGCGCGCTTCCCCGACTCTGGTCCTGCCTCTGGCCTGGCAGGACTCTCGCTCTGCCCTGCCCTCAAGCGCGTTCGTCTTCTCAGTGGTGTACTCAGGACGAGGCATTACTGCAAGTTTGGTTACATGTGTTTTACTTTTTCTTTTTTTCTTGGTATGCGTATGTCTGAATTTTGTGAGCGGTGATTAGATGCTCCTGTGTGTGCCATTATGTCCTTGACAATGAAAATTATTGAGGCACAAATGCTACCCAATTTGCTCATCAAATTCATGCTAGAACTAACAAACTAATACAGGGAGAAAGTACGGATTTATTACACATGATTGAGGGCAATAATCTAGTACAACGGCAGTGATTGAAAGCATACATAAGAGAAATGAAACTGAATGACAAACTTATAAATGCTAAGCTTCATCGCCTCCAAACTGTTGCCAAATGTGCTCTCTCAGATCAGCCTTGAGACGGCGATGTGTTGGTCGATCTGAATAGCAGCATGTGCCTCGAGTACCATATTAAATCCATGAGTTGGCCCTTGTTCAAGTCCTTCCAAAGATACGGAAGAGCTTCCCTCCTCATAGTCCCAATCATAACGAACCTCGTAGTCGTCCCTCACGTCCTCGACGATCATGTTATGCAATATAATGCAAGCATGCATTATCTCGGCAAGTGTTTCCCTATGCCACATACGTCCTGGGTTACGTATAATGGCAAAACGAGCTTGTAAAACACCAAAAGCATGCTCTACATCTTTCCTCGCTCATTCTTGACGCTGTGCAAATAATTTGTGCTTTTCACTTTGAGGCAGAGGGACTGTTTTTACAAATGCTGCCCACTCCAAATAAATACCGTCTGCCAAGTAGTACCCCAAGTTATACTCATTACCATTCACCATAAACTGAACCTCTGGAGCCCTACCTTGTACTACTTGTGTAAACAAAGTTGATTGGTTCAACACATTGATATCATTATTCGATCCAATAAACCCAAAATATGCATGCCATATTCATAGGTCATGTAAGGCAACGGCTTCAAGCATGACTGTGGATACTCCTTGATCACCATAAGTGAATTGCCCCTTCCATGCAACTGGACAGTTTTTCCATTCCCAATGTATGCAATCGAGGCTTCCCAACATTCTAGGAAAGCCACGAGCCTCGCCTACATGAAGTAACCTTTTTATATCTTCATTAGTGGGCCTTCTTAGGTACTTTGGACCAAAATTCTCCATCACACCTTCGCAGAAATTGGTCAAGCACTCAAGGATTGTGCTTTCACCCATCCATAGATTTTCATCAAGGATATTAGCAGGGGTACTGTCGGTGTTTATATCCGGCAATAATGAATATGGGGCAGCGTGAGCACAGTAGATCTAGATGGGTGCACACGAGAGACAAAGTTTATGCAGGTTCAGGCCCTCAAGGGGAGGTAATACCCTACGTCCTGTGTTTGGTGGCTAGTATTGCTCGATCCCGAGTGCCGCAAGCCTTCGAGAACAGATCTCAAGGTTGCTAGGACTTGTGTGTATGAGAATATGAGAGTGTATGAAAGCTTACGAGAACTTACCGATTAGGGGATCCCTACCTGACCTTATATAAACGATCAGGGTAGGGTTACAAGAGTCTTGATCGACTTACAGATTGGTTTCCTAATTAGTTACAACAGAATCCGGGATTGTCGGGTAAGTATTTATCCCTGTCTTGTACTCCAAGTCGATGAGGCGCCCCCGTGTAGAAGTCGGACTCCGAGTTGTCGGCCCGACTCACCCTATGTCCAAAGGGCCGGCTTTGTCCTCCTTGACGATACCCGGGTGCGATGCCATCGTCAGGTACCGTATGCCAACATGCGAATAGCAGCGGTGCATTTGTGCAAGGGAGAAAAGCCAAATTTGCCAAATGCATCACTCCTTTGACGGAAACATGGAGACCAAGCACTAAGGGTTTGCACAATGTGTAGAAATAGATGACGTCTCATACGAAACCTTCTAGGGAATTGCTTATCATTGTACACAGGATTGTCCAAGAAGTAGTCAGCCATCAGTCTCTCTTGAGCAGCTTCGCGATTTCTTTCGATGTGCCTTCAAGGGCGACTTCTATGCTGATTAGGCATACCTATCTATTGCGCTTCAATCTGAGCTCGAATTTGTTCTTCAATTTGAGCTTCAACTAGATCATTGATGAAGTCCCAAAAGAAATTGTTGATGGTAGCAAAACTGATTGAATCATCGACATGGTCTGGCTGGCTAGGCTGAGAGTTGGAGTCTGTGGACATCTTTTTGAGTGGCAAATGTCCAATGGAGAGTGTTGTATGCCTGAGTAGAGCATGGTGGAATGGACCTTCTACCTCTATTTATAGAGTAGTTTTCAACGGCTAGTATCATCATTAAAGCATGCTATTTAACTATAAGTGTGTTTTCAGTTCTTAAATTTAACAATGAACATTTGTTTCCAGTTCTTAAAATTTAACAACATTTTTTTTCAGGTCAACTTTATTGGTTATGATTTTGGTTAATTATGAGATAGAATTTGGGAAGGTATGCTCTTTTTTTTCTTCTAGACAGCTTCATTGGTTATGATTTTAAGGACATCATGGTTAGTTGCCATTCAAGTCTATGTTGACATTCAACATGTTTTGCAAGTATTAATATAGAAAGAGAATGCATATTAATTAGATAGCTACAAATGACAAGTACACAATGAGTTCACAAGTACATTTTCACCTAGCACATACATTTTCACCTAGAAAATAAACCTAACTAGTTAAGACCAAGATCCCTTGCTAAGTACTCCACCACTTGTTCATGTCTCCTCTTTTGAGTGTCACTGTAATCTGAAGTATCCTTAGAAATTAGTTGAAGGTATTTGTCAAGCTTTTCAACCTTTGTCTTCTCTTTGTCTGCTTCAACTCTTTCTTTCTCTGTTTTAGCTTGGATTAGTGTGGTTGCTGCTATCTTTTCAGCAACAATTGATTTCCTTAGTTGTAGATCGTTAAATTGTTCCACATTTTCATTTGTCAAGTTTTCTGCAGAGCACTTAGATTTGGCTTTATTCTTGGCTTTCCGCCATGCTTTGGCTGCCTTCTGCCCTTGGGGTCGTGGAATTTCTTCTTCTACCTCAGTTTCTTTATTTGAAGAACTGTACCCTCCTAGTGCATCCAACTTATTTCTCTTATTCATTTCTTCAAGAGAATGAAGCCTTTTTCCATTTACCCTGTTGCTTCACCATGTTCCACTAGTGCTCCAATGGAAAGGGCCTTTTTGTTTTGGTTTCCTTTTTGTACCTCTCACGAACTTTCTCCATAAGCTGCACTTCAGACTGTCCACTAGCATATGTGTTTTTCAATTCATTGTAGACCACATTGAACTTTGAAACCTTTGCTGTAGTCTTGCTCCAGTGGTTTTTGCATTGCAGAGATGATTTTTGCTGCTCTTTTGGTGCATACGTGTTGTACTCTTCAGCTATTTGTTTCCAAAAGCGATTTGACTTCTTTGAGTTTCCATCTATTGCATCCTTGGAGTTGTGCAGCCAAGCACTTATGAGCCATTCATCCTCTTTATTACTCCAGTTCTTGCTTTTGCCTTTCTTTGCATGTTCATCTGGATTGCTCTCACTTCCTTCTTCCTTGTCATTAGGGTCAAGATGTGTAGCAGACAACGGAGTACCTGAACCGCCAAGTGGACTATTATCATCGTCTCATGAACCACTGCCTCCAGCATCTCTGAATGCCATGGATCCAACCGGAGAGGCAGGGCTGTTGCTTGCGTAGCCTCTATACACTCCATGTGAGTATTGACCCACATTGCCTTGGTAAGGACCACCCTGGTAGCTTGATGGTGTTGGTATGAGCTGCGGGAGGCTTGTTTGAGCTAAAAACTGATTGATGTTGTGTGGGTGATATGGTTGCAAATTGGGAGGTGGATAGTTCATTACAAAATGGGCTGGATGAATGTTTGTGGCTTGTTGTCTGCTTGTATTTTGTGGATCGGAAGATGGGATTGAGGAGTTCAACATGGGGGATGGATAGTTCATGACAAACTGAGGTGGGTGAATGTTTGGGGGTTGTTGGCTGCTTGCATTTTGTGGATCAGAAGATTGGATTGAGGAGTTCAGCATGTGTGTATAACTCATGGAGGATGAGTGGTCCATGTTTGAAGAGAGATTTGCCTTGGCAGCTTCATGAGAAGGTTGCCTGCTTGTGTGACTATATAGGCCTTGTGAACAACAGTCATGTTTTTGAATTTTTGCTTTATAAGATATAATATATGTATATGCTGTGCTATGCCTTCAACGGTTGTAAAATTGAATGAAGTTGGTGGCTGTTGAAGTGTATGCCTTCAACAGTTGTAAAATTAGATGATATGAGTGGTAGTTGAAACCTGAATGGAAGGTGTTGTTGGCAGTTGGGCAGAATATATTAGTTTATTGCTTGCCATAATATGGCATCAGAGCAAATAGTTGCTCCGATTCCTACTTTTCTGGATTTGGCACTAGCTCCACAGTGGAGGGAACCGGTGCCAAATGCTATATTTGCTATTTGGCACCGCAATTTGGCCAATGCTGTGGGTGCCCTAAAAGGTGCTAGAACACTATGTAGACTACATCTTCTATTGTTCAGAAGATTCTTTCATGTTAATTTGATACTAAAATGAAAGTTGATCGCATGAGTGACCTCAAATGATGATTACATTTGATATGCTGCCATCAATCAAAGTGATGATTTGTGACATTTCGAGACGGGTTAGTTAATATGCATGGTCTACCTGTGGTCGTAGTTTTTTTTAGTTGTCGTTACCACGTCTAGGGGAGGGGATACTTGGGTGAGCATTCAGTTTAAATTGAAAATTTGGTTTCAATTTTTTAGTTTTTTCATGATCCGGTTTTCTAAAAATCTCCATCAAAATAGTGTCCGGAATTTGGTAAACCAGAAATTTACAAAGTACATAACAATAACAATTTAACAAGAATTTTAGCAACAATTTAACATGAATTTCATGCAAAACTTGACCACATATATGTGATGATTAACATAGAAAATTGCATAGAATTAAAACATTTATTTGAAACTTAGAAAAAATTGGATTGTAGAACTTGGAATGAACTTGGAATGTTGGAGTTGATCACATACACAATAGTTCAGTTTAATTGGTTAATTCAGTTAACCAAGACCAAAACCGATTCCAACGAAATAAATTCGGTTTATTATAAACAATAACCAAAAAAATTCGGTTCACCAAATTAAGGTTTATTCGGTTTAGGTCTCGGCTCCGGTTTCGGTTACTCGATATTTATGCCCACCTGGAGGGATACTAGACCAGGTAGAGAATATGCATGGTATATGTATGGCAGTGGATTTTTTTTGTTTTTTAAATATCTTTACCACTTTTAGAGGAGGGGACAATATATAGTCTAGCAAATTTCAAGATTAAAACTTGATTACGATAGAAAATTGACGAATTTGGCATGGTCACATGGATAGTGACTTTTCATTGTCCATCAGTATTCGCTTTCGTTGCTTGACAATGACATGACATATCTTTCAGATGCAGTTGAGCTTGATCTTGAAATTTGATGGGGTCATAGAATATCACGTTCCGTACATATAGTTTTCAGAATTTTTTGAAACTTCTGTACATAATTTACACAGGAAGGTGGCATTTCTCATATATTTCCCAGTGTCGATCCTATCATATCAGCTAGCAAACTAAATCAGATATCTCGATTCTCAATTGTATTCCCACAAATATCACGGGAAACTACAGTATTCTAGATTGGGTCTTAACTCTTTTGTTGATTTATTAAAGGTAGGTTCCGCACCATAGCACTGTGGCCAAAAGCCGCGTGATTAGTAGCGACAAGGAAAGCCATGGGCTATGTCCGACTAAATTATGGATGTACATGTATATATATATATATATGTGTGTGTGTGTATGTGTATGTGTGTATGTATGTATGTAGTATGTATATATGTATGTATATATACATATATCTTAGTCATTTATAAATGTACATTACAGTAATGTATCACGGTGTACGCATGCTAAAAATAAATCTTTAACCTCAACTAAATATTTTTGACTGAATCGGCCTGCAATTCTACGCCCCATAGTTTTAAGGAGTTCTTCCCCGTCCTCATTCCCATCCTGCTCCTCCTCTTGATCTTGCTCCTCCGCTGCGGATCACACCCTCTATCCTACCACCAGCGTAGATATCTGCCTCCTCCCTATCTCGCTCCTTCTCCTCCTCTTGCTCCTCCACCACTGACAACTAGATTTGCCGCATCGACCAGTCTCACCGGCACCGCGCACTAGTCGTCCACTACTGCCCGTGGCCACCACCACCTCGATCCGCGACCCTGTTAGTCTGGCACCCCTCGACGGCCATCCCTCTAATCCTCCCCTGTCCCACCCCACCAGCTTCTTTTTCCTCCTCCTTCTCCTTCTCCCTTCTTCATCCTCTTGCTGCGCTTGGATTTGGAGGTTAGGGCGCCATGAAAGACGTGGGTGCAATCGCTAGATAAGACTAACGGTGTTCTCCCGTTAACTCTTTTGAATATTCGTAAAAGTCGTCATGAACTTACTGGCAAATGTGGATTTATGTGGATGATTGTAACTTATATATACAACCCATTTAAGCCCAATGTCCAACAAAACCCATTAGCAGCTTAGCCCATCTTGCACTCCCGCTTACTCTATGTTTGAGACTCCCCAGATCGGTCAATATAAATAGTGAGGACATAACCATCCAATTTTATACACTAAAAAAATCATACTCCCTTCGTCTCATATAAGGCGTATTTGATTGGTTAAGACAAGATTTTGACTATCAACTACTCTATTAATATGTGGTTTATGCAATAGAGAGTTACAATCATAAGTAAGTACTTTTGAATACGAATGATATCAATTTTATGATATACAAACTATTAATAGTAATTGTTGATCAAAATTTTATCTTAATCAATCAAAATACATCTTATACTATAGGACAGAGAAAATAATAAAGAGAGAAGGCCAACACTACATCCTCCTTCCTGTTCTCTTTATTTGTTCTCTCAAGAGAAAGAGAGAGAGAGAGAGAGACTTGTTCCCCTGCTACGACAGTAGTTCCTTCCCAGCAACACAAGAGTGTCAGCTCCGGTACACTAGATCCAACAAGTGACCATTGAAAATTAGCTCCAGGACAACAACGGCAGGCACACCTAGGCAGCAAACCCAGATCCCATCTACCCATAACCAAATTAACGAGTGAAAACTAACCAAGCTGCTGCTGCCGCTGCGGCCCGCTATATATATCCCGTCCTACGTGCGACCAGCGCCCCAAGCTGCGGCGCGCATCCATCCATCCGCTTCCACCACCACCACTGCCACAGCTTCCACCTACCCCTCCCCCCTTCTAGAAGCTTCCGGAAGCGGCCATGGCGCGGAAGAAGATCCGGGAGTACGACTCCAAGCGCCTCCTCAGGGAGCACCTCAAGCGCCTCGCCGGCATCGACCTCCAGATCCTCTCCGCGCAGGTGATCCCGCTCACTCCCTCTCTCCCTTTCCTCCCCCATGCGCCCCCGCGCGCGCTTTCCTCTCGTGTCGGCTCGTGATCCAGGGGGATCCCGCGGGCTGGTCGGTGGATCTCTGCGCCCCTGGCCCGGGCGCTGTGGGTTCAGCTCGGGATCGAGCTTGTGGGTGCCGCTCTAGGATTTTGTGATGAGGCGTGTTTTTACTGGGTGCCAATCGGGTGGGGATTTGAACTGGATCGAAGAGACCGAACATGATCAATTGGCTGAGCATTATGCGTTGGATTGCCGAATCTTAGGATCTGTCAGTGTATTTGGTTAATTGGATCGGAGCATGTACATTTGATACAGAGACTCTATAACAACCATGCACTAGAGCTGTGGGCAGCAGGAAAATTCTTTGATGCGGGGTTTTATTGTGATGTTGGTTGGAATCTAGGAAATTATTGTTTTCATTCAGATCAACAAGATTTATCCAGTGTGCGGTTTGCCTATTGAAATTTCGAGGGTGGTAGGTCAACTGGTTGGTCTGGTTTAGCTGGGATTTTTCAACCCGTAACGGGTGTATATGGCAATTTCTTCACCTGTATGTGTGTTAAGGTGCTGCTGGCGAGGTTTGAAGTGCCAACCTTTTTTCTGGGATCTGACTTCTAACTAGCAGTATTGCTATTTGGTCCAACATAATATTTGTTTGGTGGTTGTGCACTAAAGAGTTCCTGTCAAATATCAATTCTCCATCCAGGAACAGTTAATTTATTTATTTCTGAGTTAAACAGAGAGTAGCAACAATTTTATGATGATTTTTCTTTCTATAGGGAAGTGCCTTTGTTCAATGTTACATTATCCAATTTTACTGGTTGAAAAGAATTGGTTTGAATTACATAGCGGATGATTCAAATGTTTTCTGTTTTATAATAGTTTCTTTTGAAATAACATCCTAATGTTTGATATTATGTTATATGTTATATGGTTAGTTTCACTGATATTTGCAACTTGCTTATTGTAAGGTCACACAATCAACGGATTTCACGGAGCTTGTAAACCAGGAGCCATGGCTCTCATCTATGAAGTTGGTTGTTAAACCTGACATGCTGTTTGGTAAACGTGGGAAGAGCGGCCTTGTTGCCCTTAACCTAGATCTTGCTCAAGTCCGCCAATTTGTCAAGGAGCGGCTGGGAGTTGAGGTAGTTACAGAACTAACATCTTGCCATACTTCTCTCTTCAGTCTTGGTAATGAGAATTATTTCTAATCTACCTGGGCATGCTTATATATCTAGGTTGAGATGGGCGGCTGTAAGGCTCCAATTACAACATTCATAGTTGAGCCATTTGTGCCACATGACCAAGAGTACTATCTTTCAGTTGTATCAGACAGGCTTGGTTGCACCATTAGTTTCTCAGAGTGTGGAGGTATTGACATTGAAGAGAACTGGGACAAGGTTAAGACGATCTTTCTTCCCACAGAGAAGCCAATGACACTTGATACATGCGCTCCATTGATCGCCACCCTTCCATTGGAGGTAAGCTTTTGCATTGTATTATTGTCTTCCTTATCTCATGCTATTTGTAACTTTTTAATTCCTTATATTTAACAAGTTCTTGCTTCTGATAATTATTTAGTTCTGCATTAACCATCGCATGCTTAGCTCATTCACAATTATTTTTTTCTGAATTTCAGGTCCGCACGAAAATCGGCGATTTCATTAGAGGGGTATTTTCTGTTTTCCAAGGTTGCTCGCACTTGCAAATGCATATAATTTAAAGTTGTTGCTTTGTCATTGAAATCATGTTCCAATCATTAATTTTTCCGGCAGACTTGGATTTCTCATTTCTGGAGATGAATCCATTCACCCTGGTAAATGGGGAACCATATCCTCTGGACATGAGAGGTGAACTGGATGACACAGCTTCTTTCAAGAACTTTAAGAAGTATGGTTCAGGCTTCAACTCTAGCTTAGAGTCCAAGTACATTTTTTTCTCCATATTTATCATTCTGAACGTTGTTTTCAATTTATAGGTGGGGTAACATTGAGTTCCCTCTACCTTTCGGAAGAGTCCTGAGTCCCTCAGAAAGTTATATCCATGAACTGGATGAGAAGGTATCCTCATATTTCTTTCTTTTTCATTTTTCCTTCTGAAGTCTGCTTCATATAAATAATTAGTGCCTACAATTAATATGGCATGCTTTTTTTAGTATTGAATGGAGATTCATGTAATGTAACATTTGTGATTCTTTCAGACAAGTGCATCACTGAAGTTCACAGTTCTGAACCCGAAAGGTCGCATTTGGACAATGGTGGCAGGTGGTGGTGCTAGTGTCATATACGCTGACACGGTAAACTTAACTTTCTTCCAGATTTTCTTTCAGCCAGGTTCTAAAGTTAATCACAATGGATAACACATTAAATTTTATTACTAGGTTGGGGATTTGGGATATGCTTCAGAGCTAGGAAATTATGCAGAGTACAGTGGAGCTCCCAACGAGGAGGAAGTTTTGCAGTACGCTAGAGTGGTTTTGGATGTAAGAACTATAGAACCTTTTAGCTCACTGTTCTGCATATTCGATTTGTTTTTCTGTCCTGAATAGCACTTTGACTCTGCCTAGTGTGCCACTGCTGATCCTGATGGCCGTAAGAGAGCTCTTCTCATTGGAGGGGGTATAGCAAACTTCACTGATGTTGCTGCTACATTTAGTGGCATCATTCGGGCTTTAAGAGAGAAGGTAAATCGGGCCATTCAGTTGGATTGCTGTTCTATTCCCCAACCACTCCCACCTGTCTCCATTGAAATTCTCACCCATCTTATTACTGTGCTTCCAAATCTGGTGCCAGGAACCCAAATTAAAGGCTGCAAGGATGAGCATTTATGTTCGGAGAGGTGGTCCAAACTACCAAACAGGACTTGCTAAAATGCGCTCTCTAGGTTCAGAGCTTGGTCTGCCAATTGAGGTATGATCTCGTAGGATTTTTTTAAAAGTATATGAAAAGAGCATTCACACGTCCTTATTTTTATCGAAAATGAATGATCTCGTAAGCTTCTTTGACACAAGTCTCATACCTTCATTTCCTACTTGATCTTAGAAGTTTGTTAGTTGCAAACTCAGTATATGTGGAAGGAAATTGTTCGCCCATCCCCATAACAGACGAGCTGATTTTGCTCAATAATTCATTGCAGATCTATGGACCAGAGGCGACTATGACTGGAATCTGCAAGCAAGCCATTGATTACGTCATGGGCGAAGCATAGCTCGTACTAGTATAGTTATTCAATGCGAGGAAACTGTTCGAGCGAAACAAAGTGAGAAAGATCGGTTTTGTGTGGGGGAAGAACTACCGTTGTAACACAATTACGCAATAATCTAAATCTTTGTTTTCGAGTTCTGACTCCTCTGGGCTGATGTAGGATGCAATTGCTCTGATGAACTGATTCACCCTCACCAGGTTCCTGGTTCCGTTGTGTGTGCAGCATCCAGGTGGAGTTTTGTGTGATGTATGGTTTGAGGTGCGTGGCCTAGTAACAAACATTTGCACAGTTGCAGTTGCGCGTGTATTAGGATCTCTTCATGATGTAGCCAGTGTTAACAAGGAGAGCATTAGGCAGCAGCTCCTAGATCTCAAGCTTAATTTGCTGATTCACAGGCAAAGGCTCTTATGGGGGAGGCCTGTAAGGTTAGAGAAGAGTTCTTTCGTTGGATGCAACTGGCCAAGGGCAGTCCCAGTACACTGACATATAAAAAGTGCCAACTAAATAAAAAGTTGACTGACATCTAAAAAGTGCCAACTAAATAAAAAGTTGATGGAACAGTCTAATTAATAAGAGAGTGTACACAAGATACGACTGTAATTGTGGCAACCAACATGAGTTAATGCTAAAATTGATTCCATGTGTATTTCTCTTTCTAAAATGCATGCCACTAATAGGTGAGAAGATTAAAAGGGCTAGTGTTAATCATAAAATATACTCTCTCTGTTTCACTATATCTGTCATCAGTCTATCATACATACGGATCAAGGTAAAGCTAGTTTTTTTTAGATAAAGTTAATGTAAAATGACTATGTATATTCTATGTGACTATATTATAAATATTTAAGTAGAGGTATAGAATAGAAACATTATAATAATTACATTCCCGGTATGCTCAATGAACAAATATTTTGAAACAAATTATTATAAGGCCAAGGACAGATATAGTGGAACAGAGGGAGTATTAAATTAAAACTCCTTTAGATATAACACCAAAACATAATACACTACAAAAGTTATATCTAAAAATCTATTTCATGCATATGATAAGATTAAGATACTATGGTAATAAAGCAAGCCTTGGATAGCTAACGTCCGCGTACCTTGCACAGTTCCGCATATGCTTCGAGGTCTACTACACAAACATCATATGTTAAGCTGGGGGCAAAAACAAAATTCTTGCCGCGGAACATATGGTTATTTGTGGCTGGCCACATCAGCCATTGTGCTTATTGTGCAGCATGTTTTAAGAATCGGCTCACCACCTTAGTCCACTGTGGATTGCTGGCAGACGGCTTTCATTTCCACCCGAAAGGTCAAAGTCTTTTCTTCGATGGTGTCGCTAGCTACACAAGAGCGCAATAGATATTTTCCGGTGGTGCTTTTCTTCCATGGTGTCTCGGTGAGGTAGGTGGTGCTTTGGAAAACACAGCCTATCGACCTTCAGAAATTGGCCTTTGGAGCAGCCGCCATATGATCTGTTGTACTTTCGGTCTGTATGTTGGGCGTTGCCCCTTTGCATTACCCTGATGCATGTGCTTTGCATCCGTATTAGTCTGTACTTGATTACCAGAGCTCCTGACCCTTTTCTCAAAAAAAGAAGTAAATCTATTATGGATAAGATGAAGTAGCACCTATATTTCCAATGACTTTTCCCTTCTAATTTTTCCCCTGAGCTTCGGCAAATAAACTCCAAAAGAAGCAATATTTAGTAGAAGCTAAGAACCCATGAGGCTGCCAAAAATCCTTTCCACTTTCCTCTATAGATGCACATGCAACTTTCTCTGGCTGGAGTCCAAACTGTTTGGCGAGTTAAAGCTCAGCAACATGTAACGCTTATTTAAAATAGAAAAAACGAGCGTGTTTTTCATTTCTCAACTATTAGCTAAGTGTAATTCTCATTTCTAAACTCTAAAACCATATATAGTTGATTCATTAACTATCAATGCTATACAATTTTCATCCTTCGAAACAGTTTTGAATGATGTGGTGCCTACATGTAGGCCACATTACCACTATGTGTCAGTGACCTTACCAAATTCATTAAAAAAAGTCTATAGATTTATTAATTTTTTTAGAAAAGCCAAAAAAAGAAATATTATAGAAAACTTATGAGATAAACATATAATTTTGAAGTAACATAAATTTTACAAATAATTCAAAAATCACTGTGAGTCATGTGATGACTTTGACAATATGTGTGATGAATATCTTGCTGCTTTATGTGGAGTTGAATTGTTAATTGCATGAATTTATCGTCTGAATTATGAACTGTGATTGAATGTTTGTTGAGTTTCTCAATTTGTCTCCAGGAAAAATTGAGTGGATGAATGATTTTTCTCGACTGACTTGGGTCAAGTGGAAAACTTGTGCTCGCAACGCTTTGCTCAGTCTATTGTGTGCAGATGCGAGTTGGGTGTGGCGATGGTTCGGTCATATGGACCGGCATGAGGCTTGGAGGGCTGAGATGCGGTCAAGGAGGTGGTGACGACATCGTGAGGCTTAAAAGCATGTACGCGGAGGACAAGAAAACGGGTGGAGACGAGACGTGAGGACCAAGTCAGTGCGAGAGCGTTTTGGTAAAACGCGGAACCTACCGAAGCATAACCAAGAAACTGCGGCGGAGGCCGGAAAGTAGTTTAGGGTTAGTTGCTTAGGGTAGAAGGAGAGGATGGATGGCGGATGAGTCACTTAGACGCTTTGTGATGCGTGTTTAAGTGCTCATGCTATCTAAGTGGGCTTTGAGGCCCAAGTGGAGAGGGGATGCCCCTCCACTATAAATAGGTGGGAGAGGGTTTCTTAACCCTTAACCCTTTTGAGAGCTTTGTGGGAGCTGCACTTGGAGAAGTGTTTTGGCCTAGATGAGAGACTTGTAAACACCAAGAAAAACTACGAAAATCAATATAAAAAGAATTTAAAGAAAATGTGGGTGCTTCCTCTCAATTCAAGAAGAATTTAAAGAAAATCTAGGTGCTTCCCATGGGTTCGTGAGTTTCTCCTCTTGTTCTTGTGTGGATTTTCGTTCTCTCCTTTTCTAGCTTACTCTTGTTGATTTCTTGAGTTGTGTGGGCTGTTAGAGATGGGAATCTATGCTTATAACTGAACCTATCCATCCCAAACTCAAGATTCTCAAGATTCTACTCTTTTGATTGAGTTCATATTGAGGAAAGTGAGTAGAATCAATTAGAGAAGAAGTAGTTTATTTGTGGTTTGATTACTTGTGTTTAGTAGAGAGCTATGATGTGTGGAATATTACTCTAGCAAGTAGATCAAAAGAATCCACGAGCTCTTCATTATCTAAGTTTTCAGGTTTTGAACTTTAGTGGTGTAATTCCTATTCCCCATCAAAAAGGTCCCATCTTTGGCGAGGAAATCATGATCCATTGATTGGAATACATGCCAAACATATAGGAGAGCTTATCTACCAAGCTTCATCAATTTTGGTTAGACGAATTTCGAATTTTTGCGCTTTCTTGAACTTCATGAAATCTGAGTTCATCGTTCTGTCCTCCCTTGTTGAGTTCTTCAGTTTCACAAGAAATCTCGGAGTGTCCGATTCTTCAATCTCGGAGCCTCCGAGATTCACTACTGTTCTTGCCTGCTGATTTCCTCGTTTTAATAGGAAATCTCGGAGCCTCCGAGATTCACCTCTGTCCTCACTTTTCTGTCAAAATCGGAGTCTCCGGAAAAATTCCCGAAACTTCCGAGATTCTTTTTCTTCAGGCTGAATCGTTTCACTGTTTCTGCCATAACTTTTGCGTTCGAACTCGAAATTTGGTGATCTTGGACTCGTTCCGAAGCTATCGACGAGCTCCACGTCACCAAGGGCTTTTGGGGGTATTTCCGCTGTATTTTCACTCGGATCATACTAGTCCTTTAATATGACTATGTATGTGAAGAATTTGTGAAAGAAATTTGAACTTGACATTCACCCCCCCTCTGTCGGGACGCCACTGATCCAACAATCACAAAAAGGGAAGTTCGATAAAAATTCAAATGTCTATGTTTTGAGAATTTTCTGATTTTTATTTTATTTTTTACGAAAAAAATTTATAACATGACAGACACATGATGATGAGATAGCCTATACATAGACGCCATGTCATCCAAAACCATTTTGGAACAAATAAAACCACGTTGAGAAATGAATTGCATGGTATTGATAGTTGGAGGATCAACTTTAGGTGGCTTTACAGTTAAAGAATGGAAGCTACACTTAGTCAATAGTTAATGAATAAAAAATATATTTTTCTTTTAAAATATTTACAACTCAAATTTACATATTTTTTCACTTACGCTCGCCGTTTACGTCCTAAAATTCCCGCTGTGACGCACGGAGTCTTGGATCTAATGTTAAGCAAAAGATCATTTTCCCAGAAGTGGCTAGTGAGGTGTTAGCCTGCCATCCAAAGTGAGTTTAAGAAACGGGAAGCAGCGAACAGTGGCCGCCATGTGGGACCGGCTCACGGCGTCAGAAAATTTGGCTCTGATCTTCTGCCCTAGCCACAACGTGCCCCACCTGTCAGAGCTGAATCGTCAGCGCGCACAACACAACCCCGTCGAATCCAGCAGTCCAATTCGGGATCCGGGAGCAGCCGCATCGGAAGGAGGCCGCCGGAGAAGCAGCTCGCCTCGCCTCGCCTCGCCATGGGGATCGGCTACGTCGTCGGCGTCCTCGGCGGCGCCCTCCTCGCCCACGCCGCCTACGCCACCATCCAATGTAACGTCGCTCTCCCACCTCTTCTACCTCCTCCCTGCCGGCCTGCTTCGATCCTTCTTCCACGGGTGAAATTTTGTTTTGTGTGTTTACGGGTGGTGGCGACTACGTGGAGGCTTCCTGATTCCCGGTGCAGCGCTCTCAGATCCTCGGCCCGCCGAGCCTGTTTCTCGAGTTGGGCTGCTCCTTTGTTGGTTATGTATGCCAGGGTTTAGATCTAGGTCGACTTGAATTCACTGGTGTGTTGATCCCGTCGAAATTTTGGGTTATCTGAAGTCGAATTGGAAGATGGGCTTGCTGTTGGCGGTTCCTGCGAGCTGTTGTTAGTGGCTAGGTTCCAGGATCTGATTTGTGTGTCCGTGTGTTGTTCTTGCAGATCGCGCGGTGCTGAAGATCACGGAAGAGGAGTTCTCGCGGCCGCCCGTGGATGTACGTGTACCGCCTTCCTCTGGAAATCCTCTCTTGTGATGTAACAATGGATTCTCTTGCATAATCCTGTGCTTTAAGTACTATATTTGGGTAGCTTTGGGTGGTACTTTTGCGCATTATATGTTGGGATTTTAATTGATGCGACAGTACTACGGTTTGTATGGTAGCAACAAATTGTCCACAGTTCCCTAAAACACCCACACACGCACACATAAGAAAAAAACAGAGCGTCCACAACATAAAATGTTCAGTGGTGATTGTTTGCATTTAGGTTATTTCAGCCACAAAATTTTGTTTGTTAGCATTGAATACTTCGGCATGTTATTCCCATAAAAAAGGGGCAGCTTATGCCTCAGCCGTCAGGGTGTTGTTGCATTGCATAACTTGTGCTTTCTATTGTGCAGGTGATGATGCAGTTGCTCCTGGGGCTGGCGTTATGCATGTGGGCAGGTCTCTCTGTTCCAGCGAAGTTCCTTTCTGTGCTCCCACATTCCGATGAGAATAGGTAAGCCTATTTGGAGCTCAGTGTTTAATTAGTGTTGAGTTTTTGTGGGGGATCGAGGATGATAGTTGTGAATTGAATTTGAAGATCACCCAAGCTTAGAAACTCGGAAGTAGTTTGCCTTTTTAAGTTGCCATTGGCAAATTGTGGAAGAGGTGACTAGGAAAGGAGTTACCGGAAGTGTGGTTCCGTATGTTTGTATCTCTTCCTGATTAATCCTTTTCCTCATAAAATGCCATGCATGGAATCAACTGTTTTGTTATTCAAGGACAACCTGGTACATGATTATGTGTATTGTAGATATCCTCAATAACATGATTTTGTTGTACGAGCATACAGTAAGATAGAAAGTGAGATGGATTAGTTTAATGGAAATGCAAGTACAAAACACTGGTCGCGTTTCAGTACCGTGCATTAATGCTTGGAAAAGGCTGCATGATGCAGAATGTCTGAAACTGCAAAGGTTCAGTAAAACATAAACTTTAGAGTCACTCATAAGTCAGAATTGGGATCATTATCACTCATAGAGTCTTGATTCTCGACTCTGTAAGCACCTATTCAGAATTGAAGAGGAGAAATCTCGTTTCTAAGATATGTCAGACCTTCAAAAACTCAATTGCCTTGGGATATAGCACAACAGTATTATGGTGGAATTGTACTCATGTGCTGTAACTTATTAATTTTGTCATTATCTGAATTTGATGCAGTGATAACACCTGCTAGGTTGAGGATAGTAAGGAACACTATGGAACTATTTCTTAAACCTATATTCTGATGATGTTCTTGCTATGTGAACCAGCTGATTTGCACTGATTTCGATATCTGAAATGTGTATGGTGTTATTTAGGCATGTCTTGTAGCTCCAATTGATTCCTGAAAGTTCGTTTATTTGGTACATGCTCTCTTTTCTTGGAGGCACTGTGATATTGTTTTCCCTCATGAATTTCTGAATTCCACCACAGTGTACCTGAAATAACACCTGAAAGAACCTGAACTTTGAATTATGTGGATGGTTTACAGGAAATAAAAATCTTTCCTTTTCCTTTTTCTTCCTAAAGTGGGACTTTCCTCTCTATTGCTCAGTCAAGGGTCAGTATTGCACCCATATTATGTTATGAGATTCCTTGTGTTATCATGAACTGTTGAGCCCACCCATATCGTGTTATCATGAACTGTTGAGCCTACACTTCTACAACTTTCTACCATTTTAATCTAATTAGTGACGCACACTTCCTAGAGAGGAACCCTTGCTATTCAATACCCATGTCATTTCTCTAATCTGCCGTATTGCCAATCGCAGGATCGTTTCTCTCCCGGCGAACCTGGATTTCATGATCTTCAACCACCGCGGAAGAGCGCTGCCGTTGGACGCAGACTTGAAGCTGAAGACATGAACGAAGCATTCATAGATTCTGTTCCGTACTTTCCCTGTAACCTCTTGCACGGGAGGAGGACCCATCCAGTTTTTTTTTGTGTCACCCATATTAAAAAGGGGGACAACCTTCCCAGACCATAACTTATCTCCGCTGTAACTCTAGAATTTGTGGCACTGTGACACTGATTCTATATATTGTGAGGAGGATAGCTCGAGCTTATGTCCCACGTGATCTAATGCAAGTATTTTTGAATCATCAATTTATCATTAGTGCATGCATGCACATTACGATTCTTTAATGCCCATAGAGTTTGGTCGTCATCCTGTGTTTGATACCAAAGCTGTAACCTTTTGCGTTGCCAATTTGTTTGGCTTCAGACTAAACACTACATAACTTACCAAATTTAGTTTGGATTAGTCACAAACCAAACGCAACCCTTGGCAAAATTTTGGTAGTCTGCCAGTTCTGGCTTGGCCAAAATTTGGTAAGATGTTTAAGCAAACAAAACAAGCCCGTAGAGTAATCAAAGATGATCTATCTTACCGTCCATCCGGAAATCCGACGGCCATGCACCGATGCCAGTCTCTCCATTCCAGACGGTTCCACCACCAGGCTTCGTACGCCGGAGACGACGGACGAAAAGGTTCCGCGAATATCTGGCGGCCATCGCAACGAAACAAGAAGCGAGCAAACGCTCCCACACGGGCACGGCGTCGTCCACGCGCTCGCTGTCCTTCCCTGACAAGTGGGCCCCACGGCGCAGCCTCTCCGCCTCCTCCACCACCGGCTGGCTCCCTACAAAGACGAGGCCAGCACGCCTCCCAAGACCCGCACCCGCTAAGCCCTCCCGCTCCCCTCCCCTCCCCTCCCATGTCGGGCCCGCGACCCGCCGCCGCGCCGAACCCTAGCTCCGCGTCCCCCTCCTCGCCCCCTACCGCGCCGCCGGCGGCGGCGGCGGCGAGGCCGGCTGCCAGGCTGCGCGAGGAGGGTGAGGTCTCTTCCGGCGCCGACGACGACGAGGTGAGACCCCCGCTCCGCCCCGCCCAGTCCCCTGTCGCTGCTCGGATCTCGTTGCTCCCGGCGTTCCGCGCGTCGGTGGAGTCGTGGGGAAGTAGCAGTAGCAGCACCGGCAGCGCTGTAGTAGCTTGCCTTTGACTCGCCTCGCGTAGGGTTTGACCTCTGGATTGGACTAGCCAAGATGTTCTCGCGGCGCACTTGGTTCGTGCGTTGTGTTCATCGGAGTCGCTGAGATCTAGAGATAGGGGTTCGGCATGAGATAGATGCTGCTCGCGGCCTCATCAGTTGGTTGTTGGAACAAGGGTAGGGTTTTGACACGAGCGTCATGTGATGTGACACGCCTCTGTGGTTATGATTGGAGCTGTCCTAAGTTGTAATGCTACTTAATTGAAGCTGTAGAGCAAATAATTAGTATGGATTGTGCGTTCCGTTGCTATTGCCAACGCCTCTGCCATTATGGTTGAACCTGCCCTAAGTTCTTCTACTTACCAAATGATCGGTGTGAATGGTGTGCTCCGTCGCTATTGCCAATTGGGTGTGGTAGATTTGGGCAGGATAGTACTGTGAATTGATGATGCTGTGGGTTTGTGAAGTTTCTCAGGTCTACCTATGCACGTATTTGTGCACTAATCGCCTTTTTTATGTAACGTACTTTGTACCCATTCGTGCATTTATCACTTTTCATAAGCTTTGTGGCATTTGTAACCTATCTTATTTATTCAATTGCTGCGTGCAGGCTCTGCAATCTCAGCTGACTTCTCTATCCAATGTTGGGAGATATGTGGAGGCTGCTGCTCAAGTGACATCAGCAACTTTCCCTGGTAAAGGTAAGATCCATTATCGTTATTTTTATGTGTTTGCATTGGCCACCTTGCACCACTGTTGCATGTTTGGTTGTCCTGTTACTTCCTTTCCTGGAAGGATGGCTTCTTACACTGTTCCCACTGTTTTTTCTCTTCTTTTGATTTACTAGGCAGTAGTAGTTTGAGTCTCTCAACTGTTCTTCCTCACAAAACAGTTGCTCCAAGTTATAAGAAGACTGTGAGGGGGAACCAAGGGCAATTCAAACCTGGCACCAATCGTAATGTTACATGGCTGAAGCCCGTGTCAAGTGATAACCTTGTGATAAGTTTCTCTGATGATGATAGTGGGACCGACTCTGGAATGTCAAAGCAAGATAGAAGTGTTGGCAGGAAAGCCAGCCCACAAGTTACACGTAAAGCAGGGACTGATATGCAAACAAGAATTATGAGAGAGGAAGCACCTCAACAAAAGACCCATGCTTTAAAACTAGGATCCACAAAATGGTCTGCTAATCCACACACACTTAGAAACTCAGGGGCAGGTAGGGGCTCAGGTGCCACCTTTTCTAGACGAGAGCCACCTTTTCGCCAAGTTACTCATCTGAAGTCTTCCCAGAAGGATGGAAATGGTGTGGGAGTAAATTCAGCAGATCATAAGTTGGAAAGCTTGCGCCATAAAATTGCTGCTCGAGAAAATGAGTTAAAAGTTCAGAAAAGACCCATGTCACCTGGTTTTGAGAAGGATGCAGATTTCTCCACTGATCAGATAAGGCTGCCCTCAGAGAAGATAGGCTTTGAAGCCTCCAACGGTGGTGCGTGTGTTCACCTTGATGGTCCATTAGGACATGATGGCAGACCAATGAAAAGGTTGAAGCCCAATCAGCAGTGCGACAACAACCAATTTCGTGGTGATTTGGTAACACTGGTACCTACTGGAAGTTCACTGGGTAAAAACAATGCACAATCTTCTGAAAGAAGAGATCACATTGAAAATGGGATTACCATGAATTGTAATGTTAATGAAGCAGAGCATGCAGTCACAACAGAACCGTCGGATCAAGTGCATCTTGGTGGCGCTAAGAACCTTCTGTCATCCGAAATTCAGCATATGATTATACAGGATGGTGGCAACCATGCCACAGTTGAATATCGTGGCAAGCCTGCAGTGCCACCATTTACTGGCGAGCAATCTATGGCTGAAGATACTAATGCTTTGGTTCCTGTTACTTCTGTCCGAGCAGGGGCCAATGTAGAAAGGTCATCTAATCATGTCAAGGATCATATGTTTTCTACGTGGGATGGGCAACAAGTAAAGCCTGTTGATACGTCAACAGTGTCAAACGAGAGGTCACACTTGCAGCCTGGAATGGAGGTTTGTTCAGCATTACTGTCTCCTTGCGATGCTCCCTTCTGTTGCTGTTTATTATTATATGATACCTTCGAATGTACTATAGACTGGTGTGGAGTTTGGTTCCATTTAACACTAGTCCCAAAGTCAGTAGCAGGAACTTGGTAGGCTCCCCATTAAAAAACTGGGGAAGTTAGTTACGAATTCCCTTATTTTTAAATTACTACCATTTAATAATGCCTTACATGAGATACATTGGCACTGAGCCTATAACTTGGCGTAATCAGGTGGAGTCCTATCCAGCTTAACTCTTTTCCTTGCCAGGAAGTTTGGAACAGTGGTAGTAGCTGGTTGCCACTATTTTTCCTACCCTTGTAGCTATAACTGAAGTAGTAAGAGATATTTGCATCCTTGTATACATTTGTGCTTTTTACCCATAAGTAAATTGATTACATTTGTATCTCTTAACAAGTAAAGCGCAAAATTGAGTTAACCATCTTTTTGCTCATTTGTCACTCCCTACTTCATGAAAACTGATTGTTCTTCATTGTTATATTAGACAAACATCCAATCAATTCATGAAGTTTTGGGCTGTCTCCGTTGTTTAAACCTGATATCTGCAAGGTGCAGATATAAAAAACCCAAAATACTTTCAGTCTGAATTTGGCTAGAAGCTTCCATGTGTTAGTGGAAATTTAATTAATTTTTATTTCAGCTGTTATAATTTATTTTAAAAATTGTCTGGAAATGCTTTTTAAAATTTCAAATTCGTTATTGTTTAATGCCCGTATGATAAATATTAAAATCTGTATCATTATGGCAATCCAACAGAAGAGTAAATTGTCAATGTGCCCTTTTTATTTTGGCAGAACGCCGATCTCCTGAACCGTAGTGGCCAGATGGGTATAGGAGTTCAGAACACAACATTGCTCTCCCTGCTTGACATGGAGGAGCTCCAAGAGAGGGAGTTGGAGGATGCTCAGGATCATAGGCGGAAATGTGAAATTGAAGAAAGAGAAGCTCTTAGAGCTTACCGCAAAGCACAAAGAGCTTTAATTGAGGCCAATGAAAGATGCACCATTCTGCGTAGAAAAAGAGAGGTTTGCTCTGCACAAGTCCATGGTTTAATTGCAGAGAATTCTTCTTTGGTGCAGTGTTTAAATGTTCAGAATGCTGGACATGGCCATGTAATGCCATCACTACTCAACTCTCAGATCCCAGCAGATTGTCAGATGCCTGATATTCAGGGTGGTAGGTCTAGCAGTTCATATCCAGATGAACCTCCTCAGCAGCCAGTAGATAAGCATGAGGCACACTCACGCTATTGTGATGAGCTTGCTGCCAGCACTGCTGATCCGAAATTTGTGAGTACTGTCCATGATAACAGCATACCTTCACATTACATGGAGGATGGTCTTCTCTTCCCCTCTAAGCAGGCAAGATCAGAATGCACTTCGAATCCGGGGAATCATAAAGAAACTATACCTGTATATGTGGAGGAAAATAGACAGCCTTCTGGTGATAGCATGCAGGACTATGAGCTTTTAGAAGCTTCTTTGAGGTCCAGATTGGTGAAAAGATTTGGGATGAAACCATATCTGAATAACCCTGGAGAAGCCACTGAAGAACTTGCCGTTGGAAAAGTAGCGGAGACTGAACAAGACAAGCAATCTGCACATGTCGAGCGTCAGTTACGGGAAGCAGGAGAGAATGTTATGGCAAATCTTGAAGGTTATATCACATTTCTAATTTCTCCCAAGACATCCATATTCCTATTTTCAATTATTGCCATATGCTTCCATTTAATGACGACCGACATATGTGTTGTAAGGTTGTTATCATACACTTAAAGATTTTGCAGGCATTTATTTCTTAAGTTAATCGATCATCAATTATCTTTGTGGTAACTATGATCAGGCACTCAGGCTCTTCAAACACCCACATGATATGAATATGTCAGTACTTTTGCAATGATGAGCTGTATAAAATGATTTTGCCATTTTCTTCTTTGCGTTGAACTTCTAAGAAAATTGAGTAAGATCTAAGTCCTACAATGAAGGTTTTGTTCCTTGGACTCATATTTTTTATGTGCATGAGAATTGGAGGAACTAACTGTTCGGCATATTCTTGAATATATGCCAAAAGTGTCGTTAATATATTCTGTAGTGGCCTTATTTCAAAAGATGGCATGTCTTTCAGCCTTTCTACTCTGCGCATAGGCTTATGCATAATGAATTAATGATTCGTACTGTATTGTGCAGGTAGAATGGAGCTTGCAAATGATGGTGCTGATTGTATTGAAAAGATAGCTGGACTGTCTAATTCTAGTAATGCTCCTTCAATGGGCAACTGTGATCCTGAGGACAACATTTCCTCTCTTAGAGAAATACGCGTGCCATCAAGTGTGAATTATCTCATTTGTCCTTCTTCAGCTCCACAAAATGCTGCTAGACACATCAAGTGGGTATTTCATGGCTTCTGTAAGAAGGCTTCGGATTACAAAAATGACTGTCTAACCAGTGATGCAGCATCTGAAGCAGCAGTAAGTGTGCCAGATATGATACAGGACCGTGTTGAAGAAAATTCTAAGATTAAGATGGTCTCAACAGCTCCAAAGGATATGCACAGTGCGATTGATCCCTTCTGGCCCTTCTGCATGTTTGAGCTTCGAGGAAAATGCAATGATGAAGAGTGCCAATGGCAACATGTTGAGAATCATGCTTGGAGAAAGTCAAAGCATACAGAACATGCAATGCCCTCTGTTTCAGGTTGTTTTATGTGCAATCAATATATCCTGTTATTTAATTATTTGATTTTAATGTGCTTGGTGAAGGTTCGTCATTAATTCCTGGAATAAATATATGCAGGTCGGATTCCTCATGGTCTGTTTCAGCATATTCTGCCCGTACCAACATATCGCATTGGTTCAAATCTTATTAGAGCTGATCTGAACTTGATGCAGTCGGTGTTGGCTAGCAGTATTTGGCAATATTGGCAAAGGGGGTTTTGCGCTTCCTTTCCTTTACCTTTGTCAGTTCAGAGAGTTCTTCCATCAGATGCACCATTCTTACAAACTGGTGATGGTTCGATTGCAGATTTTGATAGGAACAGACAGCTATCAAATTTTCGAATGCTGGATAGTAGGAAGGTAGGTAGAGTCCATCTTATCATGATTATCATCGCATCAGCAGAAGTGGCATATATATCAGTATCTGGTTCTCCACACTGAATATTTTCTTTGAAGTTTGCTGCTTTGCCTGTTCTTGTGATTCCATATAGAATGTTTTGATTAGCTCTTATTGGTACTCACTTGATTATAGTGCACCCTTTTCTCGTTACCCCCTGACAAAAAGATTGACAGTTGGAATGCCTTCGACATTTACTCTCACAGTGGATAAAAATTATTCAACTTGCGATTGATGATGTTTAATCTTATTTACATGCATTTCTTTTCACACTTGATGGCTTGACATTTTTCCTGCGAATGAAATTGTAGTTTGATTACTAATTCATTGCTCTCAGTTCTGCTTATATTTTGATTAGTTTTATTTAACCTTTTGTTCTGTAGAGTAAGATTGTACAGGGATCTGTTGATGTTGAACTATTCTTAGAGGCAGCACTTGGTTTATATTGTGGGAAAGTAAACAAACCTGACAGGCTCAAGGTGATCTTCTTTGTATTGCTTAGGGACATGTTATGATAACATGGTTTAGCTGTTTTTACACATTCCAACTTGGGGTAGATTTATTAGCTATCATCTATTTGACTTGTCACTAATTCCAATCATGCGTTCTACAGGCTCTTTTACTTCTAGCACGTTCCATTGAGGCAGATCCAAGCACAGTTATCCTGTGGGTGTTTTATCTTCATATTTATTATCAAAAGGATGAAGGACTTGGGAAAGATGACATGTTTTCCCATGCGGTACACTAATCAATCTTTTGCCATTTCATTCATGACGTGATATGAAAATATCACAGTGGAATGCATGAACTACAAATACTTTCTAATATTTCTTGTGGCTAGCTTGCATTTCTATTTTTTCTACGGCGTGGGGTTCACCTTAGAGATGCAAAACTAATTTGTCATTCCATTTGATACCATTTGTTTGGTCTATATATAGCTCAAGCCAATCTATGCATGTTTGCTTTAATTTTGTATCATTTGATACGCAATGTTATGCGGTTTTTAATAAACCTTAATACTTTGTTTTCCTTTTAGGTGCAAAACAATGTTTACTCCTATGAATTATGGCTTATGTATATTAATAGTAGGTTGCGTTTTGATGACCGATTGGATGCTTATAACGATGCTCTGAGCATGCTCTGCCAAATGACAGCTGACACTGACAAGGAATTGAAAGATAGAAGTGCTTTCATCTTAGATATCTTCTTACAGATGATTTGCTTCCTGTGCATGTCTGGAAATGTAGAGAAGGCGATTTCTAGGATCTATGGTATTCTGCCTACTGCAACTCCTGACTACTCTGGTGACAAGTTGCTTGCAGATGTCATTTCTTGCTTGACCCTGTCTGACAGATGCATATTTTGGATTTCATGCCTATATGTCTCAATTTATAGGAAGCTTCCAGAGGAAATTACTGATCAGCTAGAATTTCAGAAAGATTTACCTCGTGTGTTAGTATGGCATCCTATTGAACTTAGGGTAGATAAAAGGAGTCAGGTTATAGAACTATTGAAATATGTTGCTGATAGGATGGCTGCAGATATTAA
The DNA here is from genome assembly GCA_019208055.1 of Stipa capillata. Taxonomy (NCBI): domain Eukaryota; kingdom Viridiplantae; phylum Streptophyta; class Magnoliopsida; order Poales; family Poaceae; genus Stipa; species Stipa capillata. The sequence continues at coordinate 272,708 of JAGXJF010001712.1, read as the reverse complement.
TGAGACCGTTAAAAATGGGGATCCGTCTTGCCTGAGGTTATCACAATTCCTTGCTGTTAGCCACGTTAGCTGTCTAGCTGCTCTTGAAGGCTTCCAGTCTGCTGCTGATATGCTGATGAAGTATACGAAGGAGTACCCAATGTGTCCCAAGATTCTTCTTATCTCAGCTCGGCTATATCAAAAGTATGGTACATGTCCTGGTCTGAAAGGGTTTGATGGGTTGCTCATGGATTGGCCGAAAGAGGTGCAAGGAGTTCAGTATCTGTGGAATCAGTATGCTGAGCATGCTTTGGCAGATAATATTGAGTTAGCTGAGAAGGTGCTGACTCGCTGGTTTGACGAATATGGAAAAGATGGTTATCTCCAAAGTAGTGCTGCTGTTGGTATGGTAGAAGTCAGTAATGAAGTGTCTGAACAACCATCACTTGCCTCTAACCAAGATGTTTGTTCTGGTCCATGTGCACCAGAAGATCAGGTCTATTGGTTGTTAAACCTCTCACTATACAGGATGCTAGAGAGCAACCTAGAGGAAGCACAAGTTGCTGTCGACAAAGCATTGAAGTTAGCCCAAGGGGAGAGCTATGAGCACTGTTTGAGGGAACATGCCGCAATTCACACACTAGAGAGACCATCATCTTCTACAGACACTCAAACTCGAGCTACCTTAAGTTTGATCAGTGGTTATCTTGCAGACCATCGGAACCTGCCCATGAGGGAACTGCTGTCACGAAGGTTTATCGAGAATGTTAAGAAGCATAAGCTTAGGCAGTTGATAGATGACACCATAGGTCCAGCTTCTGCAGATTCTTCACTGATAAACTCAGTCCTTGAAGTGTGTTATGGCCCGTCTCTCCTTCCAGAAAAAATAGGCGAAGTAAAATACTTGGTCGATTTTATTGAATCAGTGATGGAAGTTCTTCCTGCAAACTACCGCCTTGCCCTGGCAGTTGGTACGTTTGTGGTTAAGCATTATATGGGTACTGACACTACCTCCATGGGGACCAGGTTCTGGGCAAGCTCTGTTCTTATCAACGCCATTTTCCGTGCTGTACCTGTCGCACCAGAATCAGTATGGCTGGAAGGTGCCAATCTCCTGGAGAAACTGCAGGCCGCAGAGATTGTGAAGCGGTTCTACCAGCAGGCAACGTCAGTCTACCCCTTCTCCTTCAAGCTGTGGCACGCGTACTTGACCGCCTGCAAGGCGAGTGGAAGCAACACAGAGAGCATTGCCGAAGCCGCGAGGCAACGAGGCATCGAGCTGATTCTAACACCTCCCTAGTTTTGCTCCTTACATTCCGAAGACTCGATATTTGCCAGGTGAAGCTGTAGTTAGCGTTGTGTTTACTGGAAGTGACGTAGATACATGGAATCGGTGGTAGCGACGATGGGCAGGATTCACCAGGTGGAGCTGTAGCTAGTGTTGTGGTGTTTACTGCGAGTGACATACATACATGGAAGAGGTGGTGGTGGTGTTGGTGATGATGATGGGATGGTTTTCTTGTTTAGGCACAGTTTTAGGATCAGATAATCGTGGATAGCATACAGCATCTCTTGTACTGATGGGTAATTGATGGCGAAGGATACAAGCATATGGTTTGCATACCAACTTAACAGAGAGGGACATATTTCTTTTTGGTTAACTTGAGAATGATGTTGGTGGCAGATTTCTTGACCTTTTTCAGTTTTTACCATTGTTCTTGCTGTCGCAGTGTACGACATAAACAACTCAACTTCTTAATCACCGTCGTTAATGAATATGAATTTCTGTTTATCGTTACAGTGTGTTTTTGTTGACAGTTTCCTATTTCATTTTCAGTGTTAACCATCATGATCAACGATTTGAATCGCCTTGCGAAAAGATAAAAATAAAGTGATCTGAATCCGATATTGGGCAGACCAGCAGTTACACTTATTGTAACATCCGATTTTAAGAGCTTTTCAAAATCTTTCTATTCAAAATTTAGAGCTAGAAAATTCCATTGTTTATTCTTGCATTTATTAAAATTGATTGAAATTGTACAAATTGGATCGGAGTTAATTTAAATTAATGCAACTTGAGTTTAATTTATTTTCGAACTTGGAATATGTCGCATGAAGTTTTCTCAGAGTTTGTAGAGTTCGTTTCGAATTCAGAATTGATTTGTTGTTCTTATCCAACTCAAATTTAAGTCAAACTCTTCTCCTCACCCTCCTATAAGGGTGTGTTTGGTTCGGGGGATATGTTTGAGTGGTTGTAGGTATCCCCAACCAACTGACTAGGGATAGCCATTTTTTCTGTTTGGTTAGGTGGGTGGGATGAGCCACTATCTTGTTTGGTTGGAACGATGAAAGGTGGTCAGGGGTAGCCATTTGAGTGTTTGTTTGAGGGATGAGTGGTGGATAGGGGTTGTGGTGACCTTTTTGATTGAGGTGGTGAGATTACCCCCATACTTTGCCATTTTTCAACATAAGGCAATCAAATATGATATAGACAATAATAATTTTGAAAATTAAACTAAAATTCGACATCATACCTCGCACTCTACTTGTTGCATCAATAAACATATCAACAACAATAATTCAATAATAGAACTAAACTTCAACTTCATTATACGTTATAGTTCAACATTCCAAAAGAAGCACAAATCCATACAACTCATAGTTCAACATTCCATATAGTACTAGATGAAATATAAAGTTATACAACCCATAGTTCAATGTTTTGGTTGCCATCAAGAGCACAAGTCAAACACCACATATGCTATCAATCTTCGACTTCGGGAAAGGTATTTTTGACATACCTAGCAATCCAAATCATCTTCTGAGGGTCCTCTAACACTTGAAATGCTTTTGCAATACGGGGATTCTCAACCAAGTACGCATAGTAATGAGCAAGGTAATCCAAACCAAAACCGGGGAATGATTTGATACTCTCCCAAAGACCCTCAGTGGAGTTGTTGTCGGTGCTAGCATTCTTCTCTATGGCAATAGCAAGTCTTTCACTACAAGCTAGGAGAGTTGCTTGTAGCCCTTCATCCGCGCAAGGATTAGTTTTGGCTTTTTTTGATTTGGGAGCCGATGACTCACCTCCATTGTGTGATTGGGTAACTTCCTCATGCGAGGCAGCTGTATTGTTTGCTTCCTCTTCTTCAAGATTAGTCACCTCTGTAGCTAGTGGCTCATTTGAGCCTCTTGCATATTGCCCCGTGGCCATGCTATTGCCATGAATTGTAGCTAGCTCATGATAATGCTCGATAGGCTTGTTAAGGAAAGGTTCATCATCTTTGTGGTCCTTATAGAAATGAAAGAAACAATTTCAGCAACAATTAGGTATAAAAGGAACAATTTCAGCAACTATGAGGCACTAGAAATAAATTCCAGCAAGTATGAGGCACTAGACATAATCATTGCATTGATATTTAGGCATGAATGGACTCATTTCAGCAAGTATGTGACATAAAAAATATCATTTCAGCAACTACTGAGAGTTCACAATTGAATTTCAGCAAATAGGGGCATTAAGAAATACCTTAATATGGTTTGTGTAATGCTCATGATCAAGAATAATCATACACTTCTCTTCATCCCATCCTGCACCACTCAATGCCTTGAGTTTGACTATCTTTTGCCATTTCCTTCTCCATGTTCTATTATGATTACCAATCTGAACTCCAGTCAAGTTAAGCTGAAAATGATCGTTCAAAGCATTGGCACAAGCGACGAGGTGTGCTTTCTTGAAGCCAGTAGATGTTCTAGTGCCATTGGCCACAACACCACATAGGTGATTAAGCATGTACGCTGACATGGTAGATGTCCATGCTACTTGCTTAGAGTCCATTCCCTACAATGTTATGCAAGTATTTGGACATAAAGAAACAATTTATAGACATATATGGCATCATTTCAGCATACAATCATGTCATTACAAAGATCATTTCAGCAAATAATGTCATTACAAATATAATAGTTCCAACAAGACAAATGACATAGTAACTATTACAACAAGCCAAATGACATAATTTCAACAAATACTACAATTCAAATTACATAGTTCCAACAAATACAACAATTCAAATTACATAGTTCCAACAAATACAACAACTCGAATGACATAGTAACTATTACATATTTTGATGTTGCAAATGGTTTTGTCGGTTTTCCCACATTTGATCGGTAATTTCTTGCCTAAAATTAGCCATATATGCATGTTCATGTGCTTGGCCACTTGACATTGAAGCATGATTAATATTTGGAAGCCATTCGTCCACGGGTATGATATATTCATCTATCCCATCATTTATAACCCAATTGTGGATAATGCAACAAGCTACAACAATATCTACTTGAGTAGGATAGCGAAAGAATGGAGTGGCATCATCAAGGATTTTGAATCTTCTCTTCAATGACCCAAATGCACGCTCTACGGTCACACGAAGTGAAGAATGTCTAAGGTTGAACAACTCCTTCTCATTTTGCACGGGATTGTTTCCCCACTCGTTCAAATGGTACCTCACACCACGAAAAGGAGGCAAGAATCCCGGTTTGGCTCCATATCCGGCATCAACTAGATAAAATTTTCCTAACATATAAGGGATATTTGGGTTACTTGGATGTATATAAATAGTGCCATTAAATATGGATCTACATAGTTAATATTTTACCTTGTGGGACACGTAGACCATTTTCACGTTCTAAAGCATCACGTAAAACTAGAGCATCGTGTGCTGTCCCCTCCCAACCAGCCAACACATATGTAAACCGAAGATCAAAATCAACGGCCGCCATCACATTTTGAGTAGCATGTGTCTTTCTACCACGAAAGGAAGGCTCCATGTCCTTTGTAACGGTGGCTCTTACATGTGTACCATCAATAGCTCCAATACAGTCTTATTTGGTGAAAAATTTAAACCAAAAATTAGGATCTAAAAAATTTCATGCCTACTAATTGAAATATTATAGTTGTCACTCAATCTCATACCTTAAAGTATGGATCCCACCGGTGGTTCCCTTCTATTTTGGTTGGGGTCTCCAATGAAGGCTTCCTAATAAGATCGTCTCGTAGCTCACCAATGGCATGAAGGACTCTTTTGAAATAACGGCTAACAACTTCACCGGATCTACCAAAATTGTCGCCAATTACCCTATTCCTAATGTTGTGTCCAACGGTGTGCAAAAACATAGCTACTTGCTCCTCAATAGTCATATGTATCGTGTCCTCAAGCAACTTACGATCCCTAAAGAGTTGGCAAAATCGGAAGAAAGGTGCTCTTCGAAGCCTAAGCATGTTCACACAAGTTGTATCATTCTTCCAAATTTTATTATCTAAATACTCGATTCTCATTCTATCCCTTTCATCTATTGGCCCATAACTTATGCTTTCTCTCCGTTTCCTTTTTCTAGATTGCACAACCAATGTCATCATGGATACAAACATATATGCCACTGCCGAATAAATTAACATCCTTGCCTTGTTGTCCATCTACAATTCAAAATTATAAACAATATAACTCCAATAATTGAACAAAGATAATTCAACAATCACAATTCTGTCCACATACACACATCTGTCCAACAATACTCATTTTTAGGGGAGAAATCAACATGCACATTTCTGTCCAAACATTAGTATTTATAGGGATTAGGATCTAGGACAAATAACCTCAGATTATCAAGGGGAGGAGGGAAGCTCTTGTGGCCGTGATGATCCTCCTGTTGGTCCTGTCGAGAGAAACAATTAGAGAGACATGAACATCAAGCAATTAGATATATCTTAAATGTGACGATTAGAGCAACAATTAGAGACAAACAATTAGAGAAACAATTAGAGAGCAATTAGATATCTCTAATTGTTTCATGTCTGAACATCAAGCACATGAACATAACACTATATCCCCAATAACAGTATAGCCCCAATCCATAACACTATAGCCCCAATCCACAACACTATATGCTCCCCGCCGCGCCTCCCCTGCTCTTGGCCGAGCTCCGCCCGCGCCGCTCATCCTCCCTCCCCTGCCGAGCTCCACAAGAAGCGCCGCCGGCTCCTCACCTCTCCCCTGCTCTTGGCCACCGGCCTCCCCTTTCTCCTTCTCCCCCACACCACCGGTCGCCCCACTCCACGCCGCCGCCGCCTTGCCACCATGGTGCGCCGCCACCTGAGCCCGCTGCCGCTGGCGAGCTCTCCCCGGCCGGCCTCCCATCTCCCCAATCCACCGCCATGCGCCACCTCCTCTCGGCCTTGATGCCGCCCCCGCGCGCCGCAGTCCCTTCCCCGCCGGACTTGCCGCCGCCACCCCCGTGAGGTCGCCCCCCCCTGCTCTGCCCCACCGGCGCGACGAGCCGGGCCCCCGAGTTGCCGCTCTCCAGCACAGCGAGCCGCCAGCTCCCCTTCATCGCCACTCGCGCCGCTGCTTTGCTCCTCCCCTCGCCGAGGCCAACGCCTCGATCCGCCGGCGCGACGCCACGCGGCTCGCGGCCGCGCTCCGCGCGCGCCGCCGCTCCGACCGCGACCTCTCCCGGCCCAGCGCGCGCTGCAACCGCCGCCAGCCCCGCGCGCCCTTCATCCGCCGCCGCTGTGAGAGGGAGGAGAGAGGGCGTCGACTCACCTACTCCGGTCGCCCTTGATGCCCCGCTGCCCTCGACCGCCGTTGCCTCGATCTGCCGCCGCCGCCGCTGGTGTAGGTTTCTTGGGGATGTTTTTCGGGGTGGAAGGTGAGGCAGAGAAAAAGGACACGCGCGGGTGAGGGGAGCTACGCCCGTGCGGGGTGGTTGCCCTCATCCGGCACTTTTTTGTGGATGAGCTCAACCAGCTTTTTTGGGTGGTTTTGCTGAAATATGGTTGCCCTCGTCCCAACCATACTTCCAACCAAACACGGGGTATCCACCTAAAAACTGGCTATCCCTATCCCACTGAGGGATAGCCAGCGAACCAAACACATCCTAAATACCTCCACTCCCTCCCATATTTCCTCACACCCTCACGCTCTTTTCCCACGAAGCCCTAGCCCCCAACCCTCCCAAACAGTCGTCACCCCAATTTTTCTTCCCGTGCAGTTTCTGAACAACACGCACCCTCTTAGTATTTTTTCAATTCCCATCGCCTCGAACTTTTTTGATAAATCCCTTTGGTGAGATTGTGTACAACCTTTCCCTCTACCTCTCTGTAAAATTTGGTGAAGATCCAACGGTGCAATCACCGGGAAATCTCCAAATACTAACATGCTGTTTGCACCCAGTTATTCTGCGCGTGCATCTAGATTGGAACGATGCTCTCGTCGGCTCGGACCTCCTTTCCAAGATCCGTTCGGTGGGATCATGAATAATGTTGTCAAGATCATCTCTACAAAATTTAAAGGCAATCCAATGGTCCAATCTCCGGGAAATCAAGTTTCTTCATGCTGCTATTCGCGTCCAGATGTTTCTACACGAACGGTACAGCGGCATTATCACCTCTTTTCCCATTGATCCGTTGTGTATCTCATCAATCCCTTTTGTCAAATTGAGCATTACGTTCTTACGAACACCTCTGTAAATTTTCACCTTCATCCATGTAGCCGTTTGTCGGGAATTGATCCATTTCCGACGTGCTGTCCGCGGACGTCCAGATTCAATCTGCAAGACGTCTAACTTGTCTGATCTTTTGCCATTGACTCAGTAAGAATTCTTCAAAACCCTTTGGTAGGATTGTACATCTATGTGTCTAGTTTCTAACCCAATTGGCGGATCGCGATTTCGTTAAGCGAGCATCACGCAGCAACCAAAACTGTCCGGTCTGTCCAAAACCAGTCTATAACCCGTTCCAACCGTTTTTTGTTGCGAACGTCGCCACCACCCATATAGTCAGTCTCCTATCGTGTTGTACCACATCATGCCATTCTTTTCCACTATTATTTGTTATCCAAAATCACTCGCATCACACTATGTTTATCTATAATGTTTTTCATCATTATTTGATCACCAAATTAAATTGCATGTTATGTTAGACTATAGTTTCATATATTTATATGCTTAGTTCTTATAAAGTCCTTGCTTCTATTTATGTAATGTTCATGCTTAGAATTCATCATGTGATCAATCATGTTTAGTTCAATACTAGGTTTATTCATCGATATAGTTGAATATAACATACACATATACAATATAATTCGATTTTTATAGTTAGTAGACATGAGCTAGTTCAACATGTTAGTTCAATCTTGTTTATATTGCGAATAAATTTGTTCATATTTAATAAGATTCATATTGCATGATCTTATATATGTTCACATATATTGTGTTATACAATATATAATCAAACCTAATATTGCATATAACCTATAATAATAGAAGCACAATCTTACTAAGCTAATATTAATGTGACATATCATATGGTAGTTGATCTTTGTATAATGTACATCTACTAGCACGCATAAGATTATTATTGTATATGGCATAAGGTTGGTTAGTAGCATGTTAATGTCTTTAATTACACCTGATGATAATTGTTTAATAAACATGTTATGATTCCCATGTCACCATGTGTAGATAACATGATAAGATATATGTGTAGATTTAAATGGAAGTATGACATGATGTTATGCAAAACATAAAATTATTACATATATAGATGCTTCCTGTTTTAACTAATGGTGTTGTAAAATATTTAGACATAATGGTAACCTTTGTTTATAGTATGATTAAGATTACACGCATAGTTTATATTGACATATTACGTTTCATATAGTTTGCATATATGGTCATGTATATAGGTTACATGTATATATTGCCCGTGTTTAAATAATAGTTTGATATGACTTGGTTAGCACATTAAGTAAACTCTATTTGTATTTTAATTATTAGTTGAACATAGTTAGGATTACACATGCTTAGCCTCTGTCTATCTTTAGTATTTATTGTTGCATGATGTATATTGTATGGTGGTATGTGCATATGTTCGTGCACATCTTAGATGCACCAATAGTTTAATTCATATTTATTTAAGGATTGTTACATAATAGTTTGACACGTTATTAACCTCTGTATATAATATGGTTAAGATCACACACATGTTTCATATTTGTTCGATGCATTCATGTGGTTTGCATATGCAGCTGTGTGTATATGTTTATGCATATATACATATATACATAGACTAATCCATGTTTTAGATAATAATCTGTTATGCAATGGTTGAACACATTATTTTATTCATGTGTATAATTTAGTTGTTTGTTTAAACACGATTAGGTTGCACATGTTCAATATGATTTTATATTGCAAAATCATGTAGTTGCATATAGTCATATATATGTATATATATAACTAGACTCAATATTCTTGTAATCATGTTAGAATAATATATGTATATATATGTTGTAATCATACTAATTTACCGAATTATTATTAGTAAATTATCACATGTTGATTTAATGTTATATAATGTGGGCATACTAGCATGCATAGGTTATTATTTTATATGCGATACTCGCATGAAGAACGGCATGTTATCTTACGTCATATAGCATAGTGGTATATATAGAGAGATATCTTGCATGGTTGTATGTACATATTTATGTTAGATCAGGCTATATGGTATTTTTGTGTATTATATCACACCGTATAGTAGCATGCATAGCTTGTTGTCTTATGTTACATGTTCGTAAGGTGATATATAGTCACAAATATGATGTTAACCTTTAGGTGCCGATTATAGTATATATGTTCATAATAATCATCTTTTTTAAATTATTATGATTATTATGTGTGGTATGTGTAGATTGATTGCTACATTGTATGTACACAAAAATGAATAAAAGGTTCATGTTACTGTATGTGGCATATGATCGCATATATGTATGGTGCATGTGATATGGATGCTAGTTGTTATTGGCCATATAATTTAATCACCGTTTGCATTATATGGATGTTATTAGGTTATAATTACCTTTTAGGATTATAACAGCATAATCACATATTATTCTATGTTATGCGTTGTTTGATCTCCATTGCACATATAGTTTATTTAGCTTGTTGTTTGATGTGTGGTTGTATGTTCTGCACTACTTCAATATATATTGCCATGTTACCAATTATGATTTCTTGCCAACTAGCATGTCAAGACTTTACTTGACCACTAGTATGATAGACCAATCTTGCTTTACTAGTATAACAGGTTTCCATATTTGATCATATGGTTGTGTTTTGGTCATTGTCGACCATGTCCTGTTCTCAGTTGCACATCTACCTCTATCTCGCATGTGGACTGTCTTAATCCTTTCACATGCAGATACTATATCCTTTGATACCTTTATCCAATCATGCACATTGCTTCATGTAATGTAAAATGATTAATTACTCTCGTTGAGATCAACCTCTCGATCCGTCTTATCTACAGACCTATCCCGATGGATCCTATATGTCAACTAGTATTATGCTATTGACCAATAGATCACATCATCCATATTAGCTTGAGTGATCTTAGACGTTGTCTCTCGATGTCCAAGAGTCACCTGGATAGTCTTTCATCCTATCTCTTTACCTTTGTCCTTTGACACATATCCAACCTTGTTAGCCCTATTCTTCTGGTATTTCCATTTGATATTTAATTTGGAGTTATATTCATTTGTTTTGTATTTTATTGTTGTTGCGACGAATAGGAAGTAACAACATTGGGTAAAGGCAAGTTCCTGCAGAGGAAGACCAACTCATCAACGAAGGCATGCCCCCTTATTCTTGACCATGTTGATCCTATATTTGCAAAATCATTATATTTTGTGTCGTTTATAAATCTACATGCCATTTTGTATTGAACAAATGTTTTAGCGTCAGTTCCAAAGTGAACCATAAATTCATGTCGCCATGCCTTATTTTATCTAGAGTAGTTATTCAATTAATAATAGAAGTAGAAATGCTTAGCCCTACAAAATTTAGTAAAAATCTCTTTTTGTGCTTTACCGGAAGCTGACTTATGTCATGAGTCATGAATTGATATCACAAGGTGATATGTTAGGCTCATTGAGCATGTTCCCGTCTATCTACTTCTATCTAAAATCTACCCTGTGTGAAACTTACCGTTAAGGTGTGGGCGACAACTGGATTGTTGAGGCGGATGGTTGTTTGAACATTTGGTTTTTAGGGCATGTGTTAGCGTCGCCTACACCATAAGAAACTGAGTTGTGAACTTATGAAATTATGAACCAAGTGCAACCACAAGTCTATTATGGGCATGACTTGGCCAACTAATTTGTTGAAAGCTAGGGTGACACTGTGGAGGGGAACGAAGCCAGGGATCTGCCTGGTGAGGCAACTGCTAGTGATAGCTATCCTAGAGTTAGCCTGGTGGGTAGTGTCAACTAGGGAACAACATTGTAAAGGCCTCGTTGTAAGGGCTCGGTCACATTCCTCGGAAGAGTGTGAAACTCCGGGTTAATCTTACATCTTGTGGGTAAAGTGTACAACCTCTGCAGAGTGTTAAACCTAATCGATTAGCCGTGTCCACGGTCACGGACGGCATAACGTTCTGTTCATAATAAGGAATCTGTCTTCTTTCTATCCTTTTTTTTCCTTCTTTCTTATTCTCCCTCCTGTCTCCCTTCTAATGTTTTTCCCTCTACCTGAAATCTTGGATGAGTATTGGGGACCAGAACCTATCGTCGGGATGAAGGCATCGACCTTACTCGGCTAGTGTTAGTTGTTGGAACCTTCACTACAAACCCCAGTTATTAAAACTGTTTTGACCTCAAGCAAATATTTTGATCTCAAAACCTGCTTATGAAATTATTGTAGTATTTCAACTACTAAAATGTCATTTATGCAAAAGAGCCATAAAGCCTTCCCTTGTTTAAGCCTGCATGTAGTAGTAGGTTTCCCTAAAAAAGGGCACGCTAGGTACGTGAAGTACTCATCAAGCATGTTGTTTGTTGGACGTGTTCAGATACCTATGAGGATGATGAAGACTATAAGGTGTCTGCTACGACAAGCTTGAAGACTAGGTCATGTGGCCTCCGTCGATTGCTTGTAGCTGAGATGGAGACACCTACGTTTTAACATTTCCGCTGTGTTTCTGAATGGTAAGGACATAAGTCTTAATTACTTAATGTAGCTGTGTGGCTACTATTACTCCGTTGTTTTATAACAAACTTCATGATATGTGCAGTGGTATCAATTTGCCTGTGTTCATCAGTTTGATCCTGGACTGATGACGAGATACACAGGGAGGGTCAAGGAGTTTACTCTCGGGTCCTCACACTTATCATGCTTGTTCTGTTGTCAGCTAAAATCTAAATCCATTGGTTCACACGAATAGATACGAGAGCAACGCTTCTCAAGTATCCTCTGATATATTCGGGTACAAATCAGATTGTGTCCGGATATGAATTAAGATCGAACATACCAAATGTGACAGTACCCAAATTTTTACAAAATTCAAAATTTTGAAACCTTCTCTGGGCCGAAACTTCTTCCCTCAGCCCAATCCGCATCTCTTTCTTCGGCCCATCCAGCCCACCATCTCTATCGTCCCCTACCTCCCATTCTTCCTTTCGTTCCTGTCGCCGCCGCCCGTCACCACCGCCTGTTCCGCCGCACAACATCAGTACCACGTGGGAATCGTTCCCTTGCACAGCTCCGCGCCCGAGGCCGCACTTTCCACGCGTCGCCTCCCTCCTCCCCATTCTCTATTCCGCCGCTTACCATCCTCGGCGCCACCCGCCCTCTTCACCCCTATAAAAACCGGCGGTACCTGGGCGTCCTCCTCTCTCGTCTTCCTCCTCTTCCTCACACACTCAAATTCCCGAGCTCTCCCGAGTACCACCACCTTTCCAGAGTCACCCCGAGCTCCTTCATTTCTTCCCCGGCCCCGGCAAGCCATCGCCACCATCTGCCTCATCTCCAGTGAGGTATACCAAGCCGCCCTTCACGTCGCTAGCCCAAATCCCCACGGGAATCACTCCCGTTTTCTACCAAAATGGAATCCTGATCTTCCTTAGATGCTCCCCAACTACTCAATTTCGTCCAGCAAGCGCCACCGGCGAGCAATTCATCCTCCGTCGCCGGTGGCCGTTTTCCCCTAATTCCCTCTCCATCGACAACTCTAATTTCCGTAGAAGCTCATCGCTTTTACCTCGAAAATGGGTTCCCCACCCTCTGAACCCCCTTCCCGAGCGACCAATCGCCGCTGGCAAACCTCACCAGTGACGGATTTGAGCTCTTTCGCCGACTGCCACCTCCCCGCCCCCTTTCCCCCGTCTTCCAGCCAGGCCACCGGCCTTCTTCCTCTCTGGGCCGCCACTTCCTCCCCGTGGCAGGCCGGCCTATTTCCTTATTGGGCCATCCCCGAGCAACCAGGCCAAAACCAGTCGGCCCATTTCTCCTTTTTATTTTTATTTTTATTTTTCGTTTATTTCTTTCATCTTAACAGGCCAAGCCCAGTAACAGCCCGATGACAGCCCACGAGCAAATCGATTTGAGCCCAACAGAATTCAAATTACTTTTCTTTTTCTTTAATTTCTTTTCTGTTAGGGCCCAAAGCCCAAACCCAAGCCCAAGTTCAGCCCTAACCCATATTCAACCCATATCCAGCCCAACCCGAGGGCCCTAATGGGCCTAATATTATACCGTTTCGATCGTCTCGACGACACGGTTCCAATTTTCCACTCCATTTCTCAAAATTCCCACTTTTTAACATCCGACACCCACAAAACCCTCATAACCCACATATATCTCGACTTTTCTCCGAAACCCTAATCCGTGTCCTATACCTTCCTTCTGTCCTTTCAACCCTCCGATTCCGATCTCCCACCCCACCACCTATTTTTAGTATTATTTTTAAACTAATTTACATTTTGCTCCCAGCTCGCATTCATCGAGCCCGGACTCATATATGTTTGTTTGTTTGGATCTTCTTACAACTAGTGAACGATAGTAACGAACCGACGCTAGGACAGGATCCTGACGGTGAGGAGCTTCATGGAGACATCGACCCGAACGACCTCGGTGCAGTAGGCAAGTTACATTCCTTTGTTCATGTTGATCCCAATTGCCTGCTACCTATTGTATTACTAGCTTAGCTAATTATTTTCAGCATGTTAATTGGGTACCGTGATATTTTTGAATGACATGATGGAATAGTTAACACCTACCACCCTACAGCCCAATTATTTTTGTAGGCCATATTCACCTTGAAGACCTTAGGATAAATATAAATTATATCAGTATTCTTCACCGGCGTTAGAGGTTAGGTCAGAGCAAATGTAAAAATGTTGATAGCCCTAGGACAAAGCTCGGAGGATGTGATTTTCAAAGAATTTGCCGATGGTTGGGGATAGAGAAGATGGGGCCCATCGTGAATCGATTGTGCAGCCATACCCCTCCCGTGGAGTAAGAGTAATCGGGTGGATTGCCTTACTCGGGGGCAGTTTAAGGACAAGACCCTTGTGCTTAGTGATGAACATAGAATACGCTCATCCACATGTTTGACTTGTCAAATCTGGCCTAGTAAATCTGTTCTACCTGCTGGACAACTACAGACTAGCTTGCTGTTCCACTTCTCTGGAAGGCCCGCAGAAGCAAAAGATGTGATAGGCCATTTATTGGGAAATCACAACAGGAACTCACCCAACTCCCGGATCGCGAAGCTGACATTGGCCCGTCGGCCCCCAGGAGAGCGAATGACGTAGTGTTCCTGGGTAGAAACTTTAAAAGATAGAGCAGATAAAAAGTCTTGTTATCTTACCTCTATCAACACACCGATGGGAGTGTGTTAATCTCGAGTGACAATAAGAGGTATATATATCATGTGGGTAAAGCTGAGCAACTCTGCAGAGTGACTACAAAAGGTATTCGAATACGCCGTGCTTCCAGTAATGAAGCTGTGTTCAAGAGTGATTCCTACTACAAGGCATAAGTAGAATTTGGTAAGAGATAATTGAATCGGTAATGACCCGACGAGGTTATTAACTTACAACTGCTTTGGAGTCCAACTGCTTTTAGTTGTATAGTTTTACTAATAAGATCAAGTTTAGAGTTATGCATCCACCAAATAATATGAAACCCTATTCCCTTTCTTTGAGAATCACTGCATGGTAGTTAATCAGGTAAATCCCCAATGTGGCTTGCTGAGTACTCCATGTACTCATTGCTGCACTAACAAATTTTCAGAGGAAGCGCAAGACGAAGATCTATCATCGATGCGTTAGGGTTACGACCGCACTGAAGCCTTCCTGTGGGCTCTCGTTGGATCTTTTGAGTATAGGTAATGTTTTGGGCTTCGCAGCCCATTAAAATTCTTGCAAATCGATCGTTAGGTCATATTTCACTAAAATAACTCTTCTTGTTGATCGTAAGTAGGTTTGATATCCTTTCTGTTCGTGGCTGTAAATCCTAGGCAGTTGCGGGAAAACGCCCGATCTTGTTTTACAAATAGGGAAGGCCCTGTTTGGAAAATGGGGTCGTGACACCAAACACATGCAATAGAGTATGTACATGTGTGGATGCCTACTCAGTTTACTCCTAACCTAGTCAGCATTGGATTGGATTTCATGTTATTTGGATTTTGGAATGTCGGAAACGTCTGGCTCGGATGGAACGGCGAGTACATTATACAGTTTGTGGTTAACCCAGTCTATGTGCCAACTTCTGATTCACCCAACATATTATTTTTCACTAGAATGACCACAATATACTCTAGTTTACCATATTTTCCAATTATTCATGCTATAGAGGTATCTAATCTGATATATTCAACTTCATAGTGAAGCTTATACTTCTAGTGTTAATGATGAACTAACGTATAAGCAAGAGGTGTATATTATATCATGTGTAATACTTGGTGTGAAGAGAAAATGATGGCAGTAATAGGAAGATTGGTTCCATGGACATGCATATATGCTTGGGTACGTGGTGACAGTGGTTTTAAACAGCTAGCCAATGTTCTTGACAAAGTGCATTGCCTTGCCAGGTTTGAATTGTATGATTTCTTTCTCAATTGGTTCATTTTGCAGTGTTATATGTCGTCTATCGAAATGATAAATAGTCTGTCAAGAGAAAAAAGAACCAGTGCACACAAGTGCTAACAATTTCCCTTTGTAGTGAGTTGCGAGCTCGCTGCGATATAATAGCGTTCTTTTGCATCACGCTCTTCGTCGCGGCAGCAGTACCCCAGATGCATACTTATTTCTTTTCTGATGACGAAGCTTATCGTGAGAAGGCTCGGCGCGCGATTAGTAAGGTGCGATGATTTATTAGATTTTTTTTTATATTTATTTAACAGTTGACTGTTCTTTTTCGCCCCAAGTCAGTTTTTTTTGCTGTAGGTTCTTAACCCAGCGGCCAAGATCGTCTCTCTCACCCCCTCTTCCTTTCTTCTTCCCAAATCTCCTGACGTCACCGCCACCATCCGGTCTCTTCAGCGCCAGCATCATCGCCCTCCGGTACCACCCCATCGTTGGTCCTGCTTCCCCCGTGGCCAGCAGCTGTTGCACTGCCGCCACCCTACCTAACCGTTTGCTACCCCAGCCGGCCATCCTCTAAGCCCGGAAACACACCGGTTCTTTACCTACGCCAGCGGAAACCTCCACCCTTGAAATAATAATCTAAACCCCCTACCTCTAACCCTAACCACTTCGCGCGAGATCTCCTGATTCTGCTCTGCTTCCATGGCCGTTGTGCGTTGATGACAGCTCCACCTTGCGTAGCCTCTGCTCCTCCTCCGTTGCCGCTGCGCGTCAGCGGTGGCTCCGCCTCAAGTGTCGAAGAGCTCATCGCCGTCGGACAGGAAGAAGGGAGAGGAAAAATAAAATTTTGGTGAGAGAGTTTGACCGTTGACAAAACTAAAAACAGTTGACTGTAGATTAGCACGTCTATTTTTTCATAATGATCTATTAGATTTGTTGAGTGAATGAAAATTGTCTCGTGAAGCAAAGCAAATTGTTTGCCATCGCTATTGTAAAGGCGGAAACATATCCAATCGGGGTCTAGTTTTGAATATTTTGTATAAAAAAAAGATGATGATGAAAACAGATTTTAATTTTGACGTTTAGTTTGAGAGCAAGGGCTTTTTAAAATTTTAAAATTGATTGTGAAAAGACTGACATCACCTATTTCGGAATCTAGCTATTAAATCCAGAAAACTCACGCAGGAAGTGGGTTGGACGCTTTCTAACGGCATGACAAGATTTTCAACCAATAAAATTAGTGTGGGTGCACTAATACCAAAAATGAAAACCACTAATACAAAAAATGAAAACTATTTACTCTAATATCACAGAGTATATGTTAACTCCCTGGCATTGGGAGTTAACTTCCTTGGCTATTCTTGAACACGGGCTAGTGCGGCGTTTGAGCAGCTCTATATCTCTATCTATGTAGGTCGAGAAACTTGCATTCTAAAGCAATATACGCTCGTCGGACTGATGGCGTATTGCTAATCATGATATGCCCCATCAATCGAAATTAATGGATGATCATGTGTTCTTAATGTTATATTATTTATATTTAAATTTAATCTGAAAACATCATAAATTATCACGCTAGCTACAAAATGTCATTTGTTGTGCTCTACGCATTTTACAATTTATACTTTTTATCTATATGGTGGGTATTTTGAGCACCTCACCACACAATAAGATGAACTAATTTATTGTAATTACAAGTAAAAGTTAGCTTTTTCGGTGATTAAACGGGAAAAATACGGCCCATTGATCAGAAAACGGGTGATTAATAAGGATTATGGAGTCGATTAACCATTTGAGAGCGTTAACTATAAACTGTACGCAAGCCAGACCTGCCCTAGGGGCATTACGGTCATTCTCCTCACCCAACACGTCTCCTTCAACCAAACCTACAAATTCAACAGGGCCGGTTTACAAATACAGTCTCTTCCTTCCTTCGCTCAACTACTCATCACGTACGTAACGTAACCTCTCCATTCCATCTGCCTCACGACGCCACGCACCCACTTCACCTCCTTCTTCCCCGCTCCGCCTCCACGTATATAACCACCACCGCGCGCGTCTCACCGCCGGCTCGCAAGAACGCTTGCGTGCCTCGATCCTGGAGGAGACCAACCAAGAAGCCATCTTGCCTTGCCCGATGCATCCGCTTGTGGAGGCGCTGCTGCTGGGCGACCGGTGGTGGTGGTGCTGCTGGGGCCCGGCGGCTCGGCACGCGGTCGCGTGGGCGGGCGCGCTGGCGCTGGCCGTGTCCGTGGCTTCGTTCGCGCCGGAGGCAGCGTTCGTGTGGGCGCTGGCCGGCGGCGGGTGCGCCGCCGGGACGGTGCGCGTGCCGCTCGACGGCGGCGGGGACCACTTGTGCGTGCCGGCGAGGATGGCGGGGAGGTCCGCCGCCGACCTTATCGTGCCGCCGGCGTTCGCGGGGCTCGCCGTCGGGGCCTCCGCCTGCTTCGTCCGGGCGCTCGCCATCGGGCGCCGCCACGACTACTAGTCTACTAGTCGCCGTTGGATTTGTACGGACCGGAGATAGACAACTGCTGCGTCTCAGTCAGAGTCCGTGTCTTTCCCTTCTTTGTTATACACATTCAAGTTCAGGAAGCGTACTATGCATCAGATGCGTTTTCTCTCTGGATGATGTACATTGGCACGTGGTTAATCTGAACTGTACTCCAACTCACAAGACACAACACATCACTTGAAACGATGGAAATGTTCATCTATACAATCTATGAAATATTTGCACACAAAATTTTTTATGTCTATCACTATGCTCTATTTGTCAAACCTGATGCACTAATCCTAATAGTAAGTAAGCTACATCTCAAACTGAGTACATTTTTGGTGATCTAACCAAGAACCTCCAAGTCTATCAGCTCCAAATTATGAAATCAAGTAGGTTTCAGGCTCACCTATCACTGATCACATCCACAAAAGTGTGCTTCACCTTCACCCAAGCATGGATTCTGTGAAGAAACCTTCCTGATCCTGTCGAGCTCCTCGGCGACCTCTCGCATGGAGGGCCTCTTGTCCCCGGACATCTCCAGGCACTGCTTCGCGAGCTCCGCCACCTGCTCCAGCATCTCGGCCCTCACCTCGGTCTTGATCTGCGTGTCCAGCAGGCCGTCGAGCCTGCGGTCCCTCGCCGCCGCGAGGAAGTGCGCGGCGAGGCTCTTCTCCTCGTCGGGGGCGGCGAGGTTGAGCGCCTTCCGGGAGGTGAGCAGCTCCAGGAGCACGACGCCGAAGCTGTAGACGTCGCTCTTCTCGGTGAGCCTGCACGTCTGCATGTACTCCGGGTCCAGGTACCCGCACGTCCCCTGCACGAACGTCACCAGGTGCGCCTCGTCCGTCGGCGGCGCCAGCGCCGACGCCCCGAAGTCGGACACCTTGGCGGCGAAGTTCTCGTCCAGGAGGATGTTGGGGGACTTGACGTCACCGTGGATGATCGGCGGCGACGCCATCGAGTGCAGGTACGCCAGCGCCTCCGCCGTCTCGTGCGCGATCCTCAGTCGGACCGCGAACGGGACGGCACGGGAGCGACGAGACCCATTGATGCCGCCGGCGACGGCACCGGCGCCGCCGTGGATGAGCTGGTAGAGGGTGCCGTTGGGGATGAACTGGTACACGAGCACGGGAACCTCCACCTCGAGGCAGCAGCCGTAGAGCTTGACGATGTTCTTGTGGTTGATCTGCGACAGGATCAGCATCTCCTTGCCGAACTCCCGCCGCTGCCGCTCGTCGGCGAGCCGGCACCGCTTGATCGCCACCGCCGTGCCGTCCCTGAGGGTGCCACGGTACACGGTGCCGTTGCCGCCCTTGCCCAGCACGTGCCGCTCGTCGAAGTTGCCGGTGGACTCCTGCAGCTCCTGCGTGGTGAAGAGCGTGAAGGAGAGGCCCTGCTTGGACTTCATCTCCTCGAAGAGCAGCAGGCCACCGTGCTGCCGGAAGTGCCGCGTCTTGATCACGGCGAGCCGCCGGTTCTCTTGGATCGCGTAGGTGCAGGACATGCCCAATGCCAGCACGACCACGCCGATGCTAACACCTACGGAAGTACAAAGTGGTAAAGTTTAGACAGATTTATTGATATTCTTCGTAGTAATGGAAGAAAGAACTCTTACGGCATCTGGCATCTGCATCATAATATGGACGCAACTCAAGACAGAGACAACGAAAAAAGATACATGATTCAGGATTTACCGACTGCGATTTGCCATGGAAGCACGGATTTTTTTTCTTCGCATGTGCCGGTATATGCATTGCCTATTTTACCAGCAGGGCATGAGCATTGGAAGCCCCCAGCATAGTTGGTGCAGGTGTTACGAACAGAGCATGGGTATGGCGCTCCCTCTGCCTCGCACTCGTTAATATCTGCAGTAGCAGAGACGATAGGTTAAAGCATACCTTTACTAACTGTTTTTTTTCGAACAAAAATCATTTATGTATATTTCCGAAAGAAATATTATTCTACAAATGCTAGTTTATTCTGTTTTTTAGAGAAACAAATGCTAGCTTATTCTGGTCTGGTTTTGTAGGCTTCGGACCAGGCCTTTGGGCCAAAACCTGACAAGTCTAGCGCGAAACTGGTCCTGCCCAGAAAAGTCGGGAATTGCTAGGCTGGCCATAAACAGGCCTATTTGTCTCCCAAAATAGAATTGGATTCAAAGTAAAATTCTATTGGAGTTGAAATCAGCTAAGAAATGATTTCAGTTTCTCTTGTTTAGATTGCTCTCCGTACGATCATCAAAATTCACAAATATGAAAAATAATAATGAAAAACACCGAAAGGCAAATGTCAAAGTGCTCATAGATTTTATTTTTTTTGCGTGGAAAAAGTGCTCATAGATGTTAACGCACACGATTTCAAAAATTACAACCGTGCATCTCAAAAAATAAATGCATCGTATCAGAATATGGCCACCTGCGGAAATTTGTGCAAAAGTATGACAATTTTATGCACAGTAAAAAAAGATTGTACTCATTTTTTAAATATAAGCACAATATTTTGTCATTTTTATGGAGTAGAAGTGAGAAACATATTATTGAACAAATTCTCACAAATACACATGTTCTAACATTATGAAGGTGTGTAAAATTTGTGGAATATTTTTATAATGCACAACTGTAGAAACTAAAATGTGCGTGTACGCACATATATGCACAAAATCCACTGATCACGTTGCGTAACATCTCCTTGCTTAACGTCGCTGCCTCAGCCCCACCGTAACATCCCGAGGTCCAAAGTTCGCTCTATATTAGTCCGCCATGGAGCAAGATTACACATGCATAATATATTGCTTACACTTTTATTCATGTAAAATGGTTACCTCTTATATGTTTGGTGTCTGGACACAACAAACATTATATGCTACATCAACTCACATTGGACTTTCAGTGTAGGACTAGTTATATGTTTGCTTCCCAGCCTATCATTTTCAATATATATATAAGCTTCGTCGCATCAAAATTTCATACACATATTTGATTTGTTGCCTTTAATATGACTTGCCACACTTTTATTAATAATTAGCCCAACAGACCACTAATCTTTTCACAGACTTTGCCACACTTCTCGCCTAATTTGTAGTCACAATTCTTGTAGCTGTCACATTTAGTCCAAGCTTTGTTGTAGTAAGATTAGACACAAATCTAACATGCTCTAAAGCCACAACAAGTCCACTTTATAGTGTAGTAGTCACCAGTGAGCCCCTGGCCTCTAGAGGAGTTCCCTGACATCGAATGTCTAGAACCAACCCGCAGTGCAACATTTGTGCGTGAAACGAGGATTGATGCTTCGTTATTATCTGTAAGCCTATCGAGGCAAGTAAAAAAAAACATATGTTCTATTACCAATCCATCACAGGGAATTTGGTTGTGTACTGTGCAGACGCGGATATATGGGCAAATATTGGGTGCTTGATTCGAGAGATCACCACATCTAAGATGGGTTGGTTCACTATCATGGGATGATTCATCAATTTGCGGATACCAAGATTCCTTATTTTGTATTAGACTTATACTTATTTTTAGTGTATGGTTTTTAAACTGTGCTATGCTGAACTTATTCTATAATCTGTTACGAAAAAAATACCCATAACAATAAGAAAAAACTAGTTAACCAAATAAAATAATAGACAAAAATTGGTTAGGTAAACGGGATTATCACACTCGACCAAACCATTGCACTCCTCGAACTAAACTAGTGAGTCGGGAAATAGGATCAGATTTCCTCAAATCAAAATTTGACTTTCTTCTTAGGGAAATCAAAATTTGAACTTTTGAGATCGCACAATAGACCAAGCACAATGTTTAGAAGGATTAACAGACCTCGACAGCCGTTGGTCATGTAGGGATTTCCTTGGTACCCTGTGGAACAGTTGCAGATGTAGCCGGGGCCTTTACTGGAGTCCACGCACTCGCTCCTGGCACTGACGCAAGCGTAGGTCGCCGGGTCGCGTCGCGCCTCCCGGCACGTCCGGTTCCCGGCCACCCACTCCAGCACAAGCGGCACCTGCCCGCCGGTGGCCTCCATGAACTCGCCGGTGGTCACGTACGTCGTCCGGAACTCGAACGACGCCGCCTCGACCAGCATGGCGTAGCTGCACGGGCTGAAGCCGGGGACGGCGCCGGAGCTGTTGTACTTGTCCTCGAACCACACCCGGTAGAGGTTGAGCTCCGGCGGTATCGTCGTCTGGCAGCACCCCATGCCGGAGCAGGAGCCGTTGGCCAGCCCCCCCGCGCCGGGGCACACGGACCGGCACCCGACGCTGTTCCGGTTGCCGTTGACGGCCACGTCCGACGGCGATCCGACGTAGGCGAGCGCGTTGCAGCCGATGACGGTGAACCGGTTGTCGGTGCCGGAGACCCGGAACGGGGAGAGCGAGTGCTCCCAGTTGCTCTGCACGTCCATGGCCCGCGACGTGCCGTTGTAGCACCACGAGTTGATGCGGTTTTGGACGCGCACCTGCCCCCGCCGCAGGTCCACGCCGAGCACCTCGAGCTTATTGCTGAACGGCCGGTACGTGCCATCGGCGGTGAGGTTGCAGGTGAGACCGAAGGTCTGGTCGCCCGAGTCCAGGTAGCAGCCGCGGCCGATGCCGAACGGGTACGGGATGTCCACCCGGCCGCACCGCCGCTGGCACGCCGCCGCGGCCACGGGCTGCTGCCGCGTTGAGACGAGCACGGCGGCGATCAGTGGAAGCAGCAGCATCTGCATTTTCATTTGCTTGATGGAGTCGAGTCTGTCGGCGGTAGCAAACTAACCAAAAATATATAGTGGGGGCGAATAATTTCTTACGTGCCAGGAAATGCCACACTGCGTAAAGTTGTGCCGTCTTAGTTCATTTTTTCTCCCAAAATTTGACGCACGTTTAAATCCCCCGCGGAGTTGATTAATCGATCGCGCCCATCACACGGTTACTAAGTAACCCACTAACCATGCATGCTTTAGTGCTAATTTTTCACAATAATCAAGCAGCCAGCATCTAATCGCGGAGGTGGTTGGTGCTAGTGTTCAAGTCTCTCCAGGAAGGAAATCGATCAGTGACCAGGATGATTCTTGAGCATGATTGCATCCACTGCTAGCTCCAAAAGCCACTGATTTTTCACACTTCTTTTTTCTTCCTTTTTGTAGTTTTATTTTGTTCGAAAGATTCTTTTGGAGTTAAAGGCACATTGGCCAGCAACCAAGGGACCGGATATGCTTAGAGAAATAAAATACTGTTGACATATTATTATTGGTGTTGATCGAAGCTACAGATCTCATGATACTATATGAGTGCCACTTTGGCAATACATATAAAGACATACGACTACTGTACTGTTCATACACCGTGTGTTTACTTAATTCAGTGGCATACTAAAGTGGACTGACATGCTTTTCTGTTAAAATAACGAAGCGCATGCATTTTTTTCGCTGGCTAGATATGGGCAGGATTCTAGGAAGAGAAACCTCTGGTTTTTTAAGTTGTTGGATGTGCACCGAGTTACCAACGTGATGAGCGACCTGTACTAAAAAAAGTGATCAGGTAATAAGAATGTATTATGCATGTAAAAGGGGAATCTGAGCATACACATTAACCAAACACGTGATAAGATTGTCGCATAGTTTGACTAGTTGTGACTTGTCATGACACGCGCAATTCCATCAATTTTTTTTAATATCTATTCGTATTGCAAGAAAAGCCTAAAAGTTTGAGTGGTACGCTTGCAAACTGTCGAAATGAAGTCGTATGCATGTACCGTACATTACACAAAACAGGTCACTATTGAAATTGTATTGAATATACGTACAAATATATTACAAGTAGAATTATGATGTAACTAGTGGATAGTGTCAGTTAATGTTTGAGTCGAACATATTGTAACCCATGTTCCCGTAATAATAGGATGCTGCTGTGCGTAACCTGATGAGAAGACTCGGACTTATCTGAACTAGTACGGAGATGGCAGTCAAATTGGCCCCTATGGACAGTCAAACCGGTTGGTCTCGAGAAAGCTGGTGACGATGGTGTTACTGAATGCAAGGGGCAGAGCACCCGCAAAAAGGCTCTCAGGGATGTAGGCTTCGGCTGAACCTCGTCAACAAATATCGTGTCTATTTCTTCTCACATGTTTACTTCATTGATCTCATGCTACGGTACCTCGGTATTAGCAACGAGCTCAACTATGCGGCATGGTGAAGTCGTGGAGATTAGCCGATGATGTCGCCATTTCAAGGCTAATTTTGCAACATGCACTTTGATCCCAGAAAAAAAACCAAGAATTGCTATTAACACTTGAATGATTTTTTTAAAATCGAATTTCTAAATGTTTGGTATTGCTTAAGATTAGTGCCCTCGTTGCCCTTCTCCACTCTGACCTTGAGAAGTGGCACCAGGACAAGGGAACGAAGAATATTACTATGCAGGCGAGCTATACTATGGCTGATATGGTGATGGTAGCAGCCAGATACTTGGAAGGAGGGTGACTGCGGGGGTGGCGGCGGTGGAGGTACGATAGAGGTGGATGAGGCGGAGAGTTAGCGGTGGAGATATGGTAGAGGTGGACAAGGCGGAGAGTTAGTGGCGATGGGTGCTGGAAGCCGACTAACCTTACTAGCAACTCAAGGGCAATAGTCGGCAGTGCATGGCAAGGGGGTGCTGATGGAGAGGAGGGGGAGGAAGAGATCGGTCAGAAAATGATAAATTTGAACCCTATAATATAACGTGGAGGGAAAGAAAACTGTTCAATTGAGTTAAATAGCTATAAAAAAAAGGCCAAATTTGTACAAATCCAATAGTCTAAGAAAAGGACTTTAAAAGGAACATGACTTTTCGGTTAATTGTTAAATAGCTGCAGAAAAAAAGCATGCCAATTTCAACACCATGTGCAAGCAACAGAGGGGAAGATGCGCTAATTAGGCCAATGTCGGAGAAGATGTTGAAGATGCGAGCGATGGAGTACTCCATGCCCCGCATGTTGGCTGCCGCGGTGCCGACCATCTCGAGGCAGAGTAGGGCGTTGAACCGCCGCGCCAGAGTGTTGGCGGCGTCGTCGCACGCACCGTCGTTGCCCCAGGAGGTCCTGGTGCCCAGCAAGCACCCGATGGGTAGCGCGTCAAGCACCCCTACCCTCCGTGCTCCTATAGCTTGTACAACGCCTGCACGCATGTTGTGTGTGCATACATGTGCTTGGAAAAATTAACCAGATTTTTGTAGCCATTGGGTTTAGTTTGATCATCGCATTGTTTGCATCTTTACTGTTATATAAAGAGAAATTTGATAAAATTAGTGATGGTGGTGGTTTATCTAGACCTCCTTTTTCTCGTCCTCGACGAAACTCTAACAACAGATCACAAACAAAAATATAATGAAGTTTCTCCGCAACAAAGTGACTTAACCACCTTCTTAACAAATCTCTAACGAAGATAGAGCAGACTGTGTGGCTGTGAAGCCGAGGTTACGGTATAAGACCGTAGATCGAGCATGATGACGATGGCTTAAGATGATCATTACATATTTTTTATTTCTAACAAAATTTGGGTATTTTGCTAGTTTTTATAGTGACTGGGTTTGGATCAGCAAGAAAAACTGGGTTGCCAAGATTTTGGACTGCGGTAGACATGAAACTTAAGGTGTCAAAATGTCTGAGCATGTCAAACTTTTTGCTCCACTTGGCTAACTTATAGCCCAGAAAAATAGTCACAAGTGTGACAAGTTCAGCAAAAAAGATAAGCCTATCACACATGAGACATAAGGCTAAGAAAGTGTATGGAGATATAGTTGTGACATAAGCCAAACACTACGCTAACTCTCCTAGCTAAGTTGGGAAGCTGTGACCTTCGACCAAACACCCTCTCAGTGTCATAGCTGGCCGAGGACCCCAAATTTCCAATTCCAATTTTGTGCGGTTCGTTTGGTCTTTCATGAAAATGTTATAAAATCAGTGAATTCAACAATAATATCCATGAAACCGAGACAAATATGTTAATAAAAGTCAGTTCATTTTCAACCGGAAACTCAAATGTGGGCCACCCCTAACTGTGGCCTGATCTCCCGGTAAGCTGGTACTGAGATCTCCCGCAATACCGGCCAAGCAGATCTCCTCCCTCCCCCTCTCACAAGCACGTACCTTGATGTGCTTGATGTAAGTGGAGACCATGTTGGCAATGTAGGCCGGGGCCTTGCTCATGGTCGCCCTCCCGTCGCCGAACGCTGCGAAGTCATTGTTTCCGGTGCTGACGAGGAAAAGGGACCGGAAGAGCAAGCAGTTGAGCCTCCTGTGGCCCAGCTCGCCGGCCCTGATCATGCTCGCCTTGGTGTCCACGAACAACTTGATCTGTTCCCAGTGGGTGATTGTCCCGTTGCCCTACATTATGTAATCCAGACATCACAATTAACTAAAACCTAATCTGGGAGCCTACTCCCTCCGTTAAAACGGGAGCTTACTCTCTCCATTAAAAAAAAATATAAAGCTTATATTTTTATTTAATTTTTGAGATCCTGTTCAACACAAATAAGGCTTGCATGTATATCTAATGTGATTTTCTCTAATTTTCTCTCTTTTATCTTCTCAATCTCTTTAACATTTATGACTATACATTCACTAATTATCTCTCTTTTGTTTTAATACCATAGGTAATATGATCATTTTCCTCTGGTATGCCCACCTTAATCCCTGTGTTAGATCAACATACATCTTATAAAATCGAACGGAGGTAGTGGTTCACAAATAGTGCTGCTCCCTCTCTTTTCAAGGTCAAATATTACTACTTTTGGCTGCTAATAAATGTATGTAGCAAATAAAAGGTTTCTAGAATATGTAATTTGGTTAATTAAGCGAAGATATATGAATACTAGAAGCATATTTTTCCACGGTTCGTTAATCATCCTGCAAGTGGCCGGGCGGAAAGGCCGAGGCCCGAGGAAGGAAATGATACGTCTCTAATACAAATGGATAGAGTGATGTATTGCCAGGCTAGAATATGAACATACATTTCTCGAAAAAAAAAGAATATGAACATACATACAGTGATGTCGAGAATGCTAACTCGGCCGCGCAGGAAGTCGAGGCTGGTTTCTGTTGTCAGGGAGAGGTAAGCTGGTGGGCTCATGTTGAACCCCACGAGTTGCGCTGCGGTGTATACATGTTATGAAAATCCAGCTCAATCGGCAGAAAACTATTTCATCATAAGTTAACTCTCTTGTGGGCTTTTCCTCCTCGTGAGGATTTTCTCTTCTTTCTCTTGGTCCTCCTTTTATCTCCCTCTGCTCCGGCCTCCTTCCGTCCTCTCTCCGGCAGCTCTAGCAGCTAAAGAAGCGAGAGGAGGCCCGGTTTTTCTTCCTATACGTATATATATTACTCATTGCTTGGAGGAGAAGCCGTCGGTGCTCAATAAAGCACCGTCTAGATCCAGTCGCGCTCTCCCCTTCTTCTCTTTTCTGCTCTCTCCTCCTGGTCCATGATGATAGTGAGGGGGCGGAGCTACGTAAGGGAGGAATCGTTGGGGATTTTGCTGGATCTGCTCTTCCCCATCCTCGGCAGCTCTAGTGCCCAGGAGCTACCATCTCAACTAGATCTCTTGTTTTTCTTGGCTTCTCCGTGCTCTTCTTTTCTCCTCTTTCTCGGCACCATGGTGGTGTGGTGCTTGAGGTCAACAAACGAGCAATTGGAGCTCATAGTTCAGGAATCCGCCCCCCTCCCCCTCTTGCATTTATTTTCTTTATTCAACGCTTGTCGGCATGGTTTCTTTGCATCTTTTGCCGGTATTTTTGTGCTTCTTTTCTGGTCTCCTAGTGGCCCAAGCAGGTCATTCTGGAGACGGTGCATATGTTCTCTTGTAGCTTCTGACACCAACCTCCTCTACTTGTACAATCGATGTCATCTTCTCCTATTTTCTACGGTGGTGCAAGAGCAACCTCTGACGAAGAGCTGGGCGCGGCGTGGTTGAGATCCAGTTCAACCTCCTTCATTGGAGGCCCATGTTGTGGTTTTTGAATCCAGTTGATGAGTGGCAAGTTTTCTGGCGATGCTCCGTCCTCCTCAATGCGACCACTGCCCATGTCAGGGGCTTATATCTCACCACTACATTAGGTCTTCTTGCATCTAGGTACCAGCGATGTTTCTTTCTTGCTGCTCCTTGACGAGCACTGAAGAAGGATCTTTGGTGAGCCTTGGTGCTCTCCTTCATCAGGTTCAAGCCGGCCGTTTTCTTCATCTCCGATGAAGGGCGACATGTTTGCAACGGGAAGCTCGTTGATGACCGTGTTCCATGGTGCTAGTCTTAATGCATGTCCACACATGTGCCCTCTCCATGTGTGGTAGGGTGGCATGTGTGGTAGGAGGCATTTATGTAATTTGTCCCTCGTTTGGGGGCCATACTCCTTTTGGTTTAATATAAGGCATGCGGCAGAAAAACTAGTGGGATAGACATGTAATTAAGCCAAATTAAAACCTTAATCTCAAACTCTTAAAACAAGATTGTTACGTGGTGTTTAGGGCGGGGTTATTCTAAAGAAAGATAATTTAATTAAGCGAAATTAGCATAAGTGCAAGTCTTGTTGCTTGTGCTCAAGATGAAACGCTTCAATGTTTTTAATTTTTTTGAATGCGATGTTGCTTGTTTTGTCTGGACCATAGCACATGTTGCGTTCAAACCCGCACCATCAACATCAATTTCTAATATGTTAGGACATTGGCTTCATGACGTTGATAGGGGGTGCGGGTGCAAATTCTAGTTGGCGGCGCGGCTTGAACTATATGGTTTTGCCGCAATGATGCTATTTTTGACAATAAGCCTCTTTATCATCCGAAATAGGTAAATTTTAGGTGTGACAGTTTAATGCGATCTTGAGCATCCTTATAAAAGTTGGAATTCAGAGAAAGCATGGTCTAGGCGATCAATCAGTTGAAGGCTGTAGTGATGGAGCTTTTCTCTACTAGATATTGGTGCACTAGTAGGCGATTGGGTGATGGATGAGGCGCCTCACTTCTTTATTTATATTTAACATGCTTGTTTCGAATTTATTGTTAACCGCGGTGCTCATTTTTTTTGAGACTACATAATGTGACTTTTATAGACTTAATACAGATGCTGGAGGATCAATAAAAATTTTGTTTAGAAAAAAGCAAAATGGGTCTCTATTTTTTTAATTTCTTATTTGATGAGATAACAACAGTTTGAAGCATAGGCACAGTGAGCTGATCTGCTGATGAGCTCAGATCTGTGCAATTAACCAAATTAAATCGGCACAAAGTGGTGAAAAGATCAGTCTTGAAACCTACTTGATTTCCGATCTGGGATGAGCTAGCTATCGAGCAAACACTAAGGGAATCTTAATAGCACGGATGCTGGCTAGCCCTGGCCAGCTAAGGGTTGAGACATTGGGAGGTTAGTCCTCGGGAGACAAACACTAGAGAGAAAAAGGAAAGCTTGCGCCCGTATAAAGTGGTATTGTTCTCTTTTTCTGAAAAGAGACGAAGTGGTCTTTCTTAGCGTTTACACGTCTGGTCACGAGTGGAATCCTCAAACAAAATAGCTGAATCCTCATACTTTGTTACAGATTTTAAAAAAATTATCCTAGCTTGTTTACTCATTCTCGTGTGGCTCAACAAACTCTGCGGGCGCTCGATTTTGCCCATGCAAAATAAAATAAATATAGAAGTTCTTGCATATAGGCCCGCATGTTACTGTGGATAACTTTCTCCTTCCTTGTCCTTTTTTTTTCTCCATCCAACATATGTGGTCTCACAAGTCTGTGAGAGAAGGGAGAGTAAGAATTGTATTACTATGTCCCATCTCAGCACCATGACATCCTTCACATGACAAAAATACATTCTCAAAACTATCACAGATGGTTGGTTATTTGCACCGATTTTAGAAATTTATGATGTGGAGTGGACGGTTTGATAGTCAAAGGTGTAATCGGAGTAAAGAAGCATAGTTCACGGCCTGATGTACACTTTACCCTTGAAGTTAATTTTTTCTTTTCTAAAAAAGTTAGCGGCTTTGGAGAGGCAGGAAGGGTGATGAATAAATCATCGAATAGCTCCAATTCTTGTAGTAAAAACAAAGGTTCATGTGAAATTCACACCAATTAATCCCTATATCTGTAAATACACATCATGTGAAATTCATCTCTGCACTTGACACCACAGATTCTCCTCCCATTTGCATCACTCTATGCCCATATCGCGTGCAAGCATTTCGCAGTTAACGCCAACGAGAAAGCCACGTAGCCACGGATGGCACATGCATGCACGGCCCGCATGATCAGAATCTCAGCGTGTAGGACCTCTCGACGACGATGGAGAGGAACAGGAACGCACCGACGGCAACGGCGAGCGCGGCGGCCAACGCGGCGAGCATGCCCTGCAGCGTGGCGCTGGGGCTCAGGAAGAAGACGGCCGCCGTGGCGCCCGCCTGCCACATCTTCCCCTGCGCGAACGCCTCCTCCTGCACGCACGCACCAAACCCATTATTACGTTGTAGCTTCGTCAAGAAAAACAAAATTGTAGCATTCCAAGGAACTGAAGAAATCAAAGTAAAAATGGAGTACGTGCTTCATCGATCGGTCGATCAGAGATGAACACACCTTGTCATTCTTGAAGAGGAGCCCGATTAACGCGCTCAGCTGCGTGTTTAAGATCCCATCTCCGACACCCCATACGGCGCCGACGAGCAGCAGAGCTGCAGAGCCAAGCAGCCCATCCATAGGACTGCAGCCAGAAACGCACACATGACTCAATCAGCATGCTTGCAGCGATGACAAGAGATAACTAGGCGATGACATCTGAAGAAACCAGTGGATTATAACCTGTAGAAAAGGAGCAGCCAGAGGAGCACTCCAGCCTGAAGAATAGCTCCGGTTGACACGATATACGTGGCTGAATAAAGGCCAGAAGTGAGGCGACCGGCAACCAGAGAACTCTGCATGCAGTGTCAAGACATCTCTGAAGGTTAGGTGAAACTTAAATGTCATGCGAACATTTTCATAATGGAGATCGATCGAATTGGTGGTCGTGGTGGTGGCGGCGGTGAGTTCACTTACGACGATACCGGCTGCGCCGTATAACGCCATCGCTCCACCAACTCCGGCGACGCCAAGAACAGGTGTCACTACACTTTTTGTGAACACGGCCCTGATAAGACAAAAAAACATCTTGGTAATAAAAGTGAGGGAATTGACCGTTGATGGGTCCTAGAGATGTGATCACTGAGTTCATCTGCTCTCTCACCACACAAACGCCTTTTGCAGACCGTAGTACGCGAGGAGAGGAGCGATGAGTAGCATCCTCCGATCGGCGAGAGGCGCGACGACGGATCTCGACATGTCCCGGAGAAAGGAATGTCTTGGGGGTTCATGGTCTCCTACTCTGTCATCCCTTTTGGAGAGCAGGCACATCAGCACAATGCCGATGATCATGCAGCCGAGGAAAACAGTAAACAGGAGGTTCTTCTCCTTGCCACTTCCCCCATCCTGAAGTACCACGAATCTTTAGGTGGTCAGGTCAAAGTTGTAGACACAAGTTAGCAACTGGCAGTTGGCAAATGGGAATGTTGCAAATTAAGAATCTAAATCACGAAGTTAACCTCTCCATTTCTCAGCAGGGCGAGCGAGATCAAATTGCCCGTGACCTGCGAAAATGAAAATTAGTACATGATTGCGCGCTTGTGACGGGTGTGTACGTACGTACTAAACAATGCTCTGCTTCTCCATACCTGCGTGCTTGCGAACATTCCCCAGAATTCCCCGTTAAATCTCCCTAAAACTTGGCCCTCCTGCAGATCGTTCTCTGTTGCGTGACTGAGGGCAGCAGAAGTAAGATATGTGCCCTGAAATAGCTAGAGAGATTCAGTGATTTACACGATTATGCTTCCTTGAGAGGGAGAAAAGAAAATGAGCGTCGTGGTTAATTACCTGGCCAACCCACAAGATCGATGAAGTAAAACCCAGGTAGATTGAAGCCGGCACCATCGTGTACCTAATGCATGCATGGTTACTTGTTCAGCACCAATGTGTTGTAGACTTGTAGTAGTTCAGAAAAGCGTCATTATCTTAAAAAACGATCCATTTTAAATCCTGAATTATGATGCTTGATCTGACTTAAATTCTAAAATACAAAATTGTTTATATTAAACTCTGAATTTTCTAAAACGATTTAACTTGAACCCTGACCCGATTTCATATAGTAGTTTTGTATTTTAGGCTTTTTAGAAAATATGAAAAAAAAATTATGGTGTAGTGAATGCGACCAAATGGTAGCCTACAAAAGTTCATCCAAATATATGAATATTTGTGTCGTGTACAAAAATGACAAGAGAAATTCATATATCTCTTGTCTTTTTTGCACGGAACACAAATGATCATATTATTGGATGAATTTTCACTGGTTCACATTTTATAGCATTCCAATTAACAATGAATTGTTTCAGAAAAAAATAGAACCTTGAGAGACGAAACCGATCTCCAAACCTTAGCACGGTTCTTTAGGGTGGTTTTGCACCTTCGAAGTTTTAGAAATTTTTAAAAAAATTCATGAACTTGGGAAATGTTATAGAATAAGAACCTGCAATACAACCATTTATGTTCTATGCAAAAATGACAAGATGAATCTATTTATCTATTATCACTTTTATATAAAACACAAATAGTCATATTTTTATATGAATTTTTATTAGTTATGATTTTATAGTATTGCCTACATTCATGAAATTTTCATATTTTCTACAAACTCCGAACTGCAAAACCACTATCCAAAATCGGGATAGGGTTGAGATTAGACAATTTTAGAAAATTTAGGGTTTAATATAGATGATTTTATAATTTAGTATTTAAGTAATACCATGCAGCATAGTTCCGAGTTTGTTAGTTAAGTATAGACTTTTTTCTAAAAAAATGTTCAAAAATGCACGGAGAAAAGACGGTGAAGAAGATATGATTAGGAACGCAGAACCGTATAGGCACGTACCAGGTCGGGAAGAGGTTGGCGAGGATGAAGAGCGCGTAGCCGCTGGTGCCGACGAGGAGCGCGTCCCTGGACCCGAGCCGCCTCACCGCCGCCGCCGCCGCCGCCGCGAACACCGTGAACGACGTGTACAGGATCCCCATCGACATCGCGCCCAGGTCGCCCTCCTGCGGGGTTCGATCGTCGATTGGTTCACCATCGAACAACGTCAAGGACGACATTAATATATGCGAGGATATTGTAGCTAGCTCGCTACGTACGGTGTTCACGGTGCTCTGGAGGTTCTGCGTGGGGAGGTAGGCGGAGAAGACGAACAGGAAGGCCGCCGACAGGACGTGCACGTCACCGGCGTGGCTCCGGCTCCGGCGGGTCGCGGCCGGCAGTGTGTCCTCGAGGAGGGGCGCGGTCACCGTGGCAGCCGCCTCCTCGTCATCGCGGTGGGAACCCATTGCCGGCCGGACGAGCGATGGTCTACGTGTACTAGCTAACTAGAAACAACTAATTTTCACGAAATACTTGGATTGGTTAATTGCAAGTACACAAATTAATCTCTCCTAGTATTCTGCTTATATAGAGAGAGAAACGAAAATATTTTCTTTCCACCAGTTGTATTGTACTAGCTAAGGTGGCAACACGTAGGCTAGCTCACAAGTCAAAAGGCACATGCTCGATCGATGTCCAGATGAGATCGAGTGGTGCCTCACGAGGTGTGGCAGATCGAACTAAGATGGGATCGCCAAATCATCGAGTTAACTATTGCTCGTTTGGGTTGGCACGGTCCGCTGAACCACTTTGTTATGTGTCCGTGGTTCATGCATGTATATCCGTGTGATCGCGCGTACTCGATCTGCCGCAAAAACAAATGATATATTAGCACTAATAGAGCCTACCGAACAGCAGCACTAGATGAGAACTGCGAAGATAATAGTAATTAATATTCAGCACGCGGCTACGCGAGTTTGCTACACCGTTTACTACTCTCGGTATGTTCAGCACGTTGCAATGACATAATATTCAGCATGCAGCGACACACCTCTCGGCTCTCGCTCTCATGTGGCTCCCTGGTGGCACTGAGGCGACCAAAACTCTAACCCAGAGCCCTCCTTCCTCGTTGTTGAAAATACATCTGTTCTCCTAAATAAGTTTTAATAATTAATAATAGAGGATTAAAGAATTAATATGTGTATATCGTAGGTATAAGCCTAGACAGTAAATTTGTGGCACCCCCGGTCGGTTACAACGACCTCCGGGCGTGCAAGG
This sequence comes from Stipa capillata, assembly GCA_019208055.1. Classification (NCBI taxonomy): domain Eukaryota; kingdom Viridiplantae; phylum Streptophyta; class Magnoliopsida; order Poales; family Poaceae; genus Stipa; species Stipa capillata. The sequence continues at coordinate 238,101 of JAGXJF010001712.1, read as the reverse complement.
GGAAAACAAGCGAGACAGTTGACGACGTAAATCAGTATTTGTATTAGGGCGTGAAGTTGGGAGATTACAAATGAGAGAAGAGGACCAAAAAAGAATCGGTCCCCTTAACACTACCCTCAAGGGGGTATTTATAGGGTTCGAGAGAGGAAAAGCAAAGATTACAATTTTGCCCTTGAGGTGCGAGACTATTACAAGGGCATAACGGTCATTTTCCTGCCCCTAAGGAATCTTGGGAGAATATGCCCAGGCATCTTCAAGGAAATCTTCTGGGGAACATAATGGCCCCATGTGTGGGCTCGTCGGAGACAGCCCTGACGATGGAGGGTGGACTCGTCGGCGACAGCCCTGACGACGGAGGGTGGACTCGTCGGAGACAGCCCTGACGCGGAGAGCGCCGACGAGAATCTTAACAGCGTTGCAGTGATCCAGAATAGCGTCGATTCGGAGTTGCGCGGGAACCTCCCCTCCAACAGTGTATTAAGTACACGAATACATTTTAGTCCCACAAGTGACCTCTAAAATGCTAAGAAAAAAGTGACAAGGTATCAACAAAGATTATACGCTATTTCCTAGAGTTTAGTAATTTGAAAATCATAGTGAGTATAGGAAAAACCGTGTTATCAAGAGAGGTGTGCTTAAGGGTTAGAGAATATGCGGGTGCTCAAAATGCTCAAATAGAATCATCTTTCTCAAAGGTCTCCACCAAAAATTCCTAAGTGATCACAATTTTTATCTATTGGCCGGAGTATCCAGGAGGGAGACAGAGATACTTGTTTTGGCCGGAGTTCTGAGCCAAACACTCCAGGCATTTCACCCTGTTCCATTACCCCTCTGAATTATCCGAATATGCCCCACAGTGTTTGGGCCTGTTGGATCACAGAATTTTTCCTAAGTGTTGGACCGGAGTATCTAAGTTAGGTACTCTAGGGTCCATCCAGGAAAAATGGTGCTCTCTGTCTTCCCTTGGGAGTCTCCAGGTTTGTGTGTGGAGTATCCAGATAAGTGTGTGGCCGGAGTGTCTAGGCTGCCTGCCTTTGGGGAAAACAGAACCGTTGGTCTTTCAATCCCAGATACTCTGGGCAGCTGTTTTTCCAACTAACAGCTTTTTTTTGTGAGTGGACTATCTATCCCCCACTCTCTCTTCCACATCCAACTTTTTACAAAATTATTTCATACTCGTAAGAAACCTTCTACACCTTCCTCAAATCTCAAACATTTGATTCTTCTAAGAAAGATCTCAAGAGAGTGAGGTGCTGTGATTAGTTGAGTACTAGAGCATCGAATTCATCTTCAAATCTTCATCACGCTTATTACTCTTGGAGATTGGGGTCTCCTATACAACTAGTAGTCCTTGAGAGCTTCCAAGCAAGTTGTGGTGAGACTCAAGAAGTTTGTGATGACGATGGTGTTTGTGGCACCCTGGACAAACGGTCTTCTATACGGTGTGTGTTGAGTCTATGTTGGTGGCCAGGTTGGTTGGTGGTACCCTATCTTTGGGCGGGTTGTAATCTTGGTTTCCACCGAGTTTTTCTCTAATTAATTGGACAACTATTTTCAGCTTAAATAAACGGGAGCTTCTTTTTCTAAGTCAACTGAGAAACTGTTATTTCTAGGTCGATGATCTTGGACTTTGATTCTTTACCTAACGACTAATTGAGTAGTTGCATATGTTTTAAATTATGTGCAACTTTAGGTTTAGAGATATGCAGATATACAGATGTCCAGTTATATATTTCTAGATTTAAAGTTGTATAAACCTTTTTGTGCAATTTATAATTTGATAATGTGCAAACCGGTTGACCGAGAAATAACAATTTCGACTAAAAAATAGCAAATCCGTAATTAGATAGGCTAGTTGTTAACCCGTGCATCCGCATCGGCTATAATTATAGTATTTTAGCTTTGGAGCCGAGTGTTGTAGTTTTCCTTCGTGCACACGTTCTTGATGTATATAGGCTCATAAGAAGATTTAACTATCTACACATTATGAACAAACATGTATGTTAAAATGGTCGATAATAGAGAGAATTCCCTAAATGTTACTTATAAGGAGCCAAATTTTCTCTATGCCGCTGGTAAAGGGCTTATTCACTACATGTCAGTGGATAATATGTTTTAATTCCATATATACCACTCCGTTAACTTTCCGTTAGAGGATATTTCACATATGAGTTGTCAGCTTTTTAAAAAATACCTAAATTACCCGTATGGAAAAAATCTCAACTCGAAGAAAAACTATAATATTATCTGCAAATATGGTGTCAAATATTCATCTTTGGCATTAAAAACTTACTGGTATATAGCGTATAATTAGGCTTTCATAAAAAGAATTGCATTACACATGGATAAAATGGTCTTTTTACACATTTAATGGAGCTCCTTCAACAAAAAATGAACAGAATGGTATAGAGGCACATTATCCAATGGCATTTAGGGAATTAAGCTCTCTGGGAGTAGCAGGTAGGAAATTCTCTCTTGATCACATGCATATACCAGTTGTACCTTCTTACTGCCATGCTAGTAACCAAACTAACCAGATTTATTTTATTTGAAAATTTCTCAATATATAAATTAGCTCAAACAAAATTATTATTAAATGAAATCTAGATATTATTTACACCAAGTTATCTTTAGAAAATCCTACAATATATATATGCTGAAATATCTCCGAGTTTATCTTATCTAAGCACGTAAAAACTTCTGACATAAGGGAGAAAACACCATGTTTGAGGACAGAAACAGATGAAATTGACAAACACGAACTAACAATATATATTTCAGTACACAAATAAGAAGTAACACTGAGAATAACCGGGCGTTGGCTCTTTCACTCGTATAATTTTATTTGAGAGATCGAACCCATGTCCTGCAATTGAACAAAGCAAATTGTAACTTGTGAGAACAAAGTACGAATCTGCATTTATACAACGCTTGATGTCGTTAGAATCTTTTCTTATTATATGACCTCAGCACAAATTGAATTATTGTTATATGATTTTTATGTATTATGCACTGACTAAAGTAATGGCCTAATGGTTGTCAAATTGTAGTCGCCATATTGCAGAGAGTACTCTATTTACATGCCCAGAATTATTGATCAGTTCATGGGCTAACAGATTGAGTAGTTTGTTCGCCCTAGCATCGCTCAATAACTTTATTTACCTAACCACAACAGCACAGCGTGTAAACTGATACCAAAAGGGATCAAATAATTAAGATGATATACATCATCGTACGTAACTTTCCTCAATACCTGCTTCACTTGCTGATCTAGAACCACCACATTCATGTGTCAATCCAGCACCAAAAGCTACTGTTTGGGACGCTCGTCGTCGGCTGCAAGGACACTCTCCGTTGCAGCTTGCCAGGCCCGCTGTTCACTCTAAGCTGCAGAATCTTCAAGGATGTGGAGCGTGGTTCCGGGGGATGCTGGCTTCCACGTAAAGGCTGGTAGGCGACGAAGGCCTGAGGAGATAGGAGGAGATGGATTAGCCGAATATGGATGCATCGGTGACTAAACCCTAAACATGAAAGAGAGACGTAAGAGATTGAGATGGGAACGTGTGAGATTTTTAGGGGAAAAGTTAAGAGAGGAATAAACTTGGGGAGGTAGGAAAAGGCTCTGATTTATTTCGATGGTAACACGGTGATATATTTGCAGTTAATCTCAACCGTTGTAGCTTAGACTGCCCGACTGGTGGTTCATTTTTTTTCTCTTTGATTAACATGAAATTTTCTAGGAAGTCTATAATTCGTGATATATATAGAATATAGATATAGATATAATATAGATATAGATAGATAGATAGATATAAATAGATATAGATAGATATAAAAGATTGAGGTAATTTTTCTCCTGTTTCAAAAAAGAAAAATATTCAGCACGCATGCGTCATTGTATGCCTTTTTTAATGAACTCACTCTAGGTAGGGGAAATCAGGGACTCCATGAATGGGCTTATCCTAAGATCCATGACGTTTGAGATGATTACTGCCACTTCGATTTAGAACGACATATCAGCCAAGTTGAAAAGTTGTGGGCTTGAAGTTCGCAGGTCATACATACAAGATTTGCATGACATCGTATCAAATTATGATCCAACGTGACCGAGAGAAACTGGGTCCTGGTACGTGTCGATCCCTGGCATTTGAGATAGTCAGATGGGGCAGCCAGGGTCTCTTCCTCCGTGAATGTCTACTGTGGCGCCAGGAGGTTCTTTCCAGTTAGGTTTGGTGCTTCCTAATTTGAAGTCTAGGGTGCGCCAACTTGGAGCCATTAATTATGTATGTACTGTGGAATGTGTTGAAAGAGCGGAATCTACGAATCTTTCAAGGAAAATCACTGGCAGTGTTGGAGGTAGCTCTCTGGAGGAGCTATCTCAGCGCAGAGCGCCTACCTTATTTGTAAAAAGGAAGAACAAAAAGACTGGAGTGCTGCCTCCTCCCATGACCGATCTGAAGAGGTTTTCTATGCAACAAATGCAAGGTTGGGTATATCATACACTCATTTTCATACGCCTTCCATTCCACCAATGTTCCGGTCAAATCTGCTTACGAGACATGGAGACGGAGACAGCACATAAATACCTCAAACTAGATTACAGGTCGATCTTAGCCCGTCCAAACAGGCCGAAAAGGATCTAAATTACCCAAACTCGAAATAACACCATCTTGGGAAATGAAATAAGAGCTCTTATAATGTTAATATGATGAATGTAATTGTAACATCCCCGATCTTAAGCCGCCAATTGTGTGCATCATTTCATGTCATGCATTTGCAATGGAACCTAAAATTGAGTATGATTTTGAATTTTTGGTGCAAAGCCTCCAACAAACCCTAACTCGACTATGTGAATGACATTTTGCAAACTCAAATGGTTTTGCAAGGCCTTGAAGTAATAAGTTCCGAGGAACACCTCGGAATTCAACCTATTGCTCGAGTTATAAAACCCTAGGTTTGAAGTAATCTGAATGTCCAAAGGGTTAAGTTGAGAGGGAAATAAATCGTTAAGTTAAACCTTTACCCCGGAACTCTAATTAGAAGTAGAGTTTGAAGGTCCAAGCAAGGTTTTGAGTTGGGTGGAAAACTTATTTGAAATGGAACAAAACGTTATAAGCATGTTTTCAACATTAATTCCTAAATTTGAAAGAAACTTTGAAACGGTTCTTAAAGGTTTAAAATGGGATCCAGGTCCGTTTGAGATTTGGCTAATCACCCAAACTAGTTAATCAAACAAAGTAAGAGGGGAGATCTTAAAGCTTTCTTTCATATTCGAATTACAAAAGTAGGGGCTTAGGAACTGATTTGAATTACAAACTCAATAGCTCAACCACAGAAATTAAAAAAAAGAAAAGAACAGCCAAAATTTTTCCCCCAGTCGGACGGGCCACCTCTTCTGGCCCGCTTCTCTTTTTCTCTCCCCGCCTGGGCCTTGGCCCATTTCTCCCGCACGGCCCGCTCTGGCCTGCCCCGCACACACCCCCCCTCTCTCTCTTCTACCTCCTCCCCTCATCTCTCTCCCCGCCCATGGTTTTCACCCCGTCGCCACCTCCCTCCCGCGCCTCCCAATGCATCGCCGCATGGCGCGCCTTCTCTGCAAACCGCGCCACCTCGCCCCCTCCTTCTCCCCCTAGCGCCACTCCCCCTCGGCCCGTCCGCCCCGCACTCCCTTCCTCCATTTTCTTCCGCCACCCGCGCCTCGGTTGCTCCTCCACCGTCGGCCAAGCTCCCCTCCGCCGCTCACCTCGGCTACCCCGCTCGCCGGCCTCCCCCTAAGAACAATCTCTCGGCCCCCTCGCCGGCCCCCTTTCTCTCCCCTTCTCACCCGGCAGCTCGCCCTGGCCGCCCCCGTGCGCCGCTCTTCTTCTCCCCTCTCTCTCTGGTGCTCGCCGCCCTCCTGGAGCCCCGCCCCGCTTCCGGTCGCCTCGCCACCCCGGCTTCTCCCCGTTGGCCCCGGCCTCCGCTCCACTACCTGGGTCCCACGCCGCCGAGCCACGGAACCCCGCCGTCCAGCTCCTTGTCGCCCCGGGATCCCGCTCCGCCACCGAGCAACCGAGCTCACGCCGTCGCCACCTTCTCCAAGCCCCGCCGCCGGACCACGCCGCGTCGCCCCCGTCTACCTCCTCACCACCACCTCGCCGAGCTCCCCCCTCCTCGCCTCGGTCGGCACCGCTCGGCTCTACTCCGCCCTACTCGCCGCCGAGCTTCGCTCGCCCTACCACCGAGCTACCCCGCCCCGGTCGTCTCCTCCCGGCCAAGAGCCCCGGCCCGCCCTTCCGCCTCGCCGCTCGAGTTCCGGCCGCCTTCTAGCTCCCCACCATCCGCCGGTAAGCCCCTGCGCCGCCGCCTCCGCCACTGCTTGCGCCGCGCCGGGCAACCCGCCGACCGGAACGATTAAGGGCATTAGTACCCAATTAATTTGTCGCTAAGGCACATTATTATCAGCCCTAAGTGCTGAATGCAGTTAAAGGAAGTATTTAACTCTTGCCATCTCTGTTCCGACAGCCCCAACCTTTAATTAATTCTTAAACCAATTATTCTCTGTAATGACCGGTTAGTAACTAATAACAGCCGTTGCAGTGTAATCATTATGCTAAGAATGAGATAATTAACCCCTTTTCTAAATAGCGGTCGGGACGTAATTATAAGCACCATAAGGATTAGGTATATTTAATACTAACTGATGAATCGGTTGAGACATGTTTATGAGTATAATAAAAACTAAGCATAATTAATAAGCTTCGTTAAAGGTTAACCAGTGAGTTAATTGCTGGAATTAATACTAACTGTCATCCTAATGTCTTGATTAGCCGATACAGACACAGTTATTGGCACCAGAAGGTCTAAGCATATTTAATGCAACGAATTAACTGTTAGGATAGAATTAATACTTCAATTATTGCTAAGCACATTTAATAATTGGCCTTAATTGCTGTTCCGACCGGTTTAATACCTCACTTAATTCTAATGAGGGTTAATTAAGGTAAACCGACCACTTAATGGTTGTTTTTAGGGTGTACCAGTGCAATCAATGAACTTAATTAAATGTATGGTCTATGACAGCCGGGTCCCACACTTAGAGGAATTAAAATAAAGTTAAAAGGAAATAGAAGGCCATGACAAGTGGGCCCCACTTGTCATTGGCTGGTCAACCTTTGACCAGTAGGGCCCACATGTCAGCCTCTGAGATTATTGAATTACATTAAATGAGATTGTTACTGAGAAAAATACAACAAAACATTTAAAAGGTTTAAACCTTAGAAAATTGATAGGAAATTCATACTTTATCAGAAAAATGCAAATAATATACCAAAATGTTCAGAAAAATGAAAGCTATTCAATTATGTCATATTTATCCATGTTTGCATGCTAGAAAAAGTGAAATTAACTAAAAACTTGAATTAGGGTTTCCAGAATAGCCGAAAAAATTCGGAACGCGATAATTCGAGCGTCCGGACTCCGATTAAACTGATTCCACTTGCATTAGTTTCGATTTTGCATCCTTTAGGACATGGCATACACTGCATCTCCTGCCGATGTTTTCCAACATTATATTTATTGTTTCGTTCGGTGTTGCTGCTCTACCGATAGGACCGGAGGATCGCGACGAGTGTAATTCCGAGCAGGAATAGAACCTAATAGCGGATCAGCAAGGCAAGCATCCCCCTTTGACCACCTTGAGGATAACCCATTATTTGCAACTTACTATTTGTTTTTAAAATCGTATTGCATGCGTTCCACTGATATTTTATGCTAAGTGTAAACCCTATCCGTTGCATGAAAACTTACTTTGTCGCTCAATCAACACCACCGACCCTCCCAACCTATTTAGAGTGAATTACTTGTTGTTGTGATATTGCTATCATAGCTCACGATGCTTAGACCTGCTTAGTTGAGCAAAGTCGTAATTCCTGGGGTGGCAGGCAAAACACACTCTGGATGGGTTAGCGGATTAGGTGGGTGTTCACCGGGATGTGATTAATAAACCTGACTAATCTCAAATCGGGCATCGACGAGAGGCCATGCTGGGAGCATGGTGGGTTGTCTCGTTAATCCCACAAGGACCGGTTCCCGGTGTCCTTTCAAACCAAGATTTGCGTACTTCTACACGGGTGGTATAATGGGCCACCCATGACCGAATAACCTGTCTAAGCTTAGGATATGAGCTGCATAGTTTGCCATTTTTGGGACTTGGGTGCGTGAAAAATGAGGAGGTGGTGTGATGCAACAATATAGGAGTGAGGGTTACACACGGTCCGGGACCGGGGATGTATCACCTGCCACAACTAGTAGGACCGCGTCGAAGTATCGGCCGAACTGTCGTTCGCGGACTAGCCTATTAGGGCGGCTCATACCTAAGTCGAAAACATTGTAAAGGTTGTGTTCAACCACCCTCCGCCAGCACACCTCGTGAAAGTGTATAAATCGTTGATGGCATTAGGAGTCGGTTGATACGTGTAGGTAAAGATGTACACCCCTGCAGGGATTAAACTATTCGAATAGCCGTGTCCGCGGTTATGGATAGCTTGGTAAGAATCCGCATCGAATTAGACAAGTGCAACCCTAATCTAAAACCTGCCAACTCTAAGGACGTGGGTTAGCGATCGATTTCTCCCTGGTGGTCGAGAAAGGATCGAGGGTTTGCTGTGTTCAGTGGTCTGCTTTAGGTGTTATTATGCAGTTTTCAGCTCATCTCGTTTACAAAATACTCCAGTAGACGGATTTCAATCTATTTACAGGTATTCTCGAAAGAAAAAAATTAGCTTTCTGCAAAATAGTCCACAAATAGCCCCTTCTTGATACCTGATGCATCTATTATTATTTTCCCCTGTAAGTCTTGCGGAGTACATTTTGTACTCACCTTGCATTCGTTGATAATATTTGTGTGCAGAGGAAACCGCTCCCGCAGCGGAGGGTTTCTACGTTGAAATCGATCCCGACACCGACTAGTCGCTGGGGATCCCAGGCAGTGATCCTGCCCAGGGTTCGGCAGCCTGGTTATTTCTGCTGCCATTTTGGCCCGACCTTTAGGCTTCTCAGCCAAACTTAATCTTCCGCTGTGTAAGCATCTTTTGATTGTATATATGTTGTTAAGTTTCGGAACAGCTAGTATTATTGCAGTTCGGTCGTAGAGTCTCTGTGATGGTACTGGCTTGTTCTCCCCTGTGTCATGTGCAATGCGTGAATGATTGAAGTACGTGATGCAGGGAGGATTTCAGGTTTTATATCGTAGAGCTATTAAGTCTAGTCACCCCTGTGAAGTGACTCTCCACTGAGATGTTGGGAGCTATATCACCCTACTCCAGCCGTGCATTTATTTGCCGGGACGAGATCGGGGTTGATGCTCCGACTCAGTGGGAAAGAGTGAGGAGACTATATCGCCCTACTGCTCAATGCATCAGTTTGCCGGAGTAAGCTTTGGGGTTGATGTCTCGGTCTATTCAGAGCCATATCACTCTACTCCTCTCGGATTTGACATCCGTGAGTTGAGGTCGGGGTTGAAGCTTCGACTTAGCGGGTGATTATTCCTAAAGCTCTCCGTTATGGAATCTGGGTTCCGACAGTATTATTGCTAAAAACAACCACAGGAGAGACAAAAGGTGGCAGCAAACCGTATGTAAGGCCGGCACTTGCTTCCCCCACTTCAGCATCCAATCTCTTCACTTCAGCAAACAATGGCTGAAACGAATAGCATGATGCCAGTGCCATGGTGTCGCAAGAGATGAATGGTGCATTTCCCTCAGTTTCATAAATCATATTCACCTACTTCATATTACTGGTGAAGACAACATGGGGTTGTACAGGTTACGGTGGCACTGATGAAGACATGTGGTGAAAACAACACTGTTTGGACACTGGGATCCACCTCACAACCTGACGGTTGATGCCTTCTCAACGACAAGAGTAAGTAACAGGAATGAGCCAAAAGAGATGATGAGGGAAGTGGTCATCAAGATAAGCATGGCTTGCAGTGTGATGTTTGGGCTCAGGAAGAAGATGACTGCGATTGCACCTGATTGCCAGACCTTCAACTGTGCAAAAGCTGCCTCCTGCATTTGACATTTTGCCAAATAGCTTGAGAATTCATTTAAAATAACTAATTATGTCAGTAAATGGAACGTGTCAAATTATACCTTTCTGTCATTACAGAAAGAAAATTAAGACAGCAAACGAAATCAAAGCATTACATCCACGTCATATGTGGAGATGAAAAGTGAAACGCTTAAGAAAAGCAAATTAAACTGAGATTACCTTGACATCCTCGAACAACAACCCAAGTAATGCACTTAACTGTGTATTCAAGACTCCGTCGCCAACACCCCATAAGGCACCTATAAATAGTGGAACTGCTGTGCCAAGTAGTCCATCCATTGGACTGGAGGCAAGAAAACGATGAGTACACCACAATGGCAATGATAAGCAGAAGAAAAGCACAATGCACAAGGACAGCTAAAAGAATCAAACCTGTAAAGAAGCAACCAGAAAAGGACTACAGCCTGAAGAATAGCTCCAACTGACACTATAAATGTAGCTGAATGAAGCCCCGAGGTAAAACGTCCAGCAACCAACGAACACTGCAATGTCAGGCAAGCTTCAAAAGTCAGCTAAACATACAACATGGTCTTTTCAGTGGTTTAGAATGATATGTGTATAAATCGTGGATAAATGGAAGACAGGATACGTTATAGTAGCTAGTGTCACTTGTGCACTTCAGCTATTCTAGCCTAAAACAATAGCAATGGCAGGAGCCTTGGCAAATGAAAGCAGAAATGCAGAGCTTAAACTGGTACACAGATAATTGTTAACATCAAGTAAATAATTTTCACTTACAACTACATCAGCTGCGCCATATATTGCCATGGCGCCACCGACTCCAGATATGCCAAGCACAGGTGTCACAATACTCTTTGTGAATACGGCCCTAAGACATCCACAACAACTCTTACAAAAAGCAGACCAAAGAACTGAACTACCATATATTCTGAAAACAACTTTTGTTGCTTACCATACAAATGCCTGTTGTAAACCTGAATATGCTATAAGAGGAATTAAAAGAAGCATCCTTCGGTCCTTGAGAGGGGCAACAATATACTTCAGCATAGCTCCAAATGAGGAGTGCGTCGAAGCATTATCTCGTTTCTCATCCCTTTTGGACAGTAAACACATTAATACAATGCCGATGACCATGCAACCAAGGAAAACAACAAACAGCAGATTTTTTCCTGTTACACTTCCTCCATCCTGAAGTGATATGAAAATGAGAGGGTCAAACAAGATGATTGCACATGTTGTGCAAGTAAAATGGCAGTCCAGAAGATTCTAATAAGACACTAACAAGACTATAAATTAAGATGCTAACCTGTCCATCTCTCAGTAGAGCAAGTGAGATCAAATTTCCAATGACCTACGTAATTCAAATGTAGTAAAAGTCACTAAGTCAGAGACCATTGTACCCTTGTAACTGTACAGGGTATGTGGCTATATGCAGAAACAAAAAGAAGCTACACTTGAGTTATGAAGAATAAATACTAAAATATCTCAGGCATGTTTCAGTTATAAACAGCTCTTGAACAGTTGTACCTGCGTACTAGCGAACACTCCCCAAAACTCTCCATTGAAGTTCCCTAAAGTTGGACCCTCAGGTAAATTATTGTCTCTTGCATGGCTGAGAGCAGCGGAAGTAAGATACGTACCCTGCATGCGAATGGTATGTATGTCAACCAGACAAAGTTAAGAGATATGTTTATTGGAAAGCAACATTATTACCTGCCCAACCCAAATGATCGATGCTGTAAAACCCAGGTACAGTGAAGCTGGTACCATTGTATACCTGATAATTTGTTGTTCAAGTTAACATCAAACTAATCTCATTATCACAGCATGTTGAATTTACTAACTTCAAAATAAATCCCCCTGGTATCTTATGCAACTAAAAAGTTGCTAGATTACGAAGCACGTCAACTAGGGCTAACAGCCACTCATGATCATATATAGGTGTTACCTATCAAAGACAATGGATTGATGCTTCCCTGGTAGATTGGAGATTTGCATCAGTACGTAACAAGCATACACTTTTTACTGAATTAGCTATTTTGGCTACATGAGATCTTTACCCACAGCTAAACAGGGCACCGGGGCATTAAGTTGTTCGAAATTTGGAATGATTTCATGCACAACGTACCATCTAGTGAATTTGGCCATAATGCAAAGCAGCCCCTGCCAGAGGGAAGAGCTAAGGCCATGCTCAGAAGTTAAACCCTGCGAAGTCCAGGAATTTAATGAGCATGAAATTCAAACCTGTAATCGTAAATTCGTAACGAGGCCAAAGGCCCTAACTTCATCCAATTCAACTATCACTCAGAGGGAAAATGCAGACCAGGAAAATCGACTGAATAGATTTCATGCCCCAGCCATGAAAATCGACTGAACTGAACCAACGTCCCAAAACACATGAAGAGGCAACAGATTATCGAGTAAAATCGACACTCATGTCTAACTTAAATGAACACTGAGTAGGTAGGTAGACATTTTATCAAGCAGGCACCACGCACTCAAACCAATACTGCAACACACCAGTTGTATTACCGCACCCTCCGTGTCAGGATCAGACTGGACTACTCGTAACCAGAACGCACCATGTGGGGACCAGGTTGGCGAGGATGAAGAGCAGGTAGCCGCTGGTGCCGATGACGAGCGCGCGCCTAGCACCCACCCACCTCACCACCGGCGACGCCGCCACCGCGAAGAGCGTGAAGGAGGTGTACAGGACCCCCATCGAAACGGTGCCCAGGTCGCCCTCCTGCAGCACGGAGGATCCCCATCACGAAGGGCCGAATTAATTAAGCCAAGCGAGATCAGCGCGACGAAGGGGAGGGAGGGAGATGCGCGTACGGTGTTGACGGTGCTCTGGAGGTTCTGGGCGGCGCCATAGGCGGAGAAGACGAAGAGGAAGGCGACGGAGAGGAGGTGCACGTCGGCGGCGTGGGTGCGGCGGCCAGCCGCCGGCGGGGGGCGCGGAGAGGAGTGGCGAGGCGGCGGCCTCCTCGTCGTGTCGGGCGTCCATACCGAAAGGCTTCTAGAAGCAGCGCGTGACGAGGTGGGGGACGCGCGCGAGAGTGGCGTGAGAGGAGAAGATTCTAGAAGGTTTTGTACTCGGGGAAGACGGCTTATTGAGAAGCGGCCGGCGAGCGAGCGAGCGGACGGAGGGAAAGAGGCATCCTGTGGGACCCGCATGGCAGTGGCTCACTTCCCTAACTGACGCTAACTTCTTGACCTTTCGCCCTTGCCATCTTGCTGCGCTTTTTTGTCTGTGGCTGCATGGTTTTTTCTAGTTTTTCCTTTTCTGTGACCAGTGTCTGCCGTCTCTTACGAGAGTAAGAAAGATAAACATGTGGCACTCGACATCCTCTTTGGAAGTACTCTGCTTTCAATATGACAAAAATTTCTAAACCCAAATTCAAGGTAAGTGATGTGCCACTTGAGTTCATAAAATATTACGAAGATAAACCTGTGTACACACATATCCTTAACTTACGAGAAAAATTCAACATAGTCATCCACCATACAACCTGTCGAACCCTCCCCTCAAACCACTGTAATTCTGGTTGATATGGTATTTTCGTAGGAATATTTCACTAACATGTAACAGCTAAGTGTACGTCAATATCGACATCCTTGTCATCCTTCTTCTTTCCTCCACAACCTCGTCGTCTGAAATTGCTGCCTGTGCTGCCACGTAGTGCTCCATATCCAACTTTGGAGGCCATTCAATCTTCTCATCTGCCATGTCATATTGCGCTGGTAAACTTCTCTAGTCCCCACATTTCTGTCTCCAAGGTCCTTCTCCAAGTTCGACCGCTGTTGCCACAGCCAACAATTTTTGTCCATACCTTTGTCACTAGCACCTCGTAGACAGTCTCACGTGTTTTCGCTACGCTAATTTGCCAATCACACTGTGGCTAACATCTCGTGACTGAGGCTTGGCCTTGCTGGGCAATGTTGAGAGGGGGAGGAAGTGAGAGAGGAGCAAGTTGCTAAGAGCAGTCATGTAATAGTTAGTGGTCACGGTGACTGTACTCGGGGTCACCAGACTAGTGAATATGCTTGTTAGCTAACGAGCTTAAACCTATATAACTCGGACTCTCTGCATAGAGTGACAAAGATTGAGCTAACATGTGGAACTCATGTACCAGTGCATAATATTCATTCGGTTTTTCTCTGTTCTTACGGATTGTGATGCAAGTTTTAGAATATTTTACTTAAGAAGAAGTTGAGAAGTGTATAAAAGTATCACGAGATCCGCACCGGCTGCTGCCTATAATAACAATATATAACAAATTCATGGCAGGCAGGATCATGATTAGAATGGTCCAACTTAGGATGGTGACACGGATCGAAAGCATCGTAACCTACTTAAGTTAATCGATTGGCCTGCCTTAGCGTAGCTTAAGATCCATGGGCGCACTTAAAATTCAGTCCCTGGCCTGCAACCCCGTGTTGGTATCCCGTTGGAGCTTTTGCGAGATGACAACTGATAGCGACGGTGGTTGGCACCTGCTTCGTATCCAATGCTGCCGCCGCTGGACTTGACAGTTCATCGCATCCATCTAATGAACGATTCCATTTGTCAAGTCACGCATCTGACGGGAATCGTGCGAAACGTGACGCTCGCCTCCGGCTCCAGCTGCCGACGACACTAATTCTGCTCCAACTGCAACCGGACATCGGAGACCAAAAATGTCCATTAGTTGTTGGCGTCCGTCGTACACTTTTGGTAGCATTGGACAGTAGGAGACGTGTCTGAGGAGCATGTCCTCCCTTCTCGGTGGCCAGTGCTGATCTGTAACTTGACACGTGTGCAGGCTACAGCGCATCGTGTTTCAGTCACTCTACCCAAAGGTCTACGAAAACAATAGTGAGCAGGGGGCCGGTTAAAATATGAATATATTTTTTGAGCACAAAAATATGAATTTTTTGATAAAATACCATATTTTAGTTTGATTTTCAATAAAATATCTCATCATGTATCACTTGCACGTAGGTTTAGAACCACCTGTCAGTGACATATCACATGTCAGTGACACATGATAAGACATTTTATCAAAAGTCGGTCTAAAACATGGCATTTTATCAGATCCTCCTTAAAATATTTGATGGACAACATGTACAAGTTTTTAAAAATTCTCAAAATTTTGTAGAGTGGCTAAAATGCAGAATTTGTCTTTTAGATACGTTTCAAATGTAATTGAGTTTGATCTTGAAATATGAGTTCTTTTATGGTATCTCCAAGTGAATATCAGTTATCCATTTATTCCAATCAAATGGTTAAACTAAAACGGTAGTAATTTGAAGTAAGTGTCAGAAAATACAGCCACCAAAAGTTAGTGTACCTTAATTTTAGAGGTAAAATCATAATCTAGGATAGTCAAACTCACAATCAAAATTTGAGGATGACTGAGTGCTACTCCGTTAATTATATTCATGTTGGATTCTTGCACTCGATGGCGGTGAATTCTTTGCATAGGCGAGGAAGATGCGCCTTTTTTGCAATTAGGAAGATTGATACAGCTTAATTGATCCTTTCTTCGCTCTATTGGTGCGTTGTGTGAGAAAAAAAAAGATTCACGAAAGCAGTGAATGGTCCAATGAGAATTTGTAATAACGTCAATTTATCCGTCAGATCATTTGATTGAATGAGGTCACGGAGAATTGGGAATTGTGTCACTTGGTTAATGATCCCTTCCAATAAATGCAACAGGGCCGATTAGTTTGTAGTGGCGGAGGCAGCCGCCTCTGCAGCCTTTAGAAATTGAACCAGCTATTAGGTCAACTAAATCCTGAAATACTAAAAAGTCTTTAGTACTCTTTGATATCAATGGTCAGATTTAATTAGTACTCCTTACGGCCCTTATGGAGCATAGGTTATGCAAGAACTCTGAAATTTTACATAATTGTAGATGTCCCTCCCATACACTAACACATATACAACTTTTTGATTCAAGCCTCATATCTTGTTGCATTGATTCACTCGGATATCGATTCTACTTTCTTGAAGGCCTTGTATTCAAAGAATTAAGTTTCACCAACAATTAGATCAATAAAATTTAGATTATTCTAATGATATTATTTTTATGTCATATAAATAATATTTTATTTATCTAATTGTTGGTTATATTTGAATATTAGAATACATTAGCATCTTACATTTTAGAATAAAGGGGTAATAGAATGCCCGTTCCAATTGAAACTATGTTTTGTGTGCATAAATATACTAGTAGTAGTTGCACTGTATATCCATTATCTCCAGGCTTATGCCTCGTTCCACATTTTATGTGTTCCAAGCATGTCATATAACATCTTTATCCCTACAACAGGGAGTGTTGTTTTCCTGTTTTGCAAACAAACCCAGAACCCCATGACTATTAGCGTCAACAGGGAGTGTTGTTTTCCTGTCTTGCGAATAAACCCAGAACCTCATGACTATTCGTGTCAAATGTTATGCCGTCAAGCAAGCTTCTTTTCACTAGGTCTTATTTCCTCTTGTTGAAAAATCATGTTGTCTTCTGTCGAGAGAGGCTTTTATGGATCTACAAGGAGCAGCTTGAATGTCCTAGACTGTGTGATTGCATCGAAACCCAAGTCGTCACTGACCATAAATATCATGCAAAGGCTGATTGTGGTGTACCCGGTTTTAAGGCCGGATACTCCCTTGTGATTACTGTACCGGTCCCTGGATCAGTAATCGGTACACACAAGTTAACATGTGTATCATTGTCATACACGCATATCATGTTACAATATGTAATTAGACCGTCAAGGTCAATAGTCTGATACCTGCAGCCCAACAACTATAAACTTGCAGCGGAAGATCAAGCGGTGATATGGCCCATCAATATGCCATACCTGACAGACAACTGATTGGGGTTATGTCCTAGCTGTCGCGATCGTAATCGTATCTTCGGAATTGGTGTCTCCTTCGTCTGGCCAAATCAACAAGCCAGGTGAGTACTTTGAATGTACTCGCAAGCTATTCCCACAGGAGAAAATACACGACAATATTTCATGCAAGGTTCATTCCACAGAAGTAGCTCTACCCTATGTTGCTGGTTGTTCGGGAATGTAAGTTTTCATCATAAATACGATATTAGGTTTCAAAGCTATTTTGAAAGCAGAAGTAGTTCATAGTAACAATCATCATTCGAGGTAGAATCCGCTACCTCATTTTTCCTTTCCTCAGCGTGATAGCTCAACCTATCACGCCTACCCTTTTTGGCTCCCTCTCGCACTACCCTAGGCAGTGTAGCTAGCCTCCTCTTCTGCAATTCCTGGCTACCAACTGTGTAACATAAATTACACTCTGTGGACACATCATGCCCACATTCTTAATCCCCTTTCCCCAACTTTTACAAACAAAACTTAGTCTAACCAATGTGTGGCCTTGCCGGTTCATGTCCATGACCGAGGACGCGGCTATTCGAATAGTTTTTAACACTCTGCAGAGGTTGTACGGCTTTACCCACAAGATGTAATTCGCCCTAGGTATACTGTGCACCGTATACTGACAGGGCTAATACAACGAGACCTTTCGCCCGCTTCTATACTAGAGCTGGACCCACTAGGTGGTTGACCCAACTTTTGCGTCCCGGACTAAAAGTGGGACTCCCCACCTCTGTGTCGCATCATCACCCAAACGCCCGGCGCTGGTGGACCTCTAGGATTTTAAACACCTAACACATGCTTCCTACTTCCCACGGGTCCATACCCTAATACTTGCCGGGGTACCAAGCCAAGTCCTTCCCATAAAGGACATGTGGACGTACGGTGAGGGAACTGGTTTAGCGGCACTTAGGCTCGGTCCTTAACTGATTTGAGCAAGACTCCATTTCTCGACCCATGTTCGTCCCAGACGACCATGCCTCCATCCGGTACTCTACAGCCCCGGGCTGCCCTTAGCATTCTCACCCGAATCAGAATCATCTCCAGTTTTATTTGGGGTTTTGTCAAACATTTCTTTCAAATGCCACCTCGGCTAACGCATGCTATCCGAGGGTTTTATTTCCCATGACCCAGGGTTTTTGTGAACACCGATCAAAAATCTAGTTTTTAACTAAAGCGGGTCTAAGCATGGCTAATGCCTATAGCCCTAATACTTTTATCGGTCGTGGAACAACCGACTATTACTTCTAGGGTTACAAGGATTGGATATTCGGACCTAAGTCATATGCAGCTAAATGTATAACTAGGTCTACATAAAATACCGTTGATATCCACATAGCATGCAAGTTTTGTAAACAAAATAATTAACTTTCGCACATATGGGATTCAACATGATCAAAGTAGGAATGCTTGCCTGGTGATATTGTTCGGGGCTTGGTCTTGAACCTGATTCAACAGTTTTCCAAAATCCCTTGAGTGATATATCCTAACGTCGGTACCTACACGTCGAAAGAACGGCGAGTAAATCAACTATGCGAGGAAGAACCAAATAAGAACCAACATACACTCATAAACCCCCAATATACGCATTCTGAACTTAGGGATCCCTTTCGGAGAGGTGGTACGGTGGGGTTCCCTGATGGATTTAGGTTTTTGATATGATTTTAATCACGCTAAAGTAATCATGCACCAATGATCCGCTTACTTAGCATGTTTCGATGTTTATCATGATTGCTCTCCCGTGATATTTTAACTTTTGGGCATTATTTTGTTATGTTTCCTTCGCTAGGGTTTTCCAGTCTTTTCTCATGAACTTTGCTAACAAGATCATGGCTTTAAGGGTCAAAAGAGGGTATGCTTTACTTCTGGATTTAATCAAATCTACGCACGCACTAAGGGTTTACAAGGCTACGAGTTAACCTTAAACTATACTCATACTGCTTTATGCGACTAGCTGGGTTTAATTTGGGAAGAAGAACTGATGGATTCGGAGCTATATTGTGTTACAAA
The DNA here is from genome assembly GCA_019208055.1 of Stipa capillata. Lineage (NCBI taxonomy): Eukaryota > Viridiplantae > Streptophyta > Magnoliopsida > Poales > Poaceae > Stipa > Stipa capillata. The sequence continues at coordinate 219,156 of JAGXJF010001712.1, read as the reverse complement.
CATATACGACCTTTATATTCAACTGATCTCATAGATTATCGAAGCTGAGCTAGGAAGTAGCTTTTGGATTTTAGGAAGTCGTAGAAGAGAGATAACAGGTCATTTGGACTTAGGACGAGGGAGAAAAACATGAGCGATCAAATTTCTTGTCCAAAGGAGATAACAAAGTGGAGAGATCCCTTAAACGCTGGAATGCAGGGAAATGCTATTCCTTTTTCTAGCCTAAACTTAGGAGTTATGTCAAGGTGTTTGGAAATTATGTTTCTTAGCATTCCTTCTATAATTGAAAGATTTAAGCTTATTCTCTTCTTCTTCTTTTTTTTAATCTGTTTTCTATTTCCAATCTAACAAGTTGGTGATTGGAATTGTATTGGCATGTCAATTTTCTGAGTACGAATAAACGCTTTTACTTGAACTATCTGGGGGTTATGGGCTGCTGATGGCTGCCGCAAGCCCTAAGCCGGTTTTAGAGAGCTGGTTTACCTGCTCTGCTGGGATACTTAGCAAGAGGAAGCAAAAGAAGAAGAAAAAGGCTGGCCGGTAGATAGGCAGAGGGGAAAAGATTGAGCGTGGCCTGGTCGACGTCCGACGGTGGATGTCTCTAGCAGTGCCGTTGGGAGTTGGGAAGGAGAACCGATGGCCGGGATCGAGCGGGACGGCATGGAGGCGAATTGAGGATAGGTGAGCAGCCGGGTTGAGCGGCCGGGGTAGCACGTCGTCGCGCTGACTGGTGCCGGGGCAGAACAGAGGCGCGAAGACCAGTGGCTTCGCCGCGACGACGTGCACGGGACGGGTCCGCCTTGGGCTCCTCACCGGCAGGTCGAAGCTCTGGTGGCTCCGCGGCGCATGCGCGAGCTAGGGCTCGAGGCCCATGAGGCCCACGACGTCACTCGGGGCGGCGGCTCCCTCGATGGCTACACGAGCAGCTCGACGGCGGCAAGCTCGGATGGTTGGAGTGGCAGCGAGGAGGCGACGGGATTCGACCGGCGGCGGCGGCCACGCACGCGCGTAAGGCGGGGATGGCGCGAGGAGGAAACAGGGGCGCGGCGGAGGCAGCAGTTGGTGGCGTCGTCGGGGTGAGGCTACACAGCGGATCCGACGGTGGTTCTTACCAGCGGCAACTGCCACGGGGTGGTGGCGGATTTGGAGCTGCTACAGCGGCGGCGTCGTGGAGCTCCGAGGCACAACAGCGATGGGGTTGGAGGACCTCACCGGCGGCGGCTGGAGTTAGCTGGCGTCGACGCCCAGTGGAGAACGGCGGCGGAGAAAGGTGATGTGGGCGGAGCCGCGAGTCTTGGCAGCGATGTGTCCGAGGTTCGCGGCAGCTAAAGGGGGAGTCCAGAGGAGAAGGGGGGCACAGCTCGGCGAGTAGAGGAACAGAGTTGCTCGGCTGCGAAACATGGCTGACAGGAGCTCGGGTTCGAAGGAGTTAATGGGGAAAGGCATTGAGGAGATGGCAGCTCGGGGATGGAGAAGAAGTAGGGGAGCTTGAGGAGTTGCCGCAGGTCGGCTTGAAGAGAGGAGAGGAGCTCGGGTAGAGATGGAGTAATGAGGAGCTGTGTCGGCTGCTGTTGCAATAGCAATAGTTAGGCACCGATTTCGTACTATCTGGATAGCGTGGCAAGGAAAATAGTGCACGGCTGCTATAGCTGCACAGGAAATAACAGAGGGATTTGGCACGGCGAGAGGGCAGGTGGCAAGGTGCACAGGACAAGGTTGGCACCGAATTCGCAGATGTTGGTGGTAGAATAGCAGGACGAACAGTGCATCAGTAATGGGGAGTAGAGCTTATGCCGGTGTTGGGCACGGTGTAGAATCCTTCTAGAACAGATGGGACGTGAGATGCCAGAGAGAATTTATGAGGGTTGGTACGTTCAGATGGCAGTGAAAGAGCTCCACCACACTCCTGGGCTTCCTTTACTGGGGTTTTGATCTTGATTTCATGCGGCGATGCATTTTTGGCGTATGTGTTCGATGTGGGTTTCTCAAGATTTCTGAACTGGTCGTGCCCATATTCTTGCATATTTGCACTCCTAGATATACGAGGACCGTAGTGGAAATTTATTAGGATTTTTGAAAATTTATTTCTATAATTCGTAGTTCAACTTGTCTTTCTGACCTAAATCCAATTATTTCCATATATGATTATTTCTGGACTGGGCATCACTATTTTACATTATATTTTAGTTAATAGTATTAATGGGTTGTCCCACGAATCTTTCTGGAATTTTTGGATGGGCCGAAGAGTATTGAGTCTCGCGATTAGGGTTTTGGTGGTATTTAGATTTAATAGAGGGAAGAGAAATCGGGGCTTGGAACTAGGGTTCCGGAGTGCGGCAAGGTGGAAAGGGGATACGGAGACTCGCGGGAGTCTTCATACCTTGGTCTGGGGATACTCGGTGGCAGGGTGCCGTTGGCACATTAGTGTATAAGATACAGGTACCGAGTTACTGGTCTTGATCCGTAATCAAGGAAGAAAGGTTAGAGTTTGGCGTATGTGCGTGTATGTAAAAGTGATATATATGTGCACACACTCATGATACGACATGGCGAAATAGGTGGCAGAAAATCACATCATTCAGGTAGGGTTAATGACGTATATATGTTTCAATTTCGCAAAAGTACCGTGTGGGTGCTTAGCCGCGGATGGTGGTCTAGATTACACCGACTAGGAAAAGGGAGAAAGGATATCGGGGTGCATTCGTGGCGGGAATGCAAGGGCGAGCGGCCTCGTATGGAGACATGGTTTTGATCAGGGTTGCCCATGTCGACGGACGTCGTTCGGGGAGTTTAGGGTTTCGACAAAACAGGGATCAAGAAAGATTGGAGCAAGGGATTTTCATGTTTTGGTATTTAGCTACGTCATGGTTTGACTTAAAGTTTCGGTTAGGTGTATTTTGACTGACATTATTAGCTCTAATTTTCAGGTTTTGAAAAATCAGGGTGTGACACTGATCTCTTTATAATGTTTATAATTGGGTATTGAGCAAATGAAGAGTTGTAGGGTATCTAATTGGTCAACAAATAGTTTCTCCAAAATAAATCTAATTTCTCAAAAATGTGTCTTAGTTAATCACATTTGCTTAGATAATAAGAACGAACACATCTTGAGACGAGGATCTATAACCTGACGGCATGAAAAATTTAAGCTACTGCTCCTAAGCCAAGCCGAACATTATGCATCTGCGTGCATGTGTAATATATGTTTTTCATAACATATAACACATCAACTAAATTAGGCATCGACTAGATGATTGAAAGAATGAACAAGGTTGATAAAAGATAGCTCCTCCTAAATCATTTTTGCTGATAATTATTAATTTTTAAATTGATACTAAATATAATTGAAACATGATTAGGAATTGTGAGAAAAGTTTCACCTTTTTATATGTGTTGATTGGATTTGATGAATGGTTTAAGTGATTAGTATTTCAATACAATTTGTACTTTTATTAGTAGTAGATAGAGAAAGGAAGAAAAAAAAACGAAGTTACAAGCACAAATTGCGTGTAGGATTGGATTATGCAACTACACTGGGCGTAGCGTAGGCCGTAGGGGCATGGGCATTTCACTCTGCTTGCACGACGTGCATGAGGGAATCTCTAGCTAGTGGATCCCCACTCCCCACACCTTACAGAGAAATGAGACCCTAGTCAGATTTGCTATGTCAAGTTTCTGGAAGAGATGAGTTATTTCTTAAGATATTCCTACGGTAAAAGAAACCCTTAAGCACAAGACAATTTACACCTCACACTAATCCAGTGCATAGAGCACAATTTGATCCTCTAAATTCTGGCTATCAGAGAGCAAACGCTGAGCTGACAAGTTAGTAGATTTGTCTACTTACCACCTCGGGGTTCCACTATTTTCTACTCCCCTCCATCTCATCCCCCCAACAACTAGTCACACTAATATTCGTCAGAAAGATTCAGTTAACTAGAGAATTGTCTGAATTGTCAGAAAGATTCTAGTACTGCTCCACTAACTCGATCGTCAGATGCGGATATCTCAAGGACACAGGAAACAGCGGAAGCAATTGGAGCTAGGGAGTGGTGGTGATATGGCGCCGTACGTACCAGGAGGGGACGAGGTTTGCCGCGATGAAGAGGAGGTAGCCGGAGGTGCCGATCACGACCGCGCGCCTTGACCCCATCCGCCGCACCACCGGCGACCCCACCACCGAGAATGCCGTGAACGACGTGTACAACAGTCCCAGTGACATCGACCCCAGGTTCTCGTCCTGCATGCGATGCGAGCGCCCCGCGCGGCCGGCACCAATCAGCCACCAGTTCACCAAGACGCCATGCCATGGGTCACGTGCGTGCGCGCTCTGGGAATTCCGGGGATGGGGAGGTGCGCGTACCGTGTTGACAGTGCTCTGGAGGTTCTGGGCGGCGTGGTAGGCGAGGAAGACGAAGAGGAAGGCCCAGCTCAGGAGGTGCAGGTCGCGGGTCTCCGACGCTGGCGCTGTGCCGGCGCCGCGGCGGCCGTCGCTGCCGCCGGCGGTGGAGATCAGGGGCACGGCCTCCTCCTCGTCGCGGACCGACGCGAGCTCGGCCATGGACGGAGGGGGTAGCGTTTTGGATGGGCGAATTGGAGGGAGGAGCCAACTGCCGGGTCCTTAGCCTTCGTGTGTACGATGATTCGGGGAGGTAAAGGGTTTGGGTTTTCCAAATTTATGATGTTGTAGCGGTGTTTATAGAAAAATACCGAATTGCCAAGAATCGATAATAGTGACCTGGGCTTAAGAGTAACCGCCAGATAATAATGTAGCTATTTTGCATAATACGCTTTGCAACTTCGTATACGGAAACGTCTAACGATGAACCGGCATGGTTCGAGTTTAACGGTGACAGTAGAATATATGACAAACATGGTTACGTCAACTCATCCCTAAATCAGTATAGATTCAATCAAACTTGTAGAGTGACATAATGGTATAGTCTGATCCAGTTGAATCAAGCGTATAAAACGACGCAAATGAAGAGATGTGAGGAGTGAACATATCTCCTGTTCAGTGTCTCGACTTGCTTACATAAAAGCAGCTGATACAACATTGGGATTTGATGAGATAGATTTGATGGAATGGCACTTAGGAAATAGAAAACTGATATCCAACAGTATCTAGTAAATAAGTCATTCGTCAATGGCATAGAATGAATTGAGCCAATGATCAATGGCATAGAATTAATTGAGCCCTTTATTAATAGCACGTAGAAAACTCTCTCTTAAGACGTTAATCCCAATGATGTCTAGTACTCCGTACTCAATTGTGGGTGCACAAGTTAAGAAATTGCCATTAACAACACAACCTACATTGATGCTTGCATCAGAAAATATTACTCGTGCAGTCGCATCTTCCATTTCATCGTTACAATTAGACGTTAAGAACCAAAACTCAAATCATGGAGCTCACGTGGCATCTCAACTTAATCATGTGTACTGTTTAGACGATTAGCACATACTGTTAAGCAATTTTCTCCCCGCATGGGACGAATGCTAGTTTTATAGGAGCTGAAGTGGCTTGTTTGACCTCCCATTTTTAAACTTAACAGTATGTGCTAATCGTCTAAACAGTACATATGATACACATATATATACACATGGTCGTGTTAATATGCGCGAGAGTGCATTTTACGCTCCAGCCGAAACATGCTTGAACGTGGACAACCCAACCCAGCCAATTTCATCATAAAATTTACAGTTCTCAATCGTTAAAATTGTGTTTTTGACGGTAAAACTTGTTTTCCATTCGCATGACATGGTATACCAAGCAGTAAAATCTTGGCTACATGATCATAAAATTGGTATAACAAGCAGTAAAATTTCGGCAGTCGAATTACAGTCATATTCCACGCGCCTCTTAAAAGATTCTCCATGTTGGTCATAACTTCGTGACAGTCTTTATTGTTGGTTTGCTGGTATCGCTAGTAAATTACTATCGGCTTAGAAAGATTTTACGACAACTTAGCCATACTTTTACGATTGCAATTTTACGTTCATTTTGTTTTTCAAGTATTGGTTATAAATTCATATTAAGATTTTACTTTCGTGGTCATCCTTTTACGTTCACAACCACACTTTTACAATCGCGGCTCACCGTTTTAATTTAAATATTGAGGAGGTGGGATTCAAATTGTGGACCTCATGCACATAGCTAAGCGCCTCTAACCAACTACACTATCCAAGTGATTGGGAATAACTAGACAAAATATTTCTGTTCTAGTATGGCTTGGTTGGATATGTGGTAAATTGATGTTCGCGAGATAGTAAAAGCATATACACATAGAAGAAATTTTCGGACAATGGTAGATTTGGGATGGGCTTGGTTGGGTCGGTAGCTGCATATTAGTGCATCTATATATACAAACCATAACAAAATTATAGGTTATTTTGTGCGTAGCTGCATATTAGTGTATCTATATATACAAACTACAACAAAATAAATATTATTCTAGAAAAATGTATGCATTCAAGAATATTTTAAAATATTAGCATCTAAAAGTTTCAAAAGTTTGAGTTTATTCTTAGCAAAACAACAACTTTTAGAGAACCAGAGGTCGACGGGGAAGACGACGTGACGGCACGAAGCTGATCACCCTCGGGCTCCTACTCATGGGCGAGCGCTCCTTTGCAAGGGTGAAGGAGGCGTGGAGAGGATGCCCTGACCGGCGGGCCCCTCTGGTCAGTGGTAGAGGGAAAGGGGCACATTGCGGGTGCTAATGTTGGGCTCGGCCCACCAGCAAGAGGAGATGGGCCGGGAAACTGGCCTAAGAGGTAAGAAGCTTTATTTTTCTTTTTTCTTTTATTTTTATTTTAGTTATGTTTTAGGGTTTCAACTAGCAGATGATTTAAATTTGAGTTTTTAAATTTAGAAAAAATTTCACTGAGGACATTTAAGTGATTTTATAATCTCCATGAATATTCTCAGATTTTTTTTGTTTTGACTATCATTTAAATATAAATTCAAAGTTGTCCAAACTTAGGTTTCAGTTGTAGGTAGGTAAAATACTTGTCAAATGAAAATTTTATCTCTGAGTTTAGGGATGTGAATAACCCTCAGATAGAAATTTTTATAAATTTTGGATAAGAGGAAATTGACTTAATTAAGGTATTATATTTATGTTCATTTGAAAATACTTGGAAAGATCTTTTATTTAAATGTGCAACTCAAATTCAACTGACTTGAAAATTTTCAGAGAGCTTTTGCAAGGTGTTTAATACTTGTAAAGAGTTATTATGATGAAATTTTGGTGTACTTGGCTTCACAATTTTGATTTGAGTTAATTTTAGGTCAAAATTTGCATGTTTTTAATTTGAGTCAATTCTAATGTATCTATATGCTGAGAAGGAGATGGAAAAAAACCACTTTGTTTATATGAGTCTTCATGGACCATATTTATAAGGTTTTAAAATTTCATTTTTGCTAGTTACGTATATGACTGATTTTTTCACCCGTTGCAATCAATCGTCTTCTTAAATTTCACGAGCTTGCTGGCATGGTTAGGATTGAGGAATTCGCTGGAGCTGGGGGTTTAGACGGAATTCTTGATCGGATGATGACCGTTACCGGACATGGTGAGCCGGAGATGATGACAAGACAGAGACGGTAACACCGAGGGTCCTGCACAAAATCAGTCTACTTTGTATCACAGATTTTTGGGCCGTTTAAGATCCCGAGAGCTTTATTAAAAAGTGCCGAGGAGTTTCTCCCTCTGGCCATTTTGTTCTGACAACCGTTGGAAGACGGAAACAGACTGCCCGTCAATACCACAGGAAAGCGATAAAACGACATGCCTGCCCTACCAAACCCTCACACTTCAGGAGGACCAACATCCACCAACGCGCAGAGGATCCTGCCCCCGTCGACCCAGAACCTCTATGACAGTGGGCCCAAGACGTCATGTGTAGCCTACCTGCATGGACCCAAAACGTCCCCGTCATTAGCCCGACAGCGACAGCGATCCTCTCCCCCAAACCCCTCCCGCTCTCGCTCTCGTCACCATGTCACCCGCCGCCGCCGCCGCCGCCGCCGCGACCTCCTTCGCCACCACCTTCGCCGCCTCCACCGGCCCTTCTCGCCGCGGCAGCCACTACCTTCCGCTTCCTGGGACCCCCGCCCCTCGCCGCGCCGTCGTCTCGATGGCCGTCTCCGCACCCAAGTCGCCAGCCGCCGCATCGTTCCTCGAACGCCGCGACTCCGAGAGCACCCTCCATTTCGTCAAGTACCAGGGCCTCGGCAACGACTTCATCATGGTATACGCCTCTCTTTTTTTCTCTCTCTCTCGATTACATTCCAGCTACCACATCGTGAAGTATTCATTTGGGGGGTGACATGCTACTACCAATTCGTGCAATCTCTGCTGTTTCAGATGCTGTGTTGTCACGATTTTTTTGGTCTAATTGCTTTTGCTGATTTCTATCGGGATTTGTAGGTGGACAACAGGGATTCGGCCGTGCCGAAGGTGACCCCGGAGAAAGCGGCGAAACTGTGCGACCGAAACTTTGGTGTCGGTGCTGACGGCGTGATCTTCGTCATGCCAGGGGTCAACGGTGCGGACTACACCATGAGGATCTTCAACTCTGACGGCAGCGAGCCGGAGGTAAGCCCCCGTTTTGCTGCGATGCTGAATACTGTTGCGCCGTAGGGAATGTGCTATTCAGCGTTAATATTCATATTTATCTGTAGTTATTCATCTGTGCCAAAAGGAAATGCAGATAAGTTGAGCTAGGCTAAGGTTAGCACAACGCTAAGTGTACGCCCGGTCTCTACGGCGAAATTCGTGCTGGCATGCAGATATCTTGCTAGCATTGTCTGTAGAAGGAATGTGTAGCTGTACAAGCTCCTCGGCTGGGGAAAAGTTTAGCCTGCAAATCCAGTGTGTTTTGCTCACCTTTTGAAGATTGGGACATTGTACTAGTCTAATCCGCAATCAGAATAGATCACAGAGAGGGTTGTCTCAAGTGCCGAGTGGGCACTTTGATACTCTATCCAATATGTTGGAGGATATATTCCAGATTCACTCATGGTATTCCTTCATGTCTGTGCATAATATGGACTGTTTTTCGTTTTTACCAATCAGTGAACTTTATGGACTGTAAAACTTCGAAGGTGTTATCATGTTGCCAGTCCCTTTATCTAAAGCAGCACTTTGGTCTGCATACTTCATACATTAGCAAGTAGCTAGTCTGCCAGAGGAAATTAAAGTTGGCATATGTTTTTTTTCTTTACGTTAGCTGTTCATTTGTTCTGCTCCATGTTGACTCAAAGTTGTTGCTAATAACGTGTGTACGATGGATTTAGTTAAAGCATGAATTGTTTTCATACATATTGGTTCATCGCTTATGTAACTTTTTGTTTCAGATGTGTGGTAATGGAGTTCGTTGCTTTGCTCGTTTTATAGCGGAGCTTGAAAATCTACAGGGAACACATAGGTAAAAATTCATGCAAGAAATTTTCCATATCTTTACATCAGGAGTAAAACAATAGTAAAGTTCAACCTGTAGATTTAACCAGTCTATCAGTGAAAAGTACAAAACTATACACACATTCTTATATAACTTTGAGTTTAAGCTGAAGTTAGTATCCGTACTGCAGCCTGTTCTTTTCAGCGGGTACTAGAAATATGATGATATAGATGTACCATTCTTTGCAATGGCTCCTGAAGTTACATTCTTGTGTTTCAGCTTCAAAATTCATACTGGTGCTGGATTAATCATTCCTGAAATACAAAACAATGGCAAGGTACATGCCCTTTAGTTTGTTTAGGCATTGTTATTCTTAACTTTGAAAGCATACACCACCGTATTTTTCCATTCACCTTACTCAATCATGAGTGAACTTACTTTGATCTCTAGCTGCCTGCTAAGGTTTTGTTCCTTGTGATATAACTGATTTCAGGGATGTTTTAAACCTGCCTCAGCTTGCACGCTTCTTGCAATTTGCTAACAACATGTACTTTTATACCATTAGAATGGAAATACCTGGCTATTGCAGAATTTCACTATGTATGCCAGAAGAAGCTAGTTAGGTCATATAGTAAGCGATCTGAACTGCTGGTCACAATTTGCGTACTTTCAGTATGTATGCCAGAAATACCTACTCGTATAGTAAGCACTTTGTACTTCTGGTTACAATTTGCACAATTTCATATGTATGCTGACGAACCTAGTTAAGTCATATATTAAGAATTTTGTACTGCTGGTTACAATCTTTATTTTCCAAGATTTTGCGATTTTCTTGGATGTGTCAAACTATTGAAATCCCCTGGCTTCTTTCTTGGCTCAAGTAGCCTCGAGAATAATCCATTCCTATCAAGCTTTATCTATTAATTCACCCAGTCTTGTTGAATATGGTTCACTTCCAAGTCTGAATTTTATATTGTTTATAGAATCACATAGATTTTCTTGTTCACAGGTAAAGGTTGATATGGGCCAGCCCATCCTTTCTGGACCAGATGTTCCCACAAAACTACCATCCACCAAGAATCAAGCTGTTGTTCAAGCTGAATTAGCAATTGATGGGTTAACATGGCATGTAACATGTGTTAGTATGGGCAATCCTCATTGTGTCACATTTGGTGCAAATGGGTTAAAGGTAATTGATTTGGCATTATGCTTACCAAATTTCATCTCTGCATTTGTGACTCCAAATTTATCAAAAAGGCTAAAAGGTTCTTTTAACAAAGATGATACCTATCAGTTCATGTGGACCTCCTAACGCTCCATTTATGGGGATAGCTTGTCTTATCGAAACAACTCAATCATTCTCACATATCTATACAAAATGTGTTTGCTTAGGCCCCAAGGTCTACGGTCTAGATCAATTTCATGAGTTTTAGTCCTACCATATCTTGGTGCTTTGTACTCCCTTTGTCCAGAAATGTAAAGCATATTTTGATTGGTTAAGACAAGACTTTGACCAATAATTACTATAAATATGCGGTTTATGTGATACAAAATCATAATCATAAGTAAGTACTTTTGAATAAGAATCTAATGATATAAATTTTATGCCACATAAATCACATATTAATAGAGTAATTATTAGTCAAAGTCTTGTCATAACCAATCAAAATATGTCTTACATTTCTGGACGGAGGGAGTACATCAGATTTCTGAAATTTGAACTTGTTAATCATTAAAAGTAGTGGAGCGGTGATCTTTGTATTCTGTTTTGTTCATTACCCATTATCACCTGGAACTGTTGCTATTGCTTACAATAGATTTGTGGAAACAGCTACGTTTTTATGCTTCCGGATAGCAAGGGATGTTTTCTTAAGATACTTTTAAAAAAATACGGCATTCTTACTGTTCATTTTGAGGCCCATTTTTGCTGATATCGCCGACCACTTTCCTCTAGCAAGCCTGACTGTTGTGAATTTTGCCACTAGTGAAGTGATTGCTATGTTGGTTGAACTATATTTGCTAATGATCATGTGTTCATAAGCCTATCCGAGCTACCCACATAACAGTTGATTATTGTGTTGGCTGGACCACAGGTTTTGCATGTTGATGATTTGAAGCTTAGTGATATTGGGCCAAAATTTGAGCATCATGAAATGTTTCCTTCCCGCACCAACACAGGTAAATTCTAATTCTTATTCCACTATATGCTTCCATGTCCTTTCATCTTAGTTTTATTAAGTAAGTTTCCTTCTGCAGAATTTGTACAGGTCTTGTCTCGCTCACACCTCAAAATGCGAGTTTGGGAGCGTGGTGCTGGTATAACTGATGTTCCTTGATCTTCCATGTATTCTTTAGGATATGCCTTGTGCTTGAAAATCAGAATGCCTTTCTTACCTGTTTAAAAAATTTCACATCTTTTAGTCCTGGTTGTCAATGTTTCATCAGTACCAAAGCATTAATCCATAATGTAAATAGCTCAGATGTATGTATGAGTTTCAGTGAGGTCTCCTTTTATTTCCAGGCATTTATTACAGGGAGTGGATATACATAATGAGCTTTATGATTTTGACTGCAGGAGCAACTCTTGCTTGTGGGACTGGTGCATGTGCAGTTGTTGTTGCAGCTGTTCTTGAGGGGCGAGCTGAACGGGTTTGTCCTTTCTTTTTTTGTTTGCATTGTCAATTTTATCTCTACTGTACCTTCTATATTAGTGTTTATTCTTTGTTGTCGTACAGAAATGCATAGTTGATTTGCCTGGCGGGCCATTGGAAATTGAGTGGAGGGAGGATGACAATCATGTTTACATGACTGGTCCTGCAGAGGCTGTCTTCTATGGATCTGTTGTTCACTAGGTCAGTTTGTTGGTATCTGCTTTATGAGGGTCTATGATTTAGTAAGATATTGCTCCTTCTAAGTGTATTGTACAAGTCAATATACCTTCCATATGATCAGCCCACCCGAAATATAATGTTCCTTTGTCTCCGAGTGTTATGAATATGGCTTTGTTGTATTGCATAGCCCAAAGGGCCAAATATATAGTACAAGGAGATTTGGACAACAAGTCAATCTACTAGAGACTAGACCAATAAGAAACCATGATAACCTTAACACCCCCCTCCCCCCTCCACCCTCCCCCCGAAATGCAAAGCATATGCAATACCATTGCATTCGTAGAGGAATGATACTATGTTAGTCGCTGAATTCTCACTCTTGGTAGGAGCAGAACTCTCACACTCATCGAGAGAGGATGACACTAGGAGTTGGGGCAATTTTCTGTTTTATTTCTCAATGCCATGCCAACCTGAGGGGTTGGGGATACATATTTATAAGCTGCTAGCCAGCCAAGCATATGCCAAGATGCTAGTCTAAGATGCTAGTCTAAGATGCTAAAGTGCTGTCCTATGCTAGGCTAAGATGCTTAGTCTAAGATGCTTAAAGTGCTGTCCTCTAAGATGCTAAAGTGCTGTCCTACAACCAGCCCCACAAAGACCACATGAGGCTTATCCATCATTCTCCCCCTAAGTCTTGTGCGTCGTCTTGTGGGAAAGTTGAACCATCCCGGTCCTGGAGCAGAGCTCAAGGAACCTGATCCTCCCAAGGGGCTTGGTAAGCAGGTCCGCAAGCTGGTCCTTGGTGTTGATATAGCTCGCCTTGATGCTCCCTTCCTCCAAGCAGCCTCGGATGAAGTGGTACCTCACCCGGATATGCTTACTCCGTTCATGGAAAACGGGGTTCTTTGCCAGGGCCAGAGCGGACTTGCTGTCCACTCTGAGCTCCACCGCTCTAGTGTCGCTGCCGAAGAGATCACCAAGCAGACGAGCGAGCCAGAGCGCCTGAGTCGAGGCAGTGGAGGCTGCGATGTACTCGGCCTCGCAGCTGGACAGGGCCACCACCTGCTGCTTGACTGACTGCCAGCTAACGAGGCACTTGCCGAGGAAGAAGAGGATCCCGCTCGTGCTCTTGCTGGTGTCGATGTCGCCGGCGTGGTCGCTGTCGCTGTACCCGACGAAGTGTGCCGCCCCAGGGCACCTAGGGTAGTAGAGGCCGTGGTCGAGAGTCCCCGCAACGTAGCGGATGATCCTCTTCACAGCCTGCTGGTGCTCCGTCGTCGGTCGCTGCATGAACCGACTAACGTAGCCGACGGAGAATGCCAAGTCCGGCCGTGTGTGAGCGAGGTAGCGAAGGCTCCCCACAAGACGCCGGTACTGCGTAGCGTCCACCTCCTCCGCCGTGCTGTCGCGGCTCAGCTTCAGCCTCTCCTCCATCGGAGTGAGAGCTGGATTGCAGTCGGTGAGCCCAGCTAGCTCAACGACGCGCTTGGCGTAGGCGGTCTGTCGGAGCGTGATCCCGGAGTCATCCTGGTGCACCTCGATTCCCAGATAGAAGGAGAGAGGCCCCAGGTCACTCATCTGGAAGGTGGCCTTCATCTCTTCCTTGAATGCCGCCACCTCCGCATCCTTGGTGCCGGTGATCACCAAGTCGTCGACGTAGACACCTACCAGCAGAGCAGTTCCTCCACTGCCCCGTCGGTAGACGGCCGCCTCGTGCGGGCTTTGCTCGAAGCCCATCCCTTTTAGCGTGGAATCCAACTTGGCATTCCACGCCCTCGGTGCCTGCCGCAAGCCATAGAGGGCCTTGCGCAGGCGGAGCACCTTGCCCTCCTTGCCGGGGATCGCAAATCCCGGCGGCTGGTGCACGTAGACCTCCTCCTTCAAGTCGCCGTTAAGGAACGCCGACTTGACATCCATGTGATGAACACGCCAGCCCTCCTGGGCAGCTAGCGCAAGGAGGAGTCGCACGGACTCCATCCGTGCCACGGGAGCGAAGGCGTCGTCGAAGTCGACCCCCTCCTGCTGCACGAAACCTCGTGCCACCAAGCGAGCCTTGTGCTTGACGATGGCGCCGGCTTCATCCCTCTTCAGCTTGTACACCCACTTGAGGGTGATCGCGCGGTGACCACGAGGGAGGTCAGCAAGCTCCCAGGTGCGGTTCTTCTCAACCGCGTCCATCTCCAACTGCATCGCGGCGCGCCATGCCGCGTGTTTCTCGGCCTCTGCAAACGACCGAGGCTCGCCGTCGTCACACGCAAGGTGCAACTGCGCCTCCAGGTCGTGAGGCACCGGTCCCGGCACCGGCTGGTCGCCGAGAAGGTTCTCCATCGTACGGTACCGCAACGACTCGCCGTCGTGGTACGCGTCGATGCGCTCCTCGTCGTGAGAGAGCGGAGTAGCGAGCTCAACCGGGCTGTGCTCGACACGAGCTGGTGGTGGAGTAGACGTGCCCGGAGAGGTGCCTGTCGGTGCTGGAGTGCGTGGCGTTGCCGGCTGTGGTGGAGCCGGCGAAGAACTCATCACAGCCGAGGTCCTGGCTGGAGAGCGTGGTGCTGTCGGAGTAGCAGGCGCCGGGGACGGTGGAGGCTCGGGGACTGGGGTAGACGCCCTCGTCGGAGAAGAGCTGCCTACTCCCCCAGCTCCCTTGAAGTGGACGTACTCGACAGTGAAATCGTCGTACGTCGGAGCCGAGCCGTCGTCCTCCGCCTTGTCCCACGCCCATCCTCGCCCTTCGTTGAACACAACGTCGCGCGCCGTGCGCACACGCTGTGTCTTCGGGTTGAGGATGCGGTAGGCCTTCGAGCCCTCTGCGTAGCCGATGAACACTCCCGGAGTGCTCCTGTCGTCGAGCTTGCTGATGTGACCAAGCTCCTTGGCGAACGCGAGGCAGCCGAAGACCCGCAAGTGGGAGACCGCCGGCTTGCGCCCATGCCAAGCTTCGTACGGCGTCTTGCCGTCGAGTGCCTTGGTAGGCGAGCGGTTGAGGATGTAGATGGCCGACACCACCGCCTCTCCCCAGAAGACAGCCGGCATCCCCCTCTGCTTGAGAAGGGCCCGAGCCATCCCCACAACCGTCTGGTTGCGCCGCTCGACGACGCCGTTCTGCTGCGGGCTGTACGGCGCGGAGTAGTGGCGCTGAATGCCCTCATCAGCGCAGTACAACGCGAATTCAGCCGCCGTGAATTCGCCGCCGTTGTCGGTGCGCAGCACGCGCAGCTTGCGGCCGCACTCCGCCTCCGCAGCAGCCTGCGCGCGCCTGATGGCGTCCGCAGCCTCTCCCTTGCTGCCGAGGACCATCACCCACATGTAGCGGGAGAGGTCGTCGACGAGCAGCAGGAAGTAGCGTCGTCCTCCCGGTGTGGCCGGTGTCACCGGGCCACACAAGTCCCCGTGCACAAGCTCGAGCCTCTCCTTGGCTCGAAAGCTCGCCTGCTGGGGAAAGGGGAGTCGCCTCTGCTTCGTCAACACGCAGACGTCGCAGAGCTGCTCCACGTGGTCGAGGCACGGCAGGCCTCGCACCATCTCCGTGGCACTGAGCCGCTTCAGGGCCTCGAAGTGAAGGTGCCCAAAGCGCT
Source organism: Stipa capillata (assembly GCA_019208055.1). Taxonomy (NCBI): domain Eukaryota; kingdom Viridiplantae; phylum Streptophyta; class Magnoliopsida; order Poales; family Poaceae; genus Stipa; species Stipa capillata. The sequence continues at coordinate 203,342 of JAGXJF010001712.1, read as the reverse complement.
CGTGCCACTGCCACGCCTCGTCGTCCCGACGAGCAGCGAGACAGAGGGGTTGTGCCACCTGCACGTTGAGGATGTAGAGTCGATTTGCGCTTCTGGTTACCTTGGCAAGAAGGCGACGACGGCGATCCCAAATCCTCATGACTCCATCCTCAATTACCACGCGCGAACCGTTCTCATCCAACCGTCCCACGCTGATGATGGAGTTCCTCAACGCGGGGATGTAGTAGACTTCGGTGAGCAGTCTGTGCTCACCAGACACGGCGGTGAAGATGACGGAGCCGACGCCCTTGATCTCCACGCCAGAGGCATCCCCAAACTTGACGGAGCCTCGGACGCTAGAGTCAAGCTTGGTGAAGAACTCCCGTCGACCGGTCATGTGATGGGTGGCGCCGGTGTCGAGACACCACCCGTCGGTCTTGTCATTGCCGGAGCCGTCGCCGAGGAGGGCGTGTGCTTTTGTCTCGTCAAGGTGGAGGAGAGCCGCTGCGGCCGGTGCCGCTGGAGGTAGCTCGATGCTTGCATGTGCCATGAACAGAGCCGGCTCCTCCTCCTCCGCCTGTGCGACGTGGGCCTGGCCGCGTCGTGGCTGTCGACAGTCCTTGGCCCAATGGCCAAGCTGGCCGCAGTTGTGGCAGGTGTCGTCTCGTGCCGGCTTGTGCTTGCCGGCGGCGCCGCCCTGGGCGCCTCCGCGGGCATCGCCCTCGGCACGTCCTCGCACCCCGGCCTGGGCGTCTCTGCGCGCCTTGCGCGGCTTGCCACGCTTGCGGCCGCCTATCGCGGAAGAAGGCTCCCCCTTTTTCCGGTCACCTTGGCGGGCATCCCACTGCTCCCGAGTGAGAAGGAGCTTCCCGCCAGTGGTGATGGGCCCCGAGAGAGGCTGTGGCTCATCGCTGTCGACGACCTTGAGGCGACCTATCGCCTCCTCGATCGACATCGTGGAGAGATCCAGCAGAGACTCGATCGAGCGAGCCATCTGCTTGTACTTCTCGGGGACGCAGCGGAAGAGCTTTTCGACAGCTCTCTCCTCGCCGTAGGTGTCGTCGCCGAACTGCACCATCTTCTGCAACAGAGTGTTGAGACGGAGAGCAAAGTCATCAACGTCCTCACCTGGCTTGAAGGCCAGGTTCTCCCACTCCTTGCGAAGTGCCTGCAGTGTGGACTTGCGGGCGCGGTCGCTGCCGATGCGTGCCGCAGCGATGGCGTCCCAAGCCTCCTTGGCAGTCCGCTTGTTGGTAAGCGAGAACTGCATCTCGGACGGGACTGCAGCGATGAGAGCATCCAGCGCTCGTCGATCCTGGTCGTAGTCGACGTCGCCGTACCGGACTGCCTCCCACATGTGCCGCACCTGGAGCTTTACCCTCATCACCGCAGCCCACTCGACGTAGTTGGTCTTGGTGAGGGTAGGCCACCCACCGCCGGGGCCGACGTCCCTGACAACAGCCTGGAAAACCATGGTAACCATGGTACCGATCCGGGGAGAGAGAGCCACGCTGCCTGTGAAGGTCGCGCTCTCCATTGACCCGTCCGCCACCGTTGCCGTGCGCGCCTCCTCCAGGAGCGCCGCCAACGCGTCCGCGCCTGTCTGGGCTGCCGCCGCGCTCGTGGGCGTGCGCAGCTGCCCCAGGAGCGCCACCGCCGTGCGCGCCCCCTCTAGGAGCGCCGCCAGCGCGTCCGCGCCTGTCTGGGCTGCCGCCACGCTCGTGGGCGTGCGCGGCTACCCACTGCGCCGACCGCGCTCGTGCTGCGTCCCTCTCTAGCAGCTCAAGGTCCGCGTCGGCGGTGTCGTCAGCGGAAATGGAGCTGCCGGTGCTACTGCGCAGAGCCTCGACCTCCGCTGCCGCCGCACGCGCTGCGTCCGCCGCTGCCGCTGCTTCCGCCTCCGCTCTGGCTGCTGCCAGCTCCGCCGCTGCCAGCCTCGACGCCCTTGCCGCCGCCGCAGCGGTCTCTGCCGCCGCTCGCTCGCGTTCTTCTGCCGCGGCAAGTTCGGCCTCCTGCCGACGCCGCGTGCTCGAGGCGACCGAGCGCTGAGACTGCCCTGCGGACATGACGCGCTACCGGGTGGCTGCTGCGTGGGGAGAGGGCTGCTTCAGACGAGCTGCTGCTCGTCTGCGCGGGGGAGGAGTGAGCAGGAGCGGCCGGAGCTGCTGCTCGCAGCTGGGGCTGTTGTGTGGTTGGGAGAGGAGATGAGCAGGAGATGCTCAGGCTACAGGATAGTACGGCTCTGATACCAGTTGTTAGTCGCTGAATTCTCACTCTTGGTAGGAGCAGAACTCTCACACTCATCGAGAGAGGATGACACTAGGAGTTGGGGCAATTTTCTGTTTTATTTCTCAATGCCATGCCAACCTGAGGGGTTGGGGATACATATTTATAAGCTGCTAGCCAGCTAAGCATATGCCAAGATGCTAGTCTAAGATGCTAGTCTAAGATGCTAAAGTGCTGTCCTATGCTAGGCTAAGATGCTTAGTCTAAGATGCTTAAAGTGCTGTCCTCTAAGATGCTAAAGTGCTGTCCTACAACCAGCCCCACAAAGACCACATGAGGCTTATCCATCATACTAAAACAAATAAACATCCAACGTCCAAGTCTTGATAGCGTCATTGTAGCGTCAAGTCTTGAAAATCATGCCGAGTCAAGCTGAAGAGAGAAGCATGGCGGCAAAAGATCGTAGCCCAATATAACAGCGGCGCAATAGAAGCACGGTGGTAAGAGAAACTTGGGGCGGTGTCGAGCTTCGAGAAAGAAGCAGGCGACATCTTAACGACTTCTACAATCGGTGACCATGCAAAGAGAGGCCACACAAGATCCAAAAGAATGGATCAGGACCAGAAACAAAGGCTGACAGACAAAGATTTTGTGGATTCATGGCATGATGAACACAAGAGAGCAACGGACTTGGTGTACACGATGATAAACAAAGACACTAAAGGGAAAAGACTCAAGAAGACTCAAGATACAAGCAGCAGCAGTAGCCACGTGAAGGCTCCTAAAAAATGGCAAAGATTGACTCTATGACCAATAGCAGCAAGACCATCTCCTGTAGCAGGCCAAAAGCAGCGGCAACAATTACACATCTGCAAAACAGCAATGCAGACGCAGCACTAACACGCAGGGGCCAGAAGCAAAGCTGCAAGCCCAAAGAAGTAGCAGCAATAACATGCAGGCCCACGAAATAGCATAACACATGCAGGGCAGAATCAGGTGGCGACTGCATCATAGCAAGGAAGGAGCAATTGCCAGAGCAAGCCAAGGCCATGGCCCGGTGATGCAAATCCGGCGCGAATGATGACTCCTTCCGCAGTCGAGGAGGCCAGCTTCTGGAGATGACAACCCCCCTTGGCGCAGATCCGGTCTCCCGGTGATGAAGATGACACTCAGCAAACGAAACCAAGCATGACTGCAACCTCAGGCCGGTGAAGAGGACGATAACGGCTCAGATCAGAGAAGTGGAGGCGCACCCTGAGAGAAGGTGGCAGTGGCAGCTCGTCCCGAAGAAGAGGTCACGGCAGCAACGAAGACAAGTTGGTGACAACGAGGCACGGGCCCGCGAATGATCGTGAATGAGTAGATCCACGCGACGAGGAGCTCAGGGACATGATGGAGACGAGCCAGTGGCAAAAGGCCGGCTGGCTTGGATCCGTGACGCCGGCTCCTGGAAGAGGAGCAGCAAAACATACCAGGGCAGCGGCTCCGGAACGTGCTGCTGGATGACGATGACGAAGACAACGGGTACAAGAATGGGTTTAGGGTGTAAAAGCCGCCCCTGGGAGAGAAGATCGCCTCCCGGGGGCAGCGCAGCGGAAGATTGAGGCGGCAGCTGAGAGATGAAGGGTGGCGGCGGTGGGAAGCTAAAACCCTAGGTTTTATTCTGATACCATATTATGAATATGGCTTGTTGTATTGCATAGCCCAATGGGGGTGAATATATAGTATAAGGAGACTTTGACAACAAGTCAATCTACTAGAGACCTAGACCAATAGAAAACCATAATGCCCTTAACACCGAGGACCTTCCGATGGCAAGGTTGTTTTTTGTTGTTACTTAATGAGTCTGTTATTATCTTGGAAGTCCATAAGTGTTGATTTAATTGAATTGCATATTTGTATTTTCCTTTCTCAGTTAGTTAGTGTTATGTATTCCTGGACCATGACTAGGAGATATCACTAGTGTAATTAAAAACATGAGAGGGCAAGTCACAGTTTTACATGACAGTAGTTACAGAGTGAGAAACTTTTTGTGAAGAAAAGTTACAGAGTGAGGAATTACAGGAAAATGTCTAACCTCTAACCTCCGGAAGGAATATACAATTACAGTGGGGTTCTCGCCTACTGTTCCCATCAGAAAGTACAAGCAATACAATTATCAAATAAATAGCATTCGAGGCAAAGATTATGGAAGTTGAATCATTCTAATTATTGTATTAGTTGGTTTATCTTTTATACGCAAAGTGTACATCTCCAGAGGGAGGGAGGGATATGTTTTGCAGCAGGGGCCAAAATGGAGAAGAGCGAAGATAAACAGGCGAGAGGATCACAATGCCACAATGGGTTGCTGATCCTTAATAAGTCAGTGTATACGTAAAGGATAGTATTGCCTTCCCTCGTATGTTATCCAAGGAATATGATGGTGTCATCAAGGACTTTTCGCAATATACTTGTTAATGACTGTTCTTTATTTGTTGAGAAAATACAGCAAGGGTGAGTCCTGCTGTTAGTAAATTATTTAAGTATAAAAAGGGACTTGTTTATGACTGTTAAGTCAGGCCTATTTTCCATAGTTAACATGTGGTGGAATAATATCATCTTGTTTGATCTCTAACTTTATTGTCTGTGTGCATTTTCATGAATTGCTTTTCTTTTTATGCAAGTGGTAAGCAGGCTGTATTGCATGCCCCCTGTATTCTAGTTAATGGGAGAAAAGCAATAATTGTAATGACATGTGCAATTTAATGCTTATTTAAGTGAGATAAAGCTCTTTTTTGTGACCTAATATTTAACCTAGTATAAGGATATCATTACGTAACAAATCCTTCTTTAAACTATAATGCCATTGCACTGTTTTTTCGCCAACTAATTAACTTATGAAACTTACCAACTTTTTTAGGTAGTGGGACCAAGATGTAATGGTTTGCTGATTGCCACAATTGAGAGTCTGAAAGATTGTACCAATACCACTCCTTATGATGTTCTTAATTATGGCTGCTCACTGGGGACGGCATTTGAGGCTTCCTTTTGAAGCATTTTATTGTTTTCACCTTTTGTACTCCTTCAGCCTGTCAGGTTAACCCTATGTGGGTTATAGATTTGTCCTACCTTTCATTATTTCTTCTCTTTGGCAATAAGCTGGTGCTGGCTATGCATAGCTTGAATATTGTTGTCTACAACACTTATCTTGATTTAACGCAGAACGGTTGGGCTTACCTGTTGTTTGATGAGGTGGATGTTGTCTATTTCGACACTTCCAGTAAATCCTGATACAGTATAACGAACGGACTTCTGAGTTCTGACAGCATGCGTTGTGGTCGTTCTTACTGCAACTACCAATAGAGTGCCACATTAAATGTATGTAAAACTGTTTGGCTTTTGCTCTGATTGACTTACAGGAACACTTCCTTGAAGGCCCTAAATTTGTGGGTATATGCAGAAGTTTAACATAAATGGATCAGTGTTACTGTCCTGTCACCTGTGCTTATCCTAAAGCTACATTTGATTTTCAATCCTTCTCAGAATCTCGACTGACCTGGGTATTGTGTTGACTTATTATACTCTCACTTATTAGTCTATTTTTATCAAGCAAAGTTACAGGTGAAAATTTCTTGTTGATGTGCACACCAAAACACTTGTTTTTTCTGTAGCTAACTTGATGGCTGTAGTTAGCAGATTTTGAGAGGAAGTAATAAAGCTGTTATATGCTTATGCCCATGATATGTTGGATATTATTTCATGTTTGCTCGTTAACATTTCAAATGTCTACAACTTGACTGGTCAAAAGCAAGTGCTTGTACCCTGCATATATGACAATATCTAACAATGATTTAACACGAATCAAGAACTGGTACCATTGTGTTCAGAAAGAGAGAAGAAATGACACCATACAATTTTGAGAATGTTGTCCTTGTTTGCATTTTTAGTGTTTTCATTTGAAGACAAGGGTGGGAATTTGGATCTGTTTGCTCCCTGCTGCTGGACATGCCTTTCCATGTATTATATGGATTTGCTGGAATTGGATGCCATGTGTGTTTTGTCTCTTGTGTACTACTTTACTTAACATCAGTGAATGCATCATATACTTGCACTTAATTGTGCTCATATTTTAGTGATCGTGTGATCTGTTAGATTTTCCAGTAAGCTCTCGCAATGAAATCTTGACACTTGTTGGATCTTGGATTCTCTGTTTTAAACTTTCAGTTACAAGATTGACAGAGCATGCTTGCTCTCCTATTTATAGATCGATTACAGAACAATTGAGCAAAACACTGGGGAATTTATTTTGTTGATACTTAATAAAAAGGATTTATTTTGTTGATGCCCTCTTCACTTTATGGCACTGGTGTTATTTATCTTGTTTCTTGTCCAAATTTCCCTTCATATTGCCCACAATTCATCCATGTTTATCTCCAGCAACATGAAGTATTTTTATCAACCTTATTTTGATCTTTGTCATCTTTTGAATTGTTACCTGGCCCTGCTAAGTGACTGGTGCTAGTTTTTTTTTAAAGTATACAATTCATTATAACCCCATCAGTGCTACCCCATTTTTCGACTTTTCTAGAGTCACCATGTGGCAATAATGGTTGGGTCCAGGTGGTTAAGCACTATAATTTTATTCAAAAGATAATATATGGTTAATTTTTTGAAGGGTCATTTTCACTAAAGTAGTCTTGATACGGGACACTTACAACCACCTTCTAGTTCCCCTATCACATTGAAATTTCTGCTTTCCTGCACGCATGACCTGCAAAGCTTGCTAAACGAATTAGTGCAAACATAGCTCTGATGAAATAAAAAGAATAAAAGACAGTCCCTTCACTCTTTTTTTAAACTTTCATCTTCTTTTGCAGACTATAGACCTCGATAATTCTATAGCAGTATGAAGGGGTGTGACTAAGAATTAGGCAGCTTTTGCTTGCTTGCTGCTGTTTATGGTGTGTTTCAGAAGTTCTATATGGACTAGATTTGGCATGCTTAGATGAAGAGCTTTTCCATCCAATTGGAACTTCAAGGCCAATACACACTATTAGGGTCAAACGTTGCAAACTTTGGCTAACAGTTGCTCCATGAATCTGTAGGTTTGGTCACGTAAAAAATATGACAATGCGACTTGTAGGGTCGAATATGGTAGTGCACTAGTAATATTGTAGTTAGTACTAATATACTGCGATAGAGATATATCGTCCAAATTCATCTTAAAGACCATTCAGAAATATTGGGCCTTTTACTTTTAAACGGACGGTGTACTATATTTTAGTGCAACGTCATAAAACTTCTGTCTTTAGTTTTCATGTAGTGTATTACACATAACGGGAAATACAGAGGAGCACCTGGTTGTAGGCGCTCCTGGTATCCAGCCTCTAGTTCTGCATCGTGATTCGCACATGTCTTGTATTTAGGGATGTATTCCTAACGTATATCTATTTTATTAGTGGTTTCTGAATTCTTAAATGCAAGATGACATGTGTAGCCAAGGCCCATCTGACAACTGACCTAGGGCTCCACCGGCATGTGGATGATTTTCCCGCTTCATATTTTGAATTTTGTTTTCTCAAACTTCCATGTGTGCTACAGCGGACATGTCACGTGTCAATTTTATTAACGTTAATTTAATTAAAGGGGTCACTACTACTAACTACTCATTTCGTGTCCATGATGTAAGTCGTTTTAACATCCGCGAGAGTCAAATATTTTAAGAATTCAGAAATTCCGGCCAAAGGTGAGGAAGAAGCCGGTTGTGGCTGCTCGTTAGCCGAAGTTGAGGAAGAAGCCCGTCGATGGAGAGGTCCAGAGTTGAGGAGACGATCGTTACAGGGTGCTCACCGGTCAGAGGTGATGAACAAGGCAGATCCAACTGCCCGAGGGGAGAATGGACTGGATCTGAGCCTGCCAGTGTCAGGGAAGACGGGCCAAGACCCCCAATATTTAGATCAACAGATCCAACACCGCTAGCGGGGGATCCCGGACCAGACGCCACGGCGGCGGAGCCCGGATTCGGACGCGACAGCAACAGTGGCCACCATGGAGCCAACTGCCGCAGCTCGCATACTCATGGCGGCCGGCGGAGCATCACCGAGCCCACCTTACCAGCTCGGGCTAGCCGTGGCAGCATCGAAATCTGAGGCCCGCGTTCGCCGAAGATAACAGCGCGAGAGAGGTAGTGGCCTAGCCCGTCGCAAACGGAAAATGGAGGCGACGGGGAGGTCACCCTCCCACCACTCCGGCGAGGGCCTTGCAGCGGCATCGCTGCATCTGAAGCTAGCCGGAGAAGACCAACCACTGCCAATTCTGCATCAAGCGCCGTTGAGACATGCCGGCGGAGGCGCTGGCTCTAAGGATCGCTGCCGGCGGAGGTGAGGTCGAGGGACATTGGTTAGGGAGAGAGAGAGAGAGATGAAAGAGGAAAGGTCGGATGGAAGGAATGTAAGAGATGAGAGAGAAATAGTTGCAGCCGGTTTTATTGTGTATAAAATCTGTATTTCCATTAGTATTTGCTTCAGAAAAGCGGTGGCACAGATCTCGATGGCCACGTGGATGGTCCAGATTTCAAGGGCGCCTACAACGAGGAGCCAAAACTTCACACTCCATAAGGCCCTTCCCAGTGCTCCACGGTGTATAGATGCTAAGAATGCCACATAGGTGAAAAACTGACGTGGCAAAGCAATTAAGGAGGAGAGAGAGCACTTTGGTGACCCTAGGAACAAACGATACTAAGCGCGCGGACCTATGCAAAACGCCTATGTGGCATCTATGCATTGGAGAGTTTAGTTGCTAAACAATTAAATGAAGGAAGCTTAGCTACAAAAAGCTAAGCACATATGCATTCGGAAGTTTAGTTGGTAAACCCTTTCATACACTTAGCACCTGTGCATTGGAAGAGGCCTAACACATTTATCTCCTGAAACATTGTTTCTGGGTAGAAGGTAGTCATCAAAGCCATAAAACTGCCTCAGCTTTACTTGAACTACTATTTTTGTATTTTGGAATTATGCCATGTGCATAAATCATCTTTTTCTGTGGTTGATTTGTATTATTGTGAGAATTTGCTATTTTATCTCTCTGTTTCCTAATCATGAATTCTGAAATCTGTTTGTTCAGCTCTAGGACTTGTTCATATGCATGAAGGATTAGGATTTAAAATCAAAGAAACGCTTCCGAATGTAGAGTTATGTTTAAGAAACTATTCTAAATATAAACATAGAGTTCCTATAATTTGAATGCTCAGTTTTAATGGAGCTGTTCTTATGTCTCGTTTGCTCTTCCAGAGATCTACTTCTGTAATGTCTTGCCGTAGTCTTGTGGCCCTTTGAGCCTAAGTATTTTCACCTCAAGACATGGTGGTGGCTCCTGACTCCTGAGAGCTATGCCTTTTCCATTTCCTACCCCATTGCAAGTTGCTACTATGGAAGAGTACAGTATGGCAACTCTATCTATGGGAGCACTAGTTCCAATTGACTTCCCTTTGGTTAATATCAAAGCAATATTCACCCGTTTACCTGCATTGGCTAGCATTATTGTACTATAATTTTAATTGGATCACCATAATCTTCACCTCAGTTACAACCTTTCTAGACCAAACCTCTAAAAAGCATTTAAATTGATATATAATCTTCTAACCCATATGACGTTGATACTTGATCGTTAGAAAAGTCTCACAGGAGATAGCAGATTATATTGTGAATACAGAGTGAGAATGCCCTCGCCCTTGCATTGCATATGTTAAGGACCAAGTGACATAAGCTGTCTTGCACACTAGATACTACGTCGATACATATAACATGAGCACACCTGCAGTGCTACATAGATATAGATATTTTTAGATCCATGCTAATGGTTCTTTCTACAAAAGCATTTCACTTCTGCTAGGTAGATAAATAACTCAGTAATCTGATCCAATATATATGGCTTCAATAACAGGGGTCCATTCCTTTACTGTAACCAAATTGGGGGGCCATCTTGATCTCATCATCCATCTTCAAGCTTGCCTCAGGGCAGTAGTAATCCCACATAGGAGATGGTAGCAGAGGGCCAGAGAAGCTGCTGTGTGCATTATCCTTCCCTTCATCAAAGCTCGGCCCTGAGGGTGCCTCTGATACCTCAATTTCCATCCATATCTGATCCATGGGGTATCCATCCATGTCAGCAGGCGTGCCCTTCAGGAGGCTTGTGATGCAGCTACTGCCACCATGAAGCTCCTGGTCGTCTATTCCAATGATCGGTGGTGTCTCCGGATGGCAGGATTGGTACGTCAGTGAAGATGAGGATGACGAGGGTGACATGTTGTTCTTCCTCTCCTGTGCTTTCTTCCTCATGTGTGTCCTCCAGTAGTTTTTGATCTCGTTATCAGTACGCCCTGGCAACCTCCGTGCTATCCTGGACCACCTATTGAACAAAAAACCACAAAAAAAATAAAAAAGTCATTCATAATAGCATAGCAAAGCTATCACTCGGTTCTTTAGATTGTTGTTTGGATCAAACCTGTTTCCCCATCGAGCATGGAGCTCAAGGATGAGGCGTTCTTCATGGGGAGACATGCGCCCACGCTTGAGGCCAGGGTGGAGGTAGTTGACCCACCGGAGGCGGCAGCTCTTGCCTGTGCGGTTGAGGCCTGCATGGAAATTACAGAGGGTGGAGCAAGAAGAGAGTCGGTTAGAGAAAGGTGGTATTTCTTGTTGCGACTTTGCGCAAAATATTTCAATATAGCTACCTAATTTTTGGATCCCCACCCCTCAAACCTGATACTTTGGCAATGAAATCCCAACGACGTTCACCGAACAAACGGACAGTGCATAACACTTGCAGGTCCTCCTGCTCTGTCCACGGTCCTTTCCGTGTCTCTTCTCTCACTGTCACCATGTTAACCCTGCAATACGACGACAGTACCCTAACGTTGCTCGCTCCTACCTTGTATCGGCTGGGAGCCGGTCTTCTTGCTCTTCTTCCTTTGCGCGCCTGTGGGCTCCAGTTTCAGGATGAGATCCTTGATGGACTCCAGTCTGAAGGAGGAGGAGGATGAGGAGGAAACTAGTAGAGGGAGGAGAAAGTTGGCCTTTGTTGCCTAATGGTTTGGTGACTTTTGCCTCTCATTTATAGGCAAGAGAAGGAGCTTTTGGGGGGTCACGTCATCTGGTGGGTGTGATTTGGAGCTCCCCTAAAGGGCCTATATTCCATCATTTCGGTTGTCCTCAGATTCTAACTTATAAAAGTAGCTTTTCAATTGGCTCATGCTGCACAAACTATATTGCAACTTCTTAGGTGTGCATGTTATGACGTCTACTTTCCTGGTGTTTGCATTTAATTGGTGCTAGCAATATATGCCTGCTTGGTGCTTACATATTACACATAAATGCTGATGCATTATAGAAGTAAACTGTTGTTAATACTGGACATGGTTTCAAATTCATGAACTTCCTATTTCCTGTACGTTAACTGCACCTGAAACGCTGAACCTTCTTAGCTTTGGACATGCCGTCTGGTATACTTTTAAATTTCAATCACAGACGTTGTTTTTGCGTAAACAAGTCAGCATGTATTTGCTGGTTCACACCAGTACTGACTTGAAACCTCTTCCAGGCTGCTATGCCTGAAATTCCTACTTTTACTTAATTTTAGACCTTTAACTTTGTTTGTAAAAAATGCACGTATGTCTTACAATAATATGGTGATTCTGATGGCATAGGCTGCTGCTTTCTTGGTTCCTGTACTTCTTCTTTGATGGGAATATGAGATTCTTTTTTGTTTCACGAGAAAGAAATGTTATTGTACTTACCAACTTTTTGGTGCTTTGATAGACCATATAAATAGTATCTTCTTGTTGGTGTTCAATCAGAGAAGTATAGACCTATAACTGTAATTGAACTGGATAGATATCTGATGCTCTTGGTGTACTAGATTTTCTTGTTGTTTGCAACAAAAGCTTTGCCGATTCACTCAAGTTTGGCAGTGTGATCGCGTGGAAGTTCTCATGATATATTCTGATTTGGTGAATTTTGATGTTTTTTAATTTACAAATCTTGGTTTATGTAGCAGAACTTCATGGGTATTTTGGGTTATAAATGAATTATTTATGTAATGTGTTTGCAGAGGCACACATATACGCTTCCACGCTTTACTTTACATACGGTTGAATCTTACCAATGCAGTAATGGTCTGTGACTAACCAGGTAACTGCTGACTGGTGAGAAAAATACAAGCAGTAAGCACTATTCTGATCGAAAACCGACTTTTTTTTGGCTGAAATCTATTACTTGAATTTATTTTTGAATGAAATTACTTGAATTAATTGGTGAGTTTTAATTCTCTTCCCATTCAAAGAATATTCTGTAATAGGTGTATATGCTTGCAAGATGCAAAACTTGGCTGGAGGTATCTGAAAATGCCCTAGCTTGGAGTAATTTTGAATGAAAAATCCTACTTTGTAGTCCATGAAACCGCTGGTGTATTCTAGAATTTTACCGCCTGTTTACCATTGGAAATGGGAATCTTCGTAAAGTCTCTATCTGGTTTCTTCCGTTTTCTTTTTCTGTCCTCCTGATATGGGAAACGTTAGCCTTTTTGTCAGCCATTATCATTGGCACAGAGGACTGCATCCCTCCTTTTTGTCAGCCATTATCACAGGCACAGAAAATGATCTTACAAGTTGACAGCAAAGACACACCCCAGCACACCTACTACATCTGAGTGCCTGCACAAACCTGTGCTTGTAAGAGCACCCACACAAGCTTCCCTATATTTGGTTCCCTATATCTCTATATAGGGAGCTTCTCCAAAAGATCCATTCCCTATATCTCTTTTTACTGCACCAGCTTCTCCAAAACTCATTCCCTATATCCCACCATCCTATATTTTATTAATATACTATAACTACCACTTCATCCTCAACCTTTATTTATTTCCAACGGATAAATTTCGAACGGCGTTTTATTACAAATTCAAATTTTTCGAACGACGAAATTTGAACAGTAAAATTTTTGAACGGACAAATTTGAACGGCAAATTTGGAACGGATATATTTGCAACGGCTATATTCCCTACTGCTTTATTCGCAACGGCTATATTCCCTACTGCTTTATTTCCAACGGCTATATTCCCAACGGCTATATTCCCAACTGTTATATTTTGATGCCTATATATGCAGTACCATGTGCTCATCCATCCTTCCCATCCATACCTTAACCATTTTCTCTTCTCACCTTCTCAATTAGCACGAGAGGCATTAGCACTTCCTACCCTGTCATCGTCCACCATGCCTCATCCAAGCTTTTACATGGAAACTCTGTTAGATTCATCGTCGTCCGATGACGACGACCAACTTATCTTTCAGACCATCCAATCAGCCCACCAACAATTCGTATGTACGCAAGTTCAACGTCCTCCTAGGTCCGTGGTTGGGCGTCAAGTTGTTCACCGCAATAGAGTTGCCGGCCATGCAAGACTTTACGACGACTACTTCTCAGATCATCCTACCTATGGCCCAAGATTCTTTCGGCGCAGGTTCGTCACCGATTTCTATATTGATTAATCGTACTTTTTTCGAACGTCAACTGTACCGACAATTTGCCATACCTACGCAGGTTTAGAATGAGTCACCCTTTATTTCTTTGCATTTTGAACGCGGTAGAAGAGCATGATGCATATTTTGTTCAAAGCAGAAATTGTGCAGGTGCTTTAGGACTATCTTCTTTTCAGAAGATAACCGCTGCACTTAGAATGCTTGCTTATGGAGTTGCAGCTGATGCTACAGACGATTATGTCCGTATCGGAGAAGGCACTGCTATTAAGAGCGTCAAAAGATTTGTGAAAGCTATTATTCAAGTATTCGGTGATGAGTACTTGAGATCTCCGAATGAGATAGATACTGCTAAGTTACTTGAAATTGGAGAGGCAAGAGGTTTTCCAGGTATGCTAGGTAGCATAGATTGCATGCACTGGAAGTGGAAGAATTGCCCTTCGGCATGGCAAGGCATGTATAGTGGACATGTACACGAGCTCACTATCATTCTTGAAGCTGTGGCTGCGCAAAACCTCTGGATTTGGCATGTATTCTTTGGTTTACCGGGGTCACACAATGATATTAATGTGCTCCATCGGTCTCCTCTCTTTGCAAAGTTAGCTGAAGGACAATCTCCAGATGTTAACTACAATGTGAATGGTCACAACTACACAATGGGATATTACCTCGCAGATGGGATTTATCCTGCATGGGCGACATTTGTGAAGACAATATCATGCCCCCAAGGTAATAAGAAAAGGTACTTCGCACAAGCCCAAGAGTCTGCAAGGAAAGATGTCGAACGAGCATTTGGAGTTCTTCAATCTCGTTTCGCTATTGTAAGAGGACCTGCTCGCTTCTAGGAACAAGAAACGCTGCAAGACATCATGACCGCCTGTGTTATCATGCATAACATGATAATTGAAGACGAAGGGGACGAAGCCGCACAGGACTGCAATTTTGAAGGAGCCAGAGAGAATGTGACGGTGTCACACGAAGAGACCCCTGAACTTTTAGAGTTCATTCAAACCTATCAATCTATTCGAAATAGGCAGGCTCACTCTCAGTTGCAGGCTGATTTAGTCGAGCATATGTGGCAACATTTCGGAGGAGACTAGTTCAATGTATCCCTACTTCAATGTATCCCTAGTTTAATGTATCTCTAGTTCAAGTGCACCTCTAGTTCAATGTATCCCTAGTTTAATGTATCCCTAATTTAATGTATCTCTATTTCAATGTATCTCTATTTCAATATAACCCTACTTCGAAACTATTTCACGAAGGTATTTCACATAGTTTGAACATCATTACAGTTCAAACGACATACTACCTGAACCAACATAAGAGTTCAAATGACATACTAGTTGTACTAACATAAGAGTCAAATAACATACTAGTTGTACCAACAGAAGAGTCCAAATGACATACTAGTTCTACCAACATAAGAGTTCATTCGACATAGATATTCGAGCAACATAAGAGTCTCAACAAGTCAGCCTGACCTCTTGCACCTTCTAGCAATGATATCATCCTGAAGAGACAAGTAGTACTGTCTCAGGGTACCAGCCATCATGGAGGTATCAATGTTTATAATCTTCTCCTCTTCGACCATCCTCCTCAACTCTAACTCCTCCTTTTTTAGCTATAGCCTTTCCTGCTCAAGTGCATAGGCTCGTTCATATCGCTCTTCCTTCTTCAAATCTCTGACTTGATCGGCCTCACTCTTCCTTGACCAAATGTTGTCCAATGCATCCATGTAAAGTTTCGATGATCCCTCCGAGCAGGTAGATGCTTCCCCTCGCCTCAACCTAGCTTTCGCCGCTTTCATTCCAATCGGCCTCTTTAGGACACATCTTCTTCGCTTGGAGCCTCTCCTGGAGTATTAGTCTCACCTGCAATGCTATTGGCAGCGCTTGTCCTGATGCTCACCTTCTGATGCTCACCTGATGCTCACCTTCTGCTTCTTCTGGGAGAACTTGTCTGTCCACTTTGGATGGTGTTGCAGAACATTCCAGCAGTGGAGGAACTGAAAAGATTTCTTCTCTTCCTCCTTGTATAGTGCACAAGCCTGAACAATCTGCAATATCCAATATTTAGAAGAGAATACACTTCTCGCAAGTAGTATAATTGAACTAGGGATTCAAAATTACGAATATACCTTATCTTGTTCTGTGATCCCACTTTGCCTTCTTCTCGCAATGCGATCGTGACAACCACAGAATTTGTTCACATGCTCTTGAATGGTTGACCAGCGGTGTAGCAGTGAATTCTGGGTGCAGTCTGACTCAAAGTCTTTGTTTTCATGGAAATAAGAATGAATTCTTTTCCAGTATGTCGAACGGGATTGTTCATTACCCTTCGCTGCATCCATACTAACATTCAACCAAGCCGAGACCAAAACGTTGTCCTCCCTCTCATTAAAGTTTTTAGACCTCTTGCTAATTGACTTATTCGATGCATGGATCTCCTCAACTGGGTAGTCTTGTTCCCCAATAGGGTTACCCTGTAGGCTCTCTTCCCAGTTGCCTACATCAGTTTCCCCACTCAACAAGTTTACGTAATATGATTCCATTATATATATTCTGTGAACAGGAACTATAAGAAAGTTATTATAACAATTGAAGGAAGCAAGCAACCGAATAATATTACATTAAATTGCATACAACACGTAGTTCTGCAAATTCATTAGTACATAGTGGAGAAGTTTGTTTAGTACATAACAACCAAAATAAAACCTAAATGCATACTAGTTATCGTAAGCACTAGTCAAAGTACAAGCTCTCCTCCTCTAGGTACTCGTAGTCAAGGCGTCTACCGCTGTAATCTGACTCGTAATCGATCGCTGGAAGATCCTCCAGGTCTATGCACTTCTCGTCCTCCTCGATGGCACGAGCTCTCCTTGCTAGCACTTGGCCTTCGAGAAACTCGCTCGATTGTATGGAAACCTGGTTTAGGTCAATAGCTAGATTTTCTATTTGAAATAGTACCATGTTCATGTGAGCTGCATAGGCACAAGAATCAGGAGCAAGATTATCATCCACTATTTCCTTAATGTCCTTAGCTAGACTCTCTATTTTTTCTACTGTCCAACACCATCCTGCAAGCTCTCTACTCGGATCGTTCTCCATGCTGTGTATAGAAAAGTACGAGAGATAGCTTCATTACGTTATGTTTTGCTTAACAATTGTAAATTGATACACATGAAGTATATACAAATCTGCACAAGAACTGCATTAAGCTATTTTGTTAAGTACACTGTGGAGTGGATATGTTTCAGAACTAACCCAAACCAGGCAATTACATGGTCTTCATCTCATTAAATTAAAAATTACAACTTCTGCACTTCAGCCACTTTACCCCAGCATTCACAAAAAATTAACTAGAATAAACCCAGTGTACATTTCAATTGGAAAATGTCAACCTCATTTGCAAAAAAAAGAACATATAAGAAAGCAACTTAGTATTTAGCATTACATATGCAGTTAAGCTAAGCTAACAATGCAGTGCATCTCACACCAGCTACTTTAGTGCATTTTAACAAGCAAAATTCAGTTGAAAAACTGATTGTGATGGCCAAACAATCTCTCAAAACTTGGCATGAATGTGAACCCTCCAGAACTAAGACATATGCACTGAAATACTGAACTTAATCTCGTAGTGCTCTCAAGTCTCAACCGTGTCAATTTGTCATCTCATCACCACACATAGCACAGAGTGCTCACCCTCATCTCTCAAGCAATTAACCCAACATTTCTTCACAGCACGAACATGTATCTAAATCTAGGCAACTTGCTTACGGAGTTGTTGACTGCACTGCAATTTTACAAGATCAAAGAAGTGAATTAATACTTACATTTCAGTACTACAAAATTGAACTATGTACTCATGTCAATTGTTCTTGCACTGAATATTTGCAAAGCATAAATAGTACAAAGCAATACCGTAACCGGAGTTCATCTCTTCTTCTTTTTTGGCATCAATCGTACTCTCAAGTATTCGGTGATGTTCCATATCGACAGGGCCATCTCAATCCAAAAGAAAAACACTAGGAGGAAGGGGTTCATACGGGAGATCACCTTGCACTGGCGCGAGTAGAAACCGGCACCGGAGGAGGCAGAAGCAGCAGCACCTGTGTCGGCGGAGATGACTCGGAGCAGCACCGACACCTACTCTACCAGTCGGAAGAGAGGACAAGGAAGAAGACCAGTAGCACGCCGTCGGAGGAGGGGAACTGGAACAGCAGCAGCAGCAGATCGACCTAATAACGGAGATGAACACCAGCGTCAGCTCGACCCGGACCAGCAGCAGGCAGTTCGAAGAGGACACCAGCAGACCTACCTCACGGAGAAGACGGCGGAGGCGGCAGGAGAGGGATTCAGGCGGAACCGAGTCGGGACGAAGTGGATCCCGACGGTGCCGAAGCTCTTGTACCGTCGGTCCGGCCGGAGGGGACGACGGGGATGCACGGGGATGTGTGCTTCGACCTCAGCTCCGTCGCCGTCGACCGGAACCGGCTAGATCTGCGCCGACGGACCATTCCGACGACTTGCTCAACAGGATCAGTGGCGGGCCGAGCTTCCGAGCGGATGGTGGCCTGCGGGGGCTGCGGAGCAGAGTAGCGCGGACGGGAGGCGAGGAATATGGCGGGGACGGAGCCGCGGAGGTTGCCCAGAGCAGCTGTTGGTGAGATGCAGAACGAAATTGGTTCGCTACACTTGGGGAACGCCGGAGGCGATATGCGGAAGGCAACAGGGATGGGGAACGGTTTGCGCGTTTTTGGTTTAAAATCCCTAAATCTAGCTATGGGGAATGGTTTGCATAAGCTTATGTGGGTGCTCTAAGAAGTGTCCCTACAGAGCCGCTTGAGCAAGCTGAAAGCAAGCTTTTTGTGAATTTTAAGTCCTAAGCTGACCTTGGCTTTGGACGGTTGTTCATCCTTGTGCTGATCGTACAGCTGAAACGATGTACAATGTCTTGAAGGTTTGAACATCCTTTTGAATGTTTCCGTGCTGTCAGGTCAACTTATGCTCATTGGCTAACTCTAAGTTACTTCCAAATTATGGTTGCTTTGCTTGATTAAGAAAGATTCTAACCCTATCACACTTGTGTTTTACTGCTGATACGCAGAATGATTAATTAGTGATCAGGATGTTAGGACATGCTGCTCCTTTTTTGCATGGCATACTTATATGCTTACTATATTTGGCAATCCTGGATGATGTATCTCATTGTGAGTGGTTTTTCTTTGCTATCATCATCCATGCTGAAGTCTGCATTTCATGCATAGTTTTTGCTTGCATGCACACAAGAGTGTTCTGGAGCGACCACATCTCCAGAACAGTACGGCCATAAGAAATTGTATGCTATATGGGACCTAACTTCTCCATTTACACAATTGTTTGTTTCTCTTTGAAAAGTCTGCTTAACGGAACGGAAATGATTTTCTGGCGTTAGGCTCAGCAGGGGCAGCCAAAAAGTCAAGGAAGAAGCTCTGATGTGGAGGCCACCGAGCTCCGATCTGTGCTGCAGTCCACTTTGGGGCTGGGGGTGGCCTCTCAGCGGTCAGTACCTTTTTATCTTGGCATCTCGCTTTTGGAAGGATCCTCCCAACACACTGCAGCACTGTTCTACCCCACTAGTACAAAGGAACCCTTTTTATTATTTTTCCCCCTCTTAATTTCCCTCTTCTTTTCTCTCCATTTCTTCTGCTTGTTGTTTTGCTGTGTCGGACCTCTCTTGTGTCCCTATCACCTGCTGTGGTCTCTCACCTGTGCGGGCTGTGTAGTAGCAGTAGGAGAGCCTCAGCCCCTGCTTGCTTCTTCTTCTGGCAGTGGCAGCATGCACTATCTTCAGGATTGGTTGGCCATCATCGGTGCGACGACGATGGAAAAAATTTCATTTCAGTGCCCATCGAGTGCTCTGTGGAAAACTGGAAATCTCCATATGTGCAACTGTAATCCTTCTTGAACTTCACTATGCCTGCCCAGAAATTTCTGGTGTGTACAATTGCACTGAATTAGTGGAAAAAACAGTGCTTAGATGCTGGAGTTGGACATTGCCTGGAACAGTCTAGAATTCAGTTATCTGTTCCTAGCAATAGCAGTTCAGTAAATTTTTGGCAACGTTTAGCGTGTCATATTCTGTTCATACCACAGTGATTTAGCAATGACAAGTTCGTCAACTGGTCATCTTTTCCCTTTATCTGACTCTGGCTGACTGTTCAAGGCCCCAAGGGTCAGCGTCTCAGTGGCCACCATGTCGGCATGTCCCTTAAAACCTCTTTCTCATATCTTTGTTGCTCTTGTGTGCCATCCTAGGGATCAGGAGTTATTGATGTGTCACTGACAAGTGGACCGGTGACATAAATTTTTATCATCTTGTACCACTTATTATATGCTTATATATATATATATTTCCTTTTCCATTCTTTGATGTATTGTCCATGTACAGTTCCAGCTGTTACTTTTTGACAAAAATAGCTCCTTGCTAGATTTTTTTGAATCGTGGAAAAGTGGCCCATCCCTGGAAAGTCAAATTAATATTGACACTGATGTTTTGGACGTATTATTCCCCTTTTCTTTTTCTTTGGACTTGTTATTCCTCTTTTCTTTTCTTAGTCCTTCCGTAGGCTACAAGGCCACCTGTGTGTGTTCACAAAACCGCAGAGTTACGGCACAATTCACCTTGATATATTCTTTACTTAGCCTTATTGCAACTGGTTGCCATCAGTCATGATGTTTCAGTTGGATTACATGTTTTACAAGTAAAACTAACAGCAACCACGTTTCGAACGTCGATTCGCTATATGCATATTCTTGAAGGACCGTGAGATTAAGGGAGCTTAGTGGTAGTGGAAATTTTCACGAGGGATCCATTTACACCTTCCTTTTTTCTTTTGGAAATGTGCATTTCCTAAAAGTTGTACATGCTAGAATATGTGTACTTATAAAAAGCTCACGAAAATATGATCGTTTTAAAACAAGAAGTGAGAAATGATGATTGTATAAAAACTATGGGAGTGTCTGTTTCTAAGTCAACTTACTTAGAAATAGTTGTTTCTAAATCAATGACATAAATGTTAATTCTTGATCCAATGGTTAATTAGATAGTTGCACATTTTAGAAATTATATGTAACTTTAGGTCTAAAAATATGCAACTAAACAGAATTGAATAATTGCATATTTTCTATACCTAAGTTGTACTTCTTTTGCAACTCAGGCATAGAAAATGTGTAACTTGATCGACTGAAATAGCAATTCGGAAAAACTATATGCATACATATTTCTCTTTTGTACAATACAAAGATTGACATACTTTTGCACAATCTTTTTGCAAATGCACATATTTTGTTCTTTCTTTAAAATGCACAGGTGCACTTCTCAACATGGCGTATTTACCCATGTGCAAAAAGGGCATACCCTTTGAAAATGAGCTAGTTAAGTTTCTAAAAGTTGCAAATTTCGTGCAAATCACAAGTGGGAGTTTCTAAAAACTCTAAAAACTCCCAGCCATAGGCATGCAAGCGCGTGATATACATCCACGCATAACTTAACAGCAAAACTCAATTGCGATCGTGAGGTACGAAAAGACATATCAGCGAGACATTAAAACGACAAATTTTAGAGAACCGAGGAGAGTCAAATCAGTGCAGTGACACACTTACTCAGCCGATTTACGAGCTGATATAATGGTCACGTAGATACCCGGTAAACATGGTCAAGTAAGCTACTTGAGTGCCACACCGATTGGACCATCCGTCAGTTCTCCTGCCACGGGCCTGCAGCGGTAGCACCAGGCCCGCCACCGCTTGTCCACCAACCTCCGTCGGGAAAGACGCCGGCGCGCCCGCCGCCGCGACATGGACACGACGGTTCGTGCTACGTACGTACGTACGTACTTCCGGCGGCGGCGGCCGGCAATCGTGCGCGCCCTGCGACGGAAGCGACGCATGCACCACCTGGAAGTAGAAAAGGCTAGCTCCACCGCACCTGGCGAAACGCGACGCAAGATGGAACGATCGTGCCGAGACAACACCAGAGATGCATACCTTTCTTTTTCTGGGAGGATCAAGGCGGTAACAACTTTATTTTCTAGTGGCTGTTGTCTCTACCGTGAACGCCCGGCCTGCCTTGTTGATCTAGTGCTCTTTAGTCTTCACCCTGGGGCCGTGATGGGGATATTGCATGTGGTGCAGGCCGACAGGCAATCCGATTACCGCGGAAAGGAGAAGGATTATGCGATAAAGAGGGGGTAGAGCGGAGTAGAGTCCTGGTTTTCCTTCTTAATCCTGATTTGTGGAGCGGTTTATAGAGGCGACGACGAGGGTGACAGCCACGGATGTGAGGCTGTAGCCCCAGAATAAGGAAGACGATTGGTAAAGGTTGGTGATTGGGTCATAGATACAAAGACAAAGTGCATAGCCCGCTAAAAGACTGGCTTCTCAGGCCACTCCGATGGTGCCCATCCGGTTGACATGCAGGAGGAGGGCACGTCGACACGTGAGTAGAGGCCACGTTTCATCTTCCTTCCCACCACGACCTTTTGTTGAGGGGGCACAATTTACTCCAGCAAAACTTTTAGCAGCTCAAGCATGTGCAATCTCGCAAGGTTTGCCAGCCCCTAGAAGTGTGCTGATTCCACGAACAAAGGTATTCATTTTTCTGCTTCCAAACTGAAATGTCGTACTCTGTAAAAAGACTCTTAACTTTGCACAGGATATCAAACCTGTCCTAAACGTTCACTGTTTACCTTCTTTCATGTTGTACAATTTTTATATCTTTTGCTTGTGACGAACATATAATTATCAGATGGAGTTCCCTTTTTAGTTTAGCCAACAAGTCTTGCCTATTCTTCCTATTCTTTATTAAGTGGTCAGAACTTAGAAGACAACAGCTTACATGTACGCTTAAGTATCTGGAAGCCTTACGCTGTGATGCATTTATACTTTTTGCGCAAATTTTATATTTTTCATGTTTTTAATTTGTTTTCCTTGAATTGTTGTTGTAATGACAACTCCTTTTCATGTGTAAAATTGTAGGGATTTGTATGAGTTGGATGTATTATGCGTGATTTTGCCCCAGCTATCTACGATACAAGAGTGATAATTTCAGAAGATTCACCTGAGCCAACAATCTTCAGGGACAATCATCAGTTGTAAGTATCCTTACTTCCACAACATGTAGATATTTTCTATGTTAACTTAAGCCATTAAAATTTGTAAAAAGTTTTATATTTAAAATCTATTTTTCTATAGACCTGTCATGCTTTGCGGAACCCATCAGTTTCTAGCTCGAAAACTTTGATATGCTACCTTTGTTATGTCGATCGTATTTACAGCTCTGCTGTTGATATTACAGGTTCATGTCAGGATAAAAAGCCATACAGTGAATGCCTAATAGACGAGGATGTTTCAAAATGGTACAAGACTTCTTCGCAATGGTATGGTACTAATAGTTACTTTAGGAAGCTATGATCGTACGATGTATCGTAGTTGAAACTCTCCACGAATTGGATGATTTGCTAATCGCTATTTTTTTTCCTATGACAGGATTATTGTTGGATAAGCATATATCAGCTGGTACTTTCGATGAGGAAATTAGACCATTTGTTGGTAAAACCCTTACACACCATATTTTGTGATAGTGTTTAACTGTTTAGTTCCTAAGAAATTAAAGTAGTGATATTGCCGATCTATTGCGAGTTAATGTCATGTTCCACTTTTTTCTGGGATCTGGTTTAGTTCCTTCTTTGTTGCTTGCTGACATATCAGGGATGTTTCACATATCGAATGATTGTGTTGTCATTTACTATGTGGTATCATTTCTATTGGATTAGTTATCGTAGTTATTCGTGCATGGTGTCTCGGTAAGCTAGACTGGTTAATGGTGAAACTATGTGTTACCACGTTACTGTAGGTTATGCAGCCAGTTTTGTTTCATATCAAACTAGATTGCAGATATCAGAAATCATTGGGAATAGTAGTAATTACCACTATGTCTTTCAACAATGTAACTCAACTTGCGTCGATAAAAATTAATAAACATGTACCATAACCCTAAAATAGGTGAAACTGAAGCAAATCAGGACAGTTACGGTATGGAGTGTACTTGTACCAACACTTTTGCACTCACACAGCTATGGTAGGCTTAAGGCTGATGAATCATGGCTAAACCGATAGTTTTTGTCTTTTTCTTAACTGCTTCTGAGTGTGTCAAGTAGCTTAGTGAAAGAGGCATCGGGCATCACTCATTGCATGTAACTAGCTTGGTGAAAGAGGCATCACTTATTGCATGGCCACTAAAAGATAGCCTTTTGTACTAGAATCAAAGAGGAAAACATGGTACAAATTGGGGACACCTTCTATAGTTCTGTTCACACGCTGCCGCTCCCTGTACTGCCTATATCGAGATTATAAAAATCATGTCGCGAATATATTACGTATAACCTGTGGCAGCTGCTCCTCATGTATCGTTCAGTTTTCAAATATATCTTTCAGGAACATACCAGATTGTCTATTTGTCGTAGAGTTGCAGTACAAAATTTTTTATAATTAGCTAACCATTTGAGTTTCATACATTGATTTTGGTGAACTATACATTGAGTCTTTGTTCGCCATATTATATTAGTTTGTTCAAGAGTTAGACACTCAATCCACAGTTCATTTGTGGAAATAGATGTAAAATTGATAAGCAACTTTCTGCAATGGATTGACAATTGTTGTTTTAAGATTTAGCATCCTTGTTTCTTTGCAGGTCCCAGGAAATGCAAAAGTTATAGGCGTTATTCTTTGTAGTGAATCCTAAACTACAAAACTATATATATTTTGTTGTCCTTCCTCGGTTCGATCGGGTGCCATGGCTCATATATGATGGTGAACTACATCGGCGGGGATTGCAGCAAATCCTATCTGGAGCCTAAGTGGTTGGATAGATAATACATTTAATTTTCTCTTTGGTCTAGGAGATGTTTTGTTTTGATATGGACATGATCAATACAATATATTTTCTGTCTTCACATAATCGTGGCTTACACAACCAGCATTGCTTAATACGTGTAGTTCTTAGAAACTGTTTGCTATCATTCATGGTTTATTCTAAGTACATATTCTCCTAATTTTCTTAATTCTGAAGATTTCATGTACCAAACTTTGCTCCACAGATTGAATTGAAAGATTTGCATGTAATCAAAGTGCCTCTGTAAGTGCTTTACTCGTAGAAGAAATTGACAGCTCTCACTGTTAAGTTTATGTCGAATATGTGTACGAGTAGGACTAGAGAAGATGTAATATTGTAATAGAGTACTACGGAGAATCCTAATAGGATACGGGTAGAGTTGGACTCAGATTCATGTATCCTAGGCCTCCTATATAAGGAGGAGGGCACCACACAATATAACCAAGCCAACTTAAAAGAGAGTTAATAGATGGGGAGGAGCGCCCGCAGTCAAGTCCCGTGGACATAGGCCTCACAGCCGAACCACGTTAAAAACGTCGTGTCTTTTATTGCCAATTCTATCGGTTTAGATCTACACTTCCGTGTGTGGTCTCGTGATTTTGCAATAAGTGGTATCAGAGCACGAGGTTGATGGTGGATTTTGAGGCGGTGCGGAGGAATCCGGCGAGTACGAGACGGAGGACGGCGGCATGTGCACAAGGCGAGGTGGAGCCTAGAGCATGTCATGAAAATTCGCTTCAAAAAGGCGCGGGTATTTTTCACAATTTTTGTGGAAAATTTGGCGCGAGATGGAATGAGGAAGAAGAAAGAAAAAAAGAGCCGCGGCTCGTGGCAATAGCCACGGCGGCACCGGCCATGGTGTACGGGATGCACAGGGGGCCGCCAGTCTGGGGCGGCCCAGGCGTGGCCTACACAGCCCAGGCGGGGCGGCTTGGCGTGGCGGCCTAGGCGGCAAGCTGGCCAGACGGGGCGGCCCAGCTGAGCGACGGCCCAGGCGGGTGACCTAGTGGGCCGGCCCAAGTCGCGGGGCAGCGGCCCAGGCGGTGCGTGGCAGGCCCAGGCAACCGAGGCCAGCCCAGGCGGGCGTGCAGCCGGCCCAGGCGTGGCCCGAGGCGGGCCTAGGGTCGGTAGAGGCCCGAGGGGGTGGTGGCCGGCCCAGGGAAGGCGCCCATCGGCCCAAACGGGGCTTGGGTGGCCCAGGGAGGCAGCGGTAGGGTCCAGGAGGGACCCAGGAGGGGCCAGGGATGGCCTAGGAGGCTTGGGGAGGCCCGGACGTGTTTTTCGAGGTTTTCTAGCCAGATTTCATGAATGAATTCATTTTTGCTTAAATTCGAATTGGATTCCGAATTTTGGGAAGAAAGGGACTCGGAGTAGGAGTCCGAATTGGATTTGAGGGTCCAAGGATTGATATAAGCAAGGGTTGGAGAAGGCTTTAAGGGACGAGATCTCAGGAGTTGAAACTTGTGGCCAATATGGAGAATACATGATCCGAAGGAGCAGAGTACTCAGTGGTTCGGAGGTGAGGCATGGGACTCGGCATCAATTGAGGAAAAATTGATGGAGGAAAAATGTAACAGGGTTGGAAGAAGTGTGGGCTGGCTACCCAGGAGATTTTCGACTAGGGCTACGGAGGCTTGACACGGGAATTATGGCGAGGCATGCGGTTAAAGACGCACGGTAGGCAGAGATGGTCTGGAAAGACTATCTAAGAAAAGGATGAGATAACTGCGAATTTGACTCAGTAAGATGTCTCAGAATATGACTGTAAAGTTTCTTCAGTTTCAGGTGATGAATGAAGAAGGAAGTACAGTTGCAAGTGGAGTTATGGTGGAGTCAGTGAGTAGAAATGGAGTCTCATCAGCAGTTCAGGTCATTGAGCTGCAAAAGTGAATCTCAAAGTCCAAGATGCACGGAGGTTCACACAAGACAGCTTCAAGGTGGCGAAGGACATATTCGCTAATGTGGAGTTTGTTGAGTTCGTGTCGAATATATGTACGAGTAGATTACAAGTTGAACTAGAAAAAGCGTAGTATTGTAATAGGGTATTACAAGGAGTCCTAGTAGGATACGGATAGAGTTGGATTCAGACTCATATATTCTAGGCCTCCTATATAAGGAGGAGAGCACCATATAATATAACCAAGTTAACTTGAAAAAGAGTTAATAGATAGGGAGGAGCGCTCGTAGTCAAGCTCCGTGGATATAGGCATCACAGTCGAACCACATTAAAAACGTCATGTCTCTTATTGTTAATTCTGCGGTGTTCTCAGTTTAGATCTACGCTTTCACACATAATCTTGTGATTTTGCAACACTCACATTTTTAGCTGCCATATTGCACTTCTGATTAGGAAAGCTGATTGATGACCGATAGGTCGGTTACCTTGCCTTTCTGCTTGAAGTTTCCTATAGAGCATTTCTCTGGTTATATTCATTGACAGATTAACCATATCCAGACTATGAAATTTGAATTCAATACGGACAAATCACTGCTAACTGACCAACTTAAAGGTGCATGCTATGGGTCCTACTAAGTCCGTGGATGCCCTTCTCTAGAGTACCAGAATCCATAGGATAGGTAAAAAGAAAAGGAGTGATTTGTTACAGAATCCACAGGAGAATGAAAAAAGGACTGATTCGTTCCAACTGGAAAGAGATCAAGGGTGGGATGCTCATATCTCAGCTAGCTGAGGTTAGCCAACGAGTGACGCATGAGATCATTCACAAATAATTAATCTCAGCCACTTAACTAGTTGCCATGCCACATAGGGTTTAGTGGACGTCGTATTAACCAACCAAACCCTTTTTGGCGCGTTAAGAATTGCTAGCGTGTGGCTGTCAGTGGCACATGCAGGTAGGCAACAGTGTGGACCCTTAATTAATTAGCACGCATGCATGACACGTACGCGTGTTTTGCTGCAGTAGATGCACGTGTACGTACCTCTGTTGCTACCCATTGGGAGCAGTAAACAACAAAGATGACGCGATTGCACCATGTCCTGTGCCAGATAGGTTTATATCTTATGTACTTTGATACGTTTTAAAATAAGTAAAGTCTGTTTCTCAACCTTTCAACTCTCGCAGAAATCTGAAATTTACCTTCAGTTCTAATATTGAATTACTTACGCTTTAACTCTCACTATCAACCGCAGCACGTTTTTCAAATATATATTTACATATGGTATATAACTTATTATGCATATGCTAGAAATATAAACATTAAAGTTTTTCTAAATACCAAAATAGCACGTCAAAAATAAATCATTTAAGCATGAAAAACAACAATTCTCTAATATACAAATTGAAATTAGAGAGTAATTAAAAGGTAGTAAATATAATTTTGTGCTAACATTTGCAAGTTTTCACCATCGTCCAGCACAAATGGTAGCACTTACCTTGGGTTAAGACCGAAATTACAGTAGAAATAAACACGGAAAACGGATATAGAAGAGATACTTAACTATGTACGTATGCAGCATCAAAAAGAAGTTACTTAACTATGTATATATGCAGCAGCATCGCGCCACGTGACGACTTCATCCCGCAATTAGGAAAAAAATGCCTTGCTAGAGGCGGCTCGCTTGGTTTTGTGATGGAGTTTACACTTAAATAAAATATGTATATGTATTCACCTGTTATTCACGATCCTTTGCTTTCTTGATTGGTTTTGCGAGGAGCACAATAAAATTTTTATAGGAGTTTCTTGGGAGTTTTTTTAAAATAATATTTTTTAAAAATTTTAGAAATAATAAGACGTTTGAAATTTTTTCAAAAATGACCTCAATCGCCACGGGTAGTGGCGGTAGGGACCTAGTCGTCACGGATGGTGGCAATTTCGGGCTATCGCCAGCCCAGTTGACGATTCAATATGGAATCGCCATGACCCATGGCGATTTCTCCTAATCGCCAGCACCCATGGCGATTTCTCCTAATCGCCACGAGCCATGGCGATTTCTGCTGTACACCAGTGGCGATTTCCCCCTCGACCCAGGGCGATTTCTGCTGTACACCTGCTCGTGGCAATTTCCCCCTTGCCGACAGACAACCCAAGACGATTTATTATGGAATCGCCAGACACCATGGCGATTTGTCAGTAATCGCCAGACGCACGCCATGGCGATTTGTCAGTAATCGCCACTGGTCATGGCGACTGGTCCGCACCCCCTTCTGCTATTTAACCGGATGAGCAGACGCTCCCACCACGTAGCTAATCTTCTCTGAGTCCTTCTGAAAAATTGTTGGTATCTCGGAGTAGATTGTTTAGATTTGGGAGGAGAAGAAGAAGTAGTTCGCGGATGAATAGCGATGATAGAGGTAAGTCTTGTAATAATTTTTCTCCTCATATGCGTTGAAATATTAGATCTACAATTTGTGTTATGTGGAATAATAAATTTTTGTGCAAATTACTAGATGGCAGTGATGTCGTCTGGAACCCGAAAATGGACTACGAACTTCTTACTGGTGCGGGAATGAGGAGGTGGAGTTGTAAAATTATGTGTTCGCAGATCTTTGAGGAGGTTCATACACGTGCTCTTGTCGAGGTGTTAGCGAGAAGGGGTTTCCCTGGAATTACGTACAAGGAGGTGTGCAAGCGTTTGAGAGAGTTCCACAAAATGTGGGAGAGAGTGAACGAGCTTAGAAAACTACGTGGGGCGAAGTACACAAGAGGGGAATTCTGCGAAGGAATGATAAGTATCCCGCAATCTCAGTACAATAAGCATATAAGGGTTAGTACAATTCCTTTGTTCTTAGTTCGTAAGCATTTCATGAACCATTTTCGTTTGATACATCACATTCTATGTTTGTAGACAGATCCGGAGGATGTAGGGTTGCTGAACTACGAGATCCGAAACTTCGGGCATGTGGACCGATTATGGGGAGACCTATTTGCTAATAGAAGACACTTAATGAAGACAACATATGAAGAAGAGGAGCGCAAAATTGCTGGACTCCCCCCTCTGGTAAAACATGGGCGCACATCTAAAAAAGATGTTCGATCATTAAAGGATAAAGGCGGATGCAGTTCATCGAAAAAGGCGTGTACCGAGTGCTCATCGAGTGATGATGACTTCTCGAAGCTGTTTTGCTTCAAAGGC
The DNA here is from genome assembly GCA_019208055.1 of Stipa capillata. Lineage (NCBI taxonomy): Eukaryota > Viridiplantae > Streptophyta > Magnoliopsida > Poales > Poaceae > Stipa > Stipa capillata. The sequence continues at coordinate 173,592 of JAGXJF010001712.1, read as the reverse complement.
CCTGCTCCAGGGCCCCAAGCAAGCGATAGCGAAGATGATTTCATGTAGTCGCATTAGAAGTGGTAGCGAATAATTGCTTGTTCCACGTACGATATGTGTAGCCAACTATTAATGTGGCAGTGTATCGTGGCTCTGTAACCTATGCTTATGTAATCGGATTTATATGTTAATTTGATATGGTTCGTCGATCATTAAGTAGTAATATGTAGCAGTGAATACAAGTGTACTAAATCATACAGTACGAAATGATGATAAAATATAATGTAATACAGTACGAAAGTCATGGACGCCTAGTTTCGTTGTCCCCTCTTCCTGATCAGCGACGGTGAGTACCTCGGCCTAGGCTGTCCCGCTCCCACTCTAGGAGCCCTGCCCACCGGTAGTGTCGAGTCATCCTCCTCGTGAACCTGTGTATCCTGCGTGGGCAATGGTGGTTGAGTCTGCTGCGTCATGCTGAACTACCCAGGTGGAATCAGCTCGTCCGCCTCATCGTGAAAGCTGAAGCCATGAGTGTCGGGGTTGTCGAGGAGATAGTCGAACGGACTAGCTGGCACCTGTGGTGGCACTTGATCTGTATATAACCGGAATTAGTGAGCACAACAACGTAAGGAATAATGGTTTGTACGAGACGAGAATTGTTTTACCTTGTCGATTCATGGAGAGTGGGGACGCACTCTGCTGCCACGCAGAACCACCCGCCTCTGTGGGCCCTAGCGGCTGAGAGGTACGAGGTTGACGGTGCCTCGTCTGTGAAGGACGCGGTGGTCTCTGTGCTCCCTGGCTTGAGCTAGCCCCAGCTACGAAGTCATCCCTGCGTGTGCACCTGAATATGTCCATGATCCTCCTAGTGAACTCCGCGACCCTGGACAAGCCTGTGTGGTCTTCGGTGCCAGGTGGGTGACGCTGAAGAACTCTTGTGACCTCCGTGTTCGCCGCTATTGCCCACTGTCCCTGAAGAGTGAGAATCATAGGTGCGCACGTAAGTAATAAACAAATAAACATGGAGAAGCGAAGCACGAAATCCACTAACCACCAAATCTAGAGTTTCAGCCGCGAGGATCGGGTATATGTCTGTCGTCTGTGCCGCCGCCTCATCAGGAGCCTCGCTTCCACGAATAAGGTGGACACGCGTACGTGGCAAATACCACTGCAAGTAGGCGTCGAACTCCGCGTAGCGAAACGGCCGCTCCTCGGGCAGGACGTTGTTCAGAGCAGTGTCCCACTAGGCAACGAAAGGGGCCATTCGTGATGCCCATTGTGTCTCCCTAGTACCTCATCCCTTGTGACTCCACCTGTTTACATAATAAATTTGTATCTCGTAAAAGCAATAGTCATTCGAAGTCTACAGGAGTTTCTGAAACTTGACTTCCTCCCTCTTTATCTCCTCTCTACCCGGGCTCTCCTTTTCTCTCCTCCTGCGGCGCCTGCCTCCAACTCCTCCTCCCACCACGCTCTTGGGTGGCGATTGCGAGCCTTTATATAGGCCCGGGGGTAATCGCCACCACCCCTAGCGATTTCTCCGTAATCGCCACCACCCGTGGCGATTACATCAGGTGGCTGGCGGTTGGGGGTTGTCGCGCGGAATTAACTTCCAATCGCCACCGCCCGTGGCGGTTGGGAAGTTATCGCCATCGCCCGCGACGATATCATTTAATATCGTAACCGCCCGCGGTGATAGCCATAAATCGCCACCACCTGTGAGTCCCTACCGTCACCACCCGTGGCGATTGAGGCCATTTTTGAAATAATTTTAAACGTCGTATTATTTCAGAAATTTCTGAATAAAAAAATATTATTTTAAAAAAAAACTCGTTTCTTGGCCCGCTGGGCGATGGCGGATCGCGCGGGCGGTAGGGACGTGGTGGTGGGGGACCCAAAGGGGCAGGGGATGGAAGATTTTGGCTTCAAGCTCGGGGCTCTCCGGCGCCGTTGACCGCCTCCGCTGCCACCGCCGGTTAGTCCTGCTCTACCCCACAGCCGTGCGCTAACCTTTGTGGTGCTGCAAGAAGGAAAATTTCAAGTTATGTCGCTTATTGATGAAAAATTCTGTGGTTCTCCTCGCAAAAAAAGGACAAACCCGGACCCATAGAGTAATTTTAATTTTTATCCTGCTTAGTGACTAGAGTTGCTATCTTGTGTGGTGATCCGATGTCTTTGATGGCTGCGGTTCAGATTCCCCAAAAAATGTGTTCTTTGATGATGTCTGCCCTACCCATCTTGGAGCTGGTGGGGATTTTATCAATTAAGCTGACTAAATGATGCTTCGTTAGGTTCATTTGTGCATTGTACTCATCAAAGTTTGTGTGTGATCGAAATGCTCCGTTGTAGGTAAAGATTGAGTCTTTCTGAAATGTCTATTTGTTTGCCTTTCTCTGAAGTTACAGATGAACTGGAAACCATAATGAGGAGGGGGGAAAACTGAGGCCACAACATGAGATACGGAAAAAGATATGTTACAAGATGCTGATTTAAAAAAAACTGCCATTGACATCAGGTAATGAACCTTATTCTCTGCGTTCAGCACTGGTTACAGTATTTTTATACTACCAACTTCGTTTAGAAGGATCATTATTACGACATGGAACTGTTCCGCTGGAAATGCATGATAGATACTAGTATTTCATCTTGTAACTGACCCAGCTACAAGTGTAATACATATGAATCTACTCACCAAAAAAAAATTGATACACCTGAAAACCATTGCAAGTTAGAACCAGGGATTGGTGATTCTTGGTTTCTTGGTTTCTTTTGTTTTCCTGTCTGCGCTGAATTTTGTCTGCCTCCGTTTGAGTGATTATTGATTGAGTTGTTGATAAGTTGTCGAGATTTCTAGCTCCATTTGGAACATGCATCCTCCATTTCACACAGTAAATTCACAACCTTCATATATGTAGTCTATAGAGCTCGGATAACTGAACCCATACAACATTCCTTGATTACTTTCTCAAATAACAGAACCCATACAACAACCCCTACTTATATACAATATTACGAACCCTGGATCCTTAAACCATACCAAATTGAACGGTTGGTCTCATCTTGGTGCGGGACCTATGCGAGTTGCTGATGCATCACCAACCTGTCCCAACTCAAGAACAATTTGCTGCCTAAGATCACTTGCTTGAGCATCACTATGCATATCAGCACTTGTTGCACTGAGATTATTTGTGCTACTAGTGACTGAACTGTAGTTGCCCATTGTACGAGACACCTCCAGCTCCAAGCACTCCTTGAGCTCAACCACAACGTCGGTCATTGTCGGTCGTTCCCGTGATGGCTGTTCTTTGCACTGCAGTGCCAACTCTGCAACCTTCCAGACAGAGTTGACATCATACTCCCCTCCCATCCTCGGGTCAGCAATGCTCTCGATGCTACCCTCCGAGAGCTTTTGGCGCACCCACTCTGCGATGTGGATGCTCTCAGTGTCACTGATGCGGACCGCTGGCGGCTGACCGGTGATGAGTTCCAGTAGTACAACTCCAAAGCTGTACACGTCACTCTTCTCACTGAGCCGGGATGTGTTGTAGTACTCAGGGTCCAGATACCCCAGGGTACCTGCCGGTTGGGTAGTGATGTGGGTCATGAACTCATCAGCAAACACCTTTGTCAGGCCAAAGTCGGATATCTTTGCCTCTAGATCAGCAGATAGCAGGATGTTCTTTGTCTTCACATCCCTATGGATCAGCGGCGGTTGGCATGACTTATGTAGATACTCCAATCCTGATCCATGACCAGTGGCCAGTAGGTAGGTATCAATAGGTTAAGAAATAGGTAAAAATAGCTAAACTTGGTGACAAGTGTGAGGTTTTTGTTTAACCGGTACAAGTATCAAGTCAGCACATCCATATGTGTGCTAATCCTATAAATCATGGTATATTCTTACTATTATATTATAATTTCAGGTGTGTACAGTATTACAAACCATGGGCAGAGTTGAGAGCAATCTTGAGACGTCGATGCCAACTGAGGGGTGTAGCAGTAGAGGCCTCTCCTGTGATGGAATGTCACAAAGTATGGCTATAAAAAGGTTTGTTTATAACAGTAAAAGGATGACAAAATAAAGTATGTGGGGTTTTTTTTACGGGAGACAAGGTATGTGGTTGATTTGTCTTTTTGAAGGTATGTGGTCGATTTGTCTTTTTGACTGCAATTTGTATCAATTGTCATGTAAGAAGTGTGCTTTTTAGAAAATTTGGCCCTTGATTTGGCCATAACATTTTCTTAATACTGCAGAGTGGACACATAGGGGCAGCATTCACAATTGAGAAATACAAAGCACACTTTGAATATGACCAACATTATCACCAACGAAGTATCCTCTAGGATGTGTGTGTGTCTACTATGAAGAGTTTCTTTTTTCTCACAATTGTGCTGAGAATGTGTTTGTAAAAGTTGAAACAGTGAACACTAAAACTTGCTAATGAGTGAGAGATGTTGAACTAATGAGGTGCCTTTTGGTGAGTTTTTTTTAGACAGGGACTTAACTTACCTCTTAGACGGTCCTCTAGGTCCCTTCCATGCATGTATTCATAGACAAGGGCCAGATGTTTCTTGTCCTTGCAATAACCAATCAAGGCAACCAGGTTTCTGTGATGAACCCGACTCAAGTGTTGAGCCTGCAATATGCAATAAGAACCTTTGTTTTAACTTTTAAGCAAACAAACGAAAATTTTCAAGTTAATAGCTTACCTCAGCTAGAAACTCTTTATCCCCTTGAGAAGATGTTTTTGAACGAATCTTGACAGCAACTGGACTTTCATTCTCCAGATAACCTAGAAATACAGCACCAAATCCTCCTCGCCCTATTTCTTCTCTGAAGTTAGCTGTGATGAGCTTCAGCTCCTTGTAGGTGAACTGTCTGTTCTCAAATAAGTTTGACCTATCCCTAGGGCTATTAAGCCTTGCATTGTTCGCCATCCATGTATCTGGAATCAAACCTGATCTTGTATGAATGATCTTCAGTTACTGCAGATTTAGTGGTTTCCTTGATGAAATGTTACCTTGTTTATTTCTCCTTTTATGAAGGACAAGAATTGCTGCCACAAACAGTAGAGTTGCTACAGCTATTGGAACAGCTATTGCAATGACAAGTGTTCTGTTTCTTTCCTTGTTGTCACGGGCACAGCTAGAAGCACCATTGTCACAGAGATTTGCGTTGTTACCAATCCTAGAATTAGATCAACAATATCTGAATTAATTAAATGTAGGGGAAAAATGGCAGAACTCTACTTGTTTGCATCAAATAGTAGCCGTTGGTTCTTTATAATTCGTTGAGCACTGGATCCTTTGGGAAATATAGAATATTTCTTCTAAAAATGAACCCCTTTTGATTGATCAAATTCCAGGCGCATGACTCATAATTTTTTTTTGGTAAAAAGAACAAAAAATGTTAAGCTATTTCCTTGAAGTGATGCTATATAAGTCATAAGTTAGATACATGATGCAAACCTTAATACAAGAGATCCCTTTTGACGCTTTTCCAGTAGAGCTGCAGGAACCGATCCGCTGAGTTTGTTGCTTGACAAATCACTGTGGAAACCCGGAACGTTTTTAATATACTTATGCAATTTAGTGTAAAGTGAATTTGAGTGGACAAGAAATACTTACAGTGATGTGAGTGATGGCATTTGCGCTAGAAACTCAGGTATTGGACCAGATAGGCTGTTGTTGGACAAGTCCCTGGGTTGCAACATTTATGAAAATTCTCTTATAGGAAAAATCAGAACATATCATTAAAAAGTTAAAGTTTATGCTGCTTCAAGTTTCTTTAATCAAAATTAGTAAATAAATTAAAGGTGTGGAGATAAGAATTAGGAGTTCTGAAAGTAATAATGATATCGGGCACTTACAAGTATTGGAGGGATTTTAGATCGCCAAAAGAAGGATCAATTGCACCGGTCAACATGCTGGATGACATGTTTCTATAGCAAATTCAACAGTAGATTAATACCAGGAGGTGGAAAAGCTTTCATTTAAATCGTTCGGTGCAAGCGTGCATGTGGAGTTCTTTTGCATTTGATCATTAGTGTTGTAATACTTGTAAGTTTAGAACTTACAAAGATGTTATCCGTGCAGGGCCAGATGAAGAATAACTGCAGTTCAGGCCATCCCAGGCAAATGCTTTTGGTGCACAAGGATCACCCATCCAGTTTTTCTTCAGCTCGTATGTCGTTCTAATCGTCATCATGGCCTCAGCTGCTCATACAGAAAAGGAGAAGGTCATCCTGAAGTTTTGCTTTATGCCAACGAAACAAACATTTGAAAACTGCAATTGTGAATTTTAACCCAAATTAAGATCGTTGACAGTGGAACACACAGATTAAAGTGTTAGACAGATACCGTCTCCATTGTTCGTTGCAAGCTCAGTCATCTGCCGCACCGAGTAAATCTCAAAAGCATTCAGGACGGGCGGGAGAGTCGCGTCCGGCGTGGCGACAAGCGAGACAGTGTGCTGGCCTGACCCCTGCACCACCAACTTTTCCACAACCTCTGCAGAAAGGTATTTCGGGGTGTAACTCCGGCTGCCGTTCCATGAGGCGCTGTCGACCAGGATGTCGAACCGCCTCAGCGCGTTACTCGGCAACCTCTGCACCTCCGCGAAGTAGAGCAGCAGAAGGTAAGCTGTGCTGCCGTTGCCATTGTTCAAGGAGGGATCTGGGCTCCATGAGAAGTCGAGCCGAGTTCCGTTCACCGGAGTGGCGGCGCTCTGCAGTACCACCGATGGCACGTTGAAGCTGCTGGCGTTGGAAACGTCGACGGTGGCCGAGGTCGTCATGTTGGTCCATTCAGTGACGTCGCCGTAGCTCTGCCAGAGGCGGTCATAGGGATCAAACGGGTACCTGTTGTTTGCAAGAAACGAAATCCAGTGTGAGAGAATCGCCAGGAATCACTACTGATGTGTCTGAATAGACCAACATATGTTGCACAACATTGGTTAGCAAAAGATTCTGGGGATCCGAATACAACATCGTATTTTGTTTGGGATTACACAAGGGTGTCATGCCATGTTACTTAGCAGTGATGCCAGGAAATGAAATGTAACAACAATTTATAGTGACCCTTTTTTTTTAGAACAAGCTGTGGTGGTCAATGGCCAGCAGTCAGTTCGAACGCATTTCACGGGGAGCTGCATGTTAGTGTCTGTTGGGACTTGGGAGTAGTGGTAATATTTAAACCATGTGTTCTAACAAATTATACTAATATTTAAAACCATGTTTGCGATTGCTAACCTCTCTCCCAGTGTGGTCTCTGTGTAAGTGATAATATGAGCTCTGTAATGCAGCATGGAGAGTGAAAAGTGAAATTCAAGATTTATGCTATTTGGTTGGGGTATATTTAGTGTTGTGTGGAATACAGTAATTCCGGTTTCCAAACAGGGTAAAAATTACGTGGATAATTTTTCGGCTCTTACATGCCTATTTAAATGTTCATCAAAATGGAAACTTGTGCAAGGAAACAAATAATAATACTACCACGATGGATACAAAAAATCAGGGCAAAATTGACATGACCCATTTTGACGCTCGAAGTAAGAGGCATCAGTGGTTATCATCATCGGGCTCACCTGAACACTCTATAGTAACTGGCCGGCCGCCAGAAGTGGTACCGGTTGAAGGCGAATCTCCCCGACGGCCGGCGAAAGTTGAGCAGAAGCAGCGACTGGTTGACGGTGGCCTCCGGGTACATGTTCTCCCTGAGCGGCCTCAGGTCGAGCCCGGAGATGAACGGAGTACCCAATCCTATGTCCACCAGGCACACCTATAATTATCAAGACGAAAATACGTTGAGTTTCATGCACCAATTCACGATTAAATCGTACGGGACAACCGCAATTGTACGAAAAACAAGAGGTGCCCGTGTCAATTAGCAAGTAGTTAAGCCGTGAGCGCGCACCTGCAAGAAATCGGCCGGCGACACCACGATCGCCTCCAGGATGCACGTGTCGTCGGCGGCGGTGACGTTGACGGTGGCCCAGCGGTTCGCCCCGAGGTAGAGGTCGAAGGCCGGAAGCCTGTTGAGCGCGTCGTAGTTGCCGTAGTAGAAGCTGCACCGGACGAGGTACCTGCCGCCCGGCGAGAGCCGCCGGAGCGTGTAGCAGCTGCGCGCGCCGGCGCCGGCGCCGGAGGGGAAGTAGCGGACGGTGAGGTACCGCGCCGCCAGGTCCCGGTCGCTGTACGGCGGGCTGATGCCGGCGTTGGCCCCGGCCCCGGCGTCCACGAAGCCGGCGTCGGAGACGTACCTGAGGCCCCGGGTGGACTCGTCCGGGTAGCTCGTGCCACTGGCGATCCCGCAGTCGATGCTGATGAAACCTGCACGCATGGCGCCCGGCCATTCGCGCAAATCAGAGAAGCTCTCGTAAATTAGCTCGGTGTGCGCGCTCAGGTGGTGAAAAACTAAAAATGGAGGAAGCTGGTAGCCGGGAATGTACCGAGAGCGTCGGGCTGCTGGCCATGGATGCGGGCGACGAGCTCGGATGACACGAAGCACAGGAGGAGGAGCAGCAACCGACGTCGAGGTGTTGCTGCTGCTGGCGCCATGGCTGCTGGCCTGGTCTGCACGCACGTCGCTGTCTCCTCTTAACTGAAGTCAAAGCTTGGTACTTGTAAGTTGTAACTGCCGGCCGGCAGGCCGGCGAGGTTGGTGGTGTTGGCAGCTAGCGTTGTGAGTTTGCGTGTGTGAAGGTCAACGTCGTGCGGTGCAAGTGTTGGGAGCTATCTGGGGGAGAAAATGCCGGCGAATTTCGAGGGCCAGATAAGTCAGCAGGAGATTAAACATGAGAAAAAGTAGGGTTTAAGAATCGAGGGACGGCCTTATCCGCCGTGTACCTCCGCGACTTGATGTAAGTACGACCAACAAGTACAACCAGTACGGATGTGTTTGTACTTTTTACTAGGGGTGAGGGTGAGTTGATCCTTTCTCACTCGTCCGGGTTTAATCTACGCGTGGGTGCGTTTTAGTAATAACCAGAATTGTAGAATCTGAATGTAATGGTACGACCCGGTTTTAATTGAGGCACTAGTCAATGGGATAACGGCCTAGCTACTTGGACAGCAACTTTTTTTAAGGAAACGAGAGCTTTATTATTCAGAACTAGGATTACAATCAGCAGCAACTAATGTTGTGTTTTGGTTCAGAGTTAAGTTAACTAGGTTAGCTAACTTTAAATAGTTTGACCTTAACTTTATGTTTGGCAACTAATTTGAATAATCAAAATTACTGATTGGCTAGATTAGAGAGTGAGCAGTACAAAAATGAATTCTGGAGAGTTGGTTATATTGAGTTAAGTTATTCTATGTTTTTATGAGTTAGTTTAGTCCTAGGTTAGAAGGGTTAAATGACTTTGACCGGGTTGATTTAACCCTACAACCCAATGATGTTTGACGAGCTAAGTCATTATTCCATCCCTTAACCCTTAACCAAATGGAGTCTAATTAAGTGTGTAACATCCCTTAACCCTTAACCAAATGGAGTCTAATTAAGTGTGTAACACAATCTGGTACTTGATTCAACCAAACATCCGAAACAATGCCCTACACCAGCAAACTTAGTTAACTCATGAGCTACCTATTTTGATCATGCTGAACCATCGTAGTTAAGTTAAATTAGATTGTGTTAGAGAAACAGAAAGATAAGTTTGGTGTGAGTACCAGTGTTTGTCTTTTTACTTTTCTATCTATATATGTATATATTTATCGGTTATCAGAATTTCCTATTTTTGTTAATTTTAGCACGGAATGAGTACATCCAATTTGCAGAACTTTGGGACTTTGCACATGCCATTGCGAACGTCATGTTTTCTTATACCTCTGGAGAGACTTCATTCTATCTTTTCATGCCATTGCCGTGAGGATATGTTAGTTTCTCGGTGTTGGAAGATGTCGGATTTTTATAGGATGATGGCTAAGAGATCCTCGCATGTCTTGAAGGCCTCCGGTTGATGGTGGAGCATGTCAAATGGTCGAGGCTAGTGGAAACAGATTGCCTGCAAGGGGTGTGGTTCGGGCGCTAGAGTCGACCAAGAAGAATCATTCTACGAGCAGGACGGCGTTGTGAGAGGTTCGTGCGGTTTTGTGCCTTCTGCCTGACGTGAAGTTTGTGAAAGTTGAGCGAGAGAGCAACAGGGTCCCAATCTTTTCAGAGAGAGAGACGGGCATCCAAGTCTTTTACAGCAAAAAAGGGATGCCGTCGCCCGTCCTCTAGCATGAAAAAATGGTTTTTGTCTTTGCAATAGCATAGCTAAAAGGAAAATGGGATTGTTTTTAGGTCGTATATTCAAATTTCTATAGTTTAGTGGTGACCTATACAAAATTTTCCAAAACTGTATATGTTGTAAAACCCAAAAACAGAATAAAGTTCGTTGTACTTGTCAAGTCGACCGGATGTAGGGGCTGAGCCAGTGCATAGCCATTGGCAGCGGCGGAGGAGCCAGTGTAGCGAGCTATGGCGTCGGCCATACCTTAATATGGGTGCGAGTACCTCAAACTCCGGCGTCCGTCATGTCTAGGACCGTCGTTGGCGGCGCCATGGGAGCGTCAGATGGGTTCATCGAGTAGTGGTTAGCGGAGAACGAAGGGTTACCAGTTAGGTACTTACGTGAATGGGGCCGTGGCCTTTGGGCCTTTTCATTTGCTTTGCCACGAACGGGAGCGAAGCCTGCAGCAGTATCGGTATCGATCAAAACTGATCGCTAGGAGCAGGCAGCACTGGGGCAAGTGATGGGCGACGGCTAGAAGCGAGGCGGCGGGGGTCTGGCCGTTCGGGGGACCAGGCAACAAGCGGCTGCGTGCGCGGCGATCTGCGTAGCTCGGGGATTGCATGCACGGCGACTGGGTAAGGCACTAATACCCTGCGTGCACGTCTACCTTGATCGGCCAGGTCATTACGGCGACCAGACCATTAGTGCTTAACTGCTAAATTACTACATTATCGTATGATAATACAAATATATGTTTTCTCTGACTGACCGATTGAAAGAAAAAAATCAGGATCTATCTACACAGCAACAGTACTAATCCCCATTATGGTACTAATGGTCATTAGCTCTGTACTAATGTACACTGCGTATTTCAAAATTTTCATACATGAACATAGACGTTGAATCCATGGAGTCTATAGTTAATTCTTTAGTTGTGCCTAACTTATCTTTGTTGACAGTACTATTTTAGCTGACCCCATTTGCCTATTATAAATCCTTTGGTAAGTTAAAATTGAGATGGCACCGACGGAGAAGAAGAAAAAGGTGTGCAAGACCATAGCTAAATCTAAAAGTATGAGAATGATCATGAACTGAATAATTGAACAAGAATGACTATTGACTAATGAACAGTTAATTGAATATGAGATTCACTGGTTACTATTGAATATTAATTTTTGATTTTGTGATTCTCTGGTGGAAATGGAATGCAGATCTAAAATGCTACTATAGCATGTTGTCGAACGGCAGCCGCTCGAACCCAATTACCCATGGAAGTGAAAACAGAGATGTTGTCGGACGAGAAGAAGAGGTCAAAGAGCAAGTTGAGGTTGCAGCACCCGTACAAGTGGAACAAGAAGTTGAGCCTGAGAGTATATCAGCCAAAGAAGCGGAAGAGTAGATTGTAAATTCCGTAGCAGCCAAAGTGGAAGATGAGACCGGGGTTGAAGATACACAAGTGGAAAAGGAAGTTGAAAATGTCGTCGCCGCAAGGTATTAAGGAGTTCGATCCAAATTATATTGTTGTTGATTCGGGTCTTCACATTTCAATATATTTTGTAAATCCTTCATAAATCACTCTTTGTTAGTGTTCATCGTTACAGGATGACATCTTTGCAGCGGACATGAACTCGGTACGCCAATTGTTCAGCTTTGCCCCTGTCCGGACGCGAACAGGAACTCATTGTGCAGAGTTTCATGAGTCACAAATCACAATAGTTTCGTACGAGAGAAAGCCTCTAGAAACAATGCAAAATGTGAAGCTCGATTTATTAGGTATTGTTATCCCACGTGCTTATAACACATGAGTTGGGAGTAAATCTAAGAGCCATCATGGAGTGTTGATATTCTACGCAATACAACATTCAAAAGACATATAACATATACACATGCATATATATATCTTCTAATATGCAGCTAAGAGCAAAATAAGCTATTATGTGCGCCGGTAATAAAAATATATACACAATACAATAATATTTAAGGATGATTTTTACTAGTGTTTTTAGACTCAGGCAGTAAAATTCTTTGTAAAATTACTACGCGAGTGTGTTAGTATTATCAATGACTAGTAAAATTCATCCAAAATTACTATATTTTTCTATGTTTTTACGATCTTGCAGCCGATTTACCACATGTCCAACCATACTAGAAAGAAAATGTTTCATGTAGTTGTTCATATCTCAATTGGTTAGAGGTGTAGAACTATGTGCATGAGGTCCATGGTTAAAATCTCATCTCCTTATTTTTTAAATTAAAGCAATGAGTTCACAATAGTAAAAGGGTGATCAAAAGGTAGTAAAATCCTGATCATAAAAGCCTCTAAATTTACGATCTATACTTCAAAAATAAATGTAAAATTACACATGATAGTAAAAATGTAACTAGGATGTAGTAAAATTATTCTTAACCGATAGTAATTTACCAACAATATCAGTAAAGGTGTCACACCAAAATCCTAGTAGTAAAAATCATTTAAAAATTTATGGAAGACATGCAGAATAGCTAATGTACGCTCTCGCTTATATTAGCGCTCCCGTATATATATAACCGTATTGAGATTGTGTCGAATATATGTATGGGTAGATTGCAAGTTGGACTTAGAGAAGACGTAGTATTGTAATAGGTACTACGGGGAGCCCTAGTAGGATACGGGTAGAGTTGGATTGGACTCATGTATCTTGGCCTCCTATATAAGGAGGGGGCACCACACAATGTAATCAAGCCAACACAATGTAACTTGAAAGAGAGTTAATAGATGGGGAGGAGTGCCCGCAGTCGGCTCCCGGGGATGTAGGCTTTGGCTGAACATCATCAACAAACATCGGTGTCATCTTCTTCTTGCATACAACCTCGGTAGATCCTACGCTGCGCGACCTCGGTATTGCGACTAGTGGAACCAAGCGGCCACGGTATTAGTCATGGAAGTTAGCGATGGCTCGACGCCATGGAAGCTAATTTCGCAACAAGTGGTATCAGAGCGCGAGGTTCGGATTTGATCTAGAGACAGTGCGGAAGATCTCGACGGAGATCGAGGAAGCTTGTCGACGTATATGGGCACAGTCGGCGAGGGTGGCGGCATACGTGTCCTGCGCGTGCATCTACAAGGCGCCAAGCAATACATGGTATGTGCGAGGCGGACATGGCGCAAGGTGGAGCACGGCGATCAGGTGATCCAGGTAGGCGGCCCGGACAGCTTAGTCGGGATCAGACACTCTGGGCAGGCGGCCCGGGGCAGTTCGGTCAAGGTGGAGACGATGGCTTCGAGGAGGTCGTGATCTATCAACAGATCGGCAATTTTTCGAGCATCGGTGTAGAGCAACAGCGTGATCACGGGCGTGGCAAAACACGGGATGATCGGCAGTCAGACCTTCCTAGGGGCGGTCAGACCTGCTGTTGGAGGACTTACCGCAGGCGATGGCTGGAAGCGTGTTGCAATCGCACGGGTGGTCAGACCGGCTAGGAGGGCCGGTCAGATCGGATGAAGGCGTGCTGGACTCGGACTCGGGCTAGAGTCCGAGTCGGATGCGACAGGCACGGCGCGACTTCAGGCGAGGCCGGTCAAACCGGTAGGACAAGCAGAGGCGGTTTTTTTCGGCGGGAGCAAGCCTGCCGAGGAGGACCGAGTCCTCTGGTGCATGACAATGTGCAGGGTCGGGCCCAGGACACAGAGGTGTTGGACAGGGCTCAGCGGCTACAGCGGAGACAACTTCCGACCAGGACAAGCCAATGCCAGCTTGCGGAGGGATCGTGGTGGTCGCGGATCTCCGGTGCGTGGTGATGCTCAGGCGTGAGCCCAGGGTGTAGTATTTGCATCGGAGTGGCTTGCAGTGTTCAATACAGCGAGGACGCAGATCGGTTCAGTTTGTGCGCGCACACGGAGGCCGAATTGCAGGGCAAGGTGGCGGGTATAACCACCAGGAGTTGTGTTGAAGGTGGAGCGGAATCGATGCAGGGATTCTACTCTGAATTGGGACGGACCATAATCCCGGTTGGTCAGAGTTAGTTTCAGTTCAAGCGAGTGAATTGGAGGAGAGGACTTTGATGGTGTCGAAAGGCACAAGCTGAGGGAGAGGCTACGGTGTAAATGTATGGAGAATCGCAGCCTAGTTCAGGCAAGGCGAGAAGCACGTGATCCGAAGGAGACGAGTACTCGATGGTCCGGAGGTGAGGCGTAGGACTCGGCATCAATTTTGGAAAATTGGTGGAAAGGTAGCAGGTTTGGAAGGAGTGTGGGTTGGCTACGCGGGAGATCTTCGATCGGGGCTATGGAGGCTCGACACAGAAATTGTGGCGAGGCGTGCAACTGAAGGCGCACGGCAGGCAGACATGGTCTAGAAAGACTATCCAAGGAAAGGATGAGATAATTGTAAATTTGACTCAGTGAGATGACTCAGAATATGCTTGTAAAGTTTCTTCAGTTTCAAATGATGAATGAAGAAGAAAGTACAGTTGCAGGTGGAATCATGGTGGAGTCAGGAAGTAGCATTGAAGTCTCATCGGCAGTTCAGGTCATGGAACTGCAAAGGTGAATTTTAAGTCCAAGGTACACGGAGGTTCGAGCAAGACGGCTCCATTGGTGGAAGACATATTTGCCAAGGTGGAGTTTGTTGAAATTGTGTCGAATATGTGTATTGGTAGGTTACAAGTTGGACTTAGAGAAGACGTAGTATTGTAATAAGGTACTACGGGGAGCCCTAGTAAGATACGAGTAGAGTTGGATTGGACTCATGTATCTTGGCCTCCTATATAAGGAGGGGGCACCACACAATGTAATCAAGCCAACACAATGTAACTTGAAAGAGAGTTAATAGATAGGGAGGAGCGCCCGCAATCGGCTCCCGGGGATGTAGGCTTTGGTTGAACCTTGTCAACAAATATCGGTGTCATCTTCTTCTTGTATGTAACCTCGGTAGATCCTACACTGCATGACTTTGATATTGCGACTAGTAGAACCAAATGGCTATGGTATTAATCGTGAAAGTTAACAATGGCTCGATCGCTATAGAGACTAATTTCACAACAAACTGAAAAAGTAGATTTTTGTGTCAATTTGGTGCCTCGGCAGGTCGGGTTACGTGTGATCCGTGAGGTAGGGTTGCACACGACAAGCTCGAAAGTACACACCAACACCGATGTTAGGTCCCTCTATTATCTACACTGTACACGCTAACTTGAGATCCATGCTTTGTTTTATAAAATGCACCCCTAGTTCCATCGCTGTCCCATTCTCCACCGCGTTCCTCATGATTCTCTCCACCTCTCTCATCTTACATAATTCCCATCCATGAACCAAAAATAGCAAACATCATGATAATTAACTCGGCCATGACGATGCATTAATTCATGAACCAAAACATTTTTTTTCTGAATTGCATTAACAGAAAATTCTAAAGTAAAGAAATTCGTGAACAAATTTCTGATCCTCATTCTCCATCCATGCACATGACATTCTTGAGAACATGAACATAATTTCTTGAATCCATCATCATTTCGGATCTGAGAAATTAATGAGCAACAAATTTCTGGAACACATTGGGTCGGATCCGTGAATAAATGCACAAATTTTCATGAACCGCACTTGTTGAACATTACTAGTTTTCATAAACCATATAATTCCAGGGACAATCAACTTCCATGAACCACATTCCAAGGACAATCATGAAGAAAAAATAAGGCAAGAGGTCGATCATGAACATCAGGAACAAGATTTTAGGATCATGAACATCCAGAGTTGATTCGATCGTGATATGAACCACAAATCTCCTAAATTTAGAATCGTGAAAGCCAGAAACACATCACAAGGATATTTCAAATTTACATGAACCCTAAACCAAAAAAAAGAACCATCACTAAAGAAATCGGATCATGAAAGAGATACTGCAATATATACAACGACAAGAAAGAAACGGAGTTGGTCTCATCTTGGTGCAGGGCCTACGTGCGTGACAGGTGCAGCGTCGTGCCCAACTACTCCGCATCGGCCACATTTAGCTCGTCCAAGTTGCCGGCGCCGACTCCATGGCGCCACCATTGATCATCACCCACGGCGCTCATGTCGGTCGCTTCGGTGCTGCTGCCCGTGACGGCCCCAAACGATGCCTCCAGCTCCAGGCTCTCCCTGAGCTCCGCCACGACGTCAGCCATCGTTGGCCGGTCCCGTGAGGGCAGCTCCTTGCACCGCAGCGCCAGCTCCGCCACCTTCCAGGCCGAGTTGATGTCGTAGTGCTCCCCCATCCTCGGGTCGACGACACTCTCGATGCCGCTCCCCTCGGCGAGCCTCTGGCGCGTCCACTGTGCGACATGGATTCTCTCCGTCGCCGAGACGGGGACAGACGCTGGCAGGCCCGTCAAGAGCTCCAGAAGGACCACGCCAAAGCTGTACACGTCGCTCTTCTCGCTGAGCCGGGACGTGTTGTAGTACTCGGGGTCTAGGTACCCCAGGGTGCCCGCCGGCTGGGTGGTCACGTGGGTGGCAAGCTCACCACCGGTGAGCGCCCTTGTCAGGCCAAAGTCGGCGATCTTTGCCTCGAGAGCTGCGGACAGGAGGATGTTCCTGGTCTTCACGTCCCTGTGGATCAGTGGAGGCTGGCATGACTTGTGCAGATACTCCAATCCTGCAGATATGTGCATAACATGCAGCAATCAAACTGATTAATCATCAGCTAATTTAAAGTGGTCAAACTGAAGCAGTAAAATGTTAGATGTCAATGGTGAAGCGGTGATATGTAAGATCGCAACCTTGTGCAGAGTCCAGAGCAATCTTGAGGCGTTGATGCCAATTAAGAGGTGCAACAATGGAGGCCTCACCTGTGACAATAGAAATCACAACAAGGTAGTGGTTGCTTAATTAGGTTTTCACATTCTACTTGTGAAAATTCTACAAAAATAATTAGTCTGAGAATAGTTCACATTAAACAAATCTTAACTTGAGCTAGTAGTAGTTGATATGCATCTTAGATGGTCTTCTAGGTTCCCTCCATGCATGAATTCATACACGAGGCCAAGGTGCTTCTTGTCTTTGCAATACCCAATCAATGAGACCAGGTTCTTGTGATGAACTCTCCCCAGGTGTTGAGCCTGCAAAATGCAGTACAAGAATTTGTAGCTTTTTTTCTCCGAAGGGAAGGAATTTGTAACTTTCAACCAAGAAAAATGCAAGGTGTATCAACTTTAATGGAACGCACAGTTTACCTCGGCAGAAAATTCCTTGTCACCCTGCAAAGTTTTCCGCGAACATATCTTGACAGCAACTGGAGTAGTTCCATCTTCCAGGTGGCGAGGAAGACAGTTCCAAACCCTCCTTGCCCTATTTCCTCTCTGAAGTTATCTGTCATAAGCTTTAGCTCCTTGTAGGTGAACTGCCTGTTGTCAAATATAGTCGACTTGTCTCGAGGGCTCTTAGGCATTGGGTTGTGCACCATCTGTGAAGCTGGAACAAGATCACTTTGTGTTACAAGGCAAACAATATTCAGTTTAATGCAGATTAGTGGTTTCCTTCTTGACATGGTACCTTGTTTGTTTCTCATTCGGTGAAGGAAAAGAACAGCTGCAATGAACATTAGAGTTGCTATTGCTACCAGAACGACTGTTGCAATGACTATTATTGTTGTTTTGTGCTTACAAGTAGAAGTGCCACTTCCACATAGATTTGCATTGTTACCGAACCTAGCATCAGAGCAGAAAAATAACTGAATTGGTAAAATTTGGAGAAGAGTATGGTCATCATACAAGTTTGAACGAACTAACAAGTTCAAGCAGTAAGTTAGCCATGTAATGCAACCTTAATGATAAGGATCCATTCTGAGACTTTTGTTGCAAAACTGCAGGAATCGATCCGCTAAGCTTGTTACTCGATAGGTCACTGGAAGAAACAGAAGAAAGAATATCGTGAATGATTATTATATAGAGTTTGTAATTGATGCTAGATGAAAATGGATACTTACAGGAATTTGAGCGATGGCATTTGTGCTAGAAAGTCAGGTATTGGACCAGAGAGATTGTTATTAGACAGGTTCCTGAAATTACATTTGATGCTTATGAATCTAATCAAATGATAAAATGAGAAGGAAAAAAATGTAATCTAAACTAGGACATTGTTTCAGATAGGTGGAGTTAACTTGAAACAATTACACCATCTGGGTTGGGGTCCAGTGGTGAAGGGTGGAGTGGGGTAAAGGTCACCAGCGGGTTCCAAACCCTGGGGTGGCCGGGTGGGAGAACCACCTATCTCTAAAAAAATTTAAACAATTACAATATGTACATGCAAATGTGTCAAGGAAGTGTGTATACATTGCGTAGTTTCCGCACCAAGATAGCCGAATTTCTTCTGTTTAGCATAAAAATTGTATGATTATATGGACAACTTACAGGTATTGAAGGGATTTTAGATCACCAAAAGATGCATCAATTGCACCGGTCAATCCACTGGATGACAAGTTCCTGTAGCAAATTTAATAATTTCAGCTAAAGTTGTGTATCTTTCTTTTCGATACTTAAGATGCAAGTACGGATCAATCTTAGGTTCTTTTGCTTCTCAAAATAATTTGTGTAGTAGTAATTCTTATAAGTTTTAGAACTTACAAAGCTGTTATCCATGTCAAGCCAGAGGAAGAATTACTGCAGTTCAAGCCATCCCAGGAAAATACTTTAGGAGCACAGGGATCACCCATCCAATTTCTCTTTACACCAAACTTCATCCGGATTGTCATCATGGCCTTTGCTGAACAAAAACACATACCAAAAAATGTGCTATGTCAATCTCCCAAAACTGAACTTGTAAACTAATATACTAGATGAGGATCTCTGAAAGAATCAGCAGACACAAGGACAGATGAAACAAGACATCGAACTATCTTGCAATCAAACTGAATGCACATTTCCTATCTAACAACTCAGCAAATTAAGCTGAAGGGTAAGAAAAGCTTATGGAATTTTGGACAATGTAAAGAGGTACCATCTCTAATATTTGTCATGTATCCAGTCAACTGCTGCACAGAGTATATCTCAAACGCATTCAGGATCGGCGGAAGCGTGGCGTTCGGTGTGGCAACAAGTGAGACACTATGTTGGCTTGACCCATGAACTAGCCTAGACACAGCCTCTGCAGACAAGTACTTTGGTGTGTAATGCTGGCTGCCATTCGCAGTAGCGTTGTCAACAAGGATATCGAACTGCCTCAGTGCATTGCTTGGTAGTTGCTCTAACTCCGCAAAATAGAGTAACAGGAGGTAAGTCGTGTTGCCATTGTTGATGGAGGGATCTGAACTCCACGAAAAGGCAATTTGAGTGCCATTCAACGGAGTGGTGGCACTTCGCATTATCAGTGACGGCACGTCGAAGTTGGTGATGTTGGAGGTTTGGACAGCCTGGGATTTAGTCAAGTTGGTCCAGGCAGGATTATCATACCTTTGCCAAATGCGGTCGTAGGGATCATAGGGGGTACCTGTAGTCCAACAGGAATAGTTAATCAAAACCAAAAGTGACAACATTTTGATAAAACCATAGATGGATCTGTAATTATTTCTGAGAAAGATTGATCTGTGTTGGAACAGAAGGGAATTTTATATCTATGAGATTGGCTAAAAGCAACAGTTGGCAAATGAGAAAAAAAAATAGGACAAAGCATATCCTACTAAAATCACTCCTCACTTCGCTGCAGATAAGCTAAATCTGGAATTATTTATAGAGAGAGAGGGAGGGAGGGAGAGAGATGAAATATTCCCTGTGGTTGCAATATTAGTTTAGTTAGTTAGCTAGCTTATCCAATGCAGCATGTAACATGCTATCCTCAAAAGAAACTTAGACAAGTTGACCTGAGCTACATTAATTCTTATGGAAAATTGTTATATGCAGATTAAGATAAACCATCTATCGATCAAAGCTCAGTAGCTAATGGACACACCTGTATATGGGAGCAATAGGACCCCAGAATTGGTACCGATTGAAGCCAAAGTTAGCGACCGGTGGCCGGAAGAAGTTAAGCAGAGACAGCGACCGGTTGGCAGTGGCTTCTGGGTACAGCTTGGCCTTCAGGGGCCTCAAATCAAGCCCGGAGATGAATGGTGTACCCAACCCTGTGTTCACCAGGCACACCTGTGCATGTAATGGCAAATTAATAAGATCGAGCTAATTTACTTTATTCTCAAATATCAAGGAAAATGATATGTGATAGAGCACCAATGCATGGTTCTATCCCTGATGCAAGCCACAAACTCATCGAACATGCACTAGACTTCAACTTTTTTTTTAGATAAAGGAGGTAGGAGCCTCCAGCCTCTGCATCGACTGATGCACATGGCCAGGTTGTATGAAAGAAAGTTATTACAGAAGTCTCAAACACTCCAAACGGAGGTAAAGCAATACAAGCAAGGGATATAAGCTCAGTCAAGCATCACAGAGCCTATTGCTAGTTTGCCACCCAAACTGGGTAGACAACTCCTGTTAGTAAGGAGCACATACAGAGAAAGTTGGTAGCACTACACTTATTTCAATATGAGGTAGAGGTTGATAAAACGAGTAGTGTAATGACCTGAATGTAATCTGCCGGCGAAACCGCCACCATTTCGAGCACGTATGCACTGCCAGCAGTTGTAATGTTCACAGTGGTCCAGTGGTTGACACCGAGGTAGAGGTCAAAGACAGGGAACATGTTCAACCCGTCGTAGTTGCCATAGTAGAAGGTGGCTCGAACAAGGTACTTCCTTGCCGGCACAAGTGGCTGGAGCGTGTAGCAGTTGCGCGTACCATCAGGGAAGTACCGTACGGTGATGTAGCGGTCAGCCATGTCCCGCTTGTTGTATGGCGGGTTGACCTTGCCGTTTAGCCCCACATCGATGAACCCAAAGTCAGAGACATACAGTAGCCCAGATGATGATGATCACTGTAGGAGGAGTTCTCTGGGATGCCACAGTCGATGCTTATGAAGCCTGTCAAGAAACATCGCATTTTTCAGAAATCAGAACAAGCATGAAACTGCAAAGCATTTTAAGAATCTGAGCGTGCATGCGTCTCTTTCCCAAAGGAGCTTGGAAATGAACCGATATTCAACTTTTATTAGCTATTCAATCTAGTCAAGAAAGCTAATTGAAGAACAAGAGAAGTAGCATACAGAACTTCGGAAATTACCCAGAGAATCGAGTTGGCCATGAATGGGAGCGATGAGTAGCCATGCAAATGTTACAAGAATCAACAACTGAACAGAAATTCCCGGTGCCATTTCGCCCACGATCGTCTTTAATTCTTGTTGCTGATAGGAACATACCAGAAACTGCAGTTTCCTTTGGTGTAAATGAGTTCTAGCGGCAACATATAGCTGGGCAAAAGTGCATACATCTACAAGTAGCCATCATGTTAGGTACAACCGTAGGAGGCAAACAGTATTTCTAATGCCAGCAGTCAGCGAGTTCCTGTTCCAAAGTCAACTCATACAAGGCCAAACTAGGACATATATACTTGTATAGCTTGTACACATCATTGTTCATTGACCCTGATGGAGCTGCAACCTATTCTTTCGATCTAGACATCTGCATCGACATTCTCGACTTGGCTCTCAGGTTGCGACACCATTTGCATATACGCATAGGCTTTGGATTGTTAGCGATGCTGCCAGTAGAACAACAGAATAAATTTGATGTTTGCCAAGAAAAACAATTGCATCCATAATCTATACCACTGGACACGAACCATCTTGCTTAAAGTTTTTACCACCGTGACAATTTTGTTTGACCCTTACCTATCGTCTTCAACCTCTGCCTCCATTGCTCGACCTCCTCCCTCTTCATCCCGTGGCATTCACGCTCAATCTTCGCAGTGCAGTGGAGGAAGCACGGGCGCGACCACCGATCGGGGCATCAATACCGGATCCTACCCGACAGTTCCTCCGGCGAGAGCGAAGTGTCGACGAGCCACTCATCCCATTTCACTTGAACCAGATCGATTGACGGCCGCGGCGGCGGCGCGGGCGGCTCCACATCGCCCAGGAAACGCACGGGCGTGCGTACCCCGGGGCTCCACCGAAAGCCTCACCGGCCGGCCCACCGCCGACGCACGCTCCAGCTCGCTCGGCTGCTCAGGCGCCGCCCCACCGCTGGACGACCGCGCGGCACCGCAGCGCTCTTCATGGCTTCCTCCTCCTCCTCCTCGCTCTCCGAACCGCCCGTCGAGGTTCCCGCAGGCCGCGCCGCCTACCGATCCGGCGAGGGAGCCGGCGAGCCAAAAGAAACGAAAAACTAGTGAGCATTAGTCTATTTTACTCCTAAACTATCGTGATTCCTCGCCGGAATTTGCATCAAAGGACCTTTTAATTCAAAGGATTTTCAAATTATTTTTGAGGGATTGTAATTCTAAAGAATATTTCTTATGTTTGATTTGAAGGATTTAATCCATACGAATATTTTATAAGAATTATTTTGTACTCTATTTTAAGTAAAAAAAATTATCCACCCAATTTTGGAAGAACTAAACAACATATGCAAATTCATGTGCTTCGATCACATATAAATCAAGAGGACATATCATTGCAGCTCTATGTTTTTTTTCCTGCATTTTTGAATTCCGTGAATCATAGAGACCCTATAACTCAAATATTCTACTACTCAAGTCTTAAAACCAAAACATTTAGCCTTCTACTAGCAATCGGGTGGGCACGTACAATATACATATTTCGCAATATATGTCGTACTAAAATATATAAATACATTTTTCAAACATAAAAACTATATCTGTTGTGCTATAATCTGGTGTAAATTTAGAAATCCATCACAAATATATGTTTAGAGAATGTAAAGTAACCAACAAGGCAAAAACCACAATCCAAACTTACCTGATGAGGGATTTCTAAATTTGCATAAGATTATGGAGTATATGTTTTCTATGGTGGATGGTGAAGAGTGTGTTTCAAGATGGAAGGAGAGAAGATTAGAGGAGAAGGGACGATGCAATAGGAGGAGTAAAGCTGAGCTTGAGAGGTCACTGAATTGATTTTGCGTCGTCTCGGTATCTTTTATGCGGCCGTTGTGGTCTGAGGACTTAGAATCAGAAGCTCCGTAGAAATCCCTCTCGACTCTGTTAGCCGGAGCGAGCAGATCTGGCAGTCAGCGGCAAGATCTACATCGGCGGCTCCTCGATCTGCTTGACCTTGGACTCAGGAGCGATTTGAGCCAACATTAATGATAGCTTGAGTGGAAGAGACATAGCAAGAATGGGTGCAGTCTACAGCAGCAGGACAACTCGAGTGGAAGATGAAAGGAGGACGAAGAAAAGGTAGTTACTAACACCTGGGGCATATGTCTAGTTAGCAACCTTAGCACTGTTTTCGGTGATATGTCAGCCACGTCATGCACGTTATGGCAAGACCACCTCCTAAACCGGTTTAGGGGGTTAATCATTCTAGTTTGAGGAGTTTATAAAGTAAAATATTTAGATTTGTCTATGTTAATATAAAGAACATAAGTTAGGATAGATAATTTTGATCTGAGTGGTTCGATATATTTAATCTAATTTTATAATTCTTTATAGATAAAGTTTAAGCCCTATGCTAATCATACCTATATTTATTGCCTCTAAGTTACTCTCCGATCCTATTTATATACCTGAGAATTATTATTTTTCAATGTTTTAAAATTTTGTTTCTAACATGTTATTTCTTTATTTGAAAAAAATTAGTGCTTGCATTTTTTAGAACAAGGTCTACATTAGACCCTGAAGTATCATGCATCGTCTACTTCACCTCATAAACTATAAAACCGGATTTCTACCTCTAAAGTATTCAAAATTGTTCAAATACCACCGTTAGGTGGTTTCTAAGGACAATTTTGCCTCAATGGCTGTACACGTTGGCACCACTTACCCACGTAGGACTGAGTAGAAGCAAAACAAACTGATAGGTCCCATTCGTCAGCCCAAAGAGTCATCTTCTTCACCCATCTCCCACTGATCAACTTTCCTTCTTATCCCCTTTCTCACTCTAGTTTTCATCGCCGCCAAGCACAAGACTCGTGCAAATCTACTGTCGCCATGCCATTCCGGCAAAGTCCTAGTTAGCACGAAACCAAATACCTAGCCGACATGGCGGCTCCTCCACCTCTCCTATACAATCAAGGAACAAACAACACGCACTGCACCGCCTCAATGCATTATCCCCATTAGTTCGTGGGACATCTTGCGGAGGAGGGCAACATGTGCCTAGAAGTTCTCCCAACGCCAAGAACAACAACTACGCAATCCCCCTTGGCGCATCCTCGGTGCACAACCACGTGCCGCTTGGCCTCGATGCGTTGGGCGCGTCGTTGAGATGCAGCTACAGATATAGTGTGCAACCACCATCTCCTCCTCTGAGCCATCAGTGTGGTCGTCGTGGGGCTCGTGCACACAAAGTCCAACACGAATGTGTGGTTGGTTTCATTGGATCCCACAACAGTCGAGAAAGGTAAGGGCGGCAGCGGCTGTGGTTGGGGCAACCTAAGCTCGGCGTGCGACTTCCCACCTAGAGCGAGAGCAGCGTCATGGGGGTTGGGTGCCATGTACGGCAAGAGTTCAATGCGCTAGGCGGGAAGAGGAGTCAAAGAGAGGGGGACGAGATGAGTCAGTGTATGGTGTCCATGGTGAGAGAATGAGATAGATAAGAGGAGTGGTTGAAGAAGAAGAGGGAAATACACTGACACATGGAGTCATTGTCACTTTTTGAGTCACGTCACGTGTCACGTGTGTAATACCGCCTCCCAAATCAGTCTAGGGGGCTATGTAAACTGTTTTGAGGGGTAGAATACCTGATTTTAAACTTCAAAGAGTAAAGTAGGCGATATACACTACTTCAAGGGGTGATGTAAATTTTTTTAACATTTTTAATATAAGCTTAGTGCAATATATTTTTCTTCAGGTTGTTTTCTATGTACGTGAATATATATTTTATGTAATATATATTATGGGAAATATGTAATGCACGGTTACGAGGTTGCTAGCAGTTTGGGGGCTAAGTGTCCACGATACCATATTTGAGGGGTAAATTGGATTTATCCGAAACTAACTGCAGTAATGGCACAATAGAACCTGGCCCGCTTGTTATCCAGCCCAGCCAGCCCTTCAGTCGCGTTCTCATCACAGCCCAATCCACTCGTCAGTTCCTCTGTCACTGACATCCCTGCCCCACTACGGCCTAACACTGACCTCGTGGCCCCGCAAACGTCCTCAACAAATCCAACGGCCCAAATACACCCCACCTCCAATCTCAACCGTCCGCCCTAGGGTAATCCACCCCAAACCCCATGCCGCACGCTATATAATCCTCCTCCTTCTCCCTCCTCAAACCCTAGCCGCACCCAGCTCCCCATTTAATTTCCCCTCCCGCCGCCGCCGCTCCGCCGCCGCCGAGATGGGTCGCGTGATCCGCGCGCAGCGTAAGGGTGCGGGCTCCGTGTTCAAGTCCCACACCCACCACCGCAAGGGCCCGGCCAGGTTCCGGTCCCTCGACTTCGGCGAGCGCAACGGGTACCTCAAGGGCGTGGTCACCGACGTGATCCACGACCCCGGGCGCGGCGCGCCGCTGGCCAAGGTGACGTTCCGCCACCCGTTCAGGTACAAGCACCAGAAGGAGCTATTCGTCGCTGCCGAGGGCATGTACACGGGTCAGTTCGTCTACTGCGGCCGCCGCGCTACGCTCTCAATCGGAAACGTCCTCCCGATCCGCTGCGTGCCCGAGGGAGGCGTCATCTGCAACGTCGAGCACCACGTCGGCGACCGCGGCGTGTTCGCCAGGGCATCCGGGGATTACGCCATCGTCATCAGCCACAACCCCGACAACGGCACCTCAAGGTACGCCCCCCCTCCCCGGGGGACTTCCCCCTCTCCAAAGTCATGATATGCATATGGTTAGATCTAGTGTGCTCGTAAATATTTTTGTTAGATTTGATGTGATATGAACTGTGATGCGTGGTAGGAAGTGATGAGCAGTATGGCCTATAGTTCATGGGATCTATATGTGCATTCGTTCACTGCTTCAGATATGCGTGCTTTAGATGTTGTTTTTTATTTATCAAAGATTAAAATGTTATATACGAGTGATTTATATACTATGTAATTTATCAAAAGGCAAATGTTGAGATATGTTTTCTATCGTTTAGACTTAATCTGCCTTTCCGATGTTATGTTTGCCATTGTATAATCAGAAACAGTTAAGAGATGTTCCATTTCTGTTATCCTAAAGTCGATCCTTGAAAAGGACATAGAGCTTGAGGTGTTCATAAACCTGGAGCCAAAAAACATGTGTTTTCTTGTTATATGACGTTATTTCTATTTCCTGATTGACCTGCCATGCTTTAAGGATCATGATCACTAGAGGTTATATACATGGTAATGGTGTTGCGAGCTAGTCATTGCTTTGTAATTATCACTTCATGTCAATTTACATTCTCCTTGTTACTGGAAATATTTAATTTTCAATACATGTTCCTGCTTGATTGCCATGTTCACTTGTGTTGCTGGTATGTCCTGTTGCTTGTGATGAATTCTAAAGCTGTACATATATTCAGACATAATAGTCTTGTGTAGGTGCAGTTACTCATGCTGTTCTGTCTGTGCAGGATCAAGCTCCCCTCTGGTGCCAAGAAGATTGTCCCAAGCAGCTGCCGTGCCATGATTGGTCAGGTTGCTGGTGGTGGCAGGACTGAGAAGCCAATGCTGAAGGCTGGTAACGCCTACCACAAGTACCGCGTGAAGAGGAACTGCTGGCCCAAGGTGCGTGGTGTGGCCATGAACCCTGTTGAGCATCCCCACGGAGGAGGTAACCACCAGCACATTGGTCACGCCTCCACCGTCCGCCGTGATGCACCACCTGGCCAGAAGGTTGGTCTCATCGCTGCCAGGAGGACTGGTCGTCTCAGAGGCCAGGCCGCTGCCTCTGCTGCCAAGGCTGACAAGGCCACTTAGAGTTGTCGCTGTTTATCTGTATTTGCTGCCGTGCTCATCTAGATTACCCTCAAGGACATGTATTCCAGTATGGACGTGGTTTTTGCTCGGTACTTTGGTAACGTTATGGTCATGTTTGTTATCAGTTTTTGCAGTTGTGGTCTGGATTTTTCATTCCACATAAAGAAGATTATGCTTGGATATTCGTTCGTTGAGTTCAGTTAGGCCCTGCTATTTGTCAATTTTGTTTGGTGTTTTTGTTTTATGCCTGTGTGATGGCTGCCTACTAGGGTTGTTCCTATCTTTCCTGAGCTCAGAATTGCTTAGTTCTTGTTGGGAATTTTGTTTTCCTGGTGGCTCTAGAGTGTTGTTTGAGGTCATTTCATTGTGCATAGGCATAGAGGAACATCAACATGCAGTGCATACTTTTTGACCTGTCTGAGCGAGCACGTTGAATTTGCACCTTTTTTTTTGGTTGGTCTATTCTAAAGGGCAAATATGGATGGAGTAGCTCTACTTTCTACAAGACCTGCATGGAAATTGACAGTTTACGCTAACATGAATGGTGCGGGATGAGCTCGCCTCTTATAGCTTTGAGATTTCTGGCCGTCCGATCCGTTTCTGCCCTCCATCTCAGCCGTCTGTTTTCTCTGGACTCCATCGACTTTTTTCTTGCACGCGCGGACATATGGCCTATGTGGCTGATTGTAGGACCCGGTTCTTGATGGGCCTGTAGCTAGTGTGGCTCTCTCTTTGGAGTATCAGCTGGATTGGAGGAGAGACTCGGTGGTTAGCTTCGTGGTTTGGGCAGATACTTGAGGGCATCAGTGGGATTTGGCATATCTTCTACTTGGGTACCAGTGCTACGTACTGCCATGGCTGCCCGCAATACGCCGGCGGGTACGATGCTGTAGCTCTTCGTACCTCTACGCAGGAGGGCAACTGAATCCACTCTCTCTTTCCCCGTCTCCTCTTCTCTCTTACAACATCCCTCTCTTTTGTTCCTTATCTGCTATTTGCTTTCTTAACCATCAGACTACTGAATATTTATGTTTGTTAGGAGCTTATCTACTATCAGGCCTAATACCTATGAAAGGAAGGCAATCAGTAGAACTTCTAGAAAAAAGAGAAGCTTATCCTTTAGATATACTTAGTTCAAATTAGTAACACAAATACATATATACATGAGTTAATTTTTGAAATATTCCAAAACTTCTACCTGGATCCAACTGCTTCATGGATCAGACTGAGGCTGCTATGGGGTGATTAATAATGCATGCTAATTAGCGTGTGGAGGCTAGATATTTCTTGAATCTTTATGCTGACATCTTCTTGGAGAGGTGAAAGGCTAATGAGAACATATATAATTTTACTAGCTTAGACTACTGGGGGTCAAGGTTAGCTCCCAGACACTTTCAGTTATCTGTCCAACAGGCTTTGAAAGGCTCTAGCAACTTCAAAGCAATGGAAGTTCCAATTCAAAGAACTATGGGTTGACTATATATAAGGGAAGAAATCAGTAATAAATTTGTTGCTAGCTAATCACTGATATTTTTCATTTCACAATGCTACACTTTTGAGAAAATAAGTTGACAACGCATATAAATATATAATGACCACATTATCTAGATTGGATAGTAAATCTTACTCAACAGTCTAACAATTTTTAGATTTTAGCAAGGTTTATAAGTTCAGATGTGTTCATTTAGGAGTTGATGAAGTCAACACAGGTAACTAGAAGCATTGCATTTACAGTTGTCGTAGTATGTACTAAACAACGAATCTATAGGTTAATTCCATCTATTCTTTTCTTTAATATTTAGACATCTTGACTGCAACGTCCCACATTGAGGAATGGTACATTCCTATCCAAATATGAAAAATCAGAATAAGATAACTTGATTGATGTGCTTTCATATCCAACTACTTAATTTCAAGGACTTGCCAATGCTCTTTCACAGTTGTATAGTGTTTTAATTAATTCCTTTAACTGATATCCTTTAAATTCAGTTTGTTTTAAAGGCTCACCATGTTCCTCTAACAAAATTGATCCAATGATTCATCATGTGTGACAAAGGCTGCTCCATTGGGCAGCAGCTGTAACCTTTCAAGTTTGGATGTTGCTCCATTCCTTCCAAAAGACTTACTTTTCAGCGATCTTTCGTTTGCTCTATTTTTCAATTGAGTCTCTTTTGCTCCTTCTCAGGCTTGTGTTTGCACTTTGTAGGGAGCATATTCGATTAAAGGTTATAAGTGGTATGACATTGCTTTAGTCGGATTTGGATATATGCTCATGAAAAATAAATGTTTGTATTTGTTCGCCTATGTTGCCCACCACATTTTGGTCTATGCACTACTTTTGCTGCTTGCCCGTGACAGCTGGAGCAGCAGCTTGGCTTCTTATTTATCTTCTACGTTCGGTTGGAGAGCCTCGAGTTTCTGCATGGTCTACTTCGACATATTATACAGTAGCTAAAAAGGTCCCTAATAACGGCAAAATAGCAACAACATGCAAATACTAATGCCGTATTCAGAGGTCTATAACCAAGTGTGTAAAAATTTCATCTCTCCCTACGTGGCTCATGAGCAATACAGGCTACAAATGGCCCACCCAAAAACTGTAGCCCATCCTGCTCTCCGTGATTGAACCAGTAAATAGAGTGAAGCATCTTGGTTATCTAATTTGAATTAGTTTCTTGAAAACTACATTGTCCATTTTGTTTTGTGTTGGTCCGTCGAAAGCCTATTATAGATCTATGGTGCTGTTAGAGCCTTGGTGGAGAATCATTTCTAGGCTTGACCAACTACTCAGGGCCGAAGAAAGGTATGCCACAATTCATAATTTCAGAGATGAATATATATAGATACTGCGAGTAGTATGCGCTGTCTGTACAGTATTGACCTTGGGGTACCTTAAAAACAAAGAGAACATATGATGTTCCTGATTCGATTGAAGGATGAAACTAGAAATGGAACTTAATCAAGTATGCTATCTTCATACAAGTCTACTATATGAGTACTTGCTTTCATTTTACAACGTAGACCAAACTCTCCTCATCTCTGTCTTCTGTACATATCTATATCTTTAGTTATCTATCACATCTTCAATGATCTGTGTATTTTTTTTTGGATCAGTTAATTTAATTCATCCTGAAACCCTGCAGAAAAAGCAAACAAGAATTTATATAAAGAAGAGCTAGTTTTTCTCATCAAGAACCATCAATGTTTTTTTTCCTGGATCAGCTGATTTAATTGATCCTGAAACCCCACAGAAAAAGCTAACAAGAATTTATATAAAGAAGAGCTAACCTCTCTCATTAAGAACCAACACTGCATCTCCATGGTTGCGTGGGTTTATAACAGAGTGTGTTCTATGTCTGCATCTTGGAAGAAAAAACCCGCAGAAACAAGCAAATGGATGTGATCATGGCTGCAAGAGTCAAAATACCAACGCAGATGTACTTTTTCAGTCTATATTTACTTTACTCTTTTTCGTGTACAAAAACTACCAAAATCACCACTGCTGCAAAATTGTGTTGATGTTCAAAACTATAGATCAACTAAGAAATGACTTGATGTATGATTTTTTTGTACTCTCTTAGTCTGCATTGGAGAATGGTTATCCTTGCCTTCCATCATATGACCTGTTGTCAAGAGTTAATTTCTCTGCATCTAATTGCTACATAGACTTTGTAGTGTGCGCTCAGTTTGTCTTGCCTCTACTATTTCGATGTACAATTTGCTATTTCCTTGCTAGCAGCAATCAACCAAATTTTCTTTTATGTATGTTCAATTAGTTTCTGATTGTGTTTTGTATGTGCCAACTCTATTGCCATATGAGCTATGAAGTAATAATTTGTTGGAATATCGTTATGCTATACGCGAATAGCTTCCTCTCTGTTATCTTCCTCTAAAGAGATAAAAATCCCACACATATACAGAACATATATTTTCACACTGTGCAAATTGTACGGTTTAACGTGCCTACACGCAAAAGAACAGGCAGCGTGCGCCTTGGCGCACCCTCCTATCTAGTAGATCTAAGAGACTCTCAGATCGCGTCCCACCTGGAGGGCTTCTCCTGGCACCAAAAATCTTGTCTTCGCAAAAGCCAGGGATCCGCCGGAGCTACACTTGGGCCTGTTTGGTTGAGCTGTGGCTGTTGACAAAACTGTTGTTGGCTAGCTGTCTGGAAAAACTGTTGTAGTTGTGGGAAAGTGGACATATGACTTTTGGTTGATCCAAACCACCTACAGCATTTTGGAAAATGAGCTCTAAAACATTAGCACATTGCAAAAAGCTAACAAAAGACAGCTTTTCTAAACAGCTGAATTTGTACTGCAAAGCCAACAGCTACTGTTGGCAAAAATTGCTGAAAAATTAGCCGTTTGATTAGATTGCAACTTTTTCTAGTGAAAAGCTGCTGAAAAGCCCAACCACATGGCGTCTTGTCTTGCCTCTGCCACTTCCTTTGACGACGAACCTATCTCTCTGGAAGTGGACATTGAGTTCCAGGAGATCTCACCTCGCCTCTGATCTCATCGGTTGTTTTGTTCGTGTCCTTTCTGTAAGCCCTGGAGCTGCGAAACACACTTTGAAATGAGCGCAATCACACTTCACATAGGCCGACACAGGCATATATCCTTGGTATGAGAACATGTACAGGTTTTCTTAGATGGAGTGTGTGCTTGTACGAGCTATGATTTGCTGACCGGCCTGCTTGGTAGTTGGCATGGATGGAGTGGGTGTGTTTCTCTATAGAGGGGAAGATTGTGTACATTTTGGAACGTTAAGGCATACGTATGCAAAGTCCAAAGTTGGGCTTGTGATCTCAGATAAATGGGCTCTGGAGGCTGCGCTAGTGGGTATATATGCGTCACGCGGGCGGGCGACTGAGAGCTGAACATCGGCCGCTTTGCCTGGTAGCCCACCAGGTGCGGCCCTCTTTCCCAACCCCAATCTTCTTCCTCCTCCTACTCCGACGACTTGCTCCTCAGCAGCTCTGCACCCCTCCATCCCCCCGTGTTCTCCGACCACGAGGTCCGTGCCCCTCCTCCATTACCCCAGCTCACTCATCTATCACCTGCGGTTAGTAATGGCATCGTTCTCCCTCTCATTCGCCGCACCCATCTCGCCCCACAGAGGCACAGAACATTTTTGTTATCGCGGACTGGTCGCCTTGCCGCCCTCTACCGTCACCCATTGCCAGGCCGACGCCTCCTCGGTCTACCTCTACAACTGGCGTGCGTTGAACCCGTCCCTGACCCAAGCGAGATCGCCCTGTCCCTGCCGCTTGTTTGCTGGGGAAGAAGGTTGAGGAGGAGGAAAACGAGGTGATGGACTAACCCACGGAGGTGACCGACCAGCTCGTCACAAACTCACAGCCTCTGGCTCCGATAACATGCTAAGGCTCACGTACGTTATCTCAAACAATTTAAGTCTCACGTACCAACCAGGTCATCTATCTATAAGACTAAATTGTTAAGCAAAGATAACGGTTCTATTATTTTCTATTTTCTCATTTCCCCCTTTGTTTTGCTTACTGCTTGTTTCCGTGCATGAAAACACTTTTCATGGATTCCGAGTTTCCGATGCATGATGCTAAACATGCAGGAATGCTTTGGATTAAAGTCGATAGTGAAGCCTTGATCTCGAACTCTAACTCTGATAGCATATCAGGTTTCATGGACCACCTAGCCACCAACTCATGGACGGATCCACCGTCCCTCCAGCCTGGACAACCTGTCCAAGCTTGTTGACGACGCGACGTCATATATGGTGAAATTTCACAGCGATCTGTATGAAAAAATTGCCATTATATGCACTTCTGCTAGTGATTTGTCCAGGTTTTGAAAAGTTCCTGACTAACGCCATTGCATCGACTCACACCTTCTTGCTTCAATACCATGCCAATCCTCCCACGTGCTCTCGTACAATTTAAGTTTCAGGTATCAACCGATTTATCCAAATGCTTATTACATGTTGAGCAAAAATGGACAATGCATACATGAAAGCTTATTACATGTTAAGCAAAGATGGACAATCCATTCACGCATGCTATACAGCTTTCGAGTTCCCAGTTTGTGGCTACCTCCGAAAACACTGGTGCAGACCACCGTCATTCCATTCCCTTGGTTGTTCTCTTCGGTCTGGCGGCCGTACGCCCTAGTGTTCGAGGCGTTTTAGCTGGGCTCTGGTCTCAACTCAGGATCTCCAGCTCAGGCGAGCCGCCAAAGCAGTGGACCATCGCCGGTTCGGCTCGTCTCGATCGCTTTTGCTGACTCCACACCGCATCTGAGTTCACACTCCAATCATGTGGGCGCACCAGCCGCGGTATTGGCATTGGATTATCTGGTCAGTGTGTAACATGCATCCTTGTCACACTACTACGGCATCTGACTTCACCACCAAACCGATGACTATCCAGCCAATGGTACAGTACTCTGTCGGTCTCTCCCCATACTCTAAAGTTCAATGTCCTATTAGGTCACTTCCCATGTTATCATAGCCGCCCGGGAACTGAACTCGACAATATTGTTTTTCATATTTAGGTAATGGAAGAGAGAACTCCCCCGTCTCTGCACCGAGAAATGCACATAGCCCCGGAAAATTCTTTTTTTGTCACTAAATAACACTCCAATCTCTGATTTGTCACCATAATTTTCTATTCCTTCTACGGCACCGCTTTTTGCGAAATCTTGATCGCCTCTGGTTTGGTCATTTTCACAAAGCGATGGTAGAAGAAATAGACAGTTTTCACGTCGCAAACAAGGGATCACAGCATTATCTAGTGATATCAAAGGAATATTTTCATCGAACTCTAAACATTTCACTGCAATTCAGGCCTTAAGAAGCCGTCGAAGTGGGAAAATACCATGGGAATTCCTTGCGCGGGAAATTTCTCACTGCGAAACAGATTGAACTCTCTAGTTTGAATCTCTTTCATGTAGCTATAGTCATCACAGTTTAGGCAAATAAGATATTTGAGCGTTACCAAGTGGTATAGAAGGAATTTCCTCATTAAACTCTGAGATTACACTGGAGTTTACGCCATAAAGACGGAGTCGGAATGCGAGAATCTCGTGGGAATTCCTTTTGCGGGTGTTTTCTCATCAAGAAGCAGATTGGATTGTCAAGAACTCAAAGGTTGAGTATCTTTCTTCTACTTAACCATCGCTTACCTTACCTTGCCGGCTGGCGGCGATCGTAGCCTGGCCGGGCACGCACAGCTGCTAGCTGCTGCTTCAGCTGATCATGAGTTTGCACGGAGATCACACCGCATCTCTCGCCATTTCATAGCCCATTCCCAATCATACGGGGGTGCAGGACATGGGCGGGCAACATGCATCATCACCAGTCACACGTCATGACCCATCATCCTAGTGTATCTGTAAGCCGTGCAACATCATTCGCACGCATTGACGCTCCTGCAAACCGGTCGTAGAGATCACACTGATGTTTCTTCAACCTCCAACGAGATATATTATGGATTTTTTTTCTCGACAAAAGAAAAGAAAAGATGTAGAGTGTAGTATGAAAAGAAAAGAAAAGATGTATATGAAACAATCGAAATAGAAAAACTAAGACGCGTGTGACGAAAAATACATAGAGCTATCCATGTGTTGACCGGGGCGGTTTCGCTACGAACAATCACTGACAGACAGGTCACAGGTGCATATAAATCATCACTACGTGACGACAAAAGCCCACTCTATCGGTCTAGTTTGAAACCTAGAAATCTCTTTGTTCCTGCGAAAACCCTGCAAATACTGTTGGAAGAACAATTCGATTGCCCTGTTCCAGAACGGGACCAGAGGGAATTTGTTGGTCCGTTCGTACGTGTAGCTAGCTGCTAGCGGTGCTCGATCTATCCCTGTTGAAAAATTAGATACCATCACAAGCTCGGAGCAGTCCACATTGATGGCGCCATTAGTTCACTCACATGTCCCCCACCTAACCCGGCCTCGCCCACACCTGGCCATGGCCGCTGTGCTTTTCACCTTTTGCTCCGCCGAGCCTGCCATGTCGGCCCCGCCCGCCTCCACGTCGGCACCTAGGCCTCGCCCAGGCTGTCTATATAGCCAGGAGGAGGCTACGTGTGTCGGATGAGCTGAGCTGAAGTGAGGTGGTTGGGCGCGCCGGCGACGACGATGGCGTCGCCGCTGCGTAGCGGGGAGCAGCGGGCGGCGGCGGCGACGGCGGGGAGGCGGCTGGGGGTACTGCTGCTGCTGCTGCGGGTGGCGGCGCTGTGCTTCGGCTTGGCGGCAGCTGTGTTCGCGGCGACGGACGGGGCCGTGCTGCGGCACGCGACGTTCAGGTTCCTGCTGGCGGCCAACGCGATCGTGGCGGTGTACTCGGCGTTCGAGGTCGCCGCGGCGGTGTGGGAGTTGGCCAGGGGCGCCACGCTGCTCCCGGAGGCCATGCAGCTCTGGTTCGACTTCAGCCACGACCAGGTAATTAACCAGCAGATCATCAATTCATGATCAAGTTAATCGTGGAGCTGATCGGTCGATCGTGCGCAGGGGTTCGGGTACATGGCGTTGGCGGCGGCGGCGGCGGCCGCGCGGGAAGCGGCGAAGTGCAGGAGAGGGCACGAGCAGGAGAGGAGGGGCAGCACGGCGTGCCTGCAGGGGGACATCGCCGTGGGGCTCGGGTTCGCGGGGTTCTCGTTCCTGGCGCTGGCCGCGCTCGCGTCGGGCTTCCGGCTTGTCCGCTTCCTCGCCACCGGGTCCCGGCTCCCAGCTGCCTCGCCGTCGTCTTCCCCCTACTGATCGGCCGGTCCGGCCCATTTTGGTGATGAATCCAGCCATGGACCATACGTAGCAGCTACTTGTACTGAATTGAATAGCTAGGCAGGCCAATTAACCTGCGTGCTTGAGTTGGATGTTTGAGACGAGCGAGTGCACTGCATGTATGTATGTACGTAAGATTGTGCGGAATACCAGTGAAATGGAGGTGATCGATATATTACCGCCGTACAATGTCTATGCATGGAATGCTGCGTGCATGGCAGCCGGACAGCACCAGCGGCGGCGCGCGCACCGTGCCGGTGCCGGTGCCGGTGCCAGTGCCCGATGAGTGGCGTCGCGTTGGGCTGGGCTCGGAGAAGAACACGGTACTCCCCTCCCTTCTTTACCACCCGCGCACGACCTCTCCGCCGTCGAGCTCACAGACGGTGGCACCTCCGTCGCAGGAGCCCACCTCCTCCTCCAGCCTCCTGCCTCCTCCTCCAGTCGCCTCCACTTCGCTTTCAACAACAGACATACTGACATTCGTTCCGACAACAAATTATAAGTGTTCGTTACTACGCGCGTGCGGATTAGCTATTCTATGCTACCACTCCCGACATATGTTGCTATTTGTTGAATTCTTGGTGCCGTTTAGATCTAAATTGGGAGGAGATACGTTTCATTCGGTTCCTCCGAGAAGCGGTTGTCTATCTGATCTCTGGCCCAAGCTAGGTCGAGGCAAGTGCAACACACCGGCTTTCTTGAACTCATGGTTCTATATAGCGGTTATGAAATTGGTAGCAGACTAGCTTTGGCGTATCGGATAATACATATCAAACGATATGTTCTAGCTAGTGTCGTAGTTTGAAAATTATTCATTTGAAAAAAAGTCCATTCCTTTATTTTTAATGGCTATAGCATTTTGTGCCAAATTAACCAAAGCCAAATCTTAATTGTGAGGGGCAATTTAGCCTTCCATAATTGACTAATATTAGGCCCAGACTGATTCAGCTGTTTATATAAGGACCTAGCAGTAAACGTCCCAGATTTAGCATCTCTCCACCTGGGAGTATCTGCCTCCCCATTAGGAGCAAGGCCAGTTAACATATTTCTCAAATTATTATAGCTCAGTTGCAGCACAACATTCAACCATCTCCTGAAATTGAGCTGCCAGTTTTTTACCCACATTTGGTAAACAGTAACCCCCTCATCGTTACTAATTTTATGTAATTCAGGGAACTTAGACTTGAAAGAGCATTGGCCACACCAAGCATCTTCCCAAAAATCAATCATATGACCATTACCAAGAGCAAACGCCCTTCCTTGAGTATACAGGGTTTTGATCTTCATAAGTCAGCCCAACATGGAGAATCATGTTGTTTGTGAGTAACTTGAGCAAGAGTAAAAATCCTCAGATACTTTTTCCTTACCAACGTTTGCCATAACCCTTCTTCCCTTTCCAGCTTCCACCGTCATTTACACAACAGACTAATGTTAAATTTCCTGAGATCATGAATGCCCAAACCCCCTTTTAGCTTGGTTTTGCATATAATCTTTCACTTGATCATGTGATACTTTTTCTCCTGCCCCCATCCTTGCCAGAAAAAGGATCTAATAGTCTTCTCCAGTCTATCCAGAGTGGTTAAGGACAACATATGTATAGACATGTGATAGATAGGTGAACTGGTTAAGCAAGCCTTAATCAAGGTGAGCCTCCCCCCTAGTGATAGATATCCCCCTGCCAACAACCTAGCCTTTTCTTCATCTTTTCCTTCAAAGGAACCCAATCAGCTATATGCAACCTGGATCCACAGACAGACGAGAGAGCCAACTGGCCGAACCGCCCTCCTTGCATCTTGACATAAAACACACAAGCACGTAAAAAGGGAAGAGTGCAACGTGAGTGGTTCATCTTGGGAATCAATGTGTCTTTGGGCCTTAGCCATACAAGTATTTGGTTGGATCGAGCTGGTGATGCTGATACGTCTTGCTAGCCCGACTGATTGAGGTGCTGGTTAGGAGCTTTGGATCGTCAGGCCATTCTCTTCTTCTTCTTCTTCTGGCTGGATTAGGCTCTTGCAGCTCAGGGTGCTTTAGGTCGTCGCCAGCACTCGTGCAGGCCAATGCAATTGCAAGCTATAGCCAGGTTGGCGCTAAAAATCGCGCTGTGCCAGGCTAGAGATGCTCGGATAATCAATCAGACCATATGGCCGGCTGGCCGCAGTTCTTCTTTAGAAAATAAAATAGTACGACTATATGTGGTCGAAGTGCGCTTGGGTACAATATAATCTAGCAGAATTAGGGCAAACTTATCATGTGACTTTTCAGCCGCTGACAAAAAGGCAAACGATCGCAACCAGCAAGAAACCCATCCGATAACCACGTGTTTGATTGGTTGGATGGCCTGGATAATCGCATCCGATATGCTGGATGAGCCTAACCAGCAAGAAACCCCAACGAGGGTGGATTAAAAGCATAATGAGTGGTAACAGGCAATAATTAGCACGTCTAGTTTTTAATCAGTGAAAATCAAAGATATATTAGCGTCGATAAATGATAACCATTCGAAATTAG
Source organism: Stipa capillata (assembly GCA_019208055.1). Taxonomy (NCBI): domain Eukaryota; kingdom Viridiplantae; phylum Streptophyta; class Magnoliopsida; order Poales; family Poaceae; genus Stipa; species Stipa capillata. Next base: position 135,195 of record JAGXJF010001712.1, on the reverse strand, counting down.
TGTTAACATGTTAATTACAGTATGATAATTGTTCCTCAATAGTGTTAATTAACCGTGTACTATGAGATCCCATCCAACCACGAAAAACCAACTTGGGTCATTATATCCCACCCCATCTCTAGAATATTGTATGGTCCCATTGGCATTCATGTAATCAAACAAATCGCTATGTAGCTTTATTCAATTTGGACGTGCTATCCCTACAACTCATATGGCTATATCCGCATGGCCATCGTCTTCTTCCTGATCTTGTCTATACCAATCTCTTCTTCTCTATCTGTAAAAGCTAACTCGTCTCATTTCATTCGCTGCACTCAGCAATCCCCTACCATTCTATGCCTCTGGCTCCACTGCTGCATCATAATCGTCGTTGTCTCTAACCCTCCTCTATATTCAGGTCCTGAAAAACCCTAACTCTAACTCCAGACAACTATCACTCTAAGATCATACCTATGATGTCGTGTAAAGCTATGTTGATATTATTTAGTCGTGTTAACTCATTAGTAAAGGCATGAATGTTCGCGTTTTAGACAATCTGAATGTGCAAAAACCTAGACCAATACGTCCATTATTTTAAACAACCAAAAAGTAATAAACGAAAACCGACACCTATAGTTATTATAACTGGCCAAATTGACCCGTGAAACGCCGCAGCTCTCTTTGGCCCAGTTCTTTTTAGATTCTAGAGCAGCTTATAGGTGAAAAAAAGCCCAAGCTAAAAAGAACTGAAAAATTCTATAGCTTCTCTGAGCAGCCCATCTCCCATTTTCCGTTGGTGGAAAAAATCTGGTCTTCACCAGCTTCCCGAGCTTCTCCTCCTCTCACTTACCCGCGCCGCTCTCCCTTCCCGCGCCGCTCCCCGCTCTCCCTCCCCACGGCGCCCTCCCCGCCTCGCCGCCCTCCTCCCCGCTCTCCTTCCCTGCTCTCCCTCCCTGCGCCGCTCTCCCTGTTCTCCCTCCCCGCGGCACCCTCCCCCGCCTCGCCGCCCTCCCCTGCCTCGCCGCCCTCTTCCCCACGCCTCCCCGCGCCGCCGTCCTCTTCCCCTCGTCTCGCCGTCCTCCTCCCCGCCTCGCCGCCTTCTTCCCCACGCCTCCCCGAGCCGCCGCCCTCTTCCCCCCTCCTCCCCGCCTCGCTGCCCTCCCTCGCCTCGCCGCCCTCTTACCCGTGCCTCCCCGCCGAGGTCCCTCCACCCCGCCGAGCTCCCTCCGCCGCCGAGCTCCCTCCACCCGACGCCGCCGTCGAGCTCCCTCCACAGGTCGTCGCCGCCGCCGAGCTCCCCGCAGGAGGACGTCGCCGCCGTCGAGCTCCCTCCACAGGACGCCGCCTCCGGCCCCCTCTACTGCGACGCCCCAACCTGCTCCGCCTCCGGCCCCCCTGCTCTGCCTCCGGCCCCCCTGGTCGTGTAGTTCTCCAGAAGCTGAAAAGAACTCGAGGTGAGTTTGTGAGAGCTTCTCCCCACAGTAGCTCATTTGAGTAAAAAACTAGAAACCGTTTCTGAGGAAGCTCAAGCTCAAAAGAACTGGGCCTTTTTTATTTAAATCGCGAAATGCAACAGCTCGGTAGCGTCCAAACCTAAATAATAAACCAGCCTACAGAAGCAAAAAAATAATCCCGCTCCCACCAATCAAACCCTCCTCCCCCATCACGACCGCCCATATCACATCAGACGGCCACGATCGCCCCAACCCCCGCGCCCCGGATCGCTCCCACACACCGAAGATGCCCTTTTCCTTTTCTTTTCCCCGCATTATTTGATTTCCACCCCCCCCCCTTCCCCTCTCGCTGCCTCCCTCCCCTCTCCGCCGCCGCCGCCGCCTCCCCGCGCCGCCCCCCCCAATCGGGCCGCGGCCCCCAGCGCCCCCACCCCGCCGCGGAGCCGAAGACGCCCACCGCCCCCGACCGTACGCCCCCCCCTGCGCGCGGCGCCGCTCCCCACCCCCCCCCGACGTAAGTGAACAGGTCAAAACCCTAGTCTCCCCCCACGAGACAGATCTGGGCCCGATCCCGATCCGCTCCGGATCTCTTCCCGCTCCTTAGATTTGATCGCTCTGCTCGGTTCGCTTCTGTTTGTGATCCCCCGATTCGTCGATGGCTGGTTGGTTCGATTTGTATACGCTGTGTGTGGGGTGTTGTGCTAGATCTGGGTCGGTTTCTTGGCTCAGCGGTTGAAGGTTGAGCGGTTTCTCCGTGTGGGTGGTTAGATTCGTGGGTAGATGATGCGATGGAGTTGTGTTGGTGCCGGTGGTTGTGTTGTGCGTCGTGGGCGGGCTATCGAGACTCCGATGAATCGGATGCACATGTTTTGTTTGTCTCTTGAGTTAAATTGATCGAAGTAGTATTAATGAATCATGAACTGCCGTGTGGATGTTCCTGCCTTTATGTTGCTGTACTCTGAACTGTATGCAGCTCTAGATTGGAAGTTGTGTTCACCGGTGTTATTTAGTACCATGCAAGTAAAAATCAAGGCTTATTCTATGCTTCCACTACGTCTCATCATTCCCTGCTTTGTGTAGTGGCTCTGTTTCAGTCATTTTGTTATCTACTAACTAGTGTCCGGTGTTACAGAGGCTAGGAAGTCAAAAATCTAGTTATGTGAAGCTTGGAGTTCTGTATATAGGGATGGGCTGAAAATGATGTATGCTTAAGTGTGTATAGCTTCCGTGTGCTGCTATTTGATGATACTTAATACATGCTCTTATGAATTACATGCCATCTGATGACTTCTAAGTTGTATTGGATTCTTCTCATTCCCGTGACATCTCATTTGATCTTACTTATTTGCATATTCTTCTCCATCATGCTGTCTCGATATAGTTTGTTTCTTCTGTTTCTGTCATTGCTTATGTGTCTTATTAATGTACTAGCATTTTGTGATTATTATTCTTGTGTTGTCCATTGTACAAATCGTGCATTCTTTTGTGCTTAGGGACCTGTAGGATTAAATATATTTAGTGACATTAACTCCAGATATCTGCACTTGTTAACTTCGACATTGTAGAGGAGTTTAGTGTGTATTGTTTGGCTTTACACTATAGAGGACTTTACGGTGTCTTGTCTAATTTATATTAGACAGGAGCTATGCATAGAGTTTTCATGTCATCAATATATCCTAATTTCCTCTATTTGGTCTCACAGGGTCAATATGTCATTGGATATTACTCAAATTCTCTTGAGTGCGCAATCTGCTGATGGCGCGATTAGGAAGCATGCTGAAGAAAGCCTCAAGCAGTTTCAGGAGCAAAACCTCCCAGGTTTTTTGCTCTCCCTCTCAAGTGAGTTGGCCAACGAGGAGAAACCTGAGGAGAGCCGTAGATTGGCTGGTTTGATTCTCAAGAATGCACTGGATGCGAAGGAACAGCATAGGAAGAATGAACTTTTTCAGAGATGGCTGGCACTAGAAGCTGGTGTGAAGGCACAAATTAAAGCATTGCTGCTTCAAACTCTCTCATCTCCTGTTGCAAGTGCCAGATCTACCTCTTCTCAAGTCATCGCTAAAGTTGCTGGTATTGAGATCCCTCAGAAGCAATGGCCTGAGCTTATAGGATCACTGCTCTCAAACATACATCAGGTCCAGCCAAATGTTAAGCAGGCGACGCTTGAGACACTTGGCTATTTGTGTGAGGAAGTTTCTCCAGAAGCTGTTGACCAAGACCAAGTCAATAAAATACTCACGGCTGTTGTTCAGGGTATGAATGCTTCTGAAGGGAACTCTGAGGTGAGGCTTGCAGCCACACGAGCACTGTATAATGCATTGGGGTTTGCTCAGGTTAACTTCTCCAATGACATGGAGCGTGATTATATCATGAGAGTTGTTTGTGAAGCAACACAGTCTCCGGAGGTGAAGATAAGACAGGCTGCCTTTGAGTGTTTGGTGGCTATTTCGTCTACTTATTATGATAAGCTGGCCACATACATGCAAGACATATTTAATATCACTGCAAAGGCTGTGAGGGGAGATGAGGAGTCAGTTGCACTTCAGGCCATTGAATTCTGGAGTTCCATATGTGATGAGGAAATCGACATTTTGGATGAGTATAGTAGTGAGTTTACTGCTGACTCTGATGTTCCTTGCTACTATTTTATCAAGCAGGCTCTTCCTGCCTTAGTGCCAATGCTGCTGGAGACTCTTCTCAAGCAGGAGGAAGACCAAGACTTGGATGAAGGTGCTTGGAATCTTGCAATGGCTGGGGGAACTTGTTTGGGCTTGGTGGCGAGGACTGTTGGGGATGATATTGTTCCTCTTGTGATGCCTTTTGTTGAGGAAAACATAACAAAGCCTGAATGGAGGCAAAGAGAGGCTGCAACATATGCTTTTGGATCCATTTTGGAAGGCCCATCAGCTGATAAACTGGCCCCTCTCGTTAATGTCGCCTTGAACTTTATGTTGTCTGCGTTAATAAAGGACCCAAATAACCATGTGAAGGACACAACTGCTTGGACCCTTGGAAGAATATTCGAGTTTCTTCATGGTTCTGCGCTTGAAACTGCTCCTATCATTACAGCTGAGAATTGTCAGCAGATACTCACCGTGCTGCTTCAAAGCATGAAAGATGTCCCAAATGTGGCAGAAAAGGCATGTGGGGCACTCTATTTCCTTGCTCAAGGTTATGTGGATGCTGGATCGGCATCACCATTATCTCCTTTCTTTCAAGATATTGTCCAGAACCTTCTTGTGACCAGTCACAGGGAGGATGCTGGAGAATCCAGGCTGCGTACTGCAGCTTATGAGACACTAAATGAAGTTGTTAGGTGCTCCACTGAGGAGACAGCTCCTATTGTTATGCAGTTGGTACCTGTGATTATGATGGAACTCCATCAGACACTTGAGGCAGGAAAGTTGTCAACTGATGAGAGGGAGAAGCGGAGTGACCTGCAGGGCCTTCTTTGTGGTTGCTTGCAGGTAATTATCCAGAAGTTGGGAGGAATGGAGTCAACAAAGTTTTCCTTCTTGCAGTATGCAGATCAGATGATGGATCTGTTTTTGAGAGTTTTTGCCTGTCGGAATGCCACTGTTCACGAGGAGGCTATGCTTGCTATTGGTGCATTGGCATATGCAGCTGGCTCGAACTTTGCGAAGTACATGGCACAGTTTTATCAGTATTTGGAAATGGGACTTCAGAACTTTGAGGAGTACCAGGTCTGTGCCATTACCGTGGGTGTTGTGGGTGACTTGTGCAGGGCACTAGAGGACAAAATTTTGCCCTACTGCGATGGCATCATGACCCAGCTCCTGAAGGATCTATCCAGCAATCAGTTGCATAGATCTGTAAAACCACCTATATTCTCATGTTTTGGTGATATAGCACTGGCAATTGGGGAGAACTTTGAGAAGTATTTGATTTATGCCATGCCCATGCTACAAAGTGCAGCAGATTTGTCGGCCCATGCAACTGCAGCTGATGATGAAATGCTTGACTACACCAATCAATTGAGGAATGGAATCTTGGAGGCCTACTCTGGTATTCTTCAAGGCTTTAAGAGTTCCCCTAAGACACAATTACTGATGCCATATGCTCCACATATTCTTCAGTTCCTTGATGCTCTTCATAATGGCAAGGATATGTAAGTTGTCAAGCTTCCATTCTCTTTCCTGCAATGCTCACTTGTTTACATGATCTTTCTTCTAAAATGTCCTCTTATCTTTTCAGGGATGACACTGTGATGAAGACTGCAATAGGTGTTCTGGGAGATCTGGCAGACACATTGGGTGTCCATGCTGGTCCTTTGATCAGTCAATCTACCTCAAGCAAGCAATTTTTGGAGGAGTGCTTATCATCCGATGATCCTTTGGTCAAAGAATCAGCTGACTGGGCAAGGATTGCAATCAGCCGTGCAGTTTCGGGTTGAAGTCACATTGGTCTCGAGTCTGCACATGCATCCATCCACGTGTCGAGTCTGGGTCTTTGGTTGCATCATGTCTAGACCTGCTCTTTGGAGAAGTCCACCCATCCTTACAGCAGAGTCGGAGGGTCCTCACTAACTCATGCATCAGTACATGTGTCAGCCCAGCCTTTTCACTTCTGTGGAAAAGAGGGTTAAGTTGGCCGCCTGCTAACTTTGCTAAAGGCATCTAGAAGAACCTTCATTTCTTTCTGGAGATGAGATGAGCTTCTATTGTTGCCTGCCATGCTGATGGTTCCTCAGCATGGCATGCATGCTACGGTCTGGGTGCTATCATATTCCCTTGCATTCATCGCATGCATCAAACTTTGGTCGGATGGTCACTCGCTACAAGGCCCAATTGCTTATGTATCCATTAAGCAAAAGGGGGCTCACATGCATTACCACAGGATTATTTTGTACTACTCAGGGCGTCCAAGTTCATTATGTCGGATATATCCCTCCCTAGCTGGTAGCTTGTTTATTTTGTAGTATTTCCTCACTTGCATTGTCTTGCATTCATTCTTGCTCTGTTTTGTAAGGGTTCCTTTTGGTCAAAACTTCTGTCTGCTATGTGAGGGCATGCCGCTGTACAAGTCCCGGCATGTGTTGGTTTATTTCCAGGTTTCATTGGAGCAGTGTGCGGTTGTGCTCTTTTTTGTTATCTATGCTGCTGCTCCATTTCAGCCTAAGCTGTTGTGCTGGTCGGGAAAAAAAGAACAATTATAGGTGTTGGAGTGGTTTTATTGGGGGGACAGTTATCGAGTTGGATTTGTTTACAGGAATTGTATTATTCTGTGGAACTCTGCCTCCTCCTACCCCATGCATCATATCATTTGCTGAGCATATGAGCATATGATGATGAATGTGTTCAATGATATGGATTTTGCCTCATCTTTTCTTTTCCTTATCCTGGTTTGCCCTGTCACATTTACATGAATGCTTGAGTGGCTATTGGTGGTGATGTGGAACTCGAGTACTTCCGTACGACGGACAAACGTGCTATAACTGCACGACCAATCAACTCTTGTAATAGCTGAATGCCTCCACTTATCATGGGTCCATTTTTCAGCCATAGTAAAGGTTACAAAATTGTAGCAAATTCATGGTGTGTGAAGTAGTTCTCATTGGCATTTACAGACTCCATTGGGTAACAATAGGCATGTGAGTAGGTTTTGCGCAATTCGTTCCAAGACGTAAGACGCCATGTCTTAAATCGCGTGCTCTTTTCAGTTCAGTAAGAGCGCAAATACGCATTCCTTACTGCTAGTTTGTGAACAGCCAAATATTGCATATTCCTGAGCTAATGCCTGTGAATATTTGTTTCATTCTTTGCATTGCGTATTACTCCTAGTATACATGTACCATGTGTGAATTTTGATGTCATTAGTGTTGAGTCTGCACGTTGCTGTGGTGATTCAATTCTACTTTTGCAATTTAATGTAGAAAATCGGATAAGTCAGTTACTGAAGGAAAATGAAGTGTTTAAATGGATCGTCATCGCATATATTAGCTAATCACACGAACCGAGAGTATGTGATGATTGGAACTCAACTATGCCTCGGTTAGAGAAATTGTTGTCTCTTCCAAGTGGCCCGCACTCACTTCTTTTTGGAAAACAAAGAGTAAAGAACTGTGGTTTTAGTTTACAAACTGTCTAGGACTAGAGGTTTAAGAACCAATTTCAGATTTCAAGAGACCACTGTTATCACAGGATTACGAGTTTTAGGGTCCAATTAGCTTCCTGTCAGGTCTGACCACACAGACCCACATGACAACTTCTCAAAATCGTGCATCTGTTCTGCTGAGCAATTTATTGTACAATCCGTACCGACAAGTTCGGTCCAAACATTATATGGTATAGACGTAGTCATAGAAACCCTCAATGCAGAAGGAATAAAGCGAGTAGATAAATAGTAAAACTAAATGGATACAATGTGTGAGGGGACTTCTCTTTCTTTCTGCTATTGATCGATCAATTCTGATGGACAATACAATGATGAATTCCTCCTATTTATAGTAAAAAAAAGCCAAAGGAATAAGGACCCAACGATAGTGACTAAGGGGAATCTTACTCCTACACGGAGGTGGGACCACTGCAGGTAGGCTCCATTGGTTCCCCAACACTCGTCCTTAGGTACTTACGTTATATGGTACATGTCTCAAAAACTTAGAGAAAGAGCACAAGGTATACATACATCTGTCATGTTGCATGAATTGTCTCATTAAAAACCTTGTCTGAGAAATTACAGGAAAACTCATCAAATAAAAAAAAGAGTACAATTCATCTGACTGTTCTGTCAAGTACTCGACACTTACGGTCAAGATTTACTGATGAGTTTGTGAACATTCTCCCTCTAAGTCTCAATATTACGATTCGAGGCACACCTTTTAAAGGTAGATGCTATTAATGACTTAGTGAATAAATCTACGAGATTTTCACATGACTTAGCATGCAGTATCATTATTTTATCTATATTCTCTAATTCATAAGTATAGAAGAACTTGAGGTTGATATCTTTAGTGAGATTGCTCTTCACATAACCCGTCTGCACCTGTGCAACACAAGCAGCATTATCTTCATATATAACCCACAAGACTGTTGTATGTGGCTGATCATCCGTTGAGTTCATATACATTCTCATGTGGCCTTGTTAGTGCTATGATTTTCGTGTGGTTCATCAAAGTCGATACGACAATTTGCTTAGACTATTTTCAGGAGACTGCAGTTCCACCACATATGAGAACATATCTAGTCTTTGACTCGATTGTTGTGGATCTGACAGGTACCCAACGTCGGCCTAGCTTATCAAGGACATGTATTGGTTCTTTCTATAGAACAAACCAAGATCCTTGGTTCCTTGGAGGTAGCGAAATATGTCCTCAATGGATTTCCAACAGTGTTAGGTAGGCTAAAAACTATACTTACAAGCAAATTCATGACAAACAAAATGTCTAGCTTTGTGCAATTTGTGAGGTACATGAGTGCAAGTATTGCACTCAAATATGAGAATTCTTGTCCAAGAAATTTCCTCACCCTCTTCTAGACATGTAGGTGTCATTGTCTTGCTATAATGACCTCCTAATCACTTAGACCTTTGAAGGGTGTGCCTTTTTAATGCCAAACTTCTCTAATTTTTTTTTGAGTGTAGGTTGACTAGTGCACTAATATCTTTTCAGGGACAAGCTCAAGTTGCAAACCCAAGCAATATTCGGTTTTCAAATAGGAACTCAAATTCCGATTTCAAATAGGAACTCGCTTCTTTAATATCCTTGGGTGTATCGATAATGTTTAGATTATTCACTGTATACCAAGATTATATAGAATCCATTCCGGGACCTCTGTATAAATACACATGGGTAATCCTCGTTTCTCGTGTAAATCGAAATGATTATACCACATCCTGCCAGACTGTTTAAGTTCGTATAGTGACTTTCTAAGTTTCATATTATACAGACTCATGTTTGCTCTGTCCTGGTTCGGGACAAGGATACGTTCTGGTACTCTCATATAAATGTTCAAATCCAAATTTTCATACAGGTATGCTGTTACCACATTCATTAAATTCATTCTAGATTCAAGTTTACTACCTTTGAGATTATATATCTAAAAGTAATTCCATCAATGGTAGGGAGTAAGTTTCCTCAAAGTCAACTACTGATCGTTGAGTAAAACCTTGTGCTCCAAGTCTTGATTTCTATCTTACCACCTTATTATTTATGTTCCTCTTCTGAACAAAATCCACTTATGTCCTATGGGGTGTATGTGGTGAGGTGTTGGCTTATGGACCCGAATAAAATAAATCTCTTTTGTTCAGGAATGATAAATCTACAGTGATTGCCTTTTGCCAATCTTCCCAATCTGAACTTTTCTTACAATCAGCGAGCGATACAGGCTCGGGATCAAGATCAATGATCGTGGCAATCTTCTTTGCAAAATAAATATTTCCGCATAGTTTATGGCCATCTCGTGGTGGAGTGCTTCTTCATGCGCTTCACCTTGCCCACCACAATTTCTCTCATTGGGAGCAAGATCCTTTAGCTTTCCTGAGCTGATGTGTCTGCACATATCCCCGTTGGGAGCTTCCTAAGTGGAAGGTTCAAGTCCAAAATGTCCTTTTCGGTATTTGTGCCTGGTCTCAACCTACTCCCCCATTCTTGTGGAGGCACTTCAATGGTTTTTTTTCGTTGTAAGTCTTTCTTGTCCTTTTTGCTAAGCATCACCGGTTACTCTGGACTCGAGTGGCCAAAGTTCTCATCCTCTTATTCGGAGGCCTCTGGACGGGAATGTGTATACTTTCATCATTTCATGGTTTTTCGACCCACTACGGGGCATTGCGTGTAGGCACATGCGACTTAGTCATGAATTTTAAATCACTGAAGTGATCTGACAGTTCATTTGCTAATGCTTGCAAATCAATTTTTTTAGACCTCTCTATTTTCTTCACTAGTGCACGGGTTATGCGCTTAGATCTGCATGGCATGCCATGTAATTACCTGGTATTTTTCATCAAGGGGTTGGTTTCCTCCCCCTGATATCAGAAAATGATTCTCGTCAAAAAACAATCAGCAAACTAGGATCGTATGACAGTCTCTAGTCATGAGGTCGTATGAAAGTCACAATTTATGGATATAGCCTCATAGCTAATGTATGTCTTAGATTTACAAAGTGGGCTCATTGCTGATCGCTGAGGTGGTGATATAGGTACATATACCTGGCACCCGAACCTGTGAAGGGTATGAAATTTTCAGTGCTAACCCTTGCGCTAGTTGCATAGGACAGTGCATGTTATGGGCTGATGGTCCAAGACATTTCATGAGATTTGCAGCATGTAACACTGTGTGGCCCAACATGTTGTTGGTAAACTACAACTCTGCAAGAACGGCCAGATAATAAATTTAATTTGCGAAGGTACGAAATTCTTAGTGCCGACCTTTGCGCTAGTTGCATAAGAGAGTGCATGTTATGGGCCGATGGTCCAAGAAATTTCATGAGATTTGCAACATGCAACACTATGTGGCGCCAACATGTTGTTGGTAAATTACAACTCTGCAAGAATGACCAGGCAATACATTTAATTCTTTTAGTTAATGCCTCTGTCAAACCATTGTAGGTATGAACATGTGGTACCAAGTGCTTAATTTTTATTCCCATCGCCATACAGTAATCATGAAATGCCTTTGAAGTGAATTCTCTGGCATTTTCCATTCTAATAGGACTTCACATAGTGTTCTGAGAATTTATTCTTAAATTGAATTATCTGTGAGATTAGCGTTGCGAGAAGTGTGATTCCTCGTAGATAAGAAATAAACGTGCGAGCGCATAGATGAGCACCATGAAGTACCTAAATGGCCTCGATAGGGGTTGTATAGGGCCACAAATATTCCCCTATATTCATTCCAGGAATGCAGAGTTTTTATCTTTCACTTTTCAAAGGTTATGTTCTTAATCAATTTTCTGGTGGCACATATGGGGCACACAAAATCTTATTGATTTAGGAAATTCTTTACATTAATATTATGACCATGCGAGTTGTTAATTATATTTATCATCATCCTACGACCAGGGTGGCCCAAAATGTCATCCCAAAGGTACAATAATTCAGAATTTCTAAACACAGTAAGGTAATGTACACTGGAGATAATACAATCCTAGTGTAGTACAACCCAATGTCAAATGAAAGAAGTTTTTGCAATACCTTTTTCCATTTTCATCGTGCTTTGTGATGAGTAGGTATTCTTTACCATGTTCATCGTCAGTCTCTACATAGAAACCGTTTGCGCAAATATCCTTGAAGCTTAGGAGTGTTCTAGTCGATTCAGGGTACACCAAATCTTCTTTAATCATTAATGTTGTGCCCATGGGAGTATAATTGTGGCTATGCTGGAGCCTATTATACAAGAACCGTCGTCGGCGATTGTCATGATGTTGTTGAACCTTTATTGATCGATTGGAAGTACTTCATCTCATTTAATATGGTATTAGTGGTGCTGCTGTCCACAAGGCACACTTTCTCCATTTGATGCCACATGTGTTCTAAAATATTATATTTAATTAAATAATGAAGCGACAAAGTACCAACATAATCAAATAAATGGGGTAGGCATTTCAAAACATGACATGCCATAAATAAATAATGAATAAATGAATGAATGAATAAATAGTCATCCAACCACTGATAAAAATAATGTCTTGCTCTCATAGAGCTTACAAATTATAAAAAATAATGTATCAAATAGCAAAACATAAATAAACAAAGTCGTAGTGCAGTGCAGGCACTATGTCTACTCGGCGACGAAGTAGCCGTAGACCTCTACGTGGATCTCTTCTTGAGTCATCCTCTCCTCCTAGGCGGTCGTGCTGATGTCGAGGGGAGGAGAGATTTTTGCTACTAGGACAGCGAAGTCCACCTCCATAGGCACCGCCATTGCATGCGGGGCCTGCACTCGTGCAACCACCGCTCTGGAGCCTCCCCTTGAGCAACGACAAGATGAGCTTCGTACCTCTTCCAAGCCTAGTAAACGTCAACCACGTGCTAAGATTCCTTGCACTAATGAGATCAGTGTTCGTGTTGGTCACACTTGAAGCAGTCCTGGTTCTACTTCCCGTATGGCTGGTCATAGAGCTTAGCCTTTCCCATCTTTGATGGAGGGGTAGCCTTGACCTTTCTAGCCATGATAAGCTTCCCCTTGCCCTTCTTTGCCCTCTTCTTCAGGGGTGTGCGCACCTTGTAGCTTGCATTGGGCTCCCTACCAACGCTGCTAGGTGCCTATGAGATGAATTTCTTTCTCACAACCTCACCATGTGCTTCCACCATCTAAAGGATGTCGATCAACTTTGCATAGTCTGTGTAATTGCTCTAATGGTAGATACAGGCTGACTACACGTCATTGGGGTGAAAGGTGGAGAGATTCTTCTCGATACTTTGGGCGTCCATGATAGCCTTGCCACAAAGCTGAAGGTTAGTACAAATCCAATGTAGTGAGAAATTATACTTCCCAACTGTCTTGAAGTTTTCAAATCTTAGATGGATTCACTCTTGCTCTGCTTGGGGCAAGACAGTGTATTTCAGCTTCTTGAACTACTTTTTCAATGTGGTGCACAAGGCAAGCACACTCTTCTCCACCATACACTCATTTTTTAAAGTACTGCAGAGATGGTGTCTGAGGAAGTGAAGTGCCTAGTCGTTCTCTCAAGAGTGTTGACGGTCGCATGTTGTCAGCACGTTGTGCCTATGGCATTTGCAGGCGTGGCAGCACAACGAGATCGCCAGCTCCGTGCGAGAGGCATGATACGTTGCGTGCGTGTCGATGCGGCCGCTGTGCAGTGCGGCGCGGGGGCCGATGCGATTGCCGTGGCTGCCACGTGCGAAGGTGGTGCGATCGGTGCCGAGACGTAATGTACATGCACATGCACATCGTTCCGTGATGTGATCGTCAGTTCCCTTTTCATTAGCGAAATGATCTGTATTGGTCGGCAGTTTCAGTCGGTGACATTTGCTATTTTCACACCGCGGAACCAGAAATGAATCTAGATGCCAAATTAAAATATAAAAATAGAATCTAGACCAAGAAACGGAATCAATCTACCATGAATTCTTCATTTTTACCTTCTCAACTGTGTAAGAGCCTGCGAGAAGGCTCGGTGGCAGAATGTTGTTCTGATGTCGTGTTGTACAACTCGTGCCGGTGAGTCCAATCCAAGTATTGTATAACATAGACGCGATCTTGAAAGTAGTCAACGGAGAAGGAAGAAAATGTAGTAGGTGAACAATAAAAATAAAAGGGACACAATATGTAGAGAGACTTGTCTTTCTTTCTTCTATTGATCGATCAATTTTCATGTATAATACAATAATGAGTCCCACCTAGTTAAAAAATAAATAAAGACCTAACTAAAATGACTAAGAAGAATCTAAACTTATATAGAGATGATGCCACCGTGGATGAGCGCCATTGGTTCCTCAACAGAATTATCCCTCAACATCATGTTGCCATGCTTTGTCTTGCGGGGTGTATCGGTTATTTGGTTGCATGATTTTGAGATGTTGTTTTGTGGGTTTGGGTTACTAGACTGGTGGGGAATTCGGTCCACCATAAAACCTATGATGAACATATCGGTAAGTCTATAGTTCTATGATGAAAATATCGGTAAGTCTGTAGTTCTTTACAAGTGATCCTTGGATCTCTAGTTAAATGATAGTTTGTACATTGAAACTGTAGTTTTAAAAATTTATCTGACAAAAAAAAAGAGCTAGCACTCACAAAAAATTTTAGAATGCCGGTACAATAGTGATGTCAGGCGGCTCCAAGAGCCAAACATGATGTTCAAACTCCAGAGACAGGAACGAAACGGCAGATCGCCTGTCGTCAAAAGAAAAAAAAGGCCTCCGGAGATAGAGCACTGTGAGCAACAATATGAGCTTTCCTATTGGAATATCGATCAACATTCACTGGAAGCTTGATGATTTCTTCAAATCTCTTCAAAGCGCGCCAAATCATGATGGACTGCACTCTTTTTTTAAAGTACGCTATAGCTGCACACCGTATGTCAAAGCTTGGCCTTAGTTCCGGAGTTCATCGCTTTGTTCCAACATCTGGGCCAGGTAAGCATCAACCCTGGCAGCCGGACCAAATCACCTAGAATGGGATCTACTCAGCTCAATCAGCTTACCGTGCTCAATTCCTAAGTTTAACCAGTCAGCCGTTCGTCACCTTGATTTGAAGCGCATGGGCGCCTGAGAAGATCAGATACTTCACCTGGCTTTTGATCCAGCAACGCATGCTTACAGCGGACGCCCTGGCAGTTAGGAACATGCGCAATGACTTCTGGTGCCCCCTTTGCAAGCAATGCCAAGAAACCGCAAGAAATATGATAATGCAATGTCGCTACTCCACCCGGATTTGGCGTGCCATCACCATCTGGTCCAATTGTCAAGCTCTCCTCCCGCAAACTGGCCGCCACAGCAAGACATACCGCTTCAGGACTAGTGGCTTGATCGCATTTCTGCCGCGACAACTCAAATCTCTAATGCTACTCACATGCTGGGAAATCTGGAGCAAGCGCAACCGATGGATCTTTAACTCCAATTCTCCCCTCATATCTGGTCTGTCGAGCTTGATCAGAAGTGAAGCACGGCTGTGGTGCTTCGCTGGCGCTAATGATCTGAGTGCCCTGCTCCATGTTTTAGCCGGTTCAGATGCGATAACTTGACATGCTTGAAACCTCCTTAGCGTAGCTTTAGTTTTCCCTGTTTCTGTTTTCTTCCTCTTTATGTACAGTCTTCTTTGAACTCGGTTCTCGGCTTCTGCCGCTTCTACTTAATGATTGATCACAGCGCTGCTGTGATCCGTCAAAAAAAAAGCAAGCGCCTGCCTGCAATTCCGATCCAATGTGTTGTGGTTGAGAGATTAGGCGATGAAACGGGCCACTTGCAGCCCATCCGTCTCACTCGTGCGGCCCACGTATTTCTCTGAGCCTCTGAGCTCATGGTCCCACTCCCAGGCCCAACTCGGAAGCTTCTCGAAGACGACTCAGCCCGAGCACCATGCCTCGCCTACAAAACCACCCACTCCCACACACCTATCCTCGTCTCACATCACAAGCTTAGCTAGTTCTAGTCCAGTCATGGCCATCGCCAGGAACCTCGCTGTCGTCGTCTTCGCCCTCCTCCTCGCCGCGCTGATCGCCGCCTCGTCGGCGACCACGCTGACCATCCACAACCTCTGCCCACACCCGGTCTGGCCGCTCGTCACCCCCAACGCCGGCCTCCCCTCCGTCTCCGACAACGCAGCGCGCCTCGACACCAACGCGCTCCTCTCCCTCCCCCTCCCTTCCACCTTATGGGCCGGCCGCGTCGCCGCGCGCACCGGCTGTGACGACGACGGCGCGGCCGGGCCGCCGCGCGGCTGCGGTACGGGCGACGCGCCGCCGTCCACGGTCACGCAGATCACGGTCCACGACGGCGGGGACCTCGACCTCGCCGCGTACAGCGTGAGCCTGGTGGACGGGTTCAACGTGCCGGTGCTCGTCAGCCCGCAGGCTACCACCGGTGGGCAGTGCCCGACGCTCGGCTGCGCCGTCGACCTCAACTGCGACTGCCCGCCCGCCCAGCGCGCCGCCGACGGCGGCGCATGCCGCGGGCCCGCGAGCTTCTTCAAGAGCCGGTGCCCGCTGACCAGGACGACGGCGACCGACGTGGAGCCGGTGCCGCAGAGCTGCCGCGCGCCCGGGGAGCTCAAGGTCGTCTTCTGCCAACCGTCCATGATCCGCGGCGACGCCGCGGCGGCGGAGGCCGACATGATCATCCGCACCATCGTCGCCGACAGCTAGATATATAGCTTTCCTAGAGATCTCTCCCGCTCGCTCGCTCTGCCCTGCTACGCGATGTATCCGTCCATGCATGCATGCGTTTATTCGTAAGTCGTTTAATGCATGTTGCAGTTTAATTTTTTTGCACGTTTTGTTTGTGCGTGTGCATTCATCTGTACTTCTGGTGTACGTGTCACTCATCTGAGTGCAAGCAAAATATAGGGGATATAATGTAGCGAGTGTTATTCTCCCTTGTAACATTGCATTCATAGTACGTGCCTTTTATTGATTGCAACTCCCATTTCTACGTTAATTGCAATTTACACCCCTTATTATGACGCCAGTTGCGAAAAAACACATGTGTTTGGCTTTCGTTTGGCATCACACAGGTAATTATATATATCTTTGCACACATATTTTCTCGATGTTGCTAGAGCTAGCACACAAACTATCTTAATTTGCAAAACTCCTTAAAGTTACAAAAGACAAACCGGGATCCGGATCAATTAAGTGCATGAACGAGTTACATGACGATAAGAATATGACTTTATTAGCTTTTGACATGCACACATATACCTTGCTTCGTTGCATAGGGAAGTGCTTAGCTAAGCAAAAGTTGCATGTGTGCGCTTTCGAGTACAAGCTGAACTATTTCATATGACAAAGTGTCCTGGAGATGGGATAAACTAAAGTCGTTGGTAGGGGCGGAGACACGCCCTCAAACTATTCGAGCCTCAGCCCGTGGTCTAGACCCAAAATCTCATGCGAATCACCTTGTGAAATTCAACAAAATGTCTGACATATAAGGGCACGGCACTAGATGAGCTAGCCCAGCCTAGGTCGTACCTTATCTCGGCTCCGCTCCTGGTGGCTGGAGCCTAAAGCAACACGTCAGCTTGATCATTTGTGCTAGCTAGTCAAATTTCATTATAATACAATTGGAGAATTAGGATCGCCGAATACGATTTGCGGGATTTCTAACGGTGTATTTTTTGGAGAATTGCTAATTAGCAGTCAATAAAATATCTTGGGGAATCACTAGAATTGTACAAACCCTTGCACCGTCTTTTAAAACGAGATTAGGGTTAAGGTTTAGGTTGGGGTTTCGGGTTCACTGATGCTCTCCAATGTGGCTCTGTGGTGGTGCCTTGGGATTGTCAGAGGGCGGTAGTACACGGAGTCACCTAACGGGCAACGAGAAAAACAAGGAGAATGTTTGGACTTAAGAGATGGTGGGAGGTTGCAACGACGGCCACCGTAGAAGGGGGAAAGGGTAGGAACGACTGCGTGGTGACGGGAGAGGAGGACGTGGGTTGCTGTAGTGAGAGGATAGGAGGAGCGATACTGACGAAGTGCTCACCGGAGGCATCACCAGCGCCGGCTAAGACCCCATCACCGAAGCGTGTAGGAGGAAGGGGATTAGGTTTAATGACGGTGCGTGCCGGAGTGCTAAAGCCGGTCAAATTAACTAACCAAATTTGGGCGGAGTCGATGGATAATAATAATCTTATTTGTCCAATAATTTTTTAATCTATTTTACCATTTGTTTAGCTAACTTTTTTTTCATTTCAGTGACTTTTTATTCGCAGCAGAGCAGATTAGAAAATAAGTTCAACATAGCATAATTCAGTAACCGCAAATTAAGCCTAGGATCCAACCAAGGGGATTTAGGATTTGAATCTTTAAAACCAATGTACGAAACAAAAAGAATTGCTAACCTACTACACTCCTTGTGTTCGTACAGGGAGAACAGAGAGTAATTTTGTGTTCTCCTGATATAAGAGCACTTCCGTTGGAGAATGGATCAGCTACACCGATGCAAATAAAAAAAATTCTACCATGTTAAATAGAAATCGCTGCAGTTTTCATCATAAGATTATCATTGGATGAATAGAGTAGTGAAAGCAGAGTTGGTGCAGTATGCTGGCATGGTTATAGTTATACTAGCTCCTCACAGTTCCTCCAAGAAGTAGCGGATCATCCTAATTTCCCAGCCTCGCAACAATGCTTCCAAGTTATCCACACGTACGAGGAAAGAACACCGCGGGCCGGAGTGCTAGCGTCGGGCGCCGCAGTGTGGCCGAGGGAGGTGTGGTGGCTAAGGTTTAGGGAATTCTGAGTTCCTATTTGTCTTGTGATTGTAAAGCCACCGCCCCTTCTCTTTATATAGATGATACATAACGGGTCTCTACATTAGAGACCCATTAGGAACTCGAAGCCCATTAGAATTCAAATCCCTGTCCGAATTAGGTCCTAACCTTTTAAGCGTGCGACTCTATAGGTTCATGTACACTTAGACGTGGCACGAGTACTCCTACTTGACCACTAATCCGTAGTGATCCCTAGCAGGACGTAATGACTCCTAAGTGCACTTAAAGATCACATTGGATGAACCTCAACAATACTCATATGCATTTCCCTTTGCGGCCTTGCCTCACCATGTAGTTCAAACTCAAGGCAAGTAAGTGACATCGTTTAGTTTGCTCGACCACTCTTTCTTGGTCACGTAACTTAGATTCTCGACTAGAGTTAGCTCTTTAACCGCAAGTGACACGGCCATGCATTTTTGAAATTTGATCACTCGAGAGGCCTCGAGATATCTCTCTCGTTGTATGGAGGGTGATGTCCTGCAAGTGCACAGGGTTAGTTATAGCCCAATATCAAATCCACGGGAAGCATAAGGAATCAATGTTTTATCCAAGTAAAACCTTGTTGTTTTCCCTGTAAATACCTCTAAGGATCAAAATGACCAAACAAGTTTAATGATGATTTGTTGATTTAAATGATGGAAAAAACATTGCGTGAGACTAAAGAACAATAATTAAAGTAGCTGAGAAGTAAACTCGGAGTAAGATCAAGGGCGAAGGTGTTCATGAGGGGTACAGAGTCTCCATATGTAGATAATAGATGTGAAATATTGCGGTAATCATATGCATGCACAACAGCAGAGCCAAGCCAAGATATGCTCTGAACATCAAATACATATCCATCGCAACCACTATCTAGCCCAATGTCTAATTGGCATACTATGTAATTACAGTTTCCCGTGGTTACGGCGTAAAACATGTGGGTCTCCACGATTCTCACACCAAGTTTGTTCAAGGATTCGAGGCAACTTATATCACCATGGTACATCTTAACTTATACCTCCAAGGCGTTGTCATTCTTCATGTCCACTAGGGAAAAATGGTGCACGGTTGACGTTCACGGCAACCATCATAAAGAATATAATCACGATCATATGATATAGCTCAAATAAATTACCACATCTCAAACATTGTTAGGCTCCTATAGCCTCAAGAACTAGATGAATCACTCACGAATCAAAACACAAATCATGAATAAGGCTATAATGGTATGGAACATGGAGTTATGTAAAAGAGTAATCCTCAAACAAATTCACAAAGAACAATGTACGAAAATGGACAAGTTCAGAGATTAAACTATGGAGGAATTCAAAAACATGATGATGGGTGGATGCCTCCTCGATCTCCTTTGGAATCTCCTCTTGATTATTGGTGAAGATGGCTGCCCTCTCGGTGAAGATGGTCTCTCCTCTCAGATCCAATCTAGGAGCAGTTTTCTCTGTTGTTTTGCCTCCTCGATGCGTAGGAATGATAACCTTTTAAATCCACCGTCGCAACTGGGTTTTGTTTGACAAATCAGAGCCCCTAGTATAGGGTACGCCGAGCGGAATGGCCGAACTGTCCCATACTACATCCCATCCTCCGCTCTGCAATGTGAGTTTTCGACGGTGTTTTTTCTGTTGGCTTCATCGTTTCATGTAGAAGGTGTCATGCAGTTATCGAAAGTCTCTAGAAATTGGGGCTATCCTCCTAAATCGGTTACAATATTGCAGTAAAATTAATTAAAAAATGACTAGTTCAAATGCAAAAAAAATGAGCAAACATATATTCAAAATGCATGCATCAAGGGACAAATCCTATCTTGATTGACCATGTGTAACAACATATTTTCTGAAAATTACTTGTTTAACTACCTAGTCATGGCAACTCTTAAGTAAGTCATTACACATCTTGAGTATATATGATGGTCTCATATCCAAGGATATAGCATACACATTATACATAAGACCAACTAATGACATGATAGAATTCAACATTCTCGTAGCGTGTCATAGTGGGTCGATCCAACACCATGTTCTCTAACATACATCCATGTTATTGGTTTGATATCTTCATATCGAATACCGTGAAACATGGTCATCAACCAATATATATGCTAGTTTATTGATATGTGTACTCGTATGTTTATCGACTTGGGATCACTTTAGAATAATTATCACAACAATAAGTATAGAGCTTTACAAATAAATCACGTACTTGCTAATAAATATTTTTGACATTATTTAAGGAACAAGATAACATATTATCTAACAAATCGTGAATGTAAAGACAATATAATTATCTCTATGATTTCTTTTGGGGCATATTTTCTTCTTGCCTCTCAAATTAAGATTTTCATGTGGCAGCTTTGGAGATCAAGGAATGACGATGTGGTGTTTGAAGGCAATATTAAATGTTTCAGATCCATCCAACTTCTCTACTACAGAGTACTAGTAGGGTGCCCGTGCGTTGCTACAGAACAATAAAAAGATGTATACAGACATTGAGTAAAATGTCATTTTATTCAGTGAACACATGCATCAAGTGTTGTTTCTAATCAAGATGCGACAAACACCGGCTTTTTTCTCACGCTTTGCCCCTCTTCATAGACTATGCACATCTCTTATATTTCCTTCATCCCCGCCGCACGTCTCCTTGTCCACTCCACCCCGTAAGAAGATAACACAACGTCTTTCTTATCCCTTCCTCTCTACTGCCAGCCCCTCAACTCTACCTCTAGCTCCATCGATGATGCGATATGGCCGAGCTCCACTCCCTATCAATTTGCCGTCGTGCACTACTGTTTTCTTCAACTTTGATGAATCTCCACATGGTTCTTGTCACCTTTGGAGAGAGATTTCGGCACATGGGCATCACCTTAATATGGATAATAAAGTGAGGGACGGACGACTATGCCAATATTCATCCCCTGCATTCGACGATGGCGGCGTTGACCTTATCAGCTGGCTTTGCCCCCGGCTCTGCTTCACTTCTAATGGTGTGATGGCTTCACCACTGCTGTGCCTTCGCCCCCATTCGACTCTGTGCCGCTTCATGTCGCTCCGCCTTCGTGCACTACTGTCTTTCCATTTGAGAGTATCAAGGAGATCACTCCCCGTTTTTATTACTTGAATGAAACCTGGTCCAAAGCACAAACAACATCCTATCAAAATAAACAGTGAACAACGTAAGCAATGCAAGACACTTTTTCTAAAAGATTATCACTCCGCGCAGAGCCATGCTTTCCTACAGATTAAAAATATATTTAACATGCTCTAAAACCACTTCGAACATATATTTTACATCTTAGCACGACATGGTTTTCATTCATTAATTTCTAAAATTTACACCCTAATAGCTCATGTGAGACTGAAGTGTCATATCAAGTCGCAATCTTCATCACCGGGCTTAGCCAATGCTACTCGATATGTTGCCACACCCAACCAAGCTTCACTCGACCCACTTCGCTCATTTCTCATGGAGGACCGCCGCGATATGCTGTAGCTACCTGTGCTCGCCTACTTCCACGGCGGGGGCTTCTGCATTGGCTCTTGAGCTTGGCCCAACTTCCACGCTGGCCGCCTCTGCCATGCTGCGGAGCTCCCCATGGTCATGCTCTCCTTCAATTACCGCCTCGGGCCGGAGCACCACCTCCCGGTGGCCCACGAGAATGCTGTTGTGGCTCTCCTCTAACGAGTACACGAATAGATACGTATATGGCCATGTGCACACTGCTACGCACATGGCTCCACACCGCAGCCCATCGTCACCCATGCGTGCGCACGTACAGGCAATGGCATCCTTGGCTCATCCAAAGCCACGGTCGCATGTCGTGGAGGACTGCCGTGGTGTGCTGCAGCTGCTCAGCAGCAACATGGTTGTGCGCTCCGTGGAGCCGCCCTTCCCGTCGAGCGGCGTGGACAACCACGCCGACGATGGCCACATTGAGTGGAGGGACATCGTGTACGACGCCAGCCGCGACCTCAGTCTTTGCATGTACAGGCCGGTGAAGATGACGGCCGGGGAGGATGGCGAGAAGAAGCTCCCCGTGCTCGCCTACTTCCACATCGGGGGCTTCTGCATGAGCTCCTGCGCCTGGCCCAGCTTTCACGCCGGCTGCCTCCACCATGTCGCGGAGCTCCCGTGGTCATGCTCTCCTTCGACTACCGTCTCGCACTGGAGCACCGCTTGCCGACGGCCCATAAGGTCGCTGTCACGGCCCTACTCTAACGAGTACACGAATAGATGCGTATATGACCGTGTGCACACTGTGATGCACCGCAACCCACCGTGACTCAAGCGCATGCGCACGTACATGCAATGGCATCCTCGGCTCATCCGAAGCCGCAGCCAGACATCGTGGAGGACTGTCGTGGTGTGCTTTAGCTGCTCAGCCTTTTTCTTTAACGGCATGGTCATGTGCTCCGCGGGGCCGCCCTTCCCAGTGTGGTATTCTACATTGGCTCCTCCGCCTGGCCCAACTTCCACGCCAACCGCCTCCCTCCTCTGGCTCCTCGACCAGCTCACATTGGATTCGTAGCTCATCACCGCGGCTGACTCACGCTAGGTGTTCGTCTCCGGCGAGTTTTTTAGGGATGTAGTTAGCGGAGTTAGAGACTTTTTAGGAATGTGGTTAGTGAAGTTAGAGATTTTAGGAATGTGGTTAGTGGAGGAGATGGTTAATATGGGAAGTGAAAGTAGCCTTGCACTTGGAGCCGCTCGCGACGGCGCCTTCAACAAACACGCTCGTGCTGCTCGAAGAGGAGGACACGAGTAGAAGGGAGAAGATGGACTTGAGAGACGGCGATGGATTTGAAGGAAGAATACGAGAGAAGGAGAAGGAGAGAAGATCTGAGATTTTGTTTGTTTGTTTGTTAGAGATTTTTAGGAAGGTTTGTTTGGTTGTTAGAGATAGAATGGTTTGTTTGTTTTAGTTGGATAATGGGGGTGGCGGTGGCAGTTTTTTCGTAAATAATATAAATTTTAAGGCCAGTTTAAATGACGTACCATCACCACCAACTCAAATGTAATAGATAGTAATAGATTCTATCCTTCATACGGGGATGAAAGGAGCCTGGTGCTCTCGCTTGAAACATCCTGACAGGCTGAATAGACATCCCTATGCCCCAGAAGATCCTACTATTATGCTTTTTTTGTTTCTCGTGGTGGCAAGCGTGTTGCGACGCAGTCTTGGTGGCACGGTGCAGGGCCGCAGCAAGCGTGGCCTGTGGCGGGCGAGGCCACGGTGGCACGGCGGCTGCGCAGGTTGTCAGCCCTCATGTAGGAGGTGTGGCACGATGCAGGAGCCACTGCGTGGCCAATGGACACACACGCAGGTGCTGTTGTGCATGGTGGCAGATTGTCAGCGGTGTGCGGGGCTGGCGTGGTGCGGCTGCCTAGCCGCGATGGCTGCGTGGGTTGCGCCGGTGATGCTGCCGTGCGATGCGACGTGTCGATGGTGACGGCGCGTGCATATGCACAATGTCTCCTTATGACGTGATCGTCAAGTCCCTGATCCACATGGCAAAACGATCGGCATTGGCGACCGACTTCAGTTGGCAACGTTTTACCTATGGTTTTCAAAAAGGATAGGAAAAAAAGATCTACATGCCAAATTAAATGTAAAAAAAAATTTATACTAACAATATAACACGTTTTCACATGTGTTCATCGATTCATGCCTTCTCAACTGATGTCAAGTAAGCTTATAGGAAGGCTCGATAGTGGAGACTCGTGCTGATAATGTGCTATGTCCACGAGTTCGGTTCAAGAATTGTATGGTGAGGACATTGAGGAAGTAGTCATAGTCAAGGAAGTAGACGAACACAATTAATATGTACAATAAAGTGGACACAAAAGTAGAGGAAATTTTTATTTCTCTTTATTAATTAGTAAATTCTTCAAAAGATACATACAACAATGATGAGTCTCTTCTATTTATAGCCAAAAGAAAGACTAAAAAATCAAAGCGATAAAAGTCTAATTAAAAATGAGAGACCTTACCTTTATATAAAAGTAAGACCATATTGTGATGAACCCGTGGGTCCTCCACATAATCTATAAGGTCACGTGTCACGCACCGGACCTACTCCCAGCACCATGTCTTGTTGCTGCGACTGCGCTTTCTCTAGAATTTGTAACCCACTGGAATAGCCACGCTCTTCGTCACCTTCCGATACATCTTTAGGCAGTATAGAGCTATTGATACAAGATCGATATATGCGTCTGCTGCACCACGAATTTCGTATAAAACGAAAAATGCAAACCCCACCCGTGAACGGTAACTAAGGCCCCGTTTGGGACAGCTCCAGCTCCCAGCTTCATATCAGATTTGAAGATTAAAAGCTAAAATAAAATAGTTTATATATCTATTTTTAGTATACAATGTCAATAAAATATGACTTCTAACCATCTTCGATGTACCTCCAGCTTTAGCTCTACCAAAAAGTGAAGCTATGAAAACCCAGCTTCACTTTTTCGTGGAGCTGGAGCTGTCCCAAACGGGGCCTAATTCAAATTCCGTGAACCATACGTCGGCGTAACGATCACCATTTTGAGCATATATCTGACACATATTCAACAAGCTCACCTTAAAGAATATATCATCACCATTTTGAGCCGTTATGCTTGAACCTCCATGTACTCCTTGGACTTGAGATTTCACCTTGCAGTTCAATAACCTGAACCGGCCAAAAAATTCAAATTGGCCTCAGACTTGTTGCCTTCATAAGGATCACAACTTCCACAACAAATCGCTTTCTCTTGAACCGATCATTGCCTCGGTTCAAAAACCAATTCTCCTGCATTGCCGCCTCCCATTAAAATATTTCTCCAACTTCGAATTTGACTCTGCTTCGGACTAGCCACGTGATCGAACTTGACAACAACTGTCACTGCTCCACCCCATCACACTTCACGCCTTGTACCTTCCGATGATTTCGTCGGCAACTTCCACGCATGCAGCTCGATCCTTCCTCTAGATGAAACTTGAGAGCTCCTCACGACCTCGCTCCGGTACCACTCATAAAAAACCAGAGGCATATGATAATCTATCGAGGAACAAGCAGTCACACCAAGGCGACACGACGACTTGTTAACAGAGTTCAACAAATGCGTCTATATCTCCGGGAGCCCTTCTGCGGACACTACACCCCATATATTCTTGTAAATGCTGACTATCGATATCTTTGGATACTCACGATCTAACTGTATCCTCTGCCGATCGAAATCGTTTCGCTCTCGCTCACTCACGGTTAAATTATGTGGTGCCTCTATTTATGAGAGGCCTAGGTATAAGAGACTCTTACTCTATACGTATCATATATACATTTCTTATAGTGTTCTATTACAATATTATAACTTCATTAAAATTTAACTTGTATCTAATTTATACATATATTTGACATATATTTAACACCGTTTTACTATAGCATATATTACACGACGGTCTAGTCTAGCAATTTGATGCTCTCACCGCTTCCATATCTCACCGCGGACATGCTTTTCATTATTAAGTTTTCCCACTTGATTTTTTGACTGTGTTACTGCACCATATATCAGTGTGTCCTGCGCTAGATGGTGTAGGTGACTGTAAAGACTAGGTCTAAGATTTGATGCTCTCGCAGCTTTGCATATCTCACTGCCCACATCAGGACGATGCGCGGCGTACCAACCACTGGAATGGAACATATACACACTGATCACTCTCCGTACACGCCTAAATTAAGTGTTAGCATTACAGAGTGCGCACATAGTCCATATTGCATCAGGTGCGCGCAACATTGGATTTGCAAGTAGAAACCGTTTTCGACATCGGCATGGTATCCAATTATATCATTTTGGCTTGTAATTTCTATCGCAAAATGTCGTTCTAAAAAGCTAAAATCACAAAATTAAATCTCCTATATATGATGCATACGTATTTTTGATGTAGGGTAGCTTAAACTAGTAAATGAAGTTATTACTAATGAACAGACATTCCCCAAGCACGAAATGTAGGGTAGCTTAAACTAGTTGGCAGATTCGACTCAAATAAAGCCTACCTGGTCCTGCACTAGGCCGTGTCGTCGTGCTCCAGCGTCCTATGCGTGCCCGTGCCTGCAGTTCGACCTCAGGCTTAGATGGTCGGTCTCAGTGCTCAGATCTCCATGCTCATCTACAGTGTCAGTGTGGAGAGCTACCAGAGCGTAAACTTTCTTTAACACATCTTTGCATTGTACGAGATTTATGTGTTCTACGAGACGAAATGGGTTGGTTTCATTTCTATTTGATGTTTCGATGTCTGTAGCCTGCCCAAGGAAGTGCCCATGCATGCATGGCATGCATGCGTGCTTATTTAATTTGGTTTGTCGAAAATTCAATTTATTTACCCGAGAAGAGCGACTCATTTAAAACTAGCAAATCTAGTAGAAAATTTCCAAGCCCATTTCTACAGATTGCCTATATTGGAGAAGAAGAATGGACAGTGAAGGTCCTGAAAGAAGTATGCATGAACAATGAACATTACGAGTACAAAGTACAAACATGCATGCAATAGTTGCGGGTTGGCCGGAACCATGCATCCACACATTTGAATATAGTGCAACATCAGTTTTTGCCGTACCAGAAAAGGAAGAAGAAAATGGACATACTGTGGCATGGCGTGGCGTGGCGTATCGATGCAGCGCAGGCGTGCAGACCACTGGGCCGCACGACACGAGCAAATCAACCGCTCAGTTTTACTGCCACCATTGGGTAACAGTAACATGTCACAGGCCACAGGGTACAAAACAACACAAAAATTACATTTTCTAATTCTCCAGTGCCATCGATCTCCCACAGCTGCATGCAAGATCGAGCTCCGTTCACACTTGACACCGTCTCTAGCGAGCCGATCTAGTAACAGTGACACTGACAGGTTTAATTAATTAACCAGTTGCCAGTGTATCAGATGCGGTTAACAATCTTGAAGCTTCCTACTGGTAGTCATATGCATATGCCAAACCCTAATTAACCTTCGCTGCTTGCGCCTATAAATACCCTACACCCTGATACCTTAAAACCTCAACCCAAAGCAATCACCTATCTTCTTCACTCCTAGCTCACACCACCATGGCGTTCTCCAAGACCCTCCTGCACGTCCTGGCGGTGGTGCTGGCGGCGACGGCCATGTCCGCCGCCGGGCAGGGCTGCGGCGGCCGGAAGGTGACGGTGCAGAACTTGTGCAGTCACAAGCTGGCGCTCGGTATCGAGCCGCGGGCCAACAGCCCCCACCTCTTCACCTCCGGGTACGAGCTGAACCCCGACACCCACGCCGAGTTCCCGGTGTGCACGTGGACGGGGCTCGTGTCGACGCAGGGGGCGCCCGTCGCCGAGTTCCACCTGGGGCAGAACGGAGGCGCCTGGTACAAGGTGAGCACGGCACAGTCCGGCAGCGCCGTCCGCGTCTCCGTCACCCCGCACGGGAGCCCGCTGCATGGTCACTGCCCCACCGCCGGGTGCTCCAGGAACCACTGCTTCGAGCACTCCGTCCCCGGCGGCAACTGCCACGACGTCAACGAGATCAAGATCGTCTACTGCAGCACCTAGATTAGCTGGCTATATATAGCTGCTAGTGAGTAATAACTTTGCCGGCCAGTTCGTTAGTGTTTCAGCTGCTGGTTAGTTAATCATCCTCGTCGAACTAGCCAGTACTCTCGCGTCGTGTTACTCTGGTGTCGGATTTGCAGTTTTAATTAGTAGTTGTTGCAGAGAGGTGCATGCATGCATGTAAGCCGTGCATGCAGTGCAGTTAATGTCGTCAACTGTATCCAAACGTTTGTGTTTGGTTTGCGTTTTAGTCAATCTAATTTAGGATTTGGAGTCACTGCATAATTAAACTGCTGCTTTACTCAGCATATCTGTCTGTATCAAACATTCGTTCATTCGTGCATGGCTCCTGCTAAAAGGAAAACATTCGTGCATGGATCGCATGCTCCCGGGGATGGATCTACGAGACTGCAGCATAAGTAAACCAATAAGAGAAAATTTATATTTTCCTTTTGAGCTTAACAAGCAGGCGTCGGTGTGTGCCTCGGCGCGCTCCGCAGAGCGCCTCAGGGCCACCGCGGCCACGGCGCCCTTGCCCCAGCGCGCACGCGTCGGCGCGTTCCCGAGCTCGGCGCGGCACTGGTCGTCCGTCGGCGTCACGGACACCGCGTCCACGATGGCGCTGCCGCCGCCACCGAGGCCGACGGCGCGAAAGCAGGGGTGCGGCAGCACGGTGTCCCGGACGAACGCCAGCAGGGGCTCGCGGGACGGGTACGGGTCTCCAGCCAGCTCGCATCTTGCCGCTCCGGCGGTCGCGCCCAACATCACACCGTCGTGTCCGCGCTTCGCCTCAATCGCGCCCCTGCTCCCCTCTCGCTCCTCCCCACTTGTTCCTCCTCCCTTGGCCGTCCCCCATTATCCTTCGCTTCTGTCGTGAGGGACCGGCGTCCAGATCTGAGTCCTGTGTCAGACCTGGCGCGCGTGCGCCGCCCATCCCCACCGGCGAAGTCGCCACCGCCCCCTCCCAAGATGGTTCGTTTTGGTGTTGCTTTATGGCCTCCCATGGCGCGGTCTCCACGGGGCGCTTCCCCCATTCAAAGCTCCAGTCAAACCTTGCCATTAAAATCTTGCTTTAAAAGCTCCGGCGTCGCCTTTCCTCCTCCAACATCCGTGACCCACACCGGACCAAGAGCCTCCACCGCCATTAACGCCCTGGCGGCCGCCTTTTCCTCACCCACGACCCGCACGGTTAGCGAGGAGGACAGCGTGTGGGTACGCCAGTTCTGGTGGCGGGCTTCCCGGCGCAGCTCATCGCCGCTTCGATCTCGCCCCAGCGCTCCCCCTCATGGCTTTAATCCCTTCACAAAGAAGCCGGAGCACCTTAAAAGGTGGCAGCGCCGCTGCAACCACTACCTTGCCTTGCGGCACATCGCCGTTGCCTGCAGAGACCCCATTAGGTGCGCGACCTGCCTCAGGTTCGGCCACCGCGCTCGCCATTGCACCTCCTCGTCCAAGCCTTCCAACCCATCGCCTCCCCAGTCCCGGAGATGCCGCCACGCCTAGGCGACCTGGACTCTCGCCCACGCGAGGACTACGTTGTGGTACCGGTGACGCCGCTCATGGAGTGCCAGAGAGCTCATATCGCCGAATATTTTGTCGTCGGCTCGATTGACCCCGGCTCCCGGCACCTCCCCAAGGATTCGGTGGTGGAGGCCATCTGCTCCTTCTTTCACATTCGCCGCTCGGAGCTACGCATCATCGACCACTTCCCCAAGCAGTATCTCATCATCCTCGAGCACAAGCACCACCAGGAACAACTCGTCCGCCACGAGAACATTCGCCATGAAGATGTCAACATCAAGCTCGACCAGTGGCATCCAAGTGCTCATACGGTTCACTGCACAATGCGTCACCATGTTCATCTTCATCTGGAAGGCATTCCGCTCCACGCCTGGGACGAGGAGACGGTCCGCGCCATTCTTGGCAGGGCGTGCGACCTCGACTACATCAACAGTAGAACCCTACGAAAAGAGAACGCCTCGGCTGTCAGCTGCTGGGCATGGATGGCTAATCCCTTCTCTAATGGACAGGACTCCCCAGGTGATGGACAATCCAGAGGCGATGGAGATCAACGAGCGCACAATAACTTCAAGATCGTCATCCATCTCAGTGTGCACGAAGATTACTCCCTGGAGTAGGACTCCACAATGATCCCAGTGCGACCCCGCATCTGGGACTTCCAGTGGCGCCTCGGGGAGGTGGATGGCAAGCCCCATCGCCAAGCGCGCCAGCACACTTCGGGCAGGCATGACCGGGACCGTGTCCGTCGCCACGACGACGACAACGACGACGACGACAACATGTGTGGACGGAGAGAAAGCCGAAACACCTTCGGCTGGGGCTTGCGCTTCTCTCATCGCAGCCACTCTAGGGCGGCAACGCGTGACTCCGACCATCGGGACAACAGCCGACATGCTCACTATGATGATCACCGCAACGACCGCCGCAATGTGCGACGCCGTGACCTCTGGCAGTGCCTCCATCTCCACCAACGGCACCTTGCCACCAAAGAGACATGGGGACAGACCAGACACCGCATTGGTCATGGCGGGCGTGCCCCTCCTCCAGCTTTAGACAGACGGGCCATCATTGTTTCTACGCCTACTTCATCCCCGGCCATCGACCTTACGGCTTCCCCCGACGGCCCTGAACTGCACACTGCTCCACCCGGCCAAGTGACCACTGTGACAGCGACTCAGGACTGCACAACTCCATCAACACTTGCCCACTCAGCTGCAGGTACCGGATAGATGTTGGTGCTTGAGTACGGCCCCCTCGCAACGCCTCCTTCTCCCAAGATGCCCCCCACCAGCCCACTTCCCTGTCCTTGCTGTTGACAAGGTAAATGAGATGATTTTTTCAAGTTTTGCTGTGTCACCCTCACCTGCAGCTCCTTTGGCTTCTCTGGCTACCCCACCACACTTGGGCACATCCTCGGTAAGCTCCAGGTCAACACCAACTACCTCGATCCACGTGGGCGCCACCATGGTCACGTCAGGCACCCTGCACTTGTCACGGCGTGCTCTAGCAAGTACCATAACACCAATGACACCTCCACTAGGATTCACGCCAACCGAGCTCCTCCTGCGCCAACTCTTCAAGATGCCGCCACCACCCTTGTTGCCTCGGCCACCTCCTGCCGAGAAATGACAACGACAACGCCGTGCTTGCCAGTGGCCATCCAACGCAGCACCCGTATTGCCTGTCTCCCCCAAGCATCGGCCATGGACAAGGCAAGGGTTGTTCTATGCAAGCACCTAGGTACCTCCAATTGCAAGACTGATGCCGACTAACTACGCTTCTACCTTGATCTCTTCAAGGCTCTGTTTACAGAGCTGGTCATTCAAGCTCTTGTGGCGCTCGTCGGCCTTGATCATCAGCCTCAAGGTGCCACGCCTGGACTGGAGAGTCTAGCCTAGTCCCTGTCGCCCGCCCCTGCTATTGAAGTCTCCTTGTTGAAATGGATTACAAATGTTGGTCATTTGATTGTGGTGCTGTTGTGTCAGTGAAAATTGAGAAGTTTGCCGTTGCGTTGGCCTGTTATTCTCTGTATTCTCGTCATCAGCTCAACACTACTGGTTGCTCCTATTTTGATGACATGCCTTCGGCTGTTTGTTTTCAACATGGTCTGTGTGCTTCGTTGCTGCCCAAGCTGCCATTGCATCACCTTCTTTGCAGTTCATTTGTTCCTAATGTCGCATAAAAATTGTAATATCTTGTCCTGGAACGTGCGTGGCCTTGGCGAAGTGGCAAAAAGGGATGCAGTTAGTGATTTTATTCACTACGCTCGAGCTACCATAGTTTGTATCCAAGAAACTAAACTCAACCAAATCGATCGCTCCATGGCTCTACAGATTCTTGGGCCTTCCTTTGTGGACAATTTCTGCTATCTCCCGGTTGTCTCTTCCAGAGGAGGTGTCATTCTTGCTTGTAGCGGCAACTTCTTCGAGCTCAAAGATGTGACCATCCATACCTACTCAATTAACGTTTCTATTGTCATGAGAGAGGACGGTGTAACACCCAGAATTGATAATTAGGGTTTGCCTCGCATTCATGCATACATGTCATCATATCCATGCATGCAAATATGCACCTTATTTAAACTTAGATGTATTATGATTTTACTTTATAGAATATGTACATATCTCATCCTCGGTGGAAATTATTGCAAACACCAATCAACTTATTCGAAGTATTGAACTTCGACAATAACATTAGCAACTGGTGTGATCAGTGACCCCATCGATGAATCTCCCTACTAACTTGCCCCAACATCTTCTACCCAAGGTTTCCCCAAACACCACATGAAATAATAGCTCGAGTAGGCTCTCCGGGTGCAAACCCTAAAGTGCCGAAGAACTAGGGTTTGGAGAACAGGCAAGGTAATGTGGATGGAAGTTCACCAAATTGTGGGAATGACCATGGATATGGAAGTACTAGCTCCATGCAAAATTTCAAAAGTTACGGAGGAGTTTAAAACCTAGTGCAGTTCAAAACGCCGAATTAGGTCTAGACTTGGTATGGAACTAGGAACCAGGTCAAACAGTGCCCAAATCAACTCAAACCTTTCCAGTAGATCCCATAAATCATTTGAATCCCCTGCCAAAATTTCATAATTTTTGGAGTAGTTCTGACACATAAAATATCGCAAACACAAACCCCACATCAAGCCCTAATTTGAAATTGAACACAACCATAGGTCAAACCTTGCCCAATTTGATTCAATTTCCTCCAGTAGCTCTCAAGTAATATTTCAAAGCCCCTGTAAAAATTTCAAGTGATTTGGAATTAGTTTGACACATAAAATAATAAAGGGGATAGCACTGGATATAAGGAAAAAGAAAAAGACAAAGAAATAAAAAAAAAGGAAATCAGGCCGGGGCCCTTTGGACCGCCTCGGCCGGCCCACCTAATCCCGCCGGCCTTCCCCCTTTCTCCCTCTGCCCCCGGGGTCCCGCGCGTCAGCCCCTCTGCCCTCTGCTGCTGGACCCCACGCGTCAGGGCCCTTCTTCCACGTCTCGCCCGACCACACGCCGGGGCGGGCGGTGCTGTCCCGACCGGCCCCGTCCCGACCAGAGCGCCGCCCTATTTAACCCGCTGTCCCGACCGCTGCTTCCCTCTCCTCCCTTGTCCGAAAAAACCCTAGCTCCCCTCCCCGCGGTGCCCTAGCTCATCCCCGCGCCCGAGCTTCGCTTAGTCGTCTTCCCCGTCGCCGGCATCAGCTCCGGTGAGCTCGGGCCTTCCCTCCGGCCCCCTTTTCTCTTCATTTTCTTGCTTCCCGTGACCATCTCCCCCTCCTCAATCCTTCCCTCACCTCCTCCTTGCAGAGCGGAGCTCGGAACCACCTCATCGCCGACGACCGGATCTCTCTGCCGCTCTTCTTCACCGCGAGCTCGTACCCGGCCGCCCTAGCCCCTCCACACCGGTGCTTCGTCCTAGGGGTAAGCTCGCGGTGCTTTTCCCTCTTTCCCGAGCTCTGCCGAGCCTTGTAGCTCGGTCCGGTGAGGTCGCCGGCGACGCGCCGCCGCCTCAGGCCCATTCTCCGGTCGAACAGAGAGAGAGAGAGAGAGAGCAAGAAAGAGAGGGAGATGAGAGGTAGGGCGCGTGGCAAGCCGCGGTAGGCTGCCCGGGCCACTCTGACCGACACCCGGACCCCACTTGCCAGAGGGGTACGGTTAAGGGTGGGCATTTCGGTGTAGATTGGCTTCGTGTGCGCATAGGAATTAGGGCAGGTCTCCGGGTACACCTCGGGTGGGTTTAGCATTTAGTTCTGGCGCAGTTTAGGGTTAGGTTTTCTCGATTCTCCGATAAACTTCGAAACGCGATATCTTTCAAACCGTAGCTCGGATTTGGGCAAACTTTACCATTCTGGAAAGCTTAGGAAATTTCCTACAACTTGGCTGAAACCAAATTTCAAATTTTGAAATGGTACACCCCCTCCAAATTGAATTTGAATTAACGGCATATTCGTCGAGCGAGACTTCGGTAATTCGTAACTTGTGATCCGTAGCCCCGATCCCAACGAGTTTGATATTTTTGGAAACCTTGCGAGATCTCCTATACCTTGGTTCCATTGGGGCTACAGTATGGGCACATGCACAGTAGGTCGATTCTAAGTATAATTTATTAGCTTTTATCGTCGTTCGTCAGTGAACCCTAATTCGGTGACCTTAGCCCCGAATCAAGAAATTCCCCTACGTCAGCACACTCACATAACATTAACCCCTTATACCACGTCCACCCATCGTAACTAGCAATTCCAAACCCTAAGCTTCATAGCCGCGTAAAATGACATATATAAAGTTAGGGTTACAAGTTCATTTCCACAAGGTTACTTGGAGCAAGGCTCGCTGTCATGAAACCCTAACGCCTATACAACATCGTAGAAGTTCTTTCTTAACGTTTCATCATGTCGTATCACGTTCCCCGATAATCCGTAACTTGGCTATACTACCTCCAAATTGATTCGTTCCAGTTGCGTTAGTTTTGTATCTCAGAGCACTACTAGAATACAAACATGTTAACTTATGATCCTCTATTATGCGTAGTAATCTCTAACCTTAACATGCAACCAGATGAAATCGACATGCACGCATGGTTAGGACAATAACCTACTATCTACCATTGCCAATAGAGAATTCCTGATGCCGTAGGCTTGTAATACCTACACTACACTTTAGGATTACATATTTAGACTCATTCGTCATGCATACATGCTGGTTCTTAAAGATCCTTTTAATGTTATTTTCCGGTATCGCGCTTTGCTCGCTCCAGAGCCCGAAGCAGGAGACCACCCGGCCCACGACTCCACGCAAGATCAGGAATCCTACGACTAAGGCAAGCAGAGCTTGTTGCATCTTTGCATCGTTACTTATATACTTTACTTGATTACCTGTTGATGTGTGGATCGTTGTATGGAATGTGTGGTTCAGTTCGGTGAAACTAGCATGTTAGGGTGTACTGCCAGTTGTGTCTAGCGATGGCTGGAAATTGATTCGGTCCTTCTAATAACTTGAATCTATTTAAGTGAGGTGTGAGAGCCGAGGGTGTGCTCGACGGATACGGTTGGTAGGTTCTACCATCCTGAGGTGATTCCGCTCGACGGATACGGTTGGTTCCGCTGATTCCGTTCGACGGATACGGTTGGTAGGGTCTACCATCCTGAGGTGATTCCGGTCGTAGCATTTCCCTTATCACCGCGTGGACGTTAGCGGAAATCTCTGCCATGGACGTTTCGCATGATGAGCCTCGGTCACTTGGAGATTAGCTACCTCCGAGTGAAGAGCACTGGTTATTTCCATGGGGATGTATTTGCCGGTAACGATCCGAGAGATTATGTGAATGTGTGTCAATGTGATGAGGTGTGATATCCCAAGTGAGTGGGAAAAGGCAAGTGAGTGCCTGCTTATCCATTAAGGTGTATAGTGGGCAAGTGAGTGCCCCTATACCCATGTATTAAGGTGTATAGTGGGCAAGTGAGTGCCTCTATACCCATGTATATATATACGGCAAGTGAGTGCCACCATGTCCCTTCGTGGATACGTGTGAATTTTGATCTGTGAGTTGTTTCCCATGGGGAACCTTGTTCTGTCAAGGAAGTTCTTGAATGTTGTATCTTTCCGCTCGAATTATGCCATGGTTAATTACTGTTATACTAGTATGTGTAGGACATTTAATCAAGCACGAATAAGTCTTGCGAGTACCTTCGTACTCACCTAGGATATTCCTAGATCATTGCAGGTGAGCCGGTGGTCGAGGAATACTTCAATACCGCTTAGCTTCCGGTTTCCTTGGTTAGCTATTCGATTCATGGGATAGATGTGGTCTTAGGTCAGCGGTCACTGTGCCGCTATGGGTCTCATTTATTTTGCTTCCGCTGTTGTTAACTTCTCCGTACTCGGATATGTTTTCGGATTTAACCGACTGATGTAATGTATTGTCCCATCGTGGACAGTTATTAGTAATATCATATTGTAGAGCTTTGTGATGATATCCGAGTTGTTAATCCAGGCTGCCCCTGCACAATGCGTGAATGATATGAAGTGTATGGGTATGCCGTGAAGGACCGAGGCCGTACCATTTTCTACTAAGTCGAGCAGGTGTTGGTTGAGTGACCCGCTGGCTGAGATGCAGTGCCGGCCAGGCAGGGTGTGGGCGTTCTACCGGGCTTTCGAGCGACCCACTAGCTTTTCCGAGCTAGGTTAGGGTGTGGGTAGAATCGCCGGGCTCCTCCGACCTTGTTTGTCGTGGTAGGATTCGGGAACGACTCTGAGTCTTCACCGGTATCTGGGATCTGTATGTGGTTTGGGGAAGATTGGTCGCTTCCGACCGGCTCGCTCGTGGCGGGTGTCGGATCGCTTCACCTTGGTGCGTACGGCGCAGGTACCGTGCCACCGGTCTAGCGAGTCCTTCGGTCCTTGGCGACTTCGCGTTCCCTTAATCATATGCGGATTCTGGGTCCGTGACAGCTTGGTATCAGAGCCGAGCTGACCGTAGGAAACCAATTGCAGGTGGTCGTTAGTTAGGAGCTTCCGCTGCGCCACTGCCATTTGGCCAGCAAAACTATTTGCAAAAGTAAACCCTATGTTTAAAATTAATAAGTAGGTTGCTTTTTATTCCTTACCCTCGTCGCTCTTAGTTCTGATTTTCTTCTCTATTGCTTTTGTTTTTCTTGGTGTGGCTGACCCTGACTTATCCTTGTCGTGTTAGATGGAATTTCTTCAGCTGGTGCATGCTACCCACGCCTTGGATGTCGACGGGTTTCCAGAGGTGCTTTTATACATGCTTCGGGAACTCGGATTCCCCTATCTCCCGGAGTACCTTGTGCATAAAGCCGACCTAGGGTTTGGCATGTACGAGTATCAAGCGCGTGTGTTCATTCACTCGCGTGCGCAGGACCCTCCCCACCAGCCATGCTTCTTCAATGGCTATGGAGCAGAACTGGAGTCCGCGGTCCAAGACGCAGCTTATTCAGCTATGTGCCATCTTCGGCATGAGCTTCCGGGTCTCGTTGGAGGCCCTTTCACCTACTTTCCGTCGCGAACTCCCATGGAGGACGTGGCGCCATCCGAAGACTTCACCCAGGAGAGCAACGTGGTACTAGCCCATTTGGGTCGCCTCGTCCGATCCTTGGACATGGCATACCGTGCCCGTGGATTCGAGATGAGGCGGTATCGCTATCGCCTCATCACCTCTCTTGAGCTTGCACATCAACAACGGAGAGACTTCGCTGCACCCCCTCACTTCTGGACCGGAGAGGGCATCTACTCGGTCTATGGAAGAGGTCCATGGGTGTACCACTATCCGTCGGTGGGCGGAATGGAGATTGGTTTCCCACCCGATTCGTTGCGTCCACAAATGGCGGTGGGCAGCGTTCGTCGTATTCCCTCTGTGATCCCTCAGTTTGGACACAGCATTCCTTTGTTCCACTCCATGGTTCCTCTCCCCACTGAGTTGGAAGCTTATGAGATCAGTCGTCGTAATGAGGGAGCTCCATATAGTCCTTAGTGCGGTTTGTATTTTGGAATGTAAGATGAACTGTCTTAGGTTATCCTTTGGAGAATTGTAATTGGGTATCCATGACTGCAATTTTGGAACATTACCCCCGTTTATTTCACTAAGAGAGTGATCTAAACCGCAGCCTTTGTATGAAACTCTGTTGATCGTATTAATGCACTCGTGTGTTAGCGTCAACGTTCCTTGCAATTGTTTTGTGCCTCATTTTCTCGTGAAAGTGCGTATGAAATGATGTGCCGCATGTTGGACCACCTTGTTATACCCTGGTGGAAATATCCTTGATCTTCCAAGTGTCCAACTTCTTTATCTCATCTGGTGCCTTTTTACTTCAGCAGCATGGCATCTGGAACCCGTGGAGCCGCTCGCGGGCGTCGTGAGCGTGAAGGAGAAGAAATGCCACCCCCTCCCCAACAGCCCAACATCGCCAAAATTTTGCTCACCCAGAACCGGATCTTAGAGCAGATAGTGCGTAATCAAGGCGCAGCAGGTGGTCAGGGCAGAGGCAGTCTGTCTGAATTTCAGAGAACTCAACCAGCTACTTTTGATCGGACCGATGACCCTCTTGAAGCCGACAATTGGATCCGCACGATTGAAAGGAAACTTCAGCTGGCCCAGTGTGCTGAAGAGGACAAGGTCAACTTCGCCTCCCACTATCTAGAAGGAGCCGCCGCGGACTGGTGGGAGAACTTTTTGGCCCTGCAAGCCCCCGGCCATGTGATCACTTGGGCCGAGTTCCGAACCGGCTTCCGTGATTTCCATATCCCTGCCGGTATCATGGCATTGAAGAAGGAAGAGTTCCGAGACCTTCGTCAAGGCAAGAAGCCCATCATGGAGTTTCTCCGTGAGTTCAACCATTTGGCGCGATATGCACCTCGAGAAGTCTCCTCTGACGAGGACAAGGTGGAGAAGTTCATGGGGAAATTAAGTGAAGAAATACAAGCTAAGTTAGCCACGATTGATGTGTGAAACTTTCAGCACCTGGTGGATAAGGCCATCAACGTGGAGGCCAAAGAATTAGCCCTCGACAAGACTCGTAAGCGTGAAAGAGAAGCACTAAAGGCTGCTGCAAGCAGTTCGCAGAGGCCACGGGTGTGGCAGCCACAACCACCCCGTCCCACTGGACAGTATCCACCTAGGCCACAAGATTATGCTCCTCGCCCTCAGCAACAAGGACATCAGCCTCATCCCCAGAACGGACAGCCGCAACCCGTATTTGATCGGAGTAAGATCAGGTGCTATAACTGCGGAAATATGGGGCACTTTGCTGATCGCTGCACCTCGCCGCGCACAAATTTTGCCTTTGCTCCCAAGGGGCAACAAGGACAAGCTAGTGGAGGGCCTCAAGCTAAGGGATCAGCTCCCAACAAGCCTCAATCCACCCGCAGTAGCAGGGTGAACTACATCACCGTCGAAGAAGCGATGGATGCATCGGAGGAAGTGTTGGGTACGTTCACTGTTAAGTTAACTCCTGCCCCCGCTCTCTTTGATTTCGGAGCATCCCATCCCTCCCCATTAAGCAAGCTTGCACAGGATAACTAGGTTCCATTACCCGCATTGCATTATTCCCGCTTTGCTGCAATCCTCGATCCGGAGTTGGGAACCAAATTAGTATATGACGGTGTTAAGACCAGGAGGAGTAAGGACTTGCTTTTAACTCATGTGGTGGTACCTGGATTAAGAAAACCCAACCACTATATTAAATCTGGAATGGTTGACCAAGCTTCAGATTAACGTAGACAGCACCGGAAAACTTATTACCCCGTATCGCCGGGTCCGGTAGATAAGTAACGAGCGTGACTTAACCCTCGTCAGGACACCCCCCTCTTCCCATATTCCTCCACCTCGTGAATCCCCTATAGATCACATCCTCACCCGTTGCAAGCCTGAACCGGAGCGCGAAGACCCTTAAGTATGGTACCCGATGGACTCTATCATCTCCTGATCCCCACCACCCAGTTAATTACAAGAATATTACTTTCTTGTTTTTACTGAGAAAAATACAACAAAGATTCTAGAGAATCTAGCTTAACAGCCAAATCAAGAATATTTCGCATCACAATTCGCCCTAAACCCCGTACGAAGAATGGTATAGAGAAAACGAAGGTAAGGAAGTTGAACGAACGATCAAATAGGAGAGAAACAAACAGTAGAAGAAAAGGATGGATACGCATAATGCCACCAGTTCGTCGGTACAGTGGCAAGTTCAAGGACCTAAGAGACACAGATCACCCATTAAAGATGTCATCTATGTAATCCTAGCTACTTAAGATCTTTCGGAAT
Source organism: Stipa capillata (assembly GCA_019208055.1). Classification (NCBI taxonomy): domain Eukaryota; kingdom Viridiplantae; phylum Streptophyta; class Magnoliopsida; order Poales; family Poaceae; genus Stipa; species Stipa capillata. Next base: position 95,514 of record JAGXJF010001712.1, on the reverse strand, counting down.
ACCCTAGTTGGAATCTTGCCACCGAGTTCCTAAAAACAAAGTCAATCCCCGAGATAGGACAACCACGTAAGGATCAAGCATCCAACATGCAGCCTCGATGAAATAGAATATGGAACCTGAAAAACTTTCAGATGCCCAATCCTACTCCCGATCTTTCTCCCCAAGTAATCATAAACAGATACTTCAATTGCTTCAAGTCTCTACCCTCGCTATCTCCAGCCTCATTGGAACGGAGACAGCTGGTCGTCATCGTCTCTCTCACTCAAACCAACGATCTTGAATTCTGAAATTTGCAGGACTAACCAGGTCCCTGCACTCTTACTCTCCCAGAATACGATTATTATTGAAAATAATAACTTGATCTGGTTTTCTCTTTCCAGAACTGGTGTAGAAGTCAAATAGTGATCCCACGACCTGTCATCAGCAACGCAAGGACCTAACCTTCCATGAAACACATGGATCCCCGCTATCCACCTATTCCGGTAGCATAAAACCTTCGTTGTCATTTTGATGGACCCATAGGAACGGAAACCTGCCCGGTTTGTCACAAAGTACAACTTAGGTCACCTGTTCAAGGTTAAGCATCGGAGACCAGCAGAAGTGTGGTAACCCCTCCATAACCCCACGATGGAAGAACTACAGGAAGGTCTCTTGGTAGAATGGAATACAAAACCCAGAACCATACTGTTCAACTCTTCGAAGTCCGATGAAGCAACCACACCGAAGATGAAGCTAAGTGGGAAACATGAAGATTGGCTCAGGACCGAGCTCTCGTCTCTGGTTGCCGAACGTTAGAGATCTCGGGTCGAGATCTTTTTAAGGGGGGTAGATTTTGTAACACCTAGAATTGATAATTAGGGTTTGCCTCGCATTCATGCATACATGTCATCATATCCATGCATGCAAATATGCACCTTATTTAAACTTAGATGTATTATGATTTTACTTTATAGAATATGTACATATCTCATCCTCGGTGGAAATTATTGCAAACACCAATCAACTTATTCGAAGTATCGAACTTCGACAATAACATTAGCAACTGGTGTGATCAGTGACCCCATCGATGAATCTCCCTACTAACTTGCCCCAACATCTTCTACCCAAGGTTTCCCCAAACACCACATGAAATAATAGCTCGAGTAGGCTCTCCGGGTGCAAACCCTAAAGTGCCGAAGAACTAGGGTTTGGAGAACAGGCAAGGTAATGTGGATGGAAGTTCACCAAATTGTGGGAATGACCATGGATATGGAAGTACTAGCTCCATGCAAAATTTCAAAAGTTACGGAGGAGTTTAAAACCTAGTGTAGTTCAAAACGCCGAATTAGGTCTAGACTTGGTATGGAACTAGGAACCAGGTCAAACAGTGCCCAAATCAACTCAAACCTTTCCAGTAGATCCCATAAATCATTTTGAATCCCCTGCCAAAATTTCATAATTTTTGGAGTAGTTCTGACACATAAAATATCGCAAACACAAACCCCACATCAAGCCCTAATTTGAAATTGAACACAACCATAGGTCAAACCTTGCCCAATTTGATTCAATTTCCTCCAGTAGCTCTCAAATAATATTTCAAAGCCCCTGTAAAAATTTCAAGTGATTTGGAATTAGTTTGACACATAAAATAATAAAGGGGATAGCACTGGATATAAGGAAAAAGAAAAAGACAAAGAAAAAAAAAGGAAATCAGGCCGGGGCCCTTTGGACCGCCTCGGCCGGCCCACCTAATCCCGCCGGCCTTCCCCCTTTCTCCCTCTGCCCCCGGGGTCCCGCGCGTCAGCCCCTCCGCCCTCTGCTGCTGGACCCCACGCGTCAGGGCCCTTCTTCCACGTCTCGCCCGACCACACGCCGGGGCGGGCGGTGCTGTCCCGACCGGCCCCGTCCCGACCAGAGCGCCGCCCTATTTAACCCGCTGTCCCGACCGCTGCTTCCCTCTCCTCCCTTGTCCGAAAAAACCCTAGCTCCCCTCCCCGCGGTGCCCTAGCTCATCCCCGCGCCCGAGCTTCGCTTAGTCGTCTTCCCCGTCGCCGGCATCAGCTCCGGTGAGCTCGGGCCTTCCCTCCGGCCCCCTTTTCTCTTCATTTTCTTGCTTCCCGTGACCATCTCCCCCTCCTCAATCCTTCCCTCACCTCCTCCTTGCAGAGCGGAGCTCGGAACCACCTCATCGCCGACGACCGGATCTCTCTGCCGCTCTTCTTCACCGCGAGCTCGTACCCGGCCGCCCTAGCCCCTCCACACCGGTGCTTCGTCCTAGGGGTAAGCTCGCGGTGCTTTTCCCTCTTTCCCGAGCTCTGCCGAGCCTTGTAGCTCGGTCCGGTGAGGTCGCCGGCGACGCGCCGCCGCCTCAGGCCCATTCTCCGGTCGAACAGAGAGAGAGAGAGAGAGAGCAAGAAAGAGAGGGAGATGAGAGGTAGGGCGCGTGGCAAGCCGCGGTAGGCTGCCCGGGCCACTCTGACCGACACCCGGACCCCACTTGCCAGAGGGGTACGGTTAAGGGTGGGCATTTCGGTGTAGATTGGCTTCGTGTGCGCATAGGAATTAGGGCAGGTCTCCGGGTACACCTCGGGTGGGTTTAGCATTTAGTTCTGGCGCAGTTTAGGGTTAGGTTTTCTCGATTCTCCGATAAACTTCGAAACGCGATATCTTTCAAACCGTAGCTCGGATTTGGGCAAACTTTACCATTCTGGAAAGCTTAGGAAATTTCCTACAACTTGGCTGAAACCAAATTTCAAATTTTGAAATGGTACACCCCCTCCAAATTGAATTTGACTTAACGGCATATTCGTCGAACGAGACTTCGGTAATTCGTAACTTGTGATCCGTAGCCCCGATCCCAACGAGTTTGATATTTTTGGAAACCTTGCGAGATCTCCTATACCTTGGTTCCATTGGGGCTACAGTATGGGCACATGCACAGTAGGTCGATTCTAAGTATAAGTTATTAGCTTTTATCGTCGTTCGTCAGTGAACCCTAATTCGGTGACCTTAGCCCCGAATCAAGAAATTCCCCTACGTCAGCACACTCACATAACATTAACCCCTTATACCACGTCCACCCATCGTAACTAGCAATTCCAAACCCTAAGCTTCATAGCCGCGTAAAATGACATATATAAAGTTAGGGTTACAAGTTCATTTCCACAAGGTTACTTAGAGCAAGGCTCGCTGTCATGAAACCCTAACGCCTATACAACATCGTAGAAGTTCTTTCTTAACGTTTCATCATGTCGTATCACGTTCCCCGATAATCCGTAACTTGGCTATACTACCTCCAAATTGATTCGTTCCAGTTGCGTTAGTTTTGTATCTCAGAGCACTACTAGAATACAAACATGTTAACTTATGATCCTCTATTATGCGTAGTAATCTCTAACCTTAACATGCAACCAGATGAAATCGACATGCACGCATGGTTAGGACAATAACCTACTATCTACCATTGCCAATAGAGAATTCCTGATGCCGTAGGCTTGTAATACCTACACTACACTTTAGGATTACATATTTAGACTCATTCGTCATGCATACATGCTGGTTCTTAAAGATCCTTTTAATGTTATTTTCCGGTATCGCGCTTTGCTCGCTCCAGAGCCCGAAGCAGGAGACCACCCGGCCCACGACTCCACGCAAGATCAGGAATCCTACGACTAAGGCAAGCAGAGCTTGTTGCATCTTTGCATCGTTACTTATATACTTTACTTGATTACCTGTTGATGTGTGGATCGTTGTATGGAATGTGTGGTTCAGTTCGGTGAAACTAGCATGTTAGGGTGTACTGCCAGTTGTGTCTAGCGATGGCTGGAAATTGATTCGGTCCTTCTAATAACTTGAATCTATTTAAGTGAGGTGTGAGAGCCGAGGGTGTGCTCGACGGATACGGTTGGTAGGTTCTACCATCCTGAGGTGATTCCGCTCGACGGATACGGTTGGTTCCGCTGATTCCGTTCGACGGATACGGTTGGTAGGGTCTACCATCCTGAGGTGATTCCGGTCGTAGCATTTCCCTTATCACCGCGTGGACGTTAGCGGAAATCTCTGCCATGGACGTTTCGCATGATGAGCCTCGGTCACTTGGAGATTAGCTACCTCCGAGTGAAGAGCACTGGTTATTTCCATGGGGATGTATTTGCCGGTAACGATCCGAGAGATTATGTGAATGTGTGTCAATGTGATGAGGTGTGATATCCCAAGTGAGTGGGAAAAGGCAAGTGAGTGCCTGCTTATCCATTAAGGTGTATAGTGGGCAAGTGAGTGCCCCTATACCCATGTATTAAGGTGTATAGTGGGCAAGTGAGTGCCTCTATACCCATGTATATATATACGGCAAGTGAGTGCCACCATGTCCCTTCGTGGATACGTGTGAATTTTGATCTGTGAGTTGTTTCCCATGGGGAACCTTGTTCTGTCAAGGAAGTTCTTGAATGTTGTATCTTTCCGCTCGAATTATGCCATGGTTAATTACTGTTATACTAGTATGTGTAGGACATTTAATCAAGCACGAATAAGTCTTGCGAGTACCTTCGTACTCACCTAGGATATTCCTAGATCATTGCAGGTGAGCCGGTGGTCGAGGAATACTTCAATACCGCTTAGCTTCCGGTTTCCTTGGTTAGCTATTCGATTCATGGGATAGATGTGGTCTTAGGTCAGCGGTCACTGTGCCGCTATGGGTCTCATTTATTTTGCTTCCGCTGTTGTTAACTTCTCCGTACTCGGATATGTTTTCGGATTTAACCGACTGATGTAATGTATTGTCCCATCGTGGACAGTTATTAGTAATATCATATTGTAGAGCTTTGTGATGATATCCGAGTTGTTAATCCAGGCTGCCCCTGCACAATGCGTGAATGATATGAAGTGTATGGGTATGCCGTGAAGGACCGAGGCCGTACCATTTTCTACTAAGTCGAGCAGGTGTTGGTTGAGTGACCCGCTGGCTGAGATGCAGTGCCGGCCAGGCAGGGTGTGGGCGTTCTACCGGGCTTTCGAGCGACCCACTAGCTTTTCCGAGCTAGGTTAGGGTGTGGGTAGAATCGCCGGGCTCCTCCGACCTTGTTTGTCGTGGTAGGATTCGGGAACGACTCTGAGTCTTCACCGGTATCTGGGATCTGTATGTGGTTTGGGGAAGATTGGTCGCTTCCGACCGGCTCGCTCGTGGCGGGTGTCGGATCGCTTCACCTTGGTGCGTACGGCGCAGGTACCGTGCCACCGGTCTAGCGAGTCCTTCGGTCCTTGGCGACTTCGCGTTCCCTTAATCATATGCGGATTCTGGGTCCGTGACAGACGGCTCCAAATGGTCCATCACTGGTGTGTACGGCCCGCAATCGGATGGCGACAAAATCATCTTTCTTTAAGAAATTAGATTTATTGCCATGACTGTCCTTCCCGAATGGCTCATTCTTGGTGACTTCAATCTCATCTTCCAAGCGGCAGACAAAAACAATGACAATCTTAACCGACAACTCATGGGTTCTTTTCGGGCGGCCATTCAAGACCTCTCTCTCAAAGAAATTCATCTAAATGGAAGAAGATTTACTTGGAGCAACGAACGCGAAAACCCTACCCTCACTCGCATCGATCGCTTTTTCTACATCATGGATTGGGAACTCTGTTTTCCTTCTTGCTTTCTTCATTCTTTGGCATCGGTAGTCTTAGATCATACTCCTCTTCTTCTTGAAGGACAAACAGAAATACAAATGCAGAAAAAATTAGATTCAAAAACTTCTGGACCAAGATGTCGGGGTTCGTTGATTTAGAGCAACAGACTTGGTCTAGGCTCCTTTGCTCTACCAACCCTCTTATTCGTCTCCATACAAAACTCTCCTTGGGTTGCTAAAGCCCTCAAGCGATGGAACCGCACTAACATTGGCAACACTCAACTCCAACTTGCCCTGGCTAAGGACATCATTCTTCGACTCGATGAAGCTCAGGAGAGTTGCTTCCTTACTAATGAGGAGAGACAACTTCAAACCTCTTCAATCTTGTTGTCTCAAATTGGTGACCATACATAAAATCAAATTCAAACAAAGGTCTAGGCTCTCCTGGATCAAACTCGGTGATGCAAATACTAAATTTTTTCATCTTCGCATGGGAGCCCAAAAAGGGAAAATTTCATCCAAAGTCTCCACCTAGACAATGACACCGCAGTCACTCATGAACCTAAGGCCGCGGCCCTCCATTTTCACTATTCTAATCTTCTCGGCCAAGCAATGCCCATGGACACTATTATTAATTGGAACGAGCTTGGCTACAACCCGGTTGATCTCTCACACCTCAAAACACCGTTTGAAGCTGCTGAAATGAAAGATACCATCTTCTCTATGCCGACTGATAAAGCGCTTAGACCCGATGGATTTAACGGGCTATTCTTCCGGACCTGTTGGGATATTATTAAGGATGACCTTTTGGCTGCCTTTCATCCTCTTTACGACCTTCATAGCGCGGGTTTTGCTCTATCCAACACAGCCAATATCGTCTTAATCCCTAGGTGTGAGGGGGCCAACAGTATTGGTGACTATCGCCCCATTAGTCTAATACACAACATCGCCAAGATCTTCTCCAAACTGCTGGCTAACAGACTCGCTCCCTGCCTTAATGACCTGATCTCACTATGCCAAAGCGCCTTCATTGAAAAGAGATGCATTCAGGACAATTTCTTATACACTCAAAATTTGGTCAGAACCTTATTCAAATCAAAGATGCCGCCCCTGTTCCTCAAGCTTGATATTGCCAAGGCCTTCGATTCGGTCTCTTGGGGATACCTTTTTGATGTCCTTCACACTGTTGGTTTTGTTCACCGCTTCTGTGAATGGATTTCCATCCTCCTTGGCTCGGCATCATCAAAATTTCTACTGAATGGGACTCTTGGAGAGAGCTTCCACCACCAGCGTGGGGTTTGACAGGGGGACCCTTTATCCCCCATGCTTTTCATCCTGGCCATCGACCCTCTGTGACGTATTATGGACTGTGCCACTCATCATGGAATCCTCTCTCCAATTCAATCCAGGGCAGCCTGTATGCGCACCTCTCTTTGTGCTGATGCTGCTGCTATCTTTATAAACCCCCATCGCTTCAGAATTCCAGGCCGTCCAACGCATTTTACTCCACTTCGGAAAAGCTTCGGGTCTTGTCACCAATTTTCAGAAAACAACTGTGCACCCTATTTGCTGTGAGAACATCGATCTCTAGACCATCCTTGGTCTCTTCCCGGGTGAACAAAAAGATTTCCCCTATTGCTGCCTAGGTCTCCCTCTGCATCTAAGAAAATTAAAGCGTCTCCATGTCCAACCAATCATTGATAAGATGGCCACGCGTCTCGCTTCTTGGAAAGGCAAATTACTCTCAACTGTCGGTCGCCTCACTCTTGTCAAATCGGTACTCTCTTCTTTGCCTATATACCATCTCACGATCTTCCCTTTAACTCGATAGGCCTAAAAAGGATGGACAAGCTCAAACGATCTTTCCTTTGGAAAGGTAAAAATATGCTAATGGAGGACAAAGTCTGGTGAATTGGCAATCAGTGTGCAGACCTATCAATCTTGGAGGCCTTGGCATTTTGGACCTCCAGAAATTCAGTAGAGCGCTCCGTCTTCATTGGCTTTGGCAGATTTGGACCTCCCCTAATAAGCCTTGGATTGGCACCCCAAAGGCCTCTCTCCAGGCCTTTTCAAGATAGCTCGTAGGAAAAACCGCTCGGTGGCCATTAAACTTGATAACTATAAATGGATTCACTCCATCATCGCTGGCATCACCTCCACTGAGCTTCTTCATAGCTTTGTCTCCCTCTGGTCCCTCATTCAGGAGGTGAACCTCACTGGGGAACCTGACTCTATCCTTTGGAAGCATACTACTCATGGTCTTTACACCTCCAAATCTGCTTATCTGATGCAATTCACCGGTTCCTATGCACCCTTCAAAACTGATATCATTTGGAAGGTGGATGCTGAGAACAAAGTGAGATTCTTCTCCTGGACACTTATTTAAGAAAAAATCCTTACGCAAACAATCTCGCGACTAGAGGATGGCCCCATCTCCCGATTTGTCAGCTCTGTAATGCCACCCCCGAGACGGGCGTCCACCTTTGTCTCCAATGTCTTTTTACACAGCGGTTTGGGATACCATCCTCATGTGGTACAACTTCGACATCATTCATTCTACAGACCCAATGGACTTTGGTGATGTTAAATCTTGGTGGACAGCCGCCTCCTCTTCTATCCAACGATCAAATCGTAAAACATTCAACGGGATCGCCTTCAACATCATGTGGAACATCTGAAAGGAACGCAATAGGTGCATTTTCATGGGTGACTCGCTTCAAGCACCACAAGTTGCTCTCTTAATTAAGGAAACAATTGATTTCAGCCTTCCAGCCTCCATGAGACTATTCTTTTCTTTCTTTCGCTTTTTATTGTTTTCTTTCGGGGCCCCTATATATAAACTCTTCTCCTTGTTTAATGAATTGGCAGCACTCCCACCACGTTAAGCAAAAATAATAAAAAAATTTGATAAAATATTTCGTCCTACTTTACCCTTAATAATAGGAGTACAGGAAAACAAAATTACTGAAGGTTGTGAAATGCGAAGGCCGCTCCCCAAACAAGAAACAAGAAACAAGAAACAAGTCACTCCGGAGAAAAACCAAAACAAAGGTCGCAGTAACAAGGGAGCACTGCAAAAAAAAACTGAAATACTCCACCATTATCATGCTGTTACTGGGGAGCATGATAGGTGTATATTCCATGGCGTATCCATTATTCAGACCTTCACAAGTTCACAGTCACCGTCCTTATCCAGCATCGATCGCCGGACAAATGCAACTGCAGAGAAACCGGGAAAGCAGAAACGTAACAGAGACCCATCGATTACGGATTACCTGCAGGTGCACGCGTGTACCCGCAGAGCACTTTCCTCCGTTTGAGCATAGCACTTTTGAGAGCATGCTAGTCAATTTTATAGAGCTACTCTAATGTTCGATAAACTAATTTGGGTTGCTCTGAATCCTCCGTTTGAGCAGAGCAAGGGCCTTTTTATTTGCAGGATTTTAAAACACAAAAATACAAAAAGAAAAAATTACATTATATTATTTTGAATCTTACAGGAATAAAGAATATAAAAGAATGTTTGAATACTTATAGAAAAAACATAGAAATCTTTTGAAGTGGTTGGAGCCAATGAATTTTTGTTCATAAAATATAGTTGCAAATGAATCTTTTAAAAAAATCCTACGAATTGGATACTAAAAATCAAACAACCTACGTAGTTAAAAATCCTAAAAAGTACAATCCTCCTAAAATCCCAGGACGCTTCCCTTTCTAAGATTTTACACCTTGGTATTTTCACAAACTTGGTTGACTAGTTTCTCCATCTTCTTGTCTAATTTTAAGCAAACTACGGAGTGTATTAAAACAACCACGTGAAGCAGTAGCACCGTCTAGAGATTACACCATGGTCAGTAGGTACCTACTGAAAAAGAAGAAACTTTTTGCTCACGTTGGGTCAAGGTCTCTGGCCGTATGATTTTGATTCACCGGATGATCAGTCCGCTCTAGAAGCTGCTCACATTCCATTCACTCCATCTGTTTCACAGGACTGGGTACTTCTTTTTCCTTAAAATACTTGACGCTTCTCTAGTTCCTCGGCAAAGTTTTTCTAAAATTGCCCCTAAAACCTACTAATTCCCCTTGGACGCCTCATTTGCGTGCTTGAGATACATTTTTGTTCACTTTCAAATATTTGCCAAGTACCGTGAAAGACGTAGTACGAAAATCATTTCTTATTATTACGACTAACATTTTAGTGTTAATAATTGTTACAGTAGAAAGCTATTCTATACCTGACCTGCCTGGGGAGGCAATCTAGCTATTTCAAACACCAACAGCAAGGATGGAGTGCAGCTCGCACACTTGTGCGTACGTCTGACCATAATAGCATGCCCCAGTGGCTGTTAGAGCATGTACAACGCTCCACTCTAGACAGCTACCCTGGGTGTCTACGTCGACCCACGTCCTCCAACTCGGTCTAAGCGTATGCTTGCAGAGAGAAGCTGGTGCCTGCCGAGGAAGTTGGTTCCTCCCTGACATAAAGTACTTTAGTTAGTACTTTACTATTTTAATATAGATCTTAATTATAAAATTTTTGTTTTAATATTTAAATAAGTGATGAAGGGTTGAGTTGGAAAGTTGGGGACAGAGAAAAAGTAGGAGGATGACCTCACATGAAGCAGCTTGCATTGGGTAGATATTGTCTACAAGAGTAGCCTCATTTCTCTTTATCTATGTGGACAGCTAAAGCTACATCTTGCTATAGCTTTGGTCAAACATGCCCTTAACCTCCCATGTGTCGCTCGAGCTGGCGGAATCGCCATGCTTGGGCCCGCTATCCATGGCAGTGAGCTCCTGTTTCTTCGACGCTAGGACCACGAGCTTCATGGAAGCAGGAGAGGCCAAAAAGAAATTGGGTCTAGGGAAACGTTGAGTACGTCGTCGTGGTGAAAAGGTTGCAGCGGTGCATAGTAATCTGTTGTCGTTTCCACTCGATTTTGCACAACAAGGAGGGAGACAGGCGGCACAGTAGTGGCGGTGAGGGAGGTTTCAGTGTTGCCTCCTTGACAGCCACCGTGACCGCCGTAGGTATAGGTTGTGCAGAGTAATTTGGCCTATTATCTATTTTTCTATTTTTCTAAGGTTAAAGAGTAGGGATCTATTTATAGACTGTGTTTTAAGACCCACCTATCTCTAGAAAACTGTTAGATTCCTAAACCATGTCACCAACCACGATCAATAAATGTGATAAAACAAATCTTTTGACCTCTAGTGGGAGTAAACATTTCACCACAAATGTCTAAATGAATAATCTTTCTGCCTTTGGAGAAGGCGCACGTGCCATTTTACCCTAATACATGTCTCACAAATACTATAATCCTCTCACTTACAGTTTAAAAATCCAGAATTAATAAGCCTCTTAATTATGTTTTTACATGTATGATTAAGTCGTGAATGCCATAGATAAGATTCCAAGCATGTATTCCTACCACCAGTATTTCTCATAGTGAATTTCAGTGGAGTAGATCTCATTAATTTCTCTATTGTACTTCTATATAGTCGTCCTCAACACCTCGAGTATTAGTTTCTCGTGTAAATTTCACATTATTTATTATCTATCACAAGTATTAATATTATGCTATGAATATTTCTATATTGAGTTAAATACTGAATGGCTACAAAACATACATTAATATAAATAAATGTCGAAGTCACATATAATGTCGGTTTTGGTTCTGGTTGCTGTGATCTAAGTTTTCTTTTTATGGTGCTCTCGATTCTTCTTTCTTTTCAACAATTTTGTTCAACTTCGCATCTGTAATGAGGAAATTGTAGAACGTCTTACAGGAGCTGCTCATAGTTGGAGGATTTCACTGTAGCCGATTGCTCGTAGTTGGATAGAGTTGCTCATAGTTGAACGGGTTGCACCTTTGCATGCCTATTTTTTAATCTATGTTCAGTTTTGTGTGATGTAAATGGGCCAGACTGTGGATTGTAGCCGGGCCAGAACAATCCGCGTGGATTAGGCCGTGATCCCGGCTGATGCCCGGCCTAACCAAACGAGGTTAATCCATAGGTTAGTCTTTGTCAGGAGCTAATTATATTCGTTAGACGTATGTGAAAGCAAACTCTTTCGGCCAAGTCCCAAAAATAGCCGTTTGAACCCGGACCGAAAGTCGCCCGCAAAAAGGACATCCCCGTGCGCCCTCAACCGCATGATCAGATCTTAACGGCTCCAAACCCCCCGACCCGCAGCCCAGGAACCTTCTAGAACCCCATGAGCCCCCTTCCTCTATAAAATCCCCGCCTCAGCCTCCTTTACTCCTCCTCTCCAAACCCTAGCCCCCCTCCTCCTCCTCAACCCGCCGCCACTTCTCCGCCTCCGGGGGAAACAAGAAAAACCCTTGAGCTTTCACAGTTCGCCGGAGAGCGCGAGTGATGGCGGCGAAAGGCGATGGGCCGGCGATCGGCATCGACCTCGGCACGACGTACTCGTGCGTCGGCGTGTGGCAGCACGACCGCGTCGAGATCATCGCCAACGACCAGGGCAACCGGACCACGCCGTCGTACGTGGCCTTCACCGACTCCGAGCGCCTCATCGGGGACGCCGCCAAGAACCAGGTGGCGATGAACCCCATCAACACCGTCTTCGGTGAGCGCCTCTCCACTTACACGCCCTCCGGTTGCAGATCTTTATACTGCTCTGATGAAGTGATTACTAGCCCTCTTCGATCTGCTATGTTTAGTGCGTTTTAGATGAATTTGAGTTTGTTACAGTTTGATGTGTGCAGCGTTTTGGCTTGGAGCACAGCTGGTCGCTCAGATCCGTCGTAGTTGTAGAGTTGCTTGTGCTCGCAACGGTTTTGACTGGTACTAGTTGCCTAGCAAGTGTTGATTTGGTGGGTTCAGATCTGTTACAAGTAGTGGAGTATGCTTGTGCAAATTGGATCTGAGGGATCCATGTTTGTTTCTGGGCATTGGGTAATTTTAGTCTGCCACTCAGATCTGTAGGTCAAGAGTAGATCTGGGCACTGGATTATTTCAGACAGTAGGTTTTGGTACTTCGTTGACATATGAGCCCAGATCTGATAATTTGTGGTAGACCGTACTCTGTAGTTTAGTATTATGGAGCTTGATGGTTTAACATATCGACATTTGCATCCGTATATGCTAGTGCCCACTTATTTGTATTCCTGTCACGGCAATTCTACTATGAATTGGGCTGTTACTCAACGTTGAGTTATGTTCACAAATACTCTGATGGACCAGTTGTTAAATGATTTTCGTGTTCTCGGTGCAGATTTTGCTGTTACGAATTTGCGTAATTGTTTAGACGGTCATTTAACCAGTGCTACAAAGTGGTCGTCCTAGGGGATTGTTCGCAACATTGTTCACAGCATGATGATCTGATATTTTTTTTGGCTCGTTGGGCACTTAAATTTGTTTTATTTTTGCTAATTAACTGCACATTTAGGCTGACATTTTGTCTGTCTGAAGCATTAAACCTGCTATACAAATTTACCTTGCTTTATCTTTCCTGTGAGTTTATATGATAACTTTAGGTGTTTTTATTTGGAATGTTGCTCTGGAGCTGGCAGATTGATGATGGAACAAAATCCAAGCGCTTATTCTGCTGATGTTAATATGATGGGATGGCCGTGGGCCTGTTTTAGTTTGCTACCACAATTTGCGAAGCCGAAATTGTGGCAACTTACACGTTGGTCTTGATCATGTGAGTTACCCCAATTTTGGCCGGCCAATTTTTGACTTGGCAAAATTTGGCAGCAAGTTTAACAGGCCTATAGCTTTCATGGTTTTCAATCTGAACCATCTGCAGCTCATCTTTTCCTTGAGTTTCTTTTAATGTTGCCTTCAAATTTATTTCATTATGTTATACTGGCATTTTTGTGTTGGTTGTGGGAATTTTACAAGGTACTGTTTTCATGACAAATGTTGGTTTCGAATTGCTTTTCGATTCTTTCTTTTGGTGTATGAGTGCTGCTCATTTATGAAAAATTGATGGGAGAAATGATGAATATCATATCCATACCACATTTCTGCATTCATTGTGATGATCAATTTACAACGTGCACTACCATCTGATCTCCCATCATGATTTTTAGCTGATATATTTTTTACATGGAAAAGTAAGCAGAAGCTATGTAATGCTGAACTGGTCTTGTCGATGTGCAATCTGTGATGCAAACAATCCCATTTGCTGAATCACTGTGATTATTATAATCAAGATCACCATCTTTCGGCTGAGATTGCACAATGTACAATGTTACTTTGTTTTACATAACGATTATTCTGTTGTTGGATTCATTTGTTAGAGTCAACGCCAGTTGGTATCTGACACTTGGTCATTTTTTTTATTCCGTGTCTCGAAACATGGCAGAAAACGAACTGGAATGGATCTTTGCGACACTGGCTGCCCCTATTGAGCTTCCAGTTACTATATACCTGCTTTCATGACTTAGGCTAATATTCCTTTTTGATATTATTATACAGAGTTACTTGTTATGTGAATTAGATGTGTACAATGCAGTCAATGCATGATATGAATGTCTAGAATTTTTTACTTTCATTTGATTGCTTGTTGACCTTAGTTTTGGGTAGCTCTGAGATTGATTTTTATATGATGACTATCATTTTGCTATGTTATACATGCACATATAAGTCTTTGGTTATTCCTTATCACGTTGAGGTTGGTGTGTATGCAATTTCTGACACAAATTCTATTGTGCAGATGCCAAGCGTCTCATTGGCCGGAGATTTACTGATGCTACTGTCCAGAGTGATATTAAGCTCTGGCCCTTCAAGGTTGTTGCTGGACCTGGTGACAAGCCCATGATTAATGTCCAGTACAAGGGTGAGGAGAAGCAGTTTGCAGCTGAAGAGATCTCCTCTATGGTTCTCATCAAGATGCGTGAGATCGCTGAAGCTTTCCTTGGCACCACTGTGAAGAATGCTGTCGTCACTGTTCCTGCCTACTTCAATGACTCGCAGAGGCAGGCCACTAAGGATGCTGGGGTCATTGCTGGCATCAACGTTCTGCGTATCATCAATGAGCCGACCGCTGCTGCCATTGCTTACGGTCTTGACAAGAAGGCTTCCAGTGTTGGTGAGAAGAATGTCCTCATCTTTGACCTTGGAGGCGGTACCTTTGATGTTTCCCTTCTCACCATTGAGGAGGGTATCTTTGAGGTCAAGGCCACAGCTGGGGACACCCATCTTGGTGGTGAGGACTTTGACAACAGGATGGTCAACCACTTCGTCCAGGAGTTTAAGAGGAAGAACAAGAAGGACATCAGTGGCAACCCAAGGGCTCTTCGGAGGCTGAGGACATCCTGTGAGAGGGCAAAGAGGACTCTCTCCTCCACTGCCCAGACTACCATTGAGATTGACTCGCTGTTCGAGGGCATTGACTTCTACTCCACCATCACCCGTGCCAGGTTTGAGGAGCTGAATATGGATCTGTTCAGGAAGTGCATGGAACCTGTGGAGAAGTGCCTCAGGGATGCCAAGATGGACAAGAGCAGCGTGCATGATGTTGTCCTGGTTGGTGGTTCCACTAGGATTCCCAGAGTGCAGCAGCTTCTTCAGGACTTCTTCAACGGCAAGGAGCTCTGCAAGAACATCAACCCTGATGAGGCCGTTGCGTACGGAGCTGCTGTCCAGGCTGCCATCTTGAGTGGAGAGGGGAACGAGAAGGTCCAGGACCTGCTGCTATTGGATGTCACCCCTCTTTCTCTTGGTCTGGAGACAGCTGGAGGTGTGATGACAGTCTTGATCCCAAGGAACACCACCATCCCCACCAAGAAGGAGCAGGTCTTCTCCACCTACTCGGACAACCAGCCTGGTGTGCTTATCCAGGTGTATGAGGGTGAGAGGACCAGGACCCGCGACAACAACCTTCTCGGCAAGTTTGAGCTCTCTGGCATCCCTCCTGCCCCCAGGGGTGTCCCCCAGATCACAGTCTGCTTCGACATTGACGCCAACGGCATCCTGAACGTGTCTGCTGAGGACAAGACCACTGGGCAGAAGAACAAGATCACCATCACCAACGACAAGGGCAGGCTGAGTAAG
This sequence comes from Stipa capillata, assembly GCA_019208055.1. NCBI lineage: Eukaryota > Viridiplantae > Streptophyta > Magnoliopsida > Poales > Poaceae > Stipa > Stipa capillata. The sequence continues at coordinate 79,882 of JAGXJF010001712.1, read as the reverse complement.
GAGGAGATCGAGAAGATGGTCCAGGAGGCTGAGAAGTACAAGTCTGAGGACGAGGAGCACAAGAAGAAGGTGGAGTCCAAGAACGCGCTGGAGAACTACTCTTACAACATGCGCAACACCATCAAGGACGAGAAGATCGCCTCCAAGCTGCCGGCGGCGGACAAGAAGAAGATCGAGGACGCCATCGACGCTGCCATCCAGTGGCTGGACAACAACCAGCTGGCGGAGGCGGACGAGTTCGAGGACAAGATGAAGGAGCTGGAGAGCCTGTGCAACCCCATCATCGCCAAGATGTACCAGGGCGCGGGCGCTGACATGGAGGGCGCGGCGGGCATGGATGATGACACGCCGGCTGCTTCGGGCGGCCCTGGCCCCAAGATCGAGGAGGTCGACTAAACTACACCGGCGTTCCATATCAGCGGCGAAGCGTTCTACGAGTTACTTGTCGTGCTGTAATCCCCTTATCGTTTATCTGTGAGACTTTTAGATTCTGGTGGTTATTGTTTGAACCTCGTGATGGTCAGGTAGTAGCATCTGTGGGAGTTCGAACATGGTAGCATGTGGAAACATCGGTGGAGCAAGGGTCACGTCTAAGTAATACATTTGTTCGACTTATGGGTGCATCTGCTAATGCTTTATTTGATAAGTGCAGTATTTATTTCTTTTACTACATCTACTGTTTGGTGTGTTAATTGTTGCTTCGCACTACTACTACTAATGTCATGCCCTTCCATCAGTTTCTTTTGTAGATTTCATTTCTAGAATGGTTTTATACGTCTGTTCCTAATTTCGTGTGAAATCGTTGTTAGTTTGTTTTTTTTTCATTTTTGATTAAGAAATATTAAAGTAATTGCTGCTGGTTGGATAGGGGACCCAGGAGCCAAGGTACTCTTGCTGCCTGATTGATTCCTTGTTGCGTATACTTCCATATCTGACGTGCTGTCTTCGTCTTTCAGGTGAAGTGATAGCTATGTTGATCATTGTTTTACTTCCATACGCAGTTCTTCAGTCATTTATCTAAGAATCTCCTACTCATCTGCTGTAGTTTGCCGTTTGCACCCGAGGCCACAGTGAACAAGAATCTGGAAAAGGAAAAAGGTCTGTGTTGTGAATCAAATCAGGGTCGGATAACCATATTATTCAATGATTGCCTCACTGATATATCACTAGTTCGGAAAGGAAAAAATGATAGCTAGCCAAAAATGAGAAATGTCGTTAGTTAAATTCTTTCGCTGTGACGTCGTGATGATTTGTGTCACCACCGGCTTTTTGCTTGCTCAGGTACCTCAGTCACGTCGCGTCGCCCGGGCTTCCGTTGAACGGTCGGTCAAGCAAGCGATCGCTCGCTGCCCGTTCCTCCTGTGCTCTTTTCCTTTCCCCTTCGTCTCCTTGGTCTCGAAGCATATAAAGCGATCGACCTCTCCCAGTGATGCAATTCAATCGCACTCGATTTCTGAGCGAAGAAACGGACGCCATTTCGTTTACATCTCGTCGCGGCAGCAAGCTTTTCTTGCTCCGGGCTGGCTGGCCGGCGCTAGCTTTACCCAGATTTGGCCCGCCAGGTTGCCAACCAAAAGCTGCCGCCGCGACGCGACGCCGGCCCTTGGAGGCCGAGCCCCGCTGCTGAAATGGAGCTGCGTGTTGTGTCCACCGGAATTTTTTTTCTCTTGGACTGGATCACATGGGAGGCACTCACTCACTTGGCTGCTGCCTTTTCCCTCTTGGCCATCTTTGACTGCCTATATATTTTATGGGGGCTACAGAGAGGGAGGAGTCTTGAAGGCCAAGATTTGTTTGATGCTGCGTGCCTGATTGATTGGTAGATGATTCCTGTACTCGCTCTAGGCAATGTACCGAACGATTACCAACAAATTATTTTGCCTTGATGTTATTAGAGCGAGCATCCTAGTTTGGTGCTACTTACCCTTTAAAGTTATGATTTCTTCTCATCTTTTCTTCTTCACTGTCTCTAGTTGCCACCGCCATATCACCATGGCAGTGCTTTCAACTAACACTGTAGCACCTTTCAACTAGATTAACTCCAAGCTTTCAACTGAATCACAAAAAGCTTTCACTATGAAGATATCAAGTTTTCAACCATCATAAAAACTAACTTTCGAATTGATATGTACTAAGCTTTCAACTACAAAAATAATCAAATTAAAGCTCAAATTTGGTCTCAGGCCTGAGCTTTCAACTCACCACATACCAAATCTTGAAAAAAAAATCTAGATCTGTCTTTTCCCACCTCCTCTACCTCCCACCTAGCTCTCTAAGCCGGCTCCGGTGGTGAAAACATTGAACCATGGCTCCCTCACCGAAGCCCTTTGCTGGCTGGTGCGGCGGCGCTCTTGCTTGAAGTGGAGGCGGACACACGCATATAGAATGACCACCATCAGCGAGAGCTTGCGAGGGTAGAAGAGATGTGGGAGACAGCGGAGCTCTCATGGGTGCTCTTGTCGGAGCTCCCTGTGGCAGGGTGGAGGCAGAGGAGGCAAGAAAGCTACAAGCATCAAAGAGTCGGTGGAGAGAATGAGAAAAGAATGAATCTAGTGAAAATATAAGATTGGTAGAGGGTGTTAGTGTTGAGCCCAATGCACCTAGCTGTCGGATTTGTTCACGCTAGCGAACAAGCACAAATCATGGCTTTGCTCGCTTTAAGGGACGCATATTTATGATGGACTATAACTTGTTTCACATTTTCACCTTTGGATCATAGAAGAGTGGCTAGGATTAATCGTAGCAGCAACTCAAGTGTTGCAAGACGAAAATTGTAACCTGAACTTGACTTTTAGTTAGTTCGTTATCCAACGATTACTAGTGACAGAATCCACTCTGCTGTTCACCTCTACCGTTACCTACGTAGTGTTGGGAGGATACAAATCTATTTGTGATGGTACTTGGCAACCAACTCATTTTTGTTGATCCCTTTCCCTCCTCTAAGGCCATGAAAACATATGCACAAGTAAATCTGGGGAACTCTCATCGAAATCAACCGTCACCAAAGCAAGAGTATACAGTTCATCTTTATCAACTGTTGAAGCTTTCGGATGAACTGATTGTTGGCGTATGAACGAGAATTGTAACCGAGGCAGAAATTGGCCAAGTTTTAGTGTCCCACCTAGCTAGGTTAAACGACGGTAATTTCCGGTCCGGTCTTGCACCGAGAATTGCTTAGCCCTGTGGCTTTAGTTTGCTTCACAAGTGAGCACGATCGACGGCGACTCGAGCAAGGTATCGAGGAAGCAACTAGTGCGGCTTAGGTTGCCATTGCCATGGTTGGCCAGGCCCCTCGGCCGCAGCTGCCTACCTCACCTTACACGTATCTCAACATTTAGTGTATAGATGCACTAGCTGCACTGGACGTAATCGACCTTAATTCTCTTGCTCCGACGTCTGGACCAACCGGCCGGGAACGCGAGCTAGCTTCAATTTGGGACGGGATCTCTCAAACATTTGCTGCAACTGTTTTCCCTGTTGTAACCGAACTGTTTTACGTGAAATTCATGTAAAATCTGTTGAAGTTCCAGCGAAGCAAAAGATCATGAATACTTTTGGGAGTACAATGAAGACGCAAACTACGTACAGGAGCACGCTCAATTAGCAGCTAATTAACACACATGCTAGAATATTGCGGAGGCACGAGGGACGTAGAGCTAGCCTGAAAGTAGCAGGGGCGCAGCCCAGCTCTACAATCATGTTCTAATACCATTGACTGGTTCTATCGATCTAGCAAGTGCTTGCTTACACACCTGACCTGTCTCCAAATTAAGTAGTCTTAACCAATGTAATCACAGAAAAGAAGTGACACACCAATGTAATCACAGAAAAGAAGTGACACATCAATACCTCGCATCAGCCTGTCATGTCTTAGCAACACATATACATGTGCACAATGCATATATACGTCCGTACATACACACACAAGAATACGATTCTATCACCAGCAGCTAGGGATTCATAGGGCCACCGAACAAAACACTGGGCCAGGCAGTCAGGGCCAAGAAGACCAGCAGCTTTAGTTCACTTTTATTTTTGCCTTTGGATGTGTATAAATACAGGCAGCTGCAGGAAGAGGGGCCTTCAATGATCTCACACCACACCTCCTCATCTCCTCTTCTCCATTGTTGTGCTGGAGCCACCCATGTTTCCTTAGCATGTGTCACCTCCTCTCACACTTAGCTCACTCAAGTCTTCTTTCTCTCTCCTACTGTTAGGGTTTGCCCAATCACCTTTCCTCTCTCTCTCTCTCTCTCTCTCTCTCTGACATCCATCCCCACTAGCTATAGCTAGCTTAGTGTCACACACACTCTCTCTCTCTCAATCTCTATCTTGTTTGCAGAGTTCCTGTACTAGCTCATCTCACTTAGCAGCTAAGGAATGCGCCACATAAATTATAAAAGAGAGAGCACTTACTGCAGGAGAGAAAAGTTGTGGTTTGGTTTTCCCTTCCTCTCATACTCTCTTCTCTTCTTCTCCTTTCACTTGTCTTCTCTAGAAACTCTCACAAAGTAGTAGGCAGTAGGCAAGGAACTAGTACTCTAGTAGTAGTGCGAGTGTCCAAGAAGAGGAACAAGCTAGAGGACTTGTTCATCACATCACCATGGTTTTCTCCTCGTTCCCAATCTTCCTTGACCCTCCAAATTGGAGCCAGGTAATTCATTGATCCTCTATCTGTCTGTTTTCTTATTACTGTTAATGTCCACCACACACATCAGCACAAGCGTGATGAGTTGATATGATGCACTTGCCACTTACTCCTGATCCGGGATTCCATTTCCACTGATTTCACGTTTTATTATTTGATCACACTTTGTGAACCTGTCTTCAAGAGCATCTAGATAAAAGGCATCATCATCCCAAGCATGTTCTTGAATATACCATGTTTTAAAGTTTATTTAATCTTGATTTCCGCCTTTGATATGATTCGTTCTACTGATGCGCAGATACAGCAGCAACCGCACCAGTGTCTCATGGGCGGCGGCGGTGGCGGCAGCGACCACCACCACCTGATCCCTCCGCCGCCCGGCCAGCTGGCGCCGCTGCCGGGCGGCCCCGCCGGCAACACTGCTGCGAGCGCGCCGGCGGGTGGCTCCTCGTCGGCCTCGCTGCAGGCCGCCCCGGGACAGGGGGAGCAACCTCGGCCGTCCGTGTCGATGACGGAGCGCGCCCGGATGGCCCGCGTGCCGCTGCCGGAGCCCGGCACACTCCGGTGCCCGCGCTGCGACTCGGCCAACACCAAGTTCTGCTACTTCAACAACTACTCGCTCTCGCAGCCGCGCCACTTCTGCAAGGCGTGCCGCCGCTACTGGACGCGCGGCGGCGCGCTCCGCAACGTCCCCGTCGGCGGCGGGTGCCGTCGCAACACCAAGCGCTCCAGCAAGAAGTCCTCGCGCGGCCAGGGCGGCGGCGGCGCCGCGGCCGCGACGTCGTCCTCCTCCACCACCTCCACCTCCACCACGGCCACCACCACGAGCGCCGCCGCGGCCGCAGCCGACGTCATCGCCAGCATGCAGGCCCTGCCGCACCACCTCGGCCTCCCGTCCGCCGCCGCGCTGGAGGCGTCGCTGGAGGGGTACCACAACCACCACCAGCACTACAACCTGCCGTTCCTGCAGCAAGGGCTGCACGGGGGATACCACTTCGCCGACGGCGACGTCGGCCCCCTGGCCGACGGGTTCCCCAGGGGCGTGGCGTCGGGGCTGCTCGCGCAGCTTGCGTCGATTAAGATGGAGGAGCACGGCGCCGGCGGCGGAGGCGGAGGCGGTTTCGTCGGGGCGCATGAGCAGTACTGGCCCGGAAGCAGCGGGGGCGGCGGCGGGTGGCCGACGGAGTTCCTGTCGGGGTTCAGCTCGTCGTCGTCGGGGAATGTGTTGTGATCGTCGGTGAATGCGTTGCAACCGTCGGGGATGGGATGCATGGCCACTGAATTAGGTCTCCGTGCCTTAGTTTTAGAGTTATGTGGTACGTTCTTGTGTTCTTCAATTAGGTTGGTGTTGTTGGTTTCATGTTTTTTTTACCTTTAATTTGAGTTTTTAAGTTGGTTAAATGTTACTGTGTACTTGGTAGCTTGATGTAGTTGGGAAATTACTGTTTGCAAGTGTTGTTAATTGCATGCATCGGAGGGTGATATGAGATATGTTAAGACAATACTATGTTTAGTTACATGATGAACTTGGTATGGAAATCCATGTATATCCTTGTATGTTGTATGTTGTTTTTCTTATTGATGATCAGACAATGTTTTCTATGACTGTTGTTAAATCATGGAGGAACTTGTTTTGTGATGCGATATTTGGCGGTTAAGATTGCACGTTGTTATTGTGAGGGGCCAGTTGCTTTTGATCAGAGTGCACGGTTGAAGTGTGGTTGTTTAATTAATATGTTTTGCATATGACAAAGAATTGGATCCTCTTGCTGGCTAAGGTGAAGTTGAAGGGTGCACTTACATGGGAACCAAGCGTCTGGGCTCCCGTGTCTCCTCCTCTAGTGACCCAGGAGCGAAACAAAACCATAGCCATCGGGGGCCTCTCCTCGCTTGTCCTCGCTGCCGCTGCCCCCCAACTCCATCTGCGTTGGCGGTGGGCCTCGTTCCCAAAGGAGGGCGGGGATCCTCTGGTCGTCTCTCACGCGGCGGAGTTCAGAAGCCGGGGCGGCGGCCCCGGGTTGGTGGCGAAGCGTCGCGGCGGCGCGCTGTGGCACATGGAGAGTGCGAGGTGGTGGTGCTGCACGCAGTGAAGCTACGAGTAGTGGGCTTGCAACAGCGAGCTCTCGACACGGTGCACCCAGCGGGCCATGTCCTAGTCTAGATCAGGCCGGCCGGGACGGCTCTTGTGTCGCCAACATTGTTGCCGGGAAGGCGACACTGTCTGGGACGCGGATCTGACGTGGCCTAGGAGATGGCAGCACATCAATGGCTCCGTGAGGAGGGGTTGTGTCTAGTTGCTAAGTGGATGGCCGTGTGTGTCCTTATCTGATGACCAAAGGTAGCCGGGGCCCCTTCCCACGGGGTTCAGAGGGGCAGTGGTGAGGCGCTCTAGGTGAAAACTTTGTGCCGATGGGGTCAATGCCAATGTCGGCGGTGCCCTCCTTGGAGGCGTCATCAAAGAGCCCTTTCACCTTGTAGAACCTAGAGGGAGTTGTATTGCTTCCCTGGGTTTCAGATGATGAATACTTTGCCACAGAATTTGTTATTGGAGTTGAATATTAGGTTTTAAGAATTTAACGTTTATTTTTTAAATGTGTATATCGGATGTTCCGGTATTCTGATCAGAACTTCCGATGTATTTCGGAAGATCTAATCTCGACTATGTTTTTAGCGCTCTGAAAAAACCGGAGGTTCCGGTTTAATGATCGGAAATTCCGATGTGTTTCGGAAGTTCCGAGTTTGAATTTGGAGGCCCGGATTTTCATTTCCGGAAGCTCCAATGTTTTCCGGAAGCTCTGAGATTTGTGCGAACCGGATGGTCCGATGTGATTCGAAAGTTCCATGGTTGAAGTCGGAATTTCTGAGCTTGAAGTCGGAGGCTCCGACTTCCATTTTCGGAGGCTCTGAGTTCAGATTCTGGACTCGGCTTTTGTGAGTGCCCGGCGGATTTCCAAATCGTATGTGAGGAGTCGGAATTCAAAGTCGGAGGGACCAAGTTCAGCGTCTGGACCCGGCTCTCAGATCGCGTATGTGAGAACCGGAGGTTCTGTTCCAGGTACCGGATGTTCCGATAGTGAAAACTTTTTGACCACGAGTTTTTCTAATAAATTAGAGTTTGGTCAATTTGTCTCATGAAAAATTGATGGAATTGATTTCTCGACTAACTTGGGTCAAGTGGAAAACTTGTGCTCGCAATCGGTTTGCTTGTCTACTAGTGTGCAGGGTAAATGAGTGCGATGGTGGTTCGATCATGAGGATCGGCATGACGCCTAGAAGGCAGAGATGCAATCAAGGTGGTGGCGACGACATCGGGCGGCTCAAGACGGAGCCTTAGCGGACAAGGCAAAGGTGGAGACAAGACATAAAGACCAAGTTGGTGCGAGGGCACTTTTGTACAAGTGCGGACACCATCGAAGCAAAATCAAAGAAATCACGGCGGCGGCCAACGATGCGGTTTAGGATTAGGCTTACGGTGGTACGAAGGTTTGAGGATGGATAGGTGGCTTAGACGCTTTGGGATATGTGCTGAGTGCCCTATGCCCTTAAGTAGCCTTTAATGTCCAAGTGGAGAGGGGTATGTCCCTTCCACTATAAATAGGAGATGGTGGGTTTGTGAAATTCTAACTCTTTTTGGACAATCTCTTGGAAGAGCTGCTCAGGAGAGCTTTGGCCTAAGTTGAAAGATTTTAAAACATCAAGAAAATCAATATAAGAAGAGTTCCAAGAAGAGAGTACGTGTTCTTGAGTTTCTCTCTCTCTCTCTCTGGATTTTTGTTTTCTTGCCTTTCTCTTTTTGAGATCTCTTGGATATGGCAAGTTAGTGATGAAAGATCATCTTCATGTTAATTCCATCCTAGCATACCCGAAGAATCTCTCATTCCCATCTTGATTTCAAATCTATATTGGAGGAAAGACAAGTTCTTGGGGTTTTCAATTTTGATTCTCTTTGAGATTTCAATCTTGTCTTTTGGGGTTTAGAATATGTTCCTACGATATGTGAGATGATTTCGTATTAATTTCATATCAACATACCTCACGAGAATCTAGGAATCAAGGGTTCGATTTTCGTCCAACTTATTAGCTAGAGCTGGTTTTCGAAGTTAGAAAATAGCTGATAGTAATTTGGTATTTTCTCTTAGCACAGATAAGCTTTTGACATGATTCCAATTGGAATAGCTTCGTAGTTTCCTTGTCTACCACTGTGCAAAATTTCATTCAATTTTGCTAGGTAGATCAAAATCTGCAAATATTTTTTTTCGAGGCGACAATCTGCTGTTTTTGTCAAAACCGGAAACTCCGATTTTCTTACTCCAGAAGTTCCGATCCACATCAGAAGTTCCGACCCGGAAGTCAGAAGTTCCGATTTTTCCAGAGAGTTTAGAATTAGAGTAACTTCGGAATTTCCGGTAATGTTGGAACTTCCGATATTTTTACTCCAGAACTTCCAAACTGCTTAGTGTTGACTTCTCCAACTTTGATTGCTTTTGTCAATGGTTTTTCGCTGCATTCTTTGATTTGAGTACATTGCATTGTGTTCTTATTTTCAGAAGAAAAATTTGAAATTGACATTCACACCCCTCTGTCGGAAGCCACTGATCCAACACACCTCCATTCCTAGGGCATGGGCTCTTCAAGTGAAAACCTAGACCCAGCTTGCTGGATCGGGCGACGACGTTGCTCCCTCCTTGGAGGCGTTGTCTACGAGATCACGGTCCCTGTCGGCTAGTGACATAGGGCTATTGCTGGCTTGAGGACGATGGTTGAGTGGCTGGCATTTGTCGGTAGTTGCAATTTTGAGTTACAGGGACGCGGCAGGCAAACAGGCAACGCTGAGTGGTGTGTACTTGTCGTCCTATTGTGGTTGGGGAGGCTCATATCCGCATCTTGTCGAACCTGACATCTCTCTCTAGCGTCGGTAGGGTCGGCGGATGTGGTCGTGATGGATCTTGGTTTCGCTGCGACAAGTGGAGATAGGGTCCTTCGTGCTTTGTTGCGGTGAAGTTGGAGCCACTAGATCATCGATGCAATGGGTGATGACCATGACGTGGTTGGCAATGTTGGAGGCGTGTCTTTGCCTGTTTGTGTGGACCTTGGTCGGCTCTTGTTGGTGTTCATTTTTGTTTTGTCATTGCTCTAGACCTAGTTTAGCCAGGTGCCTTTCCCATTTGTCATGGTTTTCGCTCGGTTTCCCTCTAATTAACCAAGTTTGTAAGGTTTTTCAGCCTGGTTTTTCTTATAAACTGGTCCAATTCAATTCTTTTATATGAATCTCAAGGACACTCTATCCTCACTACTACAGAAACTCATATCCATGACCCACATCAACGACGGGTATCCTTGTTCCGTCAACAAAACTCACTATCAAAGACGGGGCAGAGAAGGAACCCATCATTGATAACTTCACCAGGTCCCCGTGGACCTTCCCAACGAAGTTGTCAATGACGATTTAGCTCAGAGCCTGTCATTGATGACTCTTACTGACTACCTACTTTGAGGCCCGTCGTTGATCACTTTTGTCATTAAGGACGGGCTGCTGGGCCTCCCATCAATGAGAGTCGTTAATGACGGCCTTCATCTCGACCCGTCATGGAGATGCTCCTCGAAAGTTGCACAACGGAGGAGATGAAGAGTGTGCTACCCATAACCATACTCTGTGACCCACTCTCTCCATACAACTGTGCGCTCTCTCGTCTTCCTCTTCTTCTTTCCCCCCAAAGCCAGCCACAACTAGCTCTTCTAGGAAGCGAAAGAGAGAGATATCGTCTCCTGCTTCGCCGATCCACAAGGACCACACGTGCGTCAACCTGGCACTCTCCTATGACACTACGGATGCACTGGAGTTCTCATGGGGGACACCCAAGACACTCTCTTCCTTGCCTTCCCCGACCCCGTGCAGTATTCTGGTGCTTACGTCGTCCGGTCTATCATGCGGAAGAAGTTTTCACGGCTACACTGTTTTGTCCTCGAAGCTCACAACAAGCCAGGATGTATCCTCATCCCCTGCAACCACATAGCAATAATCCAGTGCCTCCACATGAAGTACATCCGGTGGGGCTTCGAGCATGCGAGCTTCTTTAAAGTTTCTATAGTCTTCTTTAAAGTTTTTATTTTCCTCTTATATATACATCTAGCCTAGCTATTTAGCAGTTATGTAATGTCTAAACTATATTTTCTCTTCGCACTAGAGGCCTTTGTTATGTAATGAACTATGTTTTATTTTGTGTCTGAATCCATGACAATATGTGTTTTGTTTTCTTTTGTGCATGCGAAGAATTAAATTCTGGTGCATGTTCATTTTTGAAAATTTTCATCAACGACGGGCAAGCCAGAGATCCCATCATTGATAGCTCTCATCAACGACGAGCAAGCTAGAAAGCCCATTGTTCATAGGAATCGCCGTGCAGGAAAATGCGCAGGAAATTGTCATTAATGACGGGCATGCACTGGCAGCTCATCGTTGATAACTCTCTATCCTACGTAACTTAATTGTGTGGGTTTCACGCGGTTGAGAAACGAGGAGGTGGTGGTTTTTAGAATGAATAGTTGCGCCAATATACGAGGAGGCGCCAATTGGCGGCAGTTTTGGAACATGAAGAGTCAGGCCGGTATCCGGCGAGTGGTGGTGTTTAGAACATGAAGAGTTACACGGGTTAACGAAGAGTCGCTCTCGTGTATATACCCGTCTTCCTCTTCTTCATTGTCCTCACCATAGAAGGGTTAATAATTTTGTCCGTCGTTGATGATTTTTTACTTTCCCCATGCACCTCACTACAAATGCATCAATCAATTTAGGGTTTAGGGTTGCGGATGCCACACTAGACCGACCTTCCCTATTTCCCTGATCCTCTTCTTCCTCGTCCTATTCTCCATCCATCTCAAGCCATACTCCTGCTCCTCTTCTTCCTCGTCCTATACTCCATCCATCTCCTCAAGACGCTCTCACGCTCCCTCAACCTCCTCCTAGATTGCCCTCGTCCCTCTCGTGCTCCCTCAACCTGCCGCCACAAATCCGGCGGTAGCAGATCTCGTTCGTGCCTCTCGCGCTCCCTCAATCACCGCCCAAATTGTGTCGATCGTCCCTCTCACCGTACATCGGATCTGGAGATCCGGGAGAATGCACGCCTGTTGGCCACCGGATCTACAACGCTGGGTGGAGTCACACTCGCCAGCCACCGGATCTACAGCGGCTCAACCACCCCAGTGCCGACTCCTCCTGCCCTCTGCCTCCATACTGTGAAAGTAAAACCCTTAGTTTGAGAAGTTATGCCTTCATCGCTCCCTTACTAACTCGGATAATAACTTAGTCGGTTCAAGAGGATTTGTACCATCAAATTTTCTCATGGAGGATGTCACCATTGTGAATCAAATGACACGATAGATTATAAGTCTTTATGAACAGTGCAAGATTATGCCAATGATGAAAAAGATCTGCTAATAATTTATTCACAATGATTTACAAGGGTTTAGGGTTCAAGATAAAGTTAAAATTGCATTAACCCCAAATCTAAACCCTGCACCACTGAACCCTTGCAGACCGATCTGCGATTTGTAATGGGCATTATTCTGAGGCATTCTTTCAAAATCCTTGCCTCATTGATGGTCAGTTGCATCGTTTCATTATAAATTCTTCTCACCGATTTTATGTTGTGCCAATGATATGCTACTGTCTAGGTTTTAGGATTTAAGGCTCCATGTTTATTATTTATGCGAATGATGAAAATGACCACATATGCATAATGTGCACGTAATGTGCAATGAGATAATTCTTTTAGAAACCATTAAGAATTTGCGTTAATCTATAACTCACTCTACAAGAACTTACTAAATTGTACAAGTGTTACATCTTAGTAGCTATATTCTGAGACTATCTTTTTCATCGATTACGTGTTTTGAATACTCTAAATTGGTGACTGGTGTTTTCTTGTAAATAGGTCAGCCTACTTCACTTCATATCCCTCACCTTTGTGACGTCGCGGTGCATTGCACACGATATTTTTCCTAAAAGAGTGTCTTGTGCAGTGTCATCGAGATGTCTCAATGGTGATGATGTTGTATTTCAGCGACACTGTACAAGAAAAGTCGATGACACATCCAACGTCTTCCGAGAGTGCACAAGATTGGTTTCCTTATCCTTAGCAACTGCAAGAGCTCTTTTGGCCTCAATCCTCCCCGTGGATAGGTATCTTGGTGAACCTTACGGTGGAATCATCACCATATGTGGGAACAAGTCCGGGCTTCGATCCTCCTCATAAATACGCATCTCGGTGAACCTTACGGTGGAGTCATCAGCCAAATGTGGGAACAAGTCTAGGCGTCAATCCTCCTCTTGGATACACATCTCGATGAACCTTACGGTCTCTAGGCAACAATAGGCCAGTGGAATCATTAGCCAAATGCTTGAATACATCTATTCTAATACATTGTGTCTCTTTGAAATTGTTCTTGAGCAATCAACATTCAATGAAGTTCAAATTACATGTAAGATGTACTGTGTGTTTGTTGATTTATGATATTTGATGGAATGCTTGTGTGGGTATATGATCTGTAATAGAGTCATGCTTGTGTATATGAACTGTCAACTGTTTTTTAGAGGGCGTTGCTAGAAATTCCTGAGGCTAGCCAAAAGTAGGAAATATACCTGCCAGGGTGAAGCAGCCATCAACGATAGGTATGTTAAGATGCATGTCAGTGAGGAAACATTCATCAATGATGGACAATAGAAATGGACCGTCACTGAGTATATAACTATCAACGATAGGCTCCTAATGAGCTAGTCCAGACGAAGTCGTCGACAACGATTAGAAAGAGAAACCTGTCGTTGCTCACGAACACCCCTCAACGATGGATAATGAAAATTACCCGTCGTTGATAAGTCTGTTATCAACGACAGGTAAAAAAATACGTCATTCATAGCCTGAGTCATCAACGACCAACGACCAACGATGGACCTCTAATCCGTTGTTGATCAAGAATTTGGCCTGTTGTTTATCTGCTATTCTGTAGTAGTACCTTTCTAGGTTTTCGATAAAGAAAAGAAAAGTTGAAGTAACTCTATTAAAAATACTTAGGCCACTAGAATCGTATGGAATTCATCCATGCTTCCAGGTTTGATTAAATTGCGAGGAACTAGTGGGAAAGCAATATTTGTTGAAGTTGATCGGTTTACGTGCTCTAATTCCGCGAGATCATTCTAAGTTTGATACTTAGTCTAGATTCTCTAGTATAAATATACAAGAAGCTAGTACACTCCGATGGTCTGACTGTGTCACTGTGTGTCGCCTACATTCTTTCCCCAAATCAAGATGATTAGTAGCTAGTGTTCCTAAAGCTAAGGGTCCAATATAATATGGTATCTCCTCTTCTTGGTGATCTTGGCTGTGTACCAAGTTACTACAAATTTCGCCTTTGATCATTCCTTCCTTGATCTTGATGAACATGAACTGATTAGTGCAGATTTAACAATCATTCATGCTCAGCAAACCAGAATTCTTGTTGAGTTATATGCAACTTTGGTTTCACTGCAACACTGCATTTCTCTATGAAAGTTGAGCTACTTAAGTTTCATATATCATATGTTTCTATGGAAGGAGAGGTAGCTAGTTAGAGATACAGTGAGGCATGGATGCACTTCAACGCCCAAATCTAGCAATTAAAACTGAGCTAAATTTTGGCGTCTCCAAAATCTGGGGTGGCCAAATTGGTTGTCCTTCAGGTTTCGGCAAGTTTGGCTTCAAAAAAGAACGAGGGAGCCAAAAGAAAATAATTTATAAAAACATTGACATTAAATTAACCAAACACCAACCATTATGTCAAAGTTACGAAAGTTTGGTTAAGCAAATTTTGGCGAAACCAAACAGATCCTCTGTGCATGGGAGTGTGCATGCCGCCGAGATCTGATGTCCCAGTCTTCAGACAACAATATATTCTAGAATGTAAACTGCGAATTAATAAACCAGCTAGCAATGTAAAGGCAGTCAATGGCAAAGCCGCCGCAGGCGACGAATTGATCAACACTTCGAAAGACGTCCTTGCAAACATATATTAAAATATAGATGCCAAGACCGTGCATTCTTTTTGGCAGAAAAGAATGATCGCGTGAACATAAAATAACTGAAATTTTTAATGAATTGCCATGCCGACCGTGGAGGCGACATCAAATTCTGGGCACTCGATGAAGTGAGCGAGGAATATTGCTTTTCGCATCAAATGATTATGGACATCAATCATCGATCAGGTAGCTAGTAACTGATCCATGTGCTAGACCTGACCTTAATTAGTATTGGAAAAGGTATAAGACAGGAGGAGAAATCTCAACAGAATGATCACTAACTTTGAGCCATATATGCTGCTCTTTTTGAAAACATTAACATCACTAAAGCTCAACTTAATTATGTAGTGCGCGTTGGCGGCTCGACAGTGACACGTACGCTTATTATGTGTACGTACGTTGAGTTCGTCGTTTTTATCGTGCAATTGTTACTCTTGGTACGTGCCGTGGATCAAGTACAGATCTGGGGAAAACAGGTTTGATATGTTGGACGAGAGATTAATTAAGTTTAAATACTTTTTTGAAGGCAATTAAGTTGATGCAGCTAGCTAGCTGCAGTCACCATCAGAGGGAATCTGTGTGTTCTTTGGTAGATCTGCTTTTGCTAACTCCAATGCAACCTATTCTCCTCTCTTCAGGAGGGAATAAAGCAGCCTATGCAAAATATCACATCAAAGAAAGAGAAAGAGAAGCCCCTGTTCCCCTGGCCCCACACCCTATCCATCTAGACAGATCATACACAATCATACAAGCATCTTCTCTCTCTCTCTCTCTTAGATGTGAGCATCAGCAAGTGTGGAGAGACAATGTGCTGACAAAGCTGTGGGGCTCTGGAAGTTTTTGCTAACTCAGGTGCTCATGTCTTTGCCTTGAGTACGTGAAATACTAGTAGGTTCACATTACCAAGAAATTAACTTCTTTCAAAGCATCGCAAGCACCATTTCATACTCCATTTAGAAGGTATAATTACATAATTATTTGCACCGGACAACACGTGTATTAGTACATACTGATAGTCTCTGCAGTGTGATATGTTATTTATCAGTTTAACAACCTGATGGTAATATATTTGCCATCTAGAATATTCAATCTAGCTAAGTACTTATGTACTTTTATCCGTGAGTTTTAAATACAAATAAGATGATTTTTTTTTAAAAAGGATTGTGTTTCAATACATATGTATGTCATGTTTCATGCACAGATCGGTGACCATGTGATAGCTCACGATGTCGGACCATAAACTCGAACACAACCATAGCATCTCCTCTCCGATGTTCCGTCGTCTTTAAAATACTCCGTAATAAACCAGTCAAAAAAGATGGCAAGACATCAAGACCAAATAGAAGCCTATGTATGCCAAGGCTGCTTAACCTGCATGCAGCTGCATGGAGCACAGAAACCTATGCATACACATACCGGCCGGTGACTGCGGCTGTCAGACAGACAGACAAACAGATCGCAGATGCTTGTGACAAAACAGAAAGCGCAACGAAACAATTCGTTTCTTTTATTTTCTTCTTCTTCTTCTCCGAATCTGATGAGTAGTCTTAAAGCAGTAGCAGCAGCAGCTTCAGCTTCAAGTTAGGCGTTGCTCAGATCTTGTCATGTGACTACAGACGGCCGATGTGTAGCGGCCGTCTTTGCGAGCGTGTTTGATTCTGTCAGAAAATTCAGAGCGTGACATGGATGCAATCTAGGTGCTTTTAGCCCTCTGGAGTCTCCTAGCCCCATAGAGCTCACCATGTTTCTGAGTGCGCTTTTGTCCGAAAAATATTTCGCAATCTTCCTTCAAATAGTGCAGGAATTGAATTGTTTCTGAGCTCACATACTGGCAGTGTCACTGTTGCTATCACAAGATCCACGTGTAGCAAGTAGATTCTGACACGTGGATGGGGAGATAACGACAACTTGATTTTCAAGCTAAAGAACAACCAGGAATCCAAGCTCAAAGCTAGCATAAATATATACAGTAGCAAGCAATAGGATTTACTGATTAAGTCCGCCATTAAAACTCCTCTTTTACATAAGTTATTACATCGAGGATATACATGGGGAAAACCTTGCATTATATGGCTACATGACACTTGGAGCTGCAAATTTTAAGAACTATACATATCGCAACACTGGGCTACTTCACATGCCCACAACCTCATAGGAGTTTCAGCACACAAGCGTGGAAGAAGGCGTTCATCGTTGATTTCGAAGACTTCACCTGATTACTACAGGCTTGTCATACAATCTCTCTCGGTTGGAATGAATCATGGGCCAAATGCAAAATGGCTCCCACTTCCGCTAGGCGATGACGCACTGGCATGGTACTACATCAGCGTAGGGTATTGAGGCGCTGGACTGTCCAATTGTTCAGGGATCTCACTTTCTTGGACCTGTTCAGGAGCCTGAGGGAGGACTTGCGCAGAGGCGGCCTGCAGCTGGGAATGGGATTCGTGTTCCTCTTGTTGCTGAACCAGGAATCTGCTCATCCGCTCGAGCAGCTGCACTGCCTTCCTCTTCCCTCTTTCTGTGCCGTTCAAAGCCAGCTCCCGCAATGGGACCATGATCCCACACTCATATGCACGAGCTAAATGCACAAGCTGTTGCTCGCCACTGCACAGATGCAGCATCACAGCTGCAGCATTCTCTCTATTTCTCGGTGACCCACTTCCGATCAATTCCACAAGCGCAGGAACAGGCTCTGCTGCCCCAATCGCTGCCTTACCCTCTTGGTGGGTGGATAGTATCGAGAGTATCGCCATAGCCTCATCCATGAGAGCTCCTGTGGGGTTGGTTACCAGTCCCATGATGAGTGGCACAAGGCCAGCTCGTATCGCACGACCTTTGTTCCCTTGGTAAATGCACAAGTTGAAGAGCGCTGCTGCTGCGTCCTTCTTTCCCCGCTGGCTGCCCTCGCTTAGCAACACTACAAGGGAAGGGATAGCCCCTGTTCCCCCAATTGTTACTTTGTTTTCATCGATCACAGAGAGGCTAAAAAGCGTGGCTGCAGCATTCTCCCGGGCCTCCATGCTGCCATTCTTCAGCACATGGACAACGCTCGGCACAGCACCAGAGGACATGATGCTTGCCTTGTTGTCCTCGTGTATCGAGATGTTCAGAAGTGCAGTAACAGCGTGTTCCTGAATCCGCAAGTCAGATGATGACAGCAGACTCAATAGCAAGGGAATTGCACCTGCCTCAGCAATGCAAAGCCGGTTGTGTGCATTCCGCTTTGCTAAGAGGCGAAGCTCTGCAGCAGCTGACCTCTGCTCCTCAGGGTCTGGAGAGCGTAACTTGGATAAAAGAGCATCAATGTTAGCACGTTCACTTGAAGAGCATGCCGGCGTCAGCTTGTCAGGCTGGGATGAGCGCTTGGGTGGTTCAATCCCGTTGGCTTCACACCACTGGGAGATGAGACTTCGAAGGACATAGTTTGGCGTCAATGTCGTGTTTGCCATCCTTTGTTGCGTAGTTGGGCAAGTATGATGGCCAGATGCTAGCCATTTCTCGATGCATGCCCGTTCATATGTCTGCAAATGGATCAACAATTAAAAAATTATCTCAAAATATGTATTGAAGTTCCATTAGACTTCAACAAATTTAGTTCACCTGGCCAGTAGCAACAATAACAGGATCTTTCATCAGCTCAAGTGAAATTGGACACCGGAACTCATCAGGAACGATTATAGGTTTTTGGTCCCCACTGGAACCCCTTACTTTGGAAGCCATAGGAGGACCCATCTCAGGGTTGTGAGTTTGCACAAAGTCCTTGATTTTCTTCAGTAGCATTGACATTTTCTCAATGTGCTCTCCTGGATCCTGGCCACCACCGGATGCCACCATCTCATGCAAAGCAAGTGATTCTTGCGTGAGATCACTGATAGTCATCAGGTGTAGCTTTTCTGACAACCTTTCAAGGATAGCCAGTTCTGCACTTGGGTCACAGGTCTTGTTATACAAAGATAATAGGTCATTGTAGAACTCATCATCAGGCATATCAACTCGTTCTTTCGCTCTTTTGAGCTGTGCATGCACTAACTCAACCTGAAGAGGATTTTGTTAAGTTTGTCCAAACTGGAGTTCAGTGCTTAACAACAATAGTAAAAGGATTATGTTCAGTTCGGCTGTTAATGTTACCTGCTCTCTAACTTCATCTGATATGTCCAGTTCATTGTATGGAAAATCACACAAAGCTTGCTCCAATTGAGCAATTGCTTCCTGAAATTTCTTCATCACACTATCCCTCTCAAAAACCTGCAAGCACACACACACAAAATGGCAATTTAGCTATATAACTGGTTGGACCACAATGGCAGCAGAGTAAGTAGTGTTTTGAAGAGCATGCTTGTAAGAGTATGATTTATAAAATTTTCATGATATATTTCAGCCTGGGAATGGTGCGGGTTTGTTCAGTTTTTTTGGTTTGGGTATTGATTTGTTCCATTTGGATAAACTGTTCAAGCAGGTGATGTGGGTTGGTTTGGGGCCGGTTTGGCTTCGGTAATGGATCGGTTTGGGGCGGTTTGGGTTTAGATATTATCAGACAAAGCGGGTCCAATCCATGGTCTCAACCCATTTTGAACCCATGGTTCAAAACCTGCCTCGCATCCCACGGTTTAGCAGATTCAGCAGCACAGCCCGAGTGCTAGGGTTGCGCCGCCCCGGCCGGCCAGCCGGCGTTATCCTTGGATCTCTCAGACGTTGCTCTTCTCACAGCTGTGTCTTCTTCAGCGAGGCGGCAAGCCTCGATTAACTCGAGTCTACTACAGAAGGGGCTCCCCACAACTCCTTCCTCAGCTTCCACTCTGGCGACTCCTTCTCCTTGAGGTCCATCTGTGCGATGTTGCCGTCCTCGGCGACGAACTTGACCAGCACCGCCAGGTAGTTGGGGTTGGAGCACTTCTCGATGTGGAACACAATCTTGGTGCCCGCTTCGGCGGCGCGTACTTGCAGCGCAACCTCCTGGACCACATCTTGATCTCTCCAACGGAGCGGAGCTCCTGCCTGGCCACTGCCATGGAGCCGAACTGCCAAAGGCCTTGCCAGACAGGTCGAAGTGGTAGGCAACAATCAGCTTGTAGTTCACATCCATGATGAACACTGTCACCAGCTTCTCGGAGCACACCGCTGGATTCTCACACTTGACCTGCAATTAATGTTCAAAGCGGCTATTGGGTTGGCCACCCTACAAATGGGTCGGTGTGTGGATTCAGCCCATGGGTTCAACCTGCACTTGTGAAATTGTTTGGTTTGGACTGGGTAGAAAGTGTACACAGTTTGGTTCAGTTTGGGTTTCACAACTGGATTTGTGGTTTGCGTGGGGTTGCGAAGTGCACTTAATTTTCTATGGACTGGGTTGGCTCCAGGGTGGGTTTGAGACCATTCCCAGCTGAGATATATTCCAAAGTCAACAAGACAACCGATATAATAACAAAATGACAACATGAACAAGCACCATTAATAACATTCAAGTTATAAGATGCTTCAAAGACTGTGGGTCAATGAGGGAATACATTTTTTTTTAAATGGCCTGGTATTTTCTTGCTGTGTGTCTAATATATTTTGAAACTAGAATTCAAAAGCAAAGGTGCAGCACAAAGTAAGGCAACCAATTGATGTGTAACATTACAGATGGCACTCAATAATCTTCAAGTCCAAAACTAAAAAAAAACATTTCAGAACCGTGAACATAAAGTTGAATGAGGAAAACCATAAGTAAATGCGTGAGTAGAAGAAAACATGATGGAAACCAACTGTAAAATAACAATTCACGGTATGGATCATGGGTGCACAACTGCATGCACCCTTAAGAGCATATATATTTTAGTCAATGGTCTCATCCCTTTTCCTGTGCACATCCTACCCCCTGGTGGGATGCCTTGGTGCTTGAGAGCACAGATACTGTTTTGGGAATTGAACTTTTCAAGTGAGGGGTCGTTCATATTGATATTTGATCACTTATTTTGTATCAGAATTCAATACTACCTGTTGTGCTTAGCGAGAATTTTGGGCCTTTGGTCACTGTGGTCAGCATTCAACAAATAGTATGCACATAAGCCAAGATGGTTATTGAGCACCACACCCGCTTCCAAAAAGTAAAAATGAGGTAAATGACTCTTCAGACATTTAAACAATTGCCAGATTATCAAACAACTTAAATCTGAAAGCAGGTAGAAATTTTATTGGCCAGTTTGGCACATATCATTTTCAACAAAGCCGAGAGCCTAACATGAACCACACTACAACCTATCACTAGGAAGATCCGAATCCGAATTCAGAAATCCCCCAAAAATATACATGTATCAGTAACCTGGATTGAAAATAGTACTAAAAACTAGTAACACCTCTATCGTGTAATGGGTTAGGTACATTCATAGGTCAAATCATTAATTAATAGATTACATAAGGATTGATGACATGGTAGCATGGATGTCAAAAGGGAAAGGAACCTACAGATTTGACCAAAACAAACCAAGCACATTGTCATAGTGATGGGAAGCCTCACAAAATTCACCTCCATACTAGCTATTGTCATTATCCTAACGTAGTACCTTAAGAGAAAATCATACTGGTTGCAAAATAGAGATAAAATTCAATTAGTAAAAATAATGGTCCAAAAGAACATGTAAAGGTTGAACTTCAGAACAAAGCTGGATTAACAAAACATTTCTTTATTTTTGGCAAAGAGAAATAGCTGAAACCTTCAAAGTCCAAATTGTTCAGGCAAAAATGATTGCAACCTTGACCAAAAGAACAATTCAAAAGTTTAAAGATTATGCACTAGAACCCTCCAATTACACTCAGAAAGTAAAGAAATGGTCATATTGGTCACTAGGCAATCCGAATTAACAACAGCCACCCCTTGATTTCCGTTGGAACAACATGTAATGAGCTAAGTAAATTCACAAGTGAAACCAGTAATTACATACATCCAATGAAGGACCGAAGACATGGGTAGTTGACCTTTCAACAAGCAAAGAAACCACCAAATTTGACCAGAACCGAGGGAAGAACCAGTCCAAGAATTTATGCCATAGTGACAAGAAAGTTGAAACCTATTCCGAAATCCATGACAAATCCACCTCATGTCTGGCTGTAATGGACTATGGTTATCCTAGCAGGATGAAACATCTCGAGATGACAAGTTCGATGCTCCACTTTCATCAGAGACTGAACTGGAACAAATATCTGATTGATCATGCCCAAAATGTATTGATTTTGATAAAAGAAAATAACCCAGAAGTATGAACAGTATACACTAAACCTACTAAATAACACCACAAAAACACAAAACGATCACCAACATATAGAAGTACAGATTTAGCTTATAGTAACATCGATACAGAAGAATCTACAGGATCAAATACAGAATCATCCTAAGACCACAACTTTAGCAATTCTTTGGGTAAAATAACAAGCTTGGCAAGATATACACTAGGTCACACAGTAGATCCTACCCGCTAGTTAAGCAAGACCACAAACAATATGCAGATCAAAATTGTGATTTTGATCCAAGAATCTGAAACCCCTATTTTTATTATAGGGATACTAAAGTTACTTGGTTAATACAAAGTAAAACTTAAAGCCGCACTTTTAATCTTTAAAAACAGACAATAAAATACTAGCGAATCATCCATCCAATTCGCTCACGGAGGCAGCAAAGGACCACGAATCTAACGAAACCAAGAACTGCTCCCGCGCAGGCAGGCAGGTAGGTATGCACGTACCAAGAAAATCCTGCTCCCGTCGCGGCCGAGCCGGAGCAGCTCGAGCGCCTTCTCCAGCGCGTCGGCGAGCGGCGCCAGCGTCCGCTCCTCCTTATCATCCTCCCCCGCTGGGGACCGGCGCTCGTGGAGTTCCTCGGCGAAGGGGCCGAGGAGCCGGATCCGGCGGGACAGCGCCAGCAGCTGCCGGCGGTACGCGTTCCGGTACTCCCCGGCCGCCGCCACGGCCTCCACCGCAGCTGCCACCCGCTCCCCCGCCGCCACCGCCGCCGCCGCCCCCGGAGACGGCGACGGCCACTCCCCCTCCTCCTTCTCCCAGCGGTCGCCGGCCATGGGAAGCCGCGTGGGGATCGGCTGCTGCTAGTGGCAGGGTGGTAAATACGGGCGGGAGCGGCGTCTCTGTCTTATTGCCGGGTCGTCGATCGGGTCAACGTCTTGTTCCCTTTCTTCCACGGCAGATTTTCCAACCCCTTTTCCGTCTCCGTTTCCATTCCATTTGGTGCAGGTGCACCGGCTGCTAACCACAATCTGATTACTAGTTTGTCAAGGGAAATTAGGTGAAATACTAGTTGAAGCACGCGCGGAAGCGCATCGTGTTGTGACACGCACTATATACAGTGTATAAGACAAATGCACATCGCTATTAAGAATAAATTCATTCAGAAATGTTGTGGCTGTATAATTATCATTGTATGAAAGATTGAGGGAAGTAACGATGAATAGATATATAGCATGTAGTAGATATGCATGTTTTTTTAAAGTACTCATAAAATATCCGTAGTTACATCGAAAGCTTTAAGCATCATAATTCTCAAAATACATTCAGAGTTTTTAGCATAGTTATAACAGAGTATCAGCAGCGTGCTATAACCGTAGGTATCGTAGTTTTTGGAAGGTAGATGTCCTGAGTGAGTGAAGAACGGAGAAGCAACTTGTTGCACTTGGTTTTTACATCCTTGTGACCTATAAATAAGAAGTGATCAGCATTAATTGTTTATAAGAAGGATAATTATGAAAAGAAATAGCAGAATGTTTGAAGGAGATAACATGCACGAAGCTATTAGTACCATAAATGTCTGATTGCATGAATTAAGTGCTCTATACAAGGATATGTAATTTGTTTATGAAGTTAGCACAGTTGGAACTGAAGTGTATAACCACCCCCTAAATGTCACCTTAAAGGCAAAAACCATGAGTTTGAGTAAGAGGAAAATTTCTTCAATTGCCAATGCCCAAACTACGCGTCAACTGTGTTTGACACTACTTCCCAGCAGGAGTCTTCCGCATCAGAAAGTAACCAGAAGGTTCATGGTCATTTACAGTCTTCGGAGCAAGAACAGAGACATTAGCTTCATGTTTGTATTTTGTAAAGTAGGTTTCAGAACTTCATGCACAATTATTTTCAGGCAATATTGGTGCGTAATTATTGAAGAGATGGTAATGCTATGCAAGAACGATGAAATTTCACGCACTTGTCATCATGGAAATAGTTTTCTCTTTGCAAATAAGCATTATGTACTATGTACTATTGGGAATAATCTTAGAATAGTCTCTATCAAAACTATATATAGATGCAGCAGACTACACTTCAATCTATATCTATTACTTGAGTTTGACAGTATGAAGCACCATAAGTAAGAATGCTTGTAATCACTGAACATCTTTTGCATGAATTTTGAACTCTAGATCGATTTGTATATATGCAATCATATAATCTCCTTTCAAATGTTACTGCCACCTTGTTGGTAGATGTAGTCTGCAAGCTAAATTAATTATAGGATGATATCATCATCTTGAAATCTCTTTATGACTTGTAAGGCCTTTTCTTCTTCTGTTATGTTCATTGCATGGTAAAAAGGTGCAGGTGTTTATGACAATACAGTACTTACTTCTACCACATAAATTCTAATTCATGTTATGGTGGCTTCTAAATTTTCATCTAACATATGTGAGGTATATTAGTCTCTAATGATATGAAGATAACCATGGGATGGTATGAACCTAGATGCTGGGCGACGTAGTGACAAAATATAGTCGACTAATTATCATAAATCGTGCAATTAAGCCGAAAAACTGGGTACCCCTACAGTGTTCTATGAACTGACCTGCCGTAAGTACATGGTACATGATTAGGCACGTACTTAAATCTAGGATAACAGAAAAATCAAATATTTAGCAGCAAGTATACAAATTTTAATTGCAAAAAGGTGGAAGAAAAAAAGAGCAGGAACTGCAAGAAAATAACAGTGATTATGCTAAAGTAGCAGGTAATTATAAATACGTTTATTTTACTTACTTTAGTACTTAGGTCTCTTAGCAGACTTTTCTACGGCCGTTGATGATTCTGACTTGTTCACACTGAAATCATGTGGATATGGATGAATTAAATAGGGTAATAATCGAACGAAAGTAGTCTTCTGTGATAATATTTGGCATTTACTTGTCAGGTGAAGTTGCAGGTAACTCACCACTCTTTGAAATCTCATCTGTATCAAGTAAATTGCATGATCTTTTTTGGCCTGATCCGTGTATGATATGCTTGTCCTGTTATATATTTGCAAGTATAGTGGAATGTGGTAACATGTGCTTCAGTATGTATGTAAAGTAAACATGAAGAACATAGGTTTTACCTCTGGTAGAAATTGCATTTTAGGAGAGAGTGGCTTAATTGGAGGAAGCAACAAAGCTTTTTTGTTTGATGTTGAAGATGACTCTATGCTATCAGCTTGTGCTGCAACAATATTTGGTGGGTTCCCAAATTTAAATATGATATGTTTGACCTCTAATGATGGGTTGTTTTCTGTGAAGCTTCTCTTGGTGAAAGCTACTGCAAAGGAAAACTTCTGATGTATTATGTTAGTTATTTCCAGAGGTGTATCATCAGCATCTATGTTTGCCTCTAATTGATAAAACGGTTGCCAATAATGTTCTCTGTTATACCACCGAACAAAATGAATTCAAGTTCAGCTGTTCCGTCAATTCCCATTAAGCACAATTTATACATGTGTTAAACAAAGCAAATAAGAGATGTAGCGTTTGTTATTTTTGCAATTACTAATCCATTAATATGATATTGTATAGATGATAATGAAAGCGATATTACTTTAGCTTGATGTCCGAGGTTTTACAGCCTTGTGCTGCATTTGTGTGTAGAACCTCGGCGAATTGTTCCTTTACCACAATCCTTGCATTGTGCAAACCACCATCTTTGGTTTGGACTAAGCCTTGTGATTGTTACAGTGCATAAAAATATGTCATTCTGCAAGCAATTTTAGCAATGTTATGAAAGAGATTTAGTATGGTATATAAATCATTAACTAAATTTTGTACGTATAAAAATCAGTGCATTAATATACTTATAGAATGTTCAAAAGCGTCCATATCCTTTAGTTCTTTAAGTTCCTTTGCCTGTAGCTTCTCTGCCGCTATAGATGTTGGGTATTCACGGGTGTCAACAGGTATTTTTTTCGATCTTTTCAAATTTTCCATTTAAACTGTAGTTTTTATAGTTTTATTAGTTGCATGTATGGAATATCAAAAGTATAGCTCCATGATTAGGTAATAAATTTGTTCATATATTGTGCGGCTGTACTATCACCTAAATTTTCTATTTAAACTGCAGTTCTTATAGTTTTATTAGTTGGATGTATGGAATATCAAAAGCATAGCTCCATGATTAGGTAATAAATTTGTTGATATATTGTGCGGCTACACTATCACCTCTAATAAAAGTCGCGGATATCAAGTATATCTTCATTGATATACCAGCGGCAAGCTGCGTTTCCACTGAGCGTTTCTCCAGCTACGAAAAATTGATCGTAAAATTAGATTCAACAGGCATAGATTAGTGCGTGTATATTTTTTTTCTTTCATGATAAGTAAAGTGAGGAGATACCTATGTACTTTTTCATGAGACAGCCCACGAAAATGGCAATTACTGGTTGATTTTGTCCAATTTCGATTACTGCATCTCCATTAAATTCATCAACCCGTTGACCCCATAAACTTACTTTTAGTTGTTTGCCCCTGTGTGAAAAATCAGTATTGAGTTTTCATTCTGTATCAGGTAGTTATTATTGCTTTGGATGTTAATCATATTTCTATGTTGATATGAATGTACGAAATGAAGACTTAGTCAAATTGGAGAGAGGCACTCTTGATCTTTCCTGGTTTTTTACATTGGATATGATCTCTAGCTCTGTTACATGAAAGAACCATTCAGCAGTAGGGCAATGCACGATGCAGTTTTAAATTTTTCATATGTATCACTGTTGAGGCCTTTGATTGATTTGCTGCTTACAATGGACTAAGCATATAAGTAAAAGGTGAACTTCTATCATAAGCAAGGATAACAGAGCACCTGAGCAAGGACAAAGACTACTTTGTAATGTAGAATTAAATAGAAAAACCTTAGGTCTTTTAGTAGAATAATCCTCTTTACTGATGGCGTGGTTCTCCTTGGCGCTTGTGCTGGTTTTGCTTCCGAGACGCTAGTTATAGCGCCGATCACATCTGAGTAGTATTTATTTTGGTTAGTATGGTCAAGATATCGTAAATGCTGTTGATATAATCATAGTACGTACCGATGAAACGTGTAGTTTTGCCAATGTAGCTTTCAAGTTCTTCAAATGGAACTAAGTTATATGTATACAGGGGGAAATGAGCAGGTACATTGATTTTTTCCTCGATGGTTGTCTTAGGGACAAATTTGATCATAAGAGAAGCTTCTACTGCTCTAAATTCTGTTTTAGCTCTTTCAACTCCAAATTTTGAGATGACGTAAACCCTTCCTTCTTGAAGAAGTGGCCTTTTATGGTCAGCAAGATTACCTCCAACCTCAGCGTACATTTTGTTTCCCTAATATAAAAATCTCATTGTAATTTGAGGGTAGCCTGTTGATGTAATCTTGAAATGTTTACGAAGATAGGGGCAGTTGTTCAAATTATAAAAGGAAAGAAGTAAGAAATGCATGTGATTGCTGAAGTACATTGACAGCATGTGTACAACATTTATGGAGAGAAAGAATTTTATGTTGTAATAAAAAAAAGAGAAAGAGTCTGACCTTTTCATCAATCAGCACAAGGTCAACATGTTTTACGGGACCTTCATCAGCAGCTCCTCGAAAATCCCATATTCTTGAGACTCGCACACAGATGGTTGAATACTTATAGCCTAAGGTAAGTTCTGAAAGTAGCTGATATCCCATCTAAAAATGATTGCAGAGAGTACTTAGTTATCTGATGTATCTTAAAGTTCGAAATCACCTATAGTTATATGGAGTTAAGTATTTCACGATACACAATATTTTTTGTATGTGACCCGCAGTTGCCATCTTCATTCTCAATAAGTATTTTAAGACCCTTTTTGGATGTGACACGTGATACAGCAACATATAACTGGCCGTGAGTGAAAACCAGTTTTTTCAAGTATAAACCAACAGAAGTTAAAGTTTGGCCTTGACTTTTATTAATCGTCATCGCATAACAAACTTTAACAGGAAATTGTCGGCGTTGAAGTACGAAAGGCCACTTATATCCTTTTGTAGTTAATGTAACTTTTGGTATGAAGACAGTCTCTCCGATATTGGAACCGGTTATAATCATAGCTTCGATGATTGATTCTCCTAGGTTAGTAATAATTAGCCGAGTTCCATTGCATAATCCGTTACTTTGGCTCAAATTTCTAAGGAGCATAATAGGTACACCTCTTTTTAACACCAATTTATGCTGCGGGTAATTATTTGCATTTAACGTGTTCAAGAATTCATTTGGATAGAGTACGTCAACATTTTCAGATGTGTCGGAAGATTTACATATGGAATCACAACTTAAATATTCTCTCTGTTCTTCAGGTACCAAACATAGAACATATGAATTGACTTCATCTACAATATCGTTAGTAGTTGATAAGATGACTCTTTCACGAAGATATCTAGGGTCTTTATAGTTGTATATGAAGTCTTGGTAAACAGCATCTACAATAGCGGGTATTTTAGGCCCAGAAGTATATATTAGAAATTTGAGTGGTATTTCAATCCATGTAACTTCTGATTCTCCTTCTTTCTTTGTAGCTGGTAAAGTACCGTTCCCTAATTCGAGGATCCACTTACTAAATGAAGCTACTTCAAGCTGGTCCTCGCTATTTAACATAGGTTGAGTAAGCCGCATATTAGTTGTTAGTTCCAATATTTTGACATGTCTCCACAAAGGCGACCTTACAATAGTTGCATCTACTATTTGCTGTCTAGTTCCAGCCTCTATAACTGGCAAGATTTGACGAAGGTCACCACCAAGCACAATTACTTTTCCTCCAAATGGTATTGAGGACGCTTTGGGGTTGTCCATTGCTAGGATATCTCGAAACGTTCTGTCTAGCGTTTCAAAACATGCTCGATTAGTCATTATAGCTGCATCCCATATTACCAACGAAGTAGCTTTTATTAACTTAGCCAGATGTGTTCCTCTTTTAATATCGCATATACTGGTTTCGTCAGCATCTAAAGGAATTTTAAATCGTGAATGTGCTGTTCTACCGCCGGGTAATAGTAAAGAAGCTACTCCTGAGGATGCAACAGTTAGCACAATCTTTTTGCATGCTCTTAGATAAGAAATTATTGCATTCCATAAGAAAGTTTTTCCTGTACCCCCATAGCCATACACAAAATAGAAGCCATGCGATCCAGATATTACACAGTTAATGATAGTGTCGAATGCTCGACTTTGTTCATCATTTAGATTGTCATGTAGGACACGTGCATTTTCCACAAGTTCAGCAATATTGTATGACATCTCTTCTTGTATTAACCTGTTAGAGCATTTTTCTTTATCTTCAATGTATGTTCTTGAAGGTAAGTTGAAATGACTCATAGTAGAACCATTTTTAGCGAGAAGTATCTGTAGCTGATCAAGCAATATATTTTTAAGTTCGTCTGGATTTTTTACTGGTGTAGAACCACCAAACAATTTACTGAAATTATAGTTGTAATCATCAACCATTAAACTCCAGTTTTTTTTCAAAGAATGTAATTCGTCTTCTATACCGCAAAATAGAAGCATGGTCACGAAAAGATTTCGTAACTGAGCTGATGTTGCCCACATGGCCGCTTCATTGAACGCACGGTACCATTCATTATCGTTACCTAAGAGACCACGGGCAACGCATGCTTCTTTAAAAGAGTTATATGTAACACCATTGTACGTTCTAAGGTCTTTATAACTTGTTGTACCTTTGACAATCATTAATAACATTCTAAGGTAAAACCATTCTCCTTCGGACGGATGAACATAATATAGGCGTCCTATTTTAGGTCCGTACGTTCTTTTGATCCATATTCGTTTTGATTTATCCCAGCGCCATTCCTTAGGAAATTCACAATATGTGAGTGAACGTGCCTCCGGATAATTTAGGTTTGCAACAAACCATTCAGTTAGCATGGTTTTTTGCTGTAATGGATTCTTGAGGATGTCAGACAAATCATCATTGGAACAGAATGTTATACAATTCATTGTAGGCATATGTATTGGTAGTCGTTCAACAGCAGGTATATGACCATGTATTTCATAGCCGAGTACACGCCACAAGGCATCTTGTTCGCATATATAACGACATTGTAAGTACTCTTTTATTTCATCTATACATTTTGTTTCTATATCAAATGGGGTATCTTCACCTTTTTTAAGTCTTTGAAAGATTATTTTTGCTGTGTCCAGCCCTTTTGTAACATATTTAAATAAATATTTGCAAACGATTGCTTTGTTGCAAAATTCAACATTTATATGTGCTTGATATTTCTTAAGAAGAGACATGTTGTATGGTACGACCCATCTATTGTCTAGTCGGATGTTGTTTTTGTACACGCATCGATTGTTATTTGGTCTTTTATAAACAATGTAGCCATTCTCATCAATGATAGTATCTTCGCTAAATTCTTTAGGATAATGTTTAGAGCATTTACCATTTTTCATACATGGAGAGGTTGGATTTAAATCACCACAGGACCATGGACCATATGTTCAGCGACTAATGCATATCCTAATGAGTCTTCAAGTGGATTTGGTATTTCAGCGTTAATAAATTTGTCTATGGTTGTAGTACTCCAAGTTAGATCTTTTTTAGATTGCCAAGTTAGGATATGTGGTAATCCCCGTTTTTGAAATTCCACGGAATGTAAAACAGCGTTGATTGGACCAAAGAAGACTCCCTTTTTAATATCGTCAAGTAACTCATTAAGTTTCATTTTATATACTCTAACAATCATATCAGGCCTATCGTTTGGTTTTTGACCAGGTTCAAGAGCTTCAATAATTTCTGGCCATTTTGGGTTGCATATTGCCGTGATGAATAAATCAGGTCCTCCGTACTCACGACAAATGGCTATTGAGTCATGGTAATTCTGAAGCATGTAACATCGGCCACCAATATGGCTTGAAGGTAAAATGATTCTCTTGCCTATATTCTCCCCGTCTGTACATCCACAACTAACAGCATCGGCAATGCCTTGTAAGTGTTCTACTTGAAGTTCTTTTTGCTTACGTAGTATAAAGTTTAGATTATTCTCGTCAATACATGCGCGGGCGTCAACTTGGCTTTGCGATGATAGTTTGCCGTAACATAGGTATGGATTTGGTTGGTTTTTTCTATAATGGAATTGATATCTGTAATAATCTTGCATTGTAACTTGTGTTCTAGTTTTAGTTTCACCATTTTCTATATCTTTATATGTAATTCCAAGTTGGTATCCACGTTCACCAAATGGAAATAACAAAGGATATTGCAAGGCCATAAAGGCTGGATGTAGATACGATATTTGTTGTAGCCCTTCGCTCCTACTTCTAACTATTATGTCACATTTATAGTTTTCTGGTGAAAAGTCTCCCACAATTATCATAGCTAGCTCATCTAAGGATGGCAATTCATATTGTACTTGATCTCCGCTATCGGCGCCAACTATTCGAATAGCTACTTCGTGATCGCCATATTCTTTTAATAGCTATCTTGCCATTCGCAATGTTTTAACTAAATGATTATGTTCATCTAGCATGCGCTTCAGTCCAACGATTATATCGATATCTAATTCACCTTCTCGTTGTTCTTCAGGGTCTAATGCACGTATTCTATTTTGAATCTCGTTATCTGGATCATATATATATAACTCGATAAACTTTGGATCATTGCCTTTTACTGGAAGAAGCGATCCTATTCGATGATGCACTTGACCACATATCTTAAATACGTGAGGGCCACCTCCCTTATTAACTGAACTATTTGTATTAGCACCCATCGACATGAATGCGAACAAACAATTGTATTGTCTTATTTTTCGTATGAATTGTTTTGCTTGATTATCACCATTAAAATTTAATAAGCGTTGTAGGAATTCCGGTGGGGGCTTAAACGGAGGTATCGATATTTTGCCGCCCTTACAACACGAATTGTAAATGACACGATTTTTTCTCACGGCTGATTCTGATTTAACTCTTTCTTGATACCAGAAGATAGCACCACAGTGATCGCACTCATAGTTTGGTTTACCGTAATAAGATCTTGTAGGATAAGATACTACAAATTATGTTAGAGTGGCATTTAACGGAGCAGGGTCCAAAAAAGAGGCAGCACGTCAGTACGACATGATGGTGTGCCACGAAAAGGGAAAATGAAGCAAAAAAGTAGTATTGTAGCCACAGGAAAATACCTTTTAGATAGTCTATATGCTCTTGTGTGAGACGCATTGAGTGAGCTGTTAGAGCTAAATCATTATAAATATCTACATAAATGTATTACGTAAATGAGTTAGCTATGTACCCATTACTTCAATTTTAAAATAGTTATGTGATGTGTTCGTTGTTTATTGCACCTAACCTGAAGAGGCTTGTGATTTTGAACGTTCTTTCGTAACTAAACATTTACATCTTTTACGGTTAACTTCTGCGTCGTCCCGCGATATAGTTACATATGACATATTTCCTAGAATAGTACGAAGCGAAAAAATGTTAAATTTCCCGTACATATAGTTAAAATTATACTAATGGAGTTAGTGTATTATATTTATTCAGTACGTACTCTTCCTTTTATGTTTTGCTGATAGTGATTCTGCTTCGTCAGCGTTATTTTCATTTTCCCTTAGAAAAGTAGTAGTACTTCTGAGTCGCGTTTTCGCCATTATATGGAAAGATCATATGTACAATTTGCAACAAAAAAAGCAGTACTCTGATTACTGTATGGAAAGAGAACAGTGTGAAGGTGTTGTCAGCTACATTTCAAAATATGTATTAGAGGACAAAAAAGAATAATGTGTATGGTAAATAACGGAGGACAGATTGCAGCTCTTACCTTTATTGTTTTGCTAATCTCAAGAAACCTCTATTGATTCTTGTATCTGTTTATAGTAGGTATGTATTAGCGCGTAAGTATAAAATCTGGATTTATACAGTACGAATGCCTTTTAATATACCTTAGCTTTCTATGATCCAATGATTTGGTAAGCTCCTGATGTTAATGCTTTGCACTACCTTTCTTCTCAGCCCTTTCAGTTGATCGTATCTAAAACACCATGGAACACAAAATTGCCGAAGCATGTATCAAATGATTAATTAACACGAAATGGTGCTATTGTCAATACACTACACATTATTGTTAATTAATAGGAGATAAAATGAAGCTTCTTTTGTTTATACCTGACAGTTATAAAATGTATACTGAGGAAATTAAATCGTTTATTTCTTTAAATGAATTACTGAAATATTCAATTGGATTACAATCTTATCTGAGATTGGAGCTGTAGCGTTAAGATTCTAAGACTTGAAGTCTGCAGTTCAAATCTGTAATAAAATAAACAGAGTCAATAGTAGGTATGTATTAGCGCGTAAGTATAAAATTTGGATTTATACAGTACGAATGGCTTTTAATATACCTTAGCTTTCTATGATCCAATGATTTGGTAAGCTCATGATGTTAATGCTTTGCACTACCTTTCTTCTCAGCCCTTTCACTTGATCGTATCTAAAACACCATGGAACACAAAATTGCCGAAGCATGTATCAAATGATTAATTAACATGAAATGGCGCTATTGTCAATACACTACACATTATTGTTAACTAATAGGAGATAAAAATATACCTGACGATTATAAAATGTATAGTGAGGAAATGAAATCATTTATTTCTTTAAATGAATTACTGACATATTCAATTGGATTACAATCTTACCTGAGATTGGAGGTGTAGTGTTAAGATTCTAAGACTTGAAATGTGCAGTTCAAATCTGTAATAAAATAAAGAAAGTCAATTGAATAAAAAAGGGAGCATTTGTTAGGGAAGAAGATAATATTTTTTTTCACAAAATTCACGAGCGTAATTTTGATATGAGGAAAACAAAGTGATGAAGGGCAAGCAGAGGGTTACAACTTGGAAAATGATGAGAGGCAAGCAGAGGGTTACAACTTGGAAAATGATGAGAGGACGTATGGAGGTCGGACACGAGTGGTGTAGTTGGATATGACGGAGTGGTGGAAGGCATATTATTAGGAGGAAGTACAGCCGGATAGATAGGCCTAGACGTTGACGGGGAGGGCCGCCGATGCCGTGGCAGCTAGTCGCTTGAAGTGGTCGGTAGGGTCTTGGCCAGATCATTTTTGGAAGAAGGGGAAAAAAAGGAGTAGGTTAAAGTAAGCCGTACTTACACTATGCAACAACAGATCTGGATGATTCAAGCGCTGGTGGTGATGACGATGAGAGCGACTTCTAATCTTGACGGAAGTTATGAGTGAGTTGTAGAGCTTCGTTGTTGCCTAGCTTAGTTTAAGTACAAAAGGAAGTTACTGGTTGGACAACGGTACATAAAAGCACTAAAGAAAACGGTGGAAGTCTCCAGGCGTCTCCTAAGAAAAGATATGTATAATATTTTTTTACCTTTTTCCCAAAACAATTAGGAAAACTTACGTCACCAAACATACGTCGTTCAATTGTCAGAATAACGTTAGCATTTTGCCATCGCAGAGGTACTTCTCGTATGCATTTCGTCGAACATATAGCATGCATGTCATGCCAGAGCTGCTTCTCGTACGCATTTCCTAAGCACATGAATAATCTATTTCAATCAACAGAGAAGGGAGAAAAAAAATCAAGAAGGCGAATATGGAAGGAGCTAATCGGGCCAGTGAGCGGTGGACAACCGTGGGGAACATTCGTGTTCCATCTCCCGTCCAAGGAGGTTGGTTACCGCTGAGGAGGTGGCGACGGGAGGAAAGACCGGGGGGGCTTGCGCGAGGAGGTGGCCAACGGAGGACAGGCTGCCGTCGGCAACACCGACGCCGTCGTCTCCAGGCTCGAGGACTCGCTGCCCGAGGCGCGCGCCGTCGTCTTCACCATCGCAGAGTACGCCCATGTCCGGGACGGGCTGGCCGACGACGGCCCACGAAGCTCGCCAGGATCGTCCCGCTCCTGCGCGAAGAGGTGGCCAACGGAGGAGAGAGGGGATTGGAGGAAGGGGGGGGGGCGGAGCGGCTGCTGCCTGAGGAGGTGGCGACGGTTGGGGAAGCCGGGGGGACCT
Source organism: Stipa capillata (assembly GCA_019208055.1). NCBI lineage: Eukaryota > Viridiplantae > Streptophyta > Magnoliopsida > Poales > Poaceae > Stipa > Stipa capillata. The sequence continues at coordinate 44,923 of JAGXJF010001712.1, read as the reverse complement.
GCGCGAGGAGGTGGCCAACACGGAGGAGAGACCGCCGCAGAATAGGGGATCTACGATGGAGGCGGTGGGGGGATTGGAGAACGAAGGGGATGCAGGCACCGGGATTCGAGGCAGCGGGATTCCACCGAGAGAGAGAGATAATCCATATCATCCGTTGCATCGAGAGAGAGAGATAATCCATACCACCCGTAGCTGATCCGATGGCCACAAATAAGCCACGTCGTCTAAAATGACGTGGCGCGCTGAGAAAGCAGTATTCCCAGCTGCTTTCTATATATAGATATGCGAGACGTCTAGGAGGAATTTTTGGTGATGACTAGTCAGGACACACAGGAATTTCTGATCATCAAGTCTCGAGCTCGCTTTGTAATTACTGAATCATGTTGTGCTGAATTAGTTTTTATCTGCTACAAAGAAATAACCATAGAGGTAGAAAAATATTGGTTAAACAAATAGTAAAATTAACTGGTTGGACAAACAGACTTATCATAATCTTTCGTAATGCCAAACGGGGCCTAGTCTCACGTCAATCTAGAGTAAGATGTAAGATGTGTAGCTAGTCAAGACATGTGCTCAAGTAGAACAGTGGTATAGATTTCTAGTTTCTAACCGACAGTTCATTTCTACCTCTTGAAGATTAAACTGGTTGGATAATCCCCCTGTATAATAATTTGCTAAAAAGTACATCAGTGTATTTGACTATTTTTATAAATATTCAACATGTCATAACATGTGTACTTATAGAAGATCATGCAAAAAATGCATTTTGTTAAATGTAGGTGCACATACAGCAGGGTGTAGATAATTTGTACCACCGTCCACGTTATATTGACTTGACACATGCATAACTCTCGACTTTTTATTAAGACTAGTAACCTCGCACTGCAATACACGTTTTTCGCAATACTATATTTTATGAAGATATATCATCACATTTAAAATTAGAGTTAAACAAGTGGTTGTGTGTATTTAATAATGCAGAGACTGAAGGAGGTGATCTTTTTTATTATCTAAAAATAAATATACTAATAGTTGTGACTGGTAATCATGATTTTGACACAGCTCTAAAGATATCATATTAAGCTCCCGTATGAAACATATTGCTTCGTATACAGAATAACACGTGAAATGAAAGCACTAAGATAGTACTAAACAGTTTCTATAGAAAAAGTAGAAGTCACTGTTAATATCATTATATATTATGGTATAACCATATTTTGTGTCGATAGTAGCACCTTTTGCAAGCAACATGAATGCTACACTAAAAGAACCAATAACTACTAAGATTTACAACATTCTCACGTGAATTTTGGAGAGGACAGGGTAGGAGAAAAATTAGGAGGTGTCAATTACTAGGGTTCATTAGGGGAGTTAGTGTATAACTAATGCTGAATTTACAAGGATCTAATTAAGAATTTAAGTTGAATGAATAGTCTGGCGGATCGTTTGGATTCCAACAACTTGTGATTTTTATATCAATATAGAAAAAGAAAAGTATCATATGTGATATTTTTACCTTTTTTGTGATTGCTGAGTTCCGGGTGGTGTATGTTTTCCTACTAGTTTAACTAATTTAAATGTACAATTACTCCCTGAATGTCCTATCGAGCTACAATATGTTATAAACGTGTCCACCTACCAATCTGTGTCGTGAAACTTCAGCTTGATAAGTTCGACAAGACATAGATGGAAGCACCTGTGAGATCGCGCTAACCAATTAGCAATGCATGAAATGAGCAATCAGCGCAACATGTACTAGAATATGTTGACTCACCCGACATAAGGAAAGAATTAATAGCAGCCAGCAATTGTTTCCTGTTTAGTTTCAACATGGTCAAATTATTTATTTGAAACGGCACATGGTCAAATTAAACAGGTGGCCCTTTGCCATTAGGCGACGCCTACCCAACAGGAAACAGCCATTGTGAGTCCATGCACCATGTCTGAGCATCTATCCAACCCAGGTTTAGCATGCAAGTGTCTCCCTCTACCCTTGTAATTCGGGCACACTGTAAAATCGGCTGCCAGACAAAATACAGCAAGAATTTGTGTCTATGCATGATAAGTAGGATGTTTTCTTATAGTCAAAGTAGCAAGTAGAAGCTAGCACTGGCGTGTTGGAAGGGACTCAAAGCTTGCAAGCGAACACGGCAGTCAACCATTGATTCTGGAGTGCGACTGCAGTACGATAATTATCGCCCTGAAAAGCACGGCAGACTTGCTGCGATCTGAGAACTCATTCAACCCCTGAGAAGCCAAGGCATTTGAGGAAAAGTGTATCGGCCCTGAAGATACAAAACGTGAAGACAGAGCAGAATAGTGGGACTCATGAACTCGCATAGCTTGCTAAGCATATACAAGTCATGACGACGTGTAGTATCTTATTACGTCCAACTGTGGCGAGCATTCGGTTGCTTAAAATTCTTATCATATTTTTTAGTGAACAATAATGCTTAGTAGGAGGCATGAACAAGGATCGATGATCTAAGCCATTGATAAAGGTGGCATCTTGACGACCAAGATTTTGGTGTCAAGGGTTGATTGTGCGACCCTACATGCCAGCTCTATCTTTGAGAAGCCGGATCATTCACCCACCTCTACAAGGATTGTCTCTTCACTTCCGCGACTTGGTACTTGGTGAGCTCTTGGCTTGGGGTGCACAACAGTCTATTGGCACATGCCTATAATTATATGGAGTGGTGAAAAGTAATTTTGGACTCGGCCTCAAGGAACAATTGCAATGTTCGTAGTGGCCACCCCATCTATTTCACGTGGAACATATGGAAGAGAGGAACCGCCGTATCTTGAACGCGAGTAGGCTTACTTTTCGGGAAGTGGCATCAAATCACATTTGACGACATCCGACTACGCACTATGTGTACCGTAGTCTTTTAGGAATAATCTACGTGCGAATCAATGGGGTTGTTCAAGCTGACCCTTTTTATAGGCCCTCAAAGACAAAGAGAAGTAAATTTGAAAGAAGCTGAGTTCATGTGACCACACTAAAAGGTATCAAGATGCGATTGATTATATGGGTAACCGTGTAATAGAGGTTACGGAAAATTAATCGGTGATAGAAAATTATTTGATTTTTAGACATTTTTATATGTACTTTTAGAATCTGCTATCCAAATTAACATACCCAATCAAACTAAATTAACATGGTATTTACATTTACAAATCAAGTGGAGAAGTTATAAGGTAGCGCAATTTTAATCTAGGTATCTGTCAAAAGAAAAGGAAAAAAAGGAAAAATCTACATATATACACGGAGAATCTTCACAATAATGACGCCACCAATGTACGTTGGGGAGGCCGTCGGCGCAAAGGCTCCGGCGCGTCGGCACGCCTCCGCGCTCCGGCCGTTTCCTCTTCCTCCCGCGCGGTCCCACCCCCCAGCTCGTCCATCCGCGGGTGCGGCGCCCCAGGGCACACGTCCGGCGCCCGCAGCCGGTGGCTCGGCGACGTCGGCGTCCAGTACCCCTCGTCATCCTCCTCCTCCTCCTCTTCCCCTTCCTCATGGTCACTGCCTCCACTGTCCTCCTCCGTAGGTGACGCACGCACGCCCGCCGCAGTCGCCGTAGAAAGCTAGAGCGGCGGCCGCTTCCTCCTCCTCCTCCTCAAGAGCCGTCGCGGCGTCGTCGTCACCCGCACGACCCGCGGCCGTTTCTCACGCTTGGTGGCGGGCGGTGTAGCAGTTCCGGCGATCCATGCATGCGTACGTACGCGCAGGGTGCGAGAGTTCTTGGCCTGCCGATCGACGAGCGAGAGGAGCCGCGGTGATCCGCTTCGAGTCAGTTACGGTTCTGCTATTAGGAAGGAGGGAACCGGATCCAGGTAGCCCATTATTACCGGGCTTCAAGGCCCAAGCGGTAGTGAAGCGCAGGTTGCGCAGGCGCGGTTCCTCGTTCGTTTAGTACCACCCCGCTCGCGCAGCTCGGTGGAGTCGGTCGAGTCGGCTATAAAAAAGAACCCAGAGCAGGATTCTAAGCATACCTTTCTCGGCCTTTTGGCTAAGATCAAGTGTAGTATCTGTTCTTATCAGTTTAATATCTGATATGTGGTCTATGCGCCCACAACGATATTAATTTTATTTTTGGTGGGGGAGGGTCCGTCACAGTGGCTTGCCGCTGGGACCCTCGCGTGTCGTCTGGGCGTTGCACTGCTGCCCGGGCCCGGCGCACCCCAGCCAAATCAAAACTTAAAATTTTGTTTAGCCAAAAGTAGAGTGAAGATTGGAATTACATAGAAACTTGATTTTGCCAACGAGTTAAGGTTTAGTATTTTTTCGAGAGCTATAATCGGAATTACTGCCGTTTTAGCTTGACACATGAGGTGCAAATATTTCGTCCCAAACAAAGAGCGGCCCAAGAAAGTTACAAGCAGCAGGAGAGAGAGGAGGGAGGAGCGCATTTCTCTCTCTGGCTCTCTCTCGCACTCACCCTCAGTTTAGTTTGTTTCGCTAGGGAGGGAGGAGGGAGGAGGGAGGAGGTGGGGGATAGCCATTAGCCCATGGAGGAGGGGAGGATCACCTCCACTTTCGTTTCCCTTCCCCTTCTCTCCGTGCACATCCCAAGAAAACAACGATCTTTCTCTGCCCTGGTATGACGATCTCTCGCAGTTTCCCCTTTTTTATCAGTGAGGTCGCGTCGATTTTTTGCTTCCCATGTGACTGATTGCTGGGGTAGAAACTTGGTCTCGATGATTCCATTTGCATTTGACCCTGAAGTGCGTGTGATCCTTGGGGAAATTTGTAACTAGATGCATTATGAGCCTTCGATTGATCGTGGCTAATATGATATATGTCACATTTCCTTGTCTCCCCAACAAAAAAAATACACTTGTTGGGTATCTAAGATAAATCCCAAAAGTTCACAGATTTCGTTGTTCCAAAAGAAATCAATAAGCATTCATCTCACATAGGACTTGTTCTTTACAAGAAATTGCGACTGGCTACACTATTTGATTACTTGGAATATACATTTCCTTGATGTACTAAATATACGTTCGCACTTGATTAATGCTTCCCATTTTTGAGAAGAAAAAAAAGGATACTGATGAGATGAGTGATTTCATTTCTAGTATCATGTTATTTTTTTGTGTGTGATGGAAACTGGAATATCAACATCTCAAATGTTTTAGGAGTAGCTGGTGGTGTTTACGATCTAACTTCTTCTGCATTCATGTCAGCTTTCACCGGAACGATGGCCGAGAACAGGCGGTTCGATAGGCGGAGCAGCCCAGGCTGCCTTCAAGGCCTGTTCAATTTCCTTGCCCTCAACCAAAAACTGCAAATGCCGAAAATGATTGCCTATCGAAAGCAGGGAGAAGCAAATAACAATACACTCAGTAAGGTTCTACATGTTTCCAGCAGCAAATTTGCAGTTTTCTGAAGCTTTAGTGTGTCTACAGGATTGCCTATGTTAGAAGTGAAGCATTTTGCATGTTTTCCCTCTTTTCAGATAGGAACTTGATCTAGAATTTGCATTGCTGTATGCTTACGTGAAAGCTGATTGCAGCGTAATATGTTCATTGTCTTTTATATCTGATGCAGGAGTAAAAGTTTCAAAGCCCAAAAACCGCACAGAAAAAGAAGAGACTGTTCTGGTATGTGTTTGAATTCACTATTGCGTTTATTTTTTATGGTAACAGCGCAGACTTCATAGATATCTACTGTTCATAAAATGATGTATCCCAGCATATCAGTAATATGTTAGCACAACAGAAAGCCACAAAAATCACTCAAATTTTTCATGTTCTCAGTCTCTGGAACCTCATAACCCATCCTGTTGTTTTTCAACTCACTGTTCCTTGAGGACAAGCCCACCTTTGGTATTTATCTTAAGTTCTCAAGTGCAGCCTGCTGCTAACATACATCTTTAATCTCTAACTGTGATCCTAATTCTCAGAAGGAGACTAACAGCGTTTCTCCAACGGCAAAGGCCAGCATGTTTATGTGGAAGACGCTCATGTTCAAGAAGAAAACACCCAGGAAAGATCTAAAGAAGGGTGACTCACCAGCCACCTCCCCGTCATCGTCACGTTTGACGCGCTCCAGATCGATCCATCATTCAAAGTGCTTTGATTATGTGGTTCCTGATGAGTTGGCTTCCAATTACCAGAGAATGATCGACTCGAGCTCTGATGAGGGGGATTCTTGTCACACCACACCACATTTGTCACAAGAGAGCCCTGAAGGTCCCATCTTTCAAGAGTCACGCAAAGCTTGTGGTAGCATCAGTGGCAAACATAGTTTGGACGTGGAAGCACCCTGCAAGACCGTACCTGGGAACCTTAATGGTGAAAACGAGGCCTCCTCTAAGCAGAAAAGTCGTGATGATGCAACGCATCACACGAAGGAGTTCTTGGATTTCCTTGAATTGTTCAATGCACACAGGGAACTATTTCTCAAGATTCTTCATGATCCTTCATTGTTAGTACCACCTGAACAGCAAGAGCAAGAAGCTTCCTCCAGCGGTGCGGTACTGCTGAGCAAATTAGAATCATTCCCAAGGCCAGGAGGATCATCAGGGAAATGTAACCCAATATTTGATCGGAGCGACAGTGAGAAAAGCAGAAGGGCAGAAATCCAAAGGTCACCCTCAAGGCGTAAAGCTGACCTAGAAGCCGCAAAAATTATCAGTACAAGAATGCCTACTGGTGTTGAGGCCTCAACAGTTTGTCTTGTAGAATCAAGAAGCCTAAAGGAAGCTGGAACTGCGTCAAATCGTTTTAAAGCTATAAATAAGAAGATTAAAGATGTAGTAAATGAGAACCGTAAAGAGCTTGCTCGGATCACCAAGGATGGAATTTTCCATAAACTGCCCTATGGCCAAAAGATGGCTGACTTAACCAAGAGCTCCTCCTCAAAGAAATTTGTCCAGGAAGAGAAACAAATACGAAGATCATATTCTATTGCAGAATCAGTAGACAAGTATTCAACACTCTATGAGTCAATCAAGAGTGACTCGAAGATTTCTCCAGAAAGACTAAGTACAGCCATGGAAGACAGTGCAGGCTTAAAAGATAAGAAGTCACCGATGGACATGAAAAGAATAACTTCTCTTCCAGACATGCGGTTATATTCGCCTCACAGAGATCTTCTAACTGAAGTTCCGGATTCTCAGATTGTGCCCAAGACTTACAATATGGAATCTCATTGCTTTTCTTCACGTCGAAATGGTTCCTTCAGTATGTGTGCAGAAGGAAATTTCTACCCTGATGATATTACAGAAAGAACAGCAGACATTTACAGTGAGCAAAATGATGGAGGTATGAAGGAAAACGGAAAAATTATCTTAGGGGAACTTTTATGTAAAAAAGACTTACATTATTTTTGGTGATTTCTGCAGAAGGTGCTTTCCTTGGCTCCCTGGAAGAGGATTTACGCAGCATCCTTCGAACTCCCAGTTTATCTTCTTTTGCGCAGTCTTTCTCCCATCGCCGCATCAACAGTTTACCTTCTTTTGACCGGTCTTTCTTTCAAGATCGCAGTCGTAGTTTTACCGAGCAGTCTATAGTAGGTGAAGTATAATGAAACATTAACTTTTGCATACAATGGAGAAACAAGTAGCACTTTTTTCTTGGTATATTTTTCCGAGTTAGACACAGATTAGCTAACTTCAACCCGGTGACATTATTCTTTCATTCTTTTTTTGAGGAAGACTGTGACACTTCTGTTCTTGACACATATTCAGATTCAGAGTCGACATTCGAAAGCGTGCAGCTTGAGGATGATGAGTGGTTGGTCAAGCCATCACAGCCTTCAGGAGCATGTGCTGCCACTTTCAAGGATGATGAGTGGCTAATTAGGCCACTACAGCCCTCAGGCATTAATGCTACTTATCATGAGGATGAAGAGTGGTTGGTCGAGACACCACGGCTGCTAGGTGCCAATGCTGTTGAGGATGAAGAGTGGTTGGTCAAGCCAGCACAGCCCTTGGATGCTGATGATTTTAATTCAGAGTTCCGGTTTATACATGAATTTGCCGAACAAGATCATGCAGTGTCCTTGCACATTTATGTCAATGACAAGAATGAGGCTGATTTCCAGTATGTGAAGGACGTACTTAAGAAATCCGGATTCAGCTGTGGTGAGGCTGATTGGTATGCAGCCAACCAGCCAGTCAGCCCAGTGATCTTCGAGGAGGCAGAATGCTCGTGTCAGGAACTTGAGATGGCCAACGACGAGCCTCACAGTATCGTCAGGCGCATGCTCCTGTTCGATATCATCAACGAAGTCCTACTGCACATCTACGACTCTTCCCTAGTCAATGGTCCATGGCATTCACGCTTCGACTCGCGCACCAGGCCGATACCCATGGGGTCCCATGTCCTTGAGGAGGTGTGGGCAAACGTCAGCTGCTACCTGAGCCTGCAGTGGAAGCCAAACCAGACGGTGGATGACATTGTGGCGTATGATGTTATGAGGAAGGACAGCTGGATGAACCTGCTGTATGACGTGGAGTGTGTCGCACTGGACCTAGAGGATCTGATGGTGGAGAACCTTCTGGATGATATTGTTCTTCAGATAGTGTTAATATCTATTGATTAATGACTACTAAGAGCTAATTTTCTCTGAAAGTAGTTTTCTAGCGCTATGTTAATGCATTTTCTGCACAGATAACTGTACCAGAATTGCCATTTTAGCAAATGCAGTTGGTATAAGCAATGCATAGATGTTTCTAGGCATAGAAAGCAGAATAGACAGGAGGTAGATAGCGGATGCCTGAATGAAATATTTGACAGGCAGATCTTAATGATGTGTTTAATCTACACTCGTATTGTGCACCTGCGAATTGTAATCAAACTGTCATGGGTTTATACTCCATATTGGTAGCTGAATGTCCTTCCTAAGTCCTAACATTCTCGAGTTTATCCTTCAGATTAAATATGTGAAGCGCTCGTTTTTTAAAGCGAGAAACACTCTTCTGCGGTCCGAAATGTGTAAATCTTGTACATATATCAAAGTATTTGCTATTTTCAATCTTTCTGATGATCATTGTGGTCACTAATTAACCGATGTTTTGGTGCGCCGAGGCGCCTGCTATTAGACACAATTTTCTGCAACGTGACCTCTTGTGGATGATCTGTGAATAGCTAACCGCAGTAATGTTCGTTCTAGATTAGATAAAGAACAAAATAGAGAAAGATGTACCAAGGAGCTTAAGCATGAAGCCCGTCTAGCTCAGTTGGTAGAGCGCAAGGCTCTTAACCTTGTGGTCGTGGGTTCGAGCCCCACGGTGGGCGATTACTTGATTTGTTGTTTTTTTTGGTTTAATGGATTTCTAACTCTGTGTACTTCGCAGACGAGTCCAATTGTATGGTTATTGTTTTCGTTGCCTCCTCTATGTGTTCTCTGGAAAGTCACATCCAGCTTTGGACAAAATATATCGAACTCTTGACCATTTGCTCCTTTTCGACGAAGTTTCCCAAGAGGCATCCGACTAGAGTATTGAAATTGAAGAGACGGGAGAATTCAAGAAGCCATGCAAACAACGATTCGTACTGAAAGCAACTAAAATTCTGCACTTCCAAAGCAAGATAAATATGAGAAGTCTCTTCTCTACATGATCAAATCTTATCACAAAATAAACTCCCATCCAAATATTTCGAATTAAGAACATTGACATAATAAAAACATGAAAGTTTGCGCTTTGCTAACAATGAAAAGGATGCGGTACATTACCAACCTTCAGAGTTGCAGGTTCCTATATTATATCAAAATCTTCATAGGAAATCCCATCATACATAGAGAGTGCATAAGTACTTAATGTTTATGGTTGGATTATCTGTTTGACACTCACTGCATTGATTCACATATTGTCAGCGACAGAACTATTTTCTGATCTGCCAATCGGATTGAAACACACTACCAGGTGAGCACATGTACAGTTGCTTCACCGGTACTATAAATAGGGGGCGAACATGTTGAGCAAACACACCTCACTCCTCAAGCTCATCTCTCTCTTTGCATACAAATCCAGAAATACTTGAGTAACAAGAGACCTAGAAGATGTCTTGCTGTGGTGGAAGCTGCTCCTGCGGTTCCTGCGGCTGTGGTAGCTGCTGCGGGTATAAGTGCAACTAATCTCTGATTCTTTGACCATAAATGTTTCAGCAAATTAAAACGTGTAAAACTAAAAGTTGATATATAGTCTCAATTTTGATTCACTGGTCTGGTAAAAATCTGAAACCTTTGGTGCTACTTTTGCCTGACGCAGAATGATCTACCGCGACTTGGCAGAGAATACTAGCGCCCCAGCAACCTTGCTCCTTGGTGTTTCACCTGAGAAGGGGTACAAATAATTCTCACCATCACCCTTGCCCTAGAATAATTTCCAAACTGTTCTTCAAGCTCCAAACACCTTCACATTTCATTATAAAACTGTTCTGCTGTTTCTCGCAGGCGTGTCGAAGGGCTCGAGAAGAATGCCGAGTTCCACGAGGCTGCCCATGGTTGCGGCTGCGGCTCCAGCTGCAAGTGCAAACCCTGCACCTGCTGAAGAGGACGGCATGCCTGTTCATGCCTCTTATAAACTACCAGTAAATAAGGAGCCATGTGATGCATGCAATCTGGCTCAAGATTGTTGTAGCAAGTGCTTGGCTAGTAGACTGCTTGTTCTACTGTAGTTTGCGAAACCAATAGGTTTTTAGTGCTCTTATCAGAATTATTCAGGCTGCCATGGCCTTGTGAACAAAATCTGAGGTTCCCGAGCTACTAGTGTATATCATTGTGTGCAATATAATGTTGTGGAGTGAGATTAAGACAATGGTTTGCTTATATTATAGTACATGTTTGATTGTTCTTGTTTCTTTTGATGGAATAATTAATTTTGTCCAAAATCAACTCTAAAAGGAAAAGCAAAAATGATATGAATAACAGGGAATCTATAGCTGTTAGCCCCAAATGTTTTTTTGCATGCCTATGGATCCAGGCTGCGTGGGTACAGACGATAATACGGTAGAGTTTAAGGGACCGTTTTGCAAATATACCTCCCTATTAAATCCAAATTCGAGTTTTCTCTTCCAAGAACTCAATTCAGATTCAATTCATATATGAATTTGCTCAAAAATTCAATCTGCGCAGCTACACACTCATGTACTTGGAGCACGGAACTGGTATGGAAACAAGAGTTGGTAGTGACGCAGGGTTGATCTGGTCAGGAGATCATCAAACGCAATCCATTCCGTGTAACAAATTTTGAATTCAATTCTTGCAAGGGCTTAATCAACTTCAAGTCGTATAAGCGACGTACTTATTTAAGTGTGTGGCTGATTTAAAGCCGTAGGTGGTGAAGCAACATTGGTTTGGTCAATAGCTTAAACAAATTTCAATCCAATTCACACAAGAAACTTGAATTCTATCCGTACTCTAGCTCATTCAAATTCAATTCAATTTGTGCAATGATGGATCTAATTTCGGTGTAGAACTGGTATAAGATTTGACTTTACCAGGGTCTCAATCAAATTCAACGCTTTTCATACAAGAAATTTGTAATCAATCCATACAAGAAACGTCTTTAATTTCAAGCTGTGCAATCACGCATCTATTTTAAACAAAGCGTTGGCATCATGGTACGGAAGCAGGATTAGAACCAGCTAAGAACCTAACCAAATTCAAAGCATTTTTGTGCGTGGAATTTGAATCAAATTCACACAAGAATCGTGTTCGACCTGCTCAATTTTAATATATGAGCGATAATGCATCCAATCTAAACAAAGGGTTGGCATCGTATGTAAGCAAATGGCAGAGAAATGTTCTCTACTCTGAGAAACTCAAATAAAAATGACATCATTGGAGGATTAGAATTTTCCGACACCTATAGCATGCTGACATGTGAATGTTTGACATATTGTGCACTTGCTTCTCAAGCACTACAAATACGGGCTGCATCTGTGCTCTTCTGGGCAAACTGCTGTGTGCTCATCTCAAGCTTCCCTCTCTGACTGCACACAAGCCACTGAGGTTACAAGAGACCTACAAGAAGATAAAGATGTCCTGCGGTGGAAGCTGCAATTGCGGTTCGAGTTGCGGCTGCGGTGGCAGCTGCAGGTATATTGATGTTTATTTATCAACTACTGATTCTGAATTTCTTGCACCTAGTTTGAGTCATTTCAACAATTCTGTTACTGTCTCCCATTGCTTCAAGCTTCAGAGGCATAATAATTTTGCAATGTAACAGCGGCTGCTTCAAAGCTTGTAGCTAGGGGCGGACCGAAGTAGAGCCGAAAGGGGGGCACAGCCCCCACTCAAATTTCGAAACTGCAAGCATGTGTTTTTATATTTGCATAGAAAATACTTTAGCCTTTTAAATTTACAAAGGGGTGCGCCACTCAAGTTTTCTACTGGGTCGCACCTAAGCTGATATGTGTCAGACAAAGCTGCATGAAAGATGAGCGAAGATTATCACCATTTTCTAGCCACTGGAATAAATCTATGTGCTACTTTTTTGCCGGATGGAGAAAGATGTACCCTGACTTGGCCGAGAAGAGCACCGCCGCCGCCGCCCTGGCGACCATTGTAGAGTAGCAAAAGAGGATTAGGATGCGACTTAATGTTGTATTCATCCGAGCTCAAGTCTTATACACTGGTACATGCACAGAACGTGCGTAACAACCCCTCACTCACGCAGCTAGCTAAGGCACAAAAATAGGAGATATACAACGTGCCTTGACCCAGCAATGTGGCATGTACATGTTCGTTAACAACCATGATCCTCGGTGTTGTTTCGTCTGAGAAGGGGTATATACGAAATATATGAATCCACCTTGGAAAACTAAAAGAAGAAAAATCCTAAGCGGCCGTGCTCCGAACTTGAACCCTGATGCAAAATTTCCATGCTTTATAAGGCGCCTGCAGAATTTCCATGCAGGCGCCTTGGCGGGCAGCCCGAGAACGTGGCAGAGTCTGGGGAGGTCGGCCATGGCTGCGGCTGCGGCTGCGGCTCCGGCTGCAAGTGCAACCCCTGCAACTGCTAGGGAGAAGGTAATCCACATGCAGCATGCTGTTTATGTGCATAACAGGGTGATCGATAAGACGACATCCAGTGCGGTGTCTCAGTTGTGAGTCTCTGGGTGAAATTTCGTTAAGCTATCGTGTCATCTGTATGTTGTAGTAATGACGTATGTCTGTATGTATGTTACCGTAAGTCTGTAATGTTGCTGAGTGAAATATAAGCTGGTTTCACGTCCGCGTCTTGTCTCGTTGGGACTAATGCCCCGTCTGGAACGTGGAACTTTTTCGCAAATCTCACGGCAATAAGAGCATCTTTAACAGTGTGGCGTGAATTTTTTTTAAAGATATCATATTAGATTTTTGCTGGTTAGAAGAGAGAGAAAAAAAGAGCGAAGACTATCTTTTCTTGATATGAAGAGATGATCTCTTTACGCTTAAACGATAGCTTTTTTTTTATTATGCGTATGTTGCCTCTTTGCTACACATTCTAGTTTAATTTTATTTCTATAATTCACATGGGCATCAGTTACTAGTGATGACATTAAGAGATAACCTATCGTATAATATATTTTTATTGTTATCTCTAAATGATATAAAAAAAATAAGTAAATGTTATCTTCTCTCCCACTAGAAAATACTCTAAACTGTCACCCAGGATTCCAAAACATGTCTTAGTATAGTCGTAAAATAAAATAACATGTCCGGCACATAAGAATTTATATGCAAATTCTACGAGAATTCAGCCACGAAATAAAATAAATTCATCCAAAATTTACTACCAAAGTCTAAAGTGCTGCACTCCACACAAACAAAATATACAATATTTTTTTAGCAAGGAGCTAACTTTATTGATTAAATAAAGAGGGTATAAATATAACAAAGCAATCAAAATAACACATGAGTGACAAAGCCCCGATGAAACTAAAGTTACATCAAAAGTCTCCAAAATCATCATCTCCAGCTCCGCCCTTTACATTTTAACGTTCTTCCAAACCTCCGATAAAGAAACTACAAAAGATCAAACTTTCACAAACTAGACTAGCCTCAAAGGTTTTGCAGAGCCGTATGAGTCGCCCACCTTAAGAGGTGGGAATCTAAGACTGTCAAACACACTGTGGCCAGAGACACACTCCTCGCGAGATAGGATGCCCAATCACTACGTCATGGAATTGTCAGGAAAAGACCAAGAGCACAAAAGGACGAAGCACTACCGCCACCAATACCATCACCAAGTCAGGCTGAGGCACCGGACGAAAATCCGTCAAATTGTGAGTCAGTTGATCTGCGGTACCAAAACACCACTAGCTCCCTGGCATCAGTCACGACAGTCATGTCAAGTTGGAGATAGAGCCAAGAGATCTTTGTTCCATACAATATTGTTTCCACCATCAGGACGCCATCACTGACACTAAAACTAACATAGTAGGAAACTAATCTACACATCAAACATTGATCCGGGGTTCTCCTCGCCTTTTGATACTGGATCGATTATTAGAGGTGAGAGAAACCGACAAGAACGTTGGCAAAAAATAATGGTTGCTCTCTTCTTCTTTTTCAAACCGACAGTTAAGGACCTTAAGGTTCTCCTCTATCTTTTCCCTAGACAAGACATAAATGGAGTCATAAAAGAAATGAAAATACAGGTAATGGGCTTGAGCTGTAAAGCCCATTCGGCCCGGCCCAATTTAGCCGAGCCCATCACAGCGTCTGGTACCGATAAAACAAACGAAACAAAAACGAATTTCTCAGAGGTTTTAGATCTCGCCGTCTCCCCTTCCTCTCCGAAACCCTAACTTTCTCGTTCTTCCTCCTCGGGCGGCGGCGGCGCGGGCGGCAGCGATGGACAAGAGTATGCTCGGCGACCTCGACGGTCTCCCGGAGGAGGACAAGATGCGCATGGCCGCCATGGTCGACCAGCTCCAGATCCGCGACAGGTCCGCGCCGCGCGCCTCCCTGATAAATACGGCCTCTCGATTCCATTTGCGTTTTCGTAGTCTGATTTCGATAGCACGCGGTTAAATTTCTGTTGTTGGGGTACTCGATAGGCTTCGCGTCGATAAGTAGTGATTCGGTGGGCGTTCGTGTCTGTTCCTTTGATGATCTAGGTGTTTCGCATGTGGAATTGGGCAGCTTAGTTAAGGGGAAGAAGAAGTCATTCTAGAAGTTGTATGTATGGCCCTTCTGCGATGATTATTTCAGAAAGATTAGTGGGTGGTCGGGTGCGAGTGCGATTATGCGGCGCGATAGAATATATTTGTTCCGTTTCCAGGTATTCACAGGAGCGTGTGATATTTGCAGCCCTTACATTTCAAATTATGGAAGTTTTGTTTATTTGAGCCAGCTTGTTTGATTTAGATGTTGGAAACTTGGGATTAGTTTCGGGTACACGTGCAGTTGGCTGGCTGATTTGTAGAACAGGTTGGGGTGTTCTACCTACTGAGGTCAAGTTATCTCGGTAGAAGCGTGCTTATTCTGGATGCAATGGCAGTGTTGCAATAATTCTCGTTGACTGTTGTAGTTGGTGTCTTTTAGCTATTAAGATAGCCATTCAGACGCAGTAGCTTTTTATCATGGTGTGGATGCTGGAACCAGAAATGCAAATATATATGTTATCTGGTTGGGTTTTTAACAAAGTTGATGTTTAAGGCTACTCTCTGAATAGTTACATCAGTTTATGCTGGAGCTGATAAATGATTCGTTCTGTTGTAGACCATCTAAGTGATTTTTTATGTGGCTACATGTAATGTAACTCAAACTGTGAGAAATAATGATGTGATGATGGATTAAAAATAATATTGCCTCCTAGAATGATCCTGGAAATTTTTGAGTTAAGCATGGTTCTAGGTACGCCCACTAACTTTGGACATTTCTATTTTTTTTTCTCCCAAACGACACAACATGACCATGAAATTTTGTATATCAACATAGATTTAGTACTACAATGTTTAGAAAAAATTTCAATTTTTTTGGCACAATGCAAATATCCAAACTATTAGTGCGTGTAGGTACACCCATGCTTAGAAAAATCATTCTGATCCTTCATCGTGGTGATGTAAATATAGTCAGAAGTGGACAAATTGGTCCCTCATAAATCTGCAAATTCCGCCACAAAAAAAGAAAAAACTTCCAATGCTCTTTACAAAATTTACAACCAGATTGTTTAATAGCCTTTGCATCGTGAAATTTGTAACTGAAGAATGCTCACAATTTTGCTTTGTCATTTCCAGTTTAAGAATGTACAATTCCCTGGTGGAGAGATGCTTCACGGACTGCGTGGATACATTCCGCCGGAAGACCCTGGACAAACAAGAGGAGTCCTGTGTCCGCCGCTGCGCCGAGAAGTTCCTCAAGCACTCGATGAGGGTTGGCATGCGATTTGCTGAGCTTAACCAGGGCGTTGCCACACCTGACTGATTGAATCGGTCTTGTTGCCCCCATCAAGTTTCTAACCTTGGGCATTTGGTCAGCATCGATTTGTAATCCTTAAAAGTTTTGAGTACTGCACTGCGGAGATGAGAATCATTACATTACCTCATGAACCGACTGCTGGTTATGAAGTTGAATAAAATTACGTTGAATTATGTTGAATTATTGTATCCAAGGATTCTTCCTGTCACGTGTCACAGTGTCACTTAATTGTTTGATATCCTTTGATAGCTCCACTGAGAACTGTTGGTATCTCTGAATCCTTTTCCTGTTCTTGACTGTTATCGTGTCTTGGTCAAATTCATGAAGTTACATAAATCTTCTTAAGTAGATGATCTTTGCTATCTTCTGGTATTTCTATGTAGTGTAGGAACAACATAGTACAAGATTTGTAAAGGCACTTTTTTCTTGCCCTCCCTTTAGGAATCTGCTTTGTTTGAGAGCAAAGGATATAGGACCATGCACATGAACACATCATGCCATTAACATCACCATGCTTGGAGGTTTCCCATGGTCTGGGCATGATCACATTGCCCTCTGGCATCTCATGGGTTTTGGAACTTCGTCATTGGCAGTGTGGGTGGTCACCTTCTGCCCACTACCTGCTGTATGCGCCGGGTTGGTGTTTATATTGTTTCACATGTGGGGCAAGCAGTTGCATGGTGTGGTGGAGGAGCAAGACAGGTTGGAAGGCTGTGGCATGTCGGTGGTGAAGCTGCCTTGCTTGTTGTTCTAATGTGATTCACAAGTAGTGGTATCATCATTGTGTCAGTACTTACTTCGTAGTACTAATGCTGGCATCAAGATTGGAGTGTGATGCATCCTGGTCCTTTTGAGCTTGCTTCTTGAGCTTTTCTGTGGATGTTTTCTTTTTCCTCTCCTTCCGTTGGACAAGGTGTAATGGAGAGAAAAGGAGAGTAAATTCCAAAGAAATTGTTGTGGCACTCTCAAGGATTCTAACTTTGTCAGTTTCATAGTGAATTTACTAAGTGTGTATTTGCCTCACTTTTCTCTGGCATGAAAAGCAAGAATGGCCATTTACATATCACACCAGTAAAATAGAATCGATCGCTAATATTGACTGCAGTGATGGTGAGAGAAGGAATAGCTGGAAAAAATATATTCGTAATGCTTCTCTTTACAGAGCTGTGACAGAGAACTAGAATCTC
Source organism: Stipa capillata (assembly GCA_019208055.1). Taxonomy (NCBI): domain Eukaryota; kingdom Viridiplantae; phylum Streptophyta; class Magnoliopsida; order Poales; family Poaceae; genus Stipa; species Stipa capillata. Next base: position 27,370 of record JAGXJF010001712.1, on the reverse strand, counting down.
ATGGGTGTAAAGTACAGCTCAACTTGAAGCAATGATGGAGTTCAGGTCAGTTCAGCTCAGTATGGATGCTCCCCAACTAAAGCATCTACCTACCTACCCTGTTGGAGATTCTCATAATAATGCAGAAGCAGCTGAGCAATTCTGACCATGCTCACACACACAAATTTGCCAATATGTCTTAGGTCATGGATCTCATGGACAAAATTATACAACTCAAAACAAATAGCTCATCACGACATGAAAGATCAATAATATTATTTCAGAATGAGAAAATAAAACTAAGATCAGCTTCCAATGCAACCTGAAAAATGCTGAATTTAACTGGGCTTCTCATCAGCTTAGGAGGGAAAAACCGCAGTAACAACGTCTCATGCCAATGAACCAATTGACAAAGAGAGAAAATTTTAAGGCATTTGCTCAACAGCTCAATCCAAAAAGATAAAAAATGCGCACATTCAGAAATTAATAATACACACACGGTTGTCAGAAAAATAGAAGGAAAAAAGAAGAAGAAAAAAACTCTATTCACAGTTCGTCATGAAAGCAGCCTAAGCGCATTAATGCACGACGCCCACCGGAGCGGCGGCGGCGTCAATGCTCCTCTGTCCCGGGAGCGCGAGCATGGCGGTGTGGTCCAAGAAGTCCTTGAGCTTGGCGACGGCCTCGACGACGGCCCTGAGCTCGTCGGCGCGCGCGAACCCGCGCTCGCCGGCGGTCCGGACGGCGTAGACGTAGAAGGTGACGCAGCCCTTGCGGAACTTGAACCGCGCCATCTCCGGCGCGCCTGGCGCGGCTCGGAGGAGGCGCCTGCCGACGTCCCCGAGCGGCACGATGTGCGGCCAGGCGGCGTCGGCAGCGGCCTTCATGGCGGCGGACTCGAAGACGAACACGGCGGCCTTGGAGTTCCTGGTGCCGAGGCCGAGCGTGAGGGTGTGCCACGCGTGGTGCGCCAGGATGGCGAAGTGGTCGGGATATACGCCATCGTCGTCGGCGCGAACAACAGCGGCTGCTGCTCCTTCTGCTCGGCGCCGGCGCCGGCGGTGTCGACGCGGAGGAGGTGCGGCAGTTCGAGCGGCGCGGCGCGGCGCACGGTGAGCGCGCGAGTGACGAGCTGCGCGCCGAAGCGGAGGCCCGTCACGTCGGCGCACGGCCTGAAGTGCGCGTCCAACGATGGCGCGGCGGGCGGCGCCGCCGTGCCACTGGCCTTCGCCTTCGTCTTCTTGGACCCCTCGTCACTGCCCTGGTGCTGGTGCTTCTTGGACTTGGACTTGCTCTTGGCCGCCTTGGGCTCCGCCATTGTTGACAATGATTGCCAAGCAACTAGAGAGAGAGAGGTAGGTTTAAGGCTTGGAGTGGAGGTGTGAAGAAGAGGAGAGGTGGAAGGAGGTGGGGGTGGTCAGAAACTCAGGGGAGGACAAGACAGGACACCATTTCTCTTCTCTTTTATCACATCTGCTGTTCTTCTCTTTTTTTTTAAATCTGACAATGTCATTATTTGAGTTGTGTGTCACAATTCTTTATCCATTTTTAAAAAATAAATCCTTCCTTCTTTTGGGGGAATCACATTGAGTGTGCAGTGAAAAAGAGTCGCTGAAGATTCTGTCTCCACGAAAATTTCTTCTTTTAGTTTGTGTTTGGTTTAAAGTATTGGATAATCCCTGTATCATTGGGTCCAGGATACGAGGTGATCCAGACGTTTGGTTGGGAATATGGAACCAATTGTCTGGGATGAAGTGATCCCCAAGTCCCAAATATTCCATGGAAATTCCAGACCATGCGATTCGGGAAAATTGGTCGAACCATCTGATCCGGGACCATTCCGGACCCCCAACTCCCGTCTTCACTCTCAACTCCTCCATCGCTCACCCCCAACTCCTCCCATCTTCTTCCTCCCGTCTTCACAGGAGCTCGCCCCCAGCCACCTCCCGCATCCGCGATTGGGGATCAACGCCCAGCATCCAACGTCCGGCAACCGGAAGCGGCGTGTGCCGCTCCTCCTGCTGCTGCTTCCCCGCTCCCACCTGCTGCACCCTTCGTACCGCTCTCCCTCACGCAAGAGCGGCCGACGAGACCAGCGGCCGGCGGCAACCTCCTCCCGCAGGCCACCGGAGACCAGCGGCCGGCGGCCGGTGTGGGTACCCCCTGCACCCCTGCTGCTCCCCCGCAACCACTCTCCGTCCGCTGGAGGAGCCGCCGCGTCCGTCACAGCCGCCGGGTAGGTCGTCCCCCGCTGAACCCGCGGCCGCGACCGTCTGGAGGTACGAATCCTCGATCTCGGCTTGCCCCCTTCCCCCTTCCTTTGTTGCCGCAACGCCCACCTGGCCCCGTCCCACTCCCGGATCCGATTCCCCGAGGAGCAGCGTCGCCGTGGTCTCCCGGATCTGGCTCTCCCAGATTTGGCGGGGCCCTGCTCTCCTGGCTCCTCTGTGGCTATTACAGCTCCTCCCCGCTGCGCAGGTGCCCCCCACCGCTTGCTCCCCGCGGCGTAGCTCCTCCACACCGCGCAGCTCCTTCCCACGCCTCAGGTGTTGCTCCACGCCACTGCTCTTCTATGTGCTAATTACCCCGCTGCTAATTAAGTCAGATCTACACTGATTATCCGATCGTTAGGTCACCAATTGAGTCATCGATCAGCGTATATGTATGGATGCATGCCATTAATTAGCTACACATAAGCACAGCGTACCTTGGAAATTGGAGTGGACATGTAGTCAGGCTTGGTTTCATGAAGTGAAATCTACTAGCTCAAGCTGATGTAATTAGCATCCATTGCGTAGCCTACTTATTGCCTTCTGTTGTTCATTCGGTTACGGGGACAATTTATTTGTTCTTCTCAGACAAGACTTGTTAAGCTACAAGTTCTAACAGATAACATATCAAGATCTGGCTATTTTTACGTTTCTTTTTTGTTAATCTTCTTCCATTGTGAATTCGAGCTTTCTTGAAGCTCATCTCAAACATGTCTCCTTTGCTCATCGTAGTTAAATAGAAGGACATTGTTTTATCCTGACATTGTTTTATCCTGAAATGTGACATACTGTTTGATCCTGATGGGGGAGTGTATTACGCTGAGTACAACTAGGAACTCTGAAATGCAATATTCATCTGCCATCTTGTATTCATGTAATACCTATACTTGCGATGAGAATGACCCAATTTCATATAAATTGCTGTTGTTATATCAAATCAAGCTTCTCTTTCCTTGCACACAAAATATTGATTGCAGTCCTCGTAACAAACTCTGAAATGAAAATATTGAGATACCTAGTGCTTGTTATGTATGTTTTGCTTGCGGGTTGGGAAGAATATATGATCAGTATATCTTCATGTGTTTGGCTCCAAGGCCTACATATACGTATTGGTGTTTACCACCGTTTAGTTATCGTATATAAGTGTAATTGAATCATCACTATTTGCTTTTACATGATCATATTTATGGCTTGTTGTATTGCGGAGAACTTTACTCACTAGGATCATAACATTCTTTAATGTGCAGGAAGCTATAATCTATGTGCTCAACGGACTTACTCAAAAAATTACTAAGTCCTTCAGAATGCAACTTTTTGAGGATTCATTCAAGCGTGTTATTTCCTATTGTTTTGTCTAGATTTTTACTATATATTATGAAGGTTTGAATCGAACCACTAAGTTCTGCATGTACTATATCCAATGGAAAGTTATATTGTGATTAAAATCCAGAAAAGTTAACAGTAGTACCAACGCGCAGTTATTTTGACCAACGCGCATCTACAGCAACGAACATAATGGATAAAGTGTAAGTACGTAGTCATGAGGATAATATACGTAAGCTTCTCAACTTGAATGCAACCAAGATCAATTTTACATACAGGGCAGGATTCTACCTCCTCATCATTAAACTTCGCATATATACACTTTCTGCAAACTACATCAAAATGTAAATATTAGATCCCTGAAATCATGAGTACTTTCCCATCAAAAAAGAGATCATGAGCACTGAAAGATATTGATTCAGTAGCAACGTGAAATCAGGACATTAAACATGTTTTCCCGCTACTTCTATTATTCTGTTGTAGACTGAGCTCTTTTGTTAGTGATATGGTCAGAATAATAGAAATAAGTACACAGTTACCCAGGAAAGAACGAATAATAGAAATGCTGCAGAAGGAACTCCGGAGACTACAAAGGGACTCACACAATACATGTAACATCCCATCGTGCTAACCAAACAACATCTCGAACCATCATGAACCATCTCATCCCACCAACCAAACACATTCTCGTACCATCCCATCCGGCTAACCAAACAACATCCGGAACCATCATGTACCATCTCATCCCACGAACCAAACACATTCTCGTACCATCCTATCCTGCCAACCAAACAAGTTAAAGTGATCATCTTATCGTAGACCGTCCTAGACCATCCGGTACCTTCCCATCCTATCCAACTTCATACTTGCAACCAAACACAACCTTACAAATAAAATCTTCAGTCTCTGAAAAACCTGAATTCCCTGAAGTTCAGAACCTGCTTCAGTTGCAGCACACACCAGCCACAGAAATCTTGCTTCATGGCATTGTGCATGCTACGGGAAGGTTTCCGAGCAAGCAGACTCCGCTGCTTGCATATCGCTCAAACGCAAGCCGATCGATCACACTGCATTTCTCTGGGACACGAAGCTTCAGTCTCTGCATGAATCATGATCCTGCCCTCATGAGCAGAGCAGCCAACAGAAACACCTGCACCCAGTTCCGGGGGAATATGCAGATTTTGCAGTAGCAGAGTGTAAGGAAAGATAATGCGGGAGGGGATCGAGCTGGTGGTAGCAGTACATAGTAGCACTAGTATAATAATACATGAGATGCCCGTGGTTGCACTGGAGTTGCGTTAATCAGTGCGGTTTTCATGTGCGTCAAGATCTGCTTCCATGTGCCGCTGCTCGGGCTCCTAGCAGCATTCGCCATGCATGTGCGCGCCCATAATAGCTTGCTTAGCTGCAGGTAAGAAAGACTGCGGATCATAAGGCTTATTAGTTATTGCAATGCCTAGATACGATTACAAGGAAGACGGCAAAGGCGCACGCTACACGTATACACATGAGCATGTTCTTTAATCACACACTAGAAGTAATGAAGACTGAAAAATAGATCAGTAAATCTCACGGAATTCCTAGTGAACATATGCGCACATGTGTAAATGTGATTAAGGTGGAGTCATACCTCCACAACACCACCTCCCAATCAAGATATGGCGCTCAGCACATCATGATTTGATACTCTGACACTAGATGATCACACCTATCTATGGTGTATTTGTTGCGAGGAATTTTTTAGATAATGAAAGAGTATTCTTCCAGACTTCTCATCTAAGGATGTATACAGCCACAAGGTACAATGTCATGACCGCAAGGTCTTACAGCCAAAGAAAATCAAGTTCTAAAACATGCCGGTTATACATATCGACATGATCTGACCCAACTTGCTAGAGCACAAAGTAAACACGAAGGAAAAGACGCGACCGAAAATAGATAACAATCCTGAGAAAAGATTAAATGGGACAAATTCTTGTACTAAACGGCCATCCATGACTCGTGAAGAGCTACCAGACCATGACCTCCAGTCTTGCACATGTTGAATGCACCATCTCCCTCGCTCCTATGGACCGTAGTAAAGACAAGGAGCGCAAGCAGTATTTACATGAGTAGATCACCTGCAAAGAGTTCGAGATTTTCTACTTATCAAACACCATATCATTGCGGCAAAGCTAAATAGACCAACATAATGCAGCCCTGCCCATTAAAACGTGAGATTTTAAATCCTTCCCTAGTCCCCGCAACCAATTCCCAAACATTTTAGAAACACTTGTTGGACGTGGAATGTTGAACGCCGCATGAATAATTTGCCATGCAAAGTGAGAAAACTAGCACTTGAAGAGGAGGTGCCGAATAGTCTCCTCATTATTGCAAAAATAACATTTACTATTTCCTTGCCAATTTTGTTTGCGAATATTATCTTTTGTTAAGATCACCCCTCGACAAAGGTACCATAATGAAATTTTAAGTTTCAATGGTATCTTTAATTTCCATAATAAGAGGTTGGTAGTTGGGACATTTTGGTGGACCATAACGGCATACATTGATTTCACCGAGAATTGCCCTAATTGGTGTAAATTCCACTTAAGGTATCTCAATTGGTGTATATTCCACTTAAGTATCCCGATTTGGTGATAACGGAATAGTAGCTACTCGAGCTGTAAGCTCTTGAAGAGCCCTCAGATTGGAACCAATAGTAGCCCTGTGGAAAGAGACACTAAGAGGCACCGTTTGTAAAATATCGGCTAGCGTAGCCTGTCACTTTCTGACCAGATGGAATAGTTGAGGGTATTGTTCACTAAGGGGTGAGTTGCCTAGCCAAGTACCCTCTGAAAAACATGTCTGGGAACTATCCTGAAGTTAGAAGAAGTGGTGCTTGATTTTCTTAAGTGACCAAAAATGTGAATCACCTGGCTTTGCTTCCACCTGAGCTAGGGTTTTAGACCCTAGGTGCTTCGGCTGAAGTAAGTTTTTCCACGTCCTGTCCTCATTTAGGAGTTTAAGTAACCATTTGCTCATCAGGAGAATGTTCTTAATATCCAGTCTTGAATGCCCAGACCTGCTTAGTCTTTTTGGATGGCACAAATACCCCATTTTGCCAACCGATATTTCCTCTCATGACTGCACTTTGCTAGAAGAATTTAGAATGAAAGTAGTCCAGCCATTTTAGAACACCACATAATATCTCAAAAAAGGACAACATAAACATAGAAAGGCTTGTGAGGACGAACTTTATGAGGACGAGTCTGCCATCAGAGGACAAATGCTTGCCCTTCGAACTACTCAGGCACTTTTCAAATCTATCCTCGAACCCTTTCCATTCACTATTAAGTAATTTACGATGGTTAATAGGGATCTCAAGATCAAAACTGAAAGGTGCCATAGCACACCCAAACAACTTAGTGTACAGGTGCTGGACCTCCTTAGCTTCCTTAAAGCAAAAAAGCTCGCTTTTATGGAAGTTTATCTTGAGTCCCGACAATTGTTTGAAGGCGCATAACAAGAGCTTTAAGTTTTTGGCTTGTTTAAGATATGTTCCATGAACAATATAGTGTCATCAGCATATTGTAGGATGGTTAGACCATCATCCACGAGGTGAGGTACCACTTCGCTAAGCTGACAATATTGAACAAGATGGGTAAGAGAGGATCACCCTACCGAAGGCCTTTTTTGGTTTGAAAATAAGATCTAGTGTCATCATTAACCTTAACGTCCACGCTCCCGCCGGAGACAAAAGCTCTCAATCCAAGAACACCATAGGGGGGAAACCCTTTCATTCTTAGAGTTTGCTGGAGAAATTGCCATTTCATTTTGTTATACGCCTTTTCAAAATATATTTTAAAGATAACGCCATTTAATTTTTTCTCGTGCACTTCATATATTGTCTTGTGCAAAACCACAACACCCTCTAGGATGTTCCTCCCCGACATAAATGACATTTGGGTTGGGCGAACAACATTCTCTGCAATGGTAACAATTCTATTAGTTGCCACTTTTGGAAAGATCTTAAAGATTACATTAAGAAGACAAATAAGCCTATACTGTTGAATTGTGCTAGTGTTTTAGGGTTTTGGAATAAGTGTGATGACCCCAAAATTGAGACTAAATAGTGGAAGGTTGCCACTATATAAGTCAGCGAACAAGTCCATGGGAAAGCCATTAGGACCTGGTGCTTTATTATGCTCCATTTGGAAGATAACTCCTTCACCTCTTTTTCAGTGAAAGGTGAAGTAAGGAACATGTTTTCAGCATCGGACACTTGGGGGATATCATGGCAGGTAGTCTCATCAATGGAAAAGAAGCTATACTATCTAGGGTTCCAAACAAACCTTCATTATACTTGATGATGTATTTTTTTAATTGTACTCCCTCCATATAGGAAATAGAAGTCGTTTAGGACATGATTACGCTTACCAAAGAGTGATTAATTAGGGGGTATTTTTCCCTGTCTGCCCTTATTAAATAGGGCTGTGGTTGCCTCCTATACAACAACAAAGCATAGCTCGAGTGGCTAGTCCTACGCGGCCCGAGGCAGGAGGTCGCTGGTTCGAGTCCTCGCAGCCTCGCTTATTTTTGATGGCCGTGGTGCATTTTGCATGGCACTGTGCTGGTCGCATGCATGGGCTCGTTCTGCTCGTTGGCGCGCGCGTTTTGGCCGTCCGCGGCTCGTTTTTTGCGTTTTCGCTCGTGTTGCTTGCGCGTGCGACTCTTGCGACTTGCGCGAATAAATGGTTCGTTTGCTGCTAGTGCATCTACTACACGTCACTTCGTCTTCTCTTCTCCTGGTCTGAGCAAGCACGTTTAGCTACAAATGTCCGATTATATTCCTAGGATTGATCTCAACTTGCTGGCATCCGAAGATGACGAAGGCAACAACGTGTTTGATCTCAACGTTCCGGCATCAGAAGACGACGACGCCGACGACGTGTTTGATTTCGACGAGCCAGAAGACGACGACGCCAACGACGCCGACGGCGTGTTTGATCTCGACGAGCAACAAGACGACGACGCCAACGACGTGTTCAATCTCGACGAGACAGAAGATCACCACGGAGGTAATGCATCACTTCGTTCTATCCTTTCGTTGCTTGTTCAGATTATTTACGGTTATCATCATTGTTTCTTTTTTTTTACAGTACTTGATTTGAACTTACCACTAGATGAGTTCGGTGCAGTTGATTTCGACTATGTACAAAATCTTGCTGGTATCTTTTTTTGTCACAATCACATTCATTTTATTTAAGCCACGACTACTTTGTTGATGCTACGGATACTTGCTTCTGTTTATTTATCTAGAACATGCTTCTTTTCTATATAACATGCAGTGGCTACTAATACATGAATGTGCTTATTAATAGAAGTGCTTGTTTTTTTTTCTTTTCTATAGAACATGCCGTGCCTACTAATGCTTGTTTTCTTTTAACAGAAAATGTTGTGGAGAACCCCACCGTCGAAGAACAAGTTGAACAACCCCACCGAAGGAAAGAAATGTCTGAAGAGCTCCGAAAACAAGTTTATCAAGCTTTGTTGGCTAGAAGCAAGAATGGGAAACTAGGCAAGAAAGATACTACAATTGTTGCTGATCAATTCGGCCTTAACATTCGGTCAGTTCAGCGTGTTTGGAAGCGAGGTAAAACACAACTTGCAAACAATGTTCCGGTTGTGGTTTCTAGTCTTAAGAAGGGAAAAGTTGGCCGTAAGGCAATACCTGTTGATTTGGAAGCATTGCGCAACATCCCTCTAAAGGGAAGAATGACTATAGAGGATGTGTGCACCAAACTAAACATGAGCAAATGGAAGATTCAAAAGTATTTGAAAAAAGGTTTGCTTAGGCGCCACTCTAGTAGCATCAAACCATATCTCACTGAAGCTAACAAGAGGTCTAGGTTACAGTGGTGTGTTGACATGATTAACAGGGATTTGCTTGATGATCCAAGGCTTAAGGAGTTGTTTGACTTTGTATTCATTGATGAAAAATGGTTCTACCTATCTCAAAAGTCTGAAAAATATTATTTGCTACCCGAAGAAGATGATCCCCATCGGACTTGTAAGAACAAAAATTACATCCCTAGGCTCATGTTCTTGTGTGTTTGTGCTCGGCCAAGATTTAGGGATGGGAATTGTATTTTTGATGGTAGAATTGGTTGTTTTCCACTTGTTCGATATGAACCGGCTATGAGAGGTAATGAGAGAACCGGTCGTGTCCGTGGAGACTTGGTTATGAAGCCCATAACTTCGATCACTAGAGATGTGATTAGAGATTTTATGATCAACCAAGTGTTGCCTGCCATTCGAGCTAAGTGGCCAAGAGAAGATGTGGGCAAACCAATCTTCATTCAACAGGACAATGCACCTTCCCATTTGAAACTCGATGATCCAGAATTTTGTGCGGCTGCTAAGCAAGACGGATTCGATATTCGCCTAATTTGTCAACCACCCAACTCTCCGGATTTCAACATTCTTGACTTGGGTTTTTTTCGAGCTATTCAAGCAATTCAATACAAGAAGAATGCAAAAACAATAGAAGCACTTGTTCCAGCAGTGCAACAGGTAATTTGATCAAATTGTTCACACATGTTTCTTCAACAACAAATTTGCTCATTCATTCATTTGTTGCACAATTATTTTGTAGGCATTCTTGGAGTACTCGGCACACAAAGCAAACCGAATGTTTCTAACATTACAAACTGTTTTGATGGAAGCTATGAAGGTGAAAGGTTGCAACAAGTTCAAGATACCTCACATGAAAAAAGGAACATTAGAAAGACAAGAACGGCTACCATCTTGTATCCCTTGTGATCCAGCTTTACTAGATGAAGCCGAGGCTACTCTTGCTGCATGAAACAATTAGAATGATGCTAGTTAGCTTAAGTAGTAGAGACATCCTTGTAACAGTTAATTAGAACTCAAGGTTGTTATCTTACAGATGCTTTGGCGTGATCCTTCTTGGCAGCGAGTTCACGCTCGCGCTTCTCGTCGACCATCTTCAGCACATGTGGAGGTAGCACGAGCATATCGCCATCGAAGACGACATTGTCAAGATCGGGAATGAAAAGCTTGCAGTCGAATTCGATGAAGCCATGACGCATGGCGAAGAAAATGTAGTCAGCGTGCTTGAGATGGCAGCGAGAGCATGGCCAGAACCGCGAGTGCGCACGATTCCATGCTTCGCGGTCCTCATGGACGAGATGACAACGACCGCATATAAACGCGCCCGGCGGCAAGGATTCCGGCACCATCTCCGACTCCGGCGCGAGCTCCATCTTGTAGTCTGGCGTCATGGAGTCCGGCACCACCTCCATCTCCGACTCCGGCGCGACCTCCATCTTGGAGTCCGGCGAGATGGAGTCCGGCACCACCTCCATCTCCGACTCCGGCGAGAGCTCCAGCATCGCCGACGTGACGAACTTCGCGGCCTCCTGCGACTGCGAGCGGCGTGCGACTCCGACTCCTGCGACTGCGAGCGGCGTGCGGCGTGAGCGAGCGGCGAGCACGAACGGCGAGCGCGAACGTCGAGCTGCGAGAGCGAGCGGCGAGCGGCGTGCGGCGTGTGGCGAGCCCGAGCGGCGTGCGTGCGGAAGCGAGATCGATTACAGGCACGCGATTAAAGGGACGTCGAGCGGCGTGCGTGCGGAAGCGAGATCGATCACGGCGCTATTAACGCGCGCGACGCAGGAGCCGAAGCGCGAGGGGCAGCGGCGTCCAAAACTGCGCTCGCAGGCTAAAACGACCTCCTTTCCTCAATTCACTCCCATCGCCAGAACGACTTCTATTTCCTATATGGAGGGAGTACATCTCTAGTAGTTATCCCATCATCTTGCTCAAGTTTATAAATATGTTGTTTATGATGTTTACCGTTAGCAACAAGATGGAAATAGCTTGTGTTGCTATCTCCCTTGAGCGTATGTTTAACTTTGGCCCTTTAAAAAAAACGTTGGCCCTTTGATACCATTTAATTTCCTCCTCACAGAGCAATTGTGTTAACCTGTCATTGGATTGCTTTTTAGTGGAGATTTCCATGTCTGACAATCCATTGGCTTTAGCTTTTTTTATCGATCTCATCTATGATTCAGAGAAGCTCTTGCTTTTCCCAGCAGTAAGTCCTGCATGTATTTTTGGCCCAACCTCTTAGGTGTTGCCGGAGCCCCCGGATTCTATATTGCCATTTTTGAAAAGCAGATATACCCTAGATATACCCTCATTTCTTTGCACCAAACATCCTTCACCATGGCATGAAAGACATCTTGACGTGGCCACCCAAGTTCAAAAATAAACAAGGGTTGGTTTATTGCTAGAGAGGAGATCGTGTTTAACAATAGTGGAGTGTGGTTTGATCGAGATCGGTCTAAGGAATTAATCGTGACACGAGAGAACTATAATTCCAATTCCGTGCTCATTAATAGTTATATCTAATTTTTCAAAGGTTGGGTTGTCTAGCAAGTTAGCTCACGTGAACCTATGCCTAGAAAGTTCAATCTCTCTTTGATTCAAGCTATCTATCACAACATTGAATAAAAAAGGCCATCTAGGGTTAAAGTTAGTGTTATTGTTTTTGTGTGGTCTCGTCTAATGATATGAATCTGCACTGCATGCTCGGACCAGACCGCAATAACTTTATCTTTAAGACGTTCTTGGGCAGCCCCGTAAACCGCCATGAGGTTCCATTAAAGTATCAATTCTATTGCGTAGAAGGAATTTTACATAGAAATCACCTTCTACAATCGAAACAATGTCAAGAGTTACAAAATTGACCCCTAAAAGATTACCCCTTGCCTTGGAGAGGCATGCGATGCCACATTAAATCTTTACTGCCGCACAGATGGTTCAAAGTTAAAGTGGGGTCATCAATTTTGCGAGTCTCTAGAAGTGCAACAAAATTCAACTGTTGGTCCTTCACTAACTTGGAGATATATCTATGCTTACTCAAGTATGTAAGACCTCTGGATGGTGAATGTAGTATCAGATCCTAAACTTTAAACTTAACCCCACTTGTTTGGGTTAGTCTATGGTCAATAAGCATAACACGGGTATAAAATAACGGGATCGAGGGGTCATCCCACTAATAACTCATGGCATTCTTCCACGATGAACAAATCCTAGAATTTGGTGATATCTCAAACCAAACACCCTAGTTGACGCGCAATGGGACGGGATGCTAGATCTGCCCACCCGAGGAGCAGCGTCATTCGGCGAGCGAACATCTGCTTTACCTCCTATGGAACTTGTTGGATGAGTGGAACTGACGCATCTTCACGGGGTGCAGGATGACGTACTGGGCGGTCGCCTACCTCACTTACAAGGACGTCAGCCAGAGGGCCACGCGGCTCTTGCCTAGTCAGTTGGAAGTAGTCTGCTTGTGTGATTTTCTAGTTTTTGCCGTTACTGCTTTTAAAAACAAGACCCTTCGTTCGTACGTGTTCATGTATCATTTCCTTAATGAATAGGCATCGGTCCGTCCGGTTTCTCAGGAAAAAAACGTATGACGCGTAAGATAAAAACATCACTATTTATTTCGATTGTCCAGAAATATAAAACACGCGAATTTTTTAAGATTTAACTTTAATCAATAATGAGTCCAACTATATATAGATTATCTAATACAAAATCGGTACCATTAAAAAGATAATTTTAAATACGAATCCAACGATATCAATTTTGTGTCATGTAATTCACATATTATTAAATAAGTCCTTGATAAAAGATAAATCTTCTGAGAAGTGTCTTAGTCTTATATTTTTGGATGGAGGAAGCACTTAAATAACGACAATTACCATTTCAGCAGTTATATTAGCATGGGCCGGTGGACCCAATGGAGGGCAGCATGGTCCTATCTTGTTTCCGTGAAAGGGGTAGAGGTGTAGGATGAAAAATTCCATCCACACAGTTAATATAGTGGATGAAATCTAACATGGGTTGGCTAGCGTACAAACTATGCACTAAGATCTGGAGTTGTGGACGTAGACGAAGACCTACAATATTAGTGTACGCCACGAGCTCCTCGGAACTTTTCCTACCGTACTTCAAAGTATATTAGATTGGTTTGGTAGATAAAGATATGCAGCTCTTAAAGCAGCAGAAGCCTTAGCTCTCCGCTCCGCATTCTTCCGTGTGAGAACTAGGTCTATAAATAATGGGGAAAATAGAGACAGTGCATCAATGTGGCTTTTCAGGGAAAGCTGCACAGTTACTAGATTGGTGCCCTGAGATAGGCAGGGAAAGCTGGTGTTTGTTTCCCTTTAGGAAGGCTGATGAGCAGCAACTAGTACGTAATCGGCTTCCACTGCTTCGAGCCCAGTAGTACCGTTAGGCCCACCGGTGCGAAGCCCACTCTACATGCCATACGTCGAAGGCTGCCTGAAATGAGTTACTACTGTATCCTCTTAAAAGGATATAGTTAGCTTGTAGCATTGCTGTTGATTATAGTAATCTCGATTGTCTACTTTTTATTTTTTAATTTAAGTAATTAAATTTTTTATATTTTATTTATTTTTCTGCAATAAATTATTAAACAAGTTTAACACAACATAATTCATAAACTAAGCTTTGATACTACTCCCTCTGTTTTACTGTATCTATCCTCCGCCCACAATATACATAGACAAAAAAGCATTAAATCTAAAATAAATAAATAATAAATGATCATGCATACTCTATTAAATAACATAAGACAATCATCTAATCATTTTTAAAATATTTTAATAAAACATAAAGTGAAGATAACACAATTACTATACCCTTTATATCTTTAATAGATAAATATTTTAAAACGAAATATTCGAGATTAAAAACATATACATTAAAATGGAAGAAGTACATTTAAAGGGTAAGAAGAACGTGACTCTAACTTGAGTATTTGACTAAGCAGGAACAGTTCACAGTTTCTATGTGTGATGTGATGGGACCTGTAATCCAGTTAGCTAATAAAATCTCTCTAAAGAAAAGCTAATAAAATCTCAGTGATTCCATTGCTGTATTTCAAGAGGAGATGCTTTCAACTCGACCTTACTATCCATAAATTAAAATACGATAAATGGTTTTATTAAAAGGAAAGTAAATGATTTTGAAAAGCCAAGTGGCGTAGAATGTAGCCTTAATTCGAGGTCCAACAAATATAAAAAAAAATTCTTACCAGTTTGAAGAACAATCGTGATTTGATTTTCGTCGTTCAACTAGGTTTGATTATAATTTTCAATCGTAATATAGCATCAAAAATTGTAAACAAGATATAACACACGAGAATTTTATAAGACAAATATAATAATATTATTTTTATATAGTCAATATATATATCTCAGTGCATACTAGTGATTAAGGTTTTAAAATATTGACTATGCACCTCGTAGAAGGTGGCAGCAAATTTCATATGTGCAGGCGTTTACAAAATGGATCATTAAGTATAAGCAAAGTAGTACTGCTAGCTATGCCAGTCACCGCTAGATGGAGCTTAATGATCATATATTACGAGCTAGGTTTATTAATTCCAAGGCATGCATATTCAGCCAGTGTGAGGGTAGTACTGGTGTTGTAGGGGTATTAGGTGTCTAGGTAGCGCTAGCACAAGGCAAGAAAAAGATTGTGTGAAATGAAAACCTTTTGCAGAAGTGGCTTTGGTAGTTTTAAGAGCACCCACACAAGCTTATGCATATTTGGTTCCCTATATCTCTATATAGGGAGCTTCTTCAAAAGATCCATTCCTTATTTCTCTTTTCACTGTACCAACTTCTCCAAAACTCATTCCCTATATCCCACCATCCTATATTTTATTGATATACTATAACTACCACTTCATCATCAACCTTTATTTATTTCGAACGGAAAAATTTTGAACGGCGTTTTATTACAAATTCAAATTTTTCGAACGACGCAATTTGAACAGTAAAATTTTTGAACGGACAAATTTAAACGGCAAATTTGGAACGGATATATTCTCAACGGCTATATTCCGTACTGCTTTATTCGCAACGGCTATATTCCCTACTGCTTTATTTCCAACGGCTATATTCCCAACGGCTATATTTTGATGCCTATATATGCAGTACCATGTGCTCATCCATCCTTCCCATCCATACCATACCCATTTTCTCTTCTCACCTTCTCAACTAGCACGAGAGGCATTAGCACTTCCTACCCTGTCATCGTCCACCATGCCTCATCCAAGCTTTTACATGGAAACTCTGTTAGATTCGTCGTCGTCCGATGACGACGACCAACTTATCTTTCAGACTATCCAAGCAGCCCACCAACAATTCGTACGTACGCAAGTTCAACGTCCACCTAGGTCCGTGGTTGGGCGTCAAGTTGTTCACCACAATAGAGTTGCCGGCCATGCAAGACTTTACGACGACTACTTCTCAGATCATCCTACCTATGGCCCAAAATTCTTTCGGCGCAGGTTCGTCACCGATTTCTTTATTGATTAATCGTACTTTTTTCGAACGTCAACTGTACCGACAATTTGCCATACCTACGCAGGTTTAGAATGAGTCGCCCTTTATTTCTTCGCATTTTGAACGCGGTAGAAGAGCATGATGCATATTTTGTTCAAAACAGAAATTGTGCAGGTGCTTTAGGACTATCTTCTTTTCAGAAGATAACCGCTGCACTTAGAATGCTTGCTTATGGAGTTGCAGCTGATGCTACGGACGATTATGTCCATATCGGAGAAAGCACTGCTATTAAGAGCGTCAAAAGATTTGTGAAAGCTATTATTCAAGTATTCAGTGATGAGTACTTGAGATCTCCGAATGAGGTAGATACTGCTAAGTTACTTGAAATTGGAGAGGCAAGAGGTTTTCCAGGTATGCTAGGTGGCATAGATTGCATGCACTGGAAGTGGAAGAATTGCCCTTCCGCATGGCAAGGCATGTATAGTGGACATGTACACGAGCCCACTATCATTCTTGAAGCTGTGGCTGCGCAAAACCTCTGGATTTGGCATGCATTTTTTGGTCTACCCGGGTCACACAATGATATTAATGTGCTCCATCGGTCTCCTCTCTTTGCGAAGTTAGCTGAAGGACAATCTCCAGATGTTAACTACAATGTGAATGGTCACAACTACACAATGGGATATTACCTCGCAGATGGGATTTATCCTGCATGGGCGGCATTTGTGAAGACAATATCATGCCCCCAAGGTAATAAGAAAAGGTACTTCGCACAAGCCCAAGAGTCTACAAGGAAAGATGTCGAACGAGCATTTGGAGTTCTTCAATCTCGTTTCGCTATTGTAAGAGGACCTGCTCGCTTCTGGGAACAAGAAACGCTGCAAGACATCATGACCGCCTGTGTTATCATGCATAACATGATAATTGAAGACGAAGGGGACGAAGCCGCACAGGACTGCAATTTTGAAGGAGCCGGAGAGAATGTGATGGTGTCGCACGAAGAGACCCCTGAACTCTTAGAGTTCATTCAAACCTATCAGTCTATTCGAAATAGGCAGGCTCACTCTCAGTTGCAGGCCGATTTAGTCGAGCATATGTGGCAACATTTCGGAGGAGACTAGTTCAATGCACCCCTAGTTCAATCTATCCCTATTTCAATGTATCTCTATTTCAATGTATCCCTAGTTTAATGTATCTCTATTTCAATGTATCCCTAGTTTAATGTATCTCTATTTCAATGTATCCCTAGTTTAATGTATCTCTATTTGGATGTATCGAAATTTCAATGTAACCCTACTTCAAAACAATTTCACTAAGGTATTTCACATAGTTCGAACATCATTACAGTTCAAACGACATACTAGTTGTATCAACAGAAGAGTCCAAATGACATACTAGTTCTACCAACATAAAAGTTCATTCGACATAGATATTCGAGCAACATAAGAGTCTAAACAACTCAGCCTGACCTCTTGCACCTTCTAGCAATGATATCATCCTGAAGTGACAAGTAGTACTGTCTCAGGGTACCAGCCATCATGGAGGTATCAATGTTCATAATCTTCTCCTCTTCGACCATCCTCCTCAACTCTAACTCCTCCTTCTTTAGCTGTAGCCTTTCCTGCTCAAGTGCAAAGGCTCGTTCATATCGCTCTTCCTTCTTCAAATCTCTGACTTGATCGGCCTCACTCTTCCTTGACCAAATGTTGTCCAATGCCTCCATGTAAAGTTTTGATGATCCCTCCGAGCATGTAGATGCTTCCCTCGCCGCAACCTAGCTTTCGCCGCTTTCTTTCCAATCGGCCTCTTTAGGGACGCATCTTCTTCACTTGGACCCTCTCCTGGAGTATCTGTCTCACCTGCAATGCTATTGGCAGCGCTACATGTTGCAGGAGAAGAGCTGTTGCTCACCTTTTGCTTCTTCTGGGAGAACTTGTCTGTCCACTTCGGATGGTGTTACAGAACATTCTAGCAGTGGAGGAACTGAAAAGATTTCTTCTCTTCCTCCTTGTATAGTGCACAAGCCTGAACAATCTGCAATATCCAATATTTAGAAGACAATACACTTCTCGCAAGTTAGTATAATTGAACTAGGGATTCAAAATTACAAATATACCTTATCTTGTTCTGTGATCCCACTTTGCCTTCTTCTCGCAATGCGATCGTGACAACCACAGAATTTGTTCACATGCTCTTGAATGGTTGACCAGCGGTGTAGCAGTGAATTCTGGGTACGGTCTGACTCAAAGTCTTTGTTTTCATGGAAATAAGAATGAATTCTTTTCCAGTATGTCGAACGGGATTGTTCATTACCCTTCGCTGCATCCATACTAACATTCAACCAAGCCGAGACCAAAACGTTGTCCTCCCTCTCATTAAAGTTTTTAGACCTCTTGCTAATTGACTTATTCGATGCATTGATCTCCTCAACTGGGCAGTCTTGTTCCCCAATAGGGTTACCCTGTAGGCTCTCTTCCCAGTTGCCTACATCAGTTTCCCCACTCAACAAGTTTACGTAATATGATTCCATTATAGATATTCTGTGAACAGGAACTATAAGAAAGTTATTATAACAATTGAAGGAAGCAAGCAACTGAATAATATTACATTAAATTGCATACAACACGTAGTTCTGCAAATTCATTAGTACATAGTGGAGAAGTTTGTTTAGTACATAATAACCAAAATATAACCTAAAGACATAGTAGTTATCATAAGCACTCGTCAGAGTACAAGCTCTCCTCCTCTAGGTACTCGTAGTCATCGCGTCTACCGCTGTGATCTGACTCGTAGTCGATCGCTGGAAGATCCTCGAGGTCTATGCCCTTCTCTTCCTCCTCGAGAAACTCGCTCGATTGTATGGAAACATGGTTTAGGTCAATAGCTAGTTTTTCTATTTGAAATAGTACCATATTCATGTCAGCTGCATACGCACAAGACTCAGGAGCAAGATTATGATCCACTATTTCCTTAATGTCCTTAGCTAGACTCTCTATTTTTTCTACTGTCCAACACCATCCTTCAAGCTCTATACTCGGATCGTTCTCCATGCTGTGTATAGAAAAGTACAAGATATAGCTTCATTACGTTAGGTTTTGCGTAACAATTGTAAATCGATACACATGAAGTATATACAAATCTGCACAAGAACTGCATTAAGCTATTTTGTTAAGTACACTGTGGGGTGGATATGTTTCAGAACTAACCCAAACCAGGCAATTACATGGTCTTATGGATGGAGTATATTAGCTACTGCCAAGCAGGGTGAGCAAGATTTGAAACGCTGCAATATAATACTAATCAGTACATAGATGATCTAAATGCAACAACCGAGATGCAGAGATGCACAACAGCACATGGTTCCTGGATCCAGCGTAAAGACTTAAAATTGTCCAAATGACATCAAGAACAACACACCTGCATGTGGTGCCATTGAGAAACAAAGGTAATTTCATTTTTTTATTTCTGCCACAGGTCCTTGGTTGGATCAGACAAAGATCAAAATACCTCCTACACAAGAAGTGCATATATTCCATGTTTGCAAAGCAGTAATTCATGTGATAATCCTCGAGACTTAAATGCATTACTTGAAGCCTACATGTACACAGCCTTACTGAAAATTGTGTGCAGTTTTGCTGCAATTAACACATAGATACTTGTTAATTGATGCGGCCAAAAGACCAGAAACAGCCCTCGCAGTCACAGAAAGCAGAGAACAAGCTCCACATATTTTAGCTATGGAGAACAAGAAAAACACTAGGAGGAAGGGGTTCATACGGGAGATCACCTTGCACTGGCGCGAGTAGAAGCCGGCAGAGGAGAAGGCAGAAGCAGCAGCACGTGTGTCGGCGGAGACGACTCGGAGCAGCACCGACACCTACTGTACCAGTCGGAGGAGAGGACAAGGGAGAAGACCAGTAGCATGCCGTCGGAGGAGGGGAACTGGAACAGCAGCAGCAGCAGATCGACCTAATAATGGAGATGAACACCAGCGTCAGCTCGACCCGGACCAGCAGCAGGCATTTCGAACGGAAAACACCAGCAGACCTACCTCACAGAGAAGATGGCGGAGGTGGCAGGAGAGGGATTCAGGCGGTACCGAGTCGGGACAAAGTGGACCCCGACGGTGCCGAAGCTCCTGTACTGTCGGTCCGGCCGGAGGGGACGAGGGGGATGCACGGGGATGTGTGCTTCAACATCGGCTCCGTCGCCGTCCACCGGAACCGGCTAGATCTGCGCTCACGGGACCATCCCGACGACTTGCTCAACAGGGTCGGTGGCGGGCGAAGCTTCCGAGCGGATGGTGGCCTGCGGGGGCTGCGGAGTGGAGTAGGGCGGACGGGAGGCAACGAATATGGCGGGGATGGAGCCGCGGAGGTTGCCCGGAGCGGCTGTTGGTGAGATGCAGAACGAAATGGGTTCGCTAACTATGGGGAACGCCGGAGGCGATATGCGGAAGGCAACAGGGATGGGGAACGGTTTGCAGAAGCTGCTGCATGGCGTTTTTGGTTCAAAATCCCTAAATCTAGCTATGGGGAATGGTTTGCATAAGCTTGTGTGGGTGCTCTAAGTGCAGCACTTAGATTTCATTATGTATCCCACCTGCGCCGTCCACTCAGTTGGAAGTTCTAGGTGCACTGTTGTTTCCAGCAGCATCCTGTCGTCACATGGACGTGCCCGATGAAGTAAGCACGAACTGCCAGCTAGTTGCTTCCTGCAAGTGACAGCCAGCCTAACCGTGTTCGAGCATCGGGTGCCGAAATGGGTCCGAAATAGCGCAACAAGTGAAATGAGAGCAAAGGCTACCAAATTGAATCTAGAGAGAAGAAAGCCGTGGACGCTGTTGTTCAGCCGTGTGTGATCACGCATTGCATTACGTCTCGGTGATTTCGCTCGCCTCGGATTCTATCTCAAGTTGTTGCTCCGATTCTGATCGGAGGCATCGGCTTCCATCAAATCGAGTCTGAAGCGAATTGATTGAGGAGGAGCAGGTGCTATTTAGGAGATGTTTGGTTAGGTTTTTGGACAGCTTTTTATTGAAAAAAATGTAAGTCTAACTAAATATCTGGTTTTTGTCTAACTTTTCCTAACACAGCTTAGGGCCTGTTTAGTTGGGCTGTGGCCGTTGACAAACCTGCTGTTGGCTAGCTGTCTGGAAAAGCTGATGTGGCCGTGGGAAAGTGAACATGTGGCTTTTAGTTTATCCAAACAATCTATAGCATTTTGGAACATGAGTATAGAAGCATTAGCACATTACAAAAAGTTGATAGAAGATAGCTTTTCCAAACAGCTGAATTTGCACTGTAAAGCCCACAACTACTGTTAGCAAAAGCTACTGAAAAGCTGGCCGTTTGGTTGGGCTGCAGCTTTTTCCCGTGGAAAGCTGCTGAAAAGCCTAACCAAACACCCCCTTAGGCTTTTATGTGTAAAAGGAGCCACACGAAAAAACTGGTCTATCCCAACTTCCCGCAATGGTCACCTAACATTCACCCACGCAACCCTTCGTTTTGGAAAGAATTACAGAGAAATGCCCTTTCCCCTTCCTGATTATCTTCTCCACAGCCCGTGACTCCACAGATTGGGCGCCCCTCCTCCAAATTGGGCCCTTCCTCCACCGCGGCCCCTCCTCCACCGCCGGAACTCCTCCAACAGCGGCGCGGCACCACCGACCCCCTCCTCCACCGTGGCCTCTGCTCCTCGGCAACTCCGACAGCCCCATCCTCCGCGGCCCCTACTCCGATGGCCACGCGCCACCACTGACCCCCTCCTTCTCCTCTCGCATCTCGGCCGCCTCCTCCTCCCGCATCCCAGCCCTGTCTAGTAACCTGCGAGGTAGGCGAGGGCGGTGCCGGAATTGGCCCGGCGGTGGAGCTCACCAACGGGGAGCACCGGCGGCCGGGCGGATCCCCGAGACAGTGGCTCGGGTTGGGGGTTCGAGGAGGTGCGCATGCGGGGAGTGAGGGCACGACGGAGATGACGCCCTGGGGATGAGACGCGGGGCCCGGCCGGTGGCGGCGCACCAACGGAGATGCACCGACCGACGATGGAGGTGGTGAGGGAAGCAAGGCGGCGGGACGTGCGAGCGGGGGAAGAAGACGCGCGGCAGGAGAGGTGGTGGGAAAGGGGCGGCGGTCGACCGTCGGTGGTGGTTGCCGGAGTCGGAGGCGGCGACGCGTCCTGGGAGGGTGACGACGACGTCAAGGGGGAGGCGGCGGTGGAATGGGGGCTGGGGTGGTCGATGCCCCCCTGGCCCCTTTTTGTTTTCTTTATTTTTTATTCTTTTCTATTTCTATTTCTATTTATTCTTTTCTGAAATTTTAGTTTAAGCAAGTAGTTGTATTTGTATTTGTATTTATTCTTTTCTGTAAATCTTTTCATTTCAAAGTAGGTTGAAAGCTTTTTATTTAGATTTTTAGTTAAATTTTTAAAGAGTTAGAATTAGAACTTTGATAAGCTGTTTAGGGTTCATGAGAAATCATTGGATCGAATCTTGGACGATGTCGACTTCTAAATTTTATTCAAGTTGATCTTAGGGGCATTTCAGGCATTTTCTTCATACACAACCAACGGCCACAGCCCAACCAAACAACTCGAACCATAGGCTCAGGTGCCAATAGCCATAACAGGTTTCCCAAACAGCCAGCCAACAACAACTTTTTCAACAGCCCCAGCCCAACCAAACACCCCCTTAATCTCGAGCAAACAACAGCGAACAAGCCCCGAGGCAGGTCAAGGTTATCCGACATGAAGAAGAAGAAACCAGAGGAGATCAGGACATCATCACGTAAAGCCTACACAGATCCAAGTTTTGATCTTGATTGCTACGTCCATCAAACCGAAATTACCAGGAAGTTTCATCTATTCAGATTTCTTTGCTCCACACACACTAATTATACTAGGAATTTTTCTTTCGGTTTGTACTATTTTATACACATAGGATTCATGTACCAATGGTTTTCACGAAGTATGATCTTCCGTTGTTGGATCATGACACAAGATTTTTTTCTCTAGCAAGTCAAGATACGGGTTGTTCTAACACAAATAGATCTGGATGATGCTCTTTTGGGAGTTGACAAGATGCCAGGAGCATGGCCCACTGATGAGAAGCAACACAAGGATCGTATGGCCTTACCACAAATCCATCTTCATTTGTCTAATAATATTCTACATGAGGTTTTGAAGGAGAATAGCACTGCCACATTATGACTAAAGTTATAGCAAAATTGCATGAACAAGGACCTGACTAGCAACATGCACCTAAAATAAAAGCTCTATTTACACAAGTTGGCGAAAGGTAGATAAATATTAAACCACCTAACATAGTTCAAAGAAATCGTTGCTGACCTCAAATCCATGGAGGTAAAATATGATGATGAAGATTTGGGTCTTCTTATTTTATGCTTGCGGCACAGTTCATATTCTAATTTCAGAGATACTATTTTATATAGCCGAGATGCTAAAAAGAAGATGAAACATATGGTTTCTGGTGAAAGCTTAAACTCGCATGCAGAAGGCTTAGTTGTCTATGGCAAACAACAAGAGAAAAGTTCAAGCGGTCATTCCAGAGGCAGAAGCTCTAGCAAGAAAAATAGAGACAGATCTAAATCTAGAACAGGGAGTCATGCAAATATTGCAACGAAGGTGGTCATGACATATTTGAGTGCTGGAGGTTATAAAACAAGGAAAAATGGTACGACACATACAAACCAAAAGATAACAAAGAAGATGAAAGTTCTGCAAATTGTGCTCGTGATAGTAGTTCTGAAGGTGAAGTGTTTGTCGTTGTTGCTGGATGTGCCAAAATTAATGATGAATGGATTCTTGATGCTGCTTGCATTTTTTATATGTGCCCACATAGAGATTGGTTTATTCGTATGAACCTATTACTACTGTTGGTTTTGTTTTGAGTTTTGATAATTCACCATGCAAGATTGAGGGCACTGACTCTATTCAGATCAAGATGTTTGATGGTACAATCAGAAATTTAAGGATATTCAATATATTTTGAAGATGAAGAGATATCTTATCTCTTTAAGTGCCCTTGATGATAGGGGTATAGGTATTCTGGTGGAGATGGAGTCCTGAAGATCACCAAATGTTCTCTTATTGTGATGAAGGGTGACTTGAGGAAGGCTAATGACCTTTATTATCTTCGAGGTACCACTATCTCAGGCAATGCCGCCCCTGTTATTAAAATGATATATTTGATTGCGATGTTATTAATCTTTGGCATATGCGTCTTGGTCATATGAGTAAAACCGGAATGATGAAACTATGCAAAAGAGGGCTACTTGATGGTCAAAACATCGATAAGTTGAAATCATGTGAACATTGTCTTCGACAAGCAAACGAGGTTGAAGTTTGACGCTACAACTCACTCTACAAAAGACATATTGGAGTATGTTATTTTTGTGGAGAGAGTCCCGCGTTCTGTCACTTCGAGGTGCAAGTTACGTGTTGACCATCATTGATGATTACTCGAGAAAAGTTTTGGCATATTTTTTGAAGCACAAATTAGATGTATTCAAAATATTCAAGGAGTGGAAGATTATGATTCAAAGACAAACTAGGTAAGCATGTCAAAAAATCTGCGTACCGATAATGGCTTGGAATTTTGTTTTGGGGATTTTGAAGCTTTGTACAAATCAGAGGGAATCGTGGGGCACTGTACTGTCTCAAGTACTCCTCAACAAAATGGTGTGACCAAATGCATGAATAGAACCATCATGGAGAAGGTGCATTTCATGTTATCAAGTTCTGGATTATCTAGAAGTGTTAGGGCTGAAGCCGCTTCTATTGCTTGTTATTTAATCGGTCACCTAACTTGGCTATTGGAAAGAAGACTTCCATTGAGATATGGTCTGGTTTTCTAGTAGATTATTCAGATTTGAGAATATTTGGTTGCCTGCTTATGCTCATGTTAATAATGGTAAATTGGAGCCTAGAGCTGATAAGTGTATTTTTCTTGGTTTTAAGCCTAGTGTGAAATGTTATAAATTGCGGAATCCTGAAACTGAAATATGGTAATTAGCATAAGTGTTACTTTTGATGAATCTTCTATGTTATATGATAAGCCATCTACTGATGTTCCTATTAAGAAGCCACATAAAACAAGTGTTTAGGTAAAGCATGTTATTAATTCAAGTGATACATCAGAAAAGGAGAATATTGTTCTACATGATGATGCAGCTACTACTAAGGATCCTCTTGAGATTGTGTAGTCACCACAACATTCTGTTGCAGTTGATAAGCCTAGGAGGTCAACGAGGGATCATAGGCCTCCCAAGAGGTATATTGATGAATGTAATGTTGTTGTTTTATGCTTTTAGTGTGGCAGAAAACATTGAGATGAGATGAAATCACTTGAAAAAAATGACAGTTGGGAGCTAGTCAAATTGCCAATTGAGAAGAAGCATATTAGCTGCAAATGGATATTCAAGAAAAATGAGGGCATTAAACCAACCGAAGAGGTCATGTACAAAGTAAGGCTAGTTGCTAAAGGTTACAGCCATATTCTAAGGTATTTATTTAACATATGTCTTTTTTCCCTATTGTGAAGCATAGTTCTATGTGTACTTTACTCAGTATTGTGGCTATTCATGATTTTGAGACAATCACTAAGACAATGGTACAAGAGGTTTGACTCATTTATGATCTCTCAAGGTTTTAGAAGATCAGATTATGATAGTTGTCTTTATTTAAAGACAATTAATGGTTCAGCTATCTATTTGCTCAATTATGTTGATGATATGTTGACTGGTACAAAAGACAAGGTAGAGATTGCAAAATTAAAGGCACTATTGAGCAGTGAATTTGAGATGAAGGATCTTGATGCAGTAAAGAAGATTCTTAGTATGGAGATTACTAGAGATAGAAACTCTGAAAAATTATACCTAAGTTAGAAGGGCTATATTGATAAGGTACTTCATCGTTTTAATATGCACAACGCAAAACCAGTGTGTACTCCTTTAGCTACACATTTTCAACTTTCTTCAGATTCATGTCCACGGTCAGATGATGATATTGAGTACATGTCTAGAGTTTCATATGTCAGTGCAGTTGGTTCATTTATGTATGCCATGGTATGTTCTCGCCTGATTTATCTCATCCATTGAGTGTTGTTACTAGATACATGACTAATCCTGGCAAAGAGCATTGGAAAACAGTTCAATGGATTTTCAGATACTTGCGAGGCACTTCTAATGCTTATTTACAATTTAGAAAATCTAGAGATAGACTTGTTAGTTATGTGGATTCAGATTTTTGCTGGAGATTTAGATAAGAGAAGATCTCTTACTGGTTATGTGTTCAGTATTGGAGGATGTGCTGTTAGTTAGAAAGCGAGCCTTCAAGCTGCTGTCGCCTTGTCCACTACAGAAGCCGAGTACATGGTTATTTCAGAAGCTTGCAAAGAAGCTATTTGGTTGAGAGTTTTATTTACTGAGCTTTGTGGAAGTACATCTTGCACCATAATATTTTGTGACAGTCAGAGTCTATTTACCTTACAAAGGATCAGACGTTCTATGAGAGAACAAAGCACATTGACATGAGACATCACTTCATTCGAGGTGTTATTGCTCAGGGTGACATTAAGGTCACCAAGATAAGTACACATGAAATCTAGCTCATATGATGACAAAACTAGTTCCTGCCACTAAGTTTGAGCTTTGCTCAGGCTTAGTTGATATTACTGACTAGTCCTATGTGGCTTTGACACACAAGGTGTTTATGCTTACTTGGTTGAGAAGTTCATTGCTTTCTTCGATTACTGGACGGAATTTAGGTCAAAGTGGAGATTGTTGAAAAGTGATCCAAATTCAAGTTATCATGTCGGACATGGTGCCGACTCATGCTAGACGTAGCACCGAACGGTGTAGGGCTCGCGTTGGTGCACCGACGTAGCCGAGTACAATTCATTTCTTGTCCTCCAAGGACTCTTGTTCGTTGCCCTTGTATATATGCCCATGTAGTCACAACTAAAGACGGCATGTCATCTCGTGCTTGTAATACTTCTCTATTATAGTGGAATCACGCCTTCATGTATCTGTGGTTTTTTCTGCAATGGTTGTCCATATAAAAATCCGTATCTCTTGTCTCTAGACTAATCCATAATATCGTAATAAAATATTTTAAAATAGAGTATTCCGAGATTAAGAACATGTATATTAAAATAACAGAACTACACCAAAAGCATAAGAAAAACATAACTTGAGGACTTGACTAAGCAGGAATGTATAGTTCGCAGTTTCTATGGTGTGATGTGATGGGACCTGTAATCCAGTGCTAATAAATCTCTCTAAAAAAGCTAATAAAATCTTAGTGATTTCATTGCTACATTTCAAGCAGAGATGTTTTCAACTCGACCTTACTATCCATAAATTGAAATAAGATAAATGGTTTTATTAAAAG